>JAODJX010000001.1:44672126-44705446 GCA_026776945.1 Isichthys henryi
TACCCGGAGGAAACCCCACGACGACATGGGGAGAACATGCAAACTCCGCACACATGTGACCCAGGCAGAGACTCGAATTATGCATATCAATAGTCTGCATTATCTTGCATCTTTAATAATATTTTGTAACATTCAGTATTGATAAATAACATCCACAAAACACCAACACTGTAAAGATAAATATAAACTAAACTGCAAACACTGACGTAATCAGGGAAAAATATGTAAAAATGTAAATGCATTTTTTATCTGTCCAGCAGACACTTCCAAAATTTTTCCAATTTCCAAAACCAAATTCCAAAGATGTTATGTTCAGCAGGAATAATGGAAACAATTTTGAACGAACTAGATTTAATTAAAGAAAAGGACGACTGGTTTCCGATGACAGCACTGAGAGACAAATGACAGCTCTGTATGACATCATAATGGACTTATTCATGAGGTCAACAGTGGGCTAAACTAGGGCTTCCTCCAGCACAATGAGCCCTTGGTGTAGGGAACTCTCAGGCACCCGCCCCCGTCTTTTGGGATTAACCAATCAGTGTGCAGAACTCGGTCCGCTCAGCCTACAAATTCGTGCCATAAACTTTGACATTAGGTAGCGGCGTCAGTCTGCAGCAAAATCAGCCTGGGCATCATCAATCAAAGTTAGTCAGCAGATCCACATTTCTGGCCCGGCAATCAGCCACTCTGCCCACAGCAATACAATACCAACATCATCAATCTGTTATGATCATAAATCAGCCCCTTTCAGCTCCCTCCTGAAATCCCCTCTAGTACAGTGAAATTTCACAGTTCAGCACAGATATACCGAATGGATTTTTAAACACCCACCTATTTCATCATTCTCTTCCCATGGACTGGAAAACGACCTTTAAGCTGGAATGACCTTTTAAATGCTTCTGGTGAACAGTTAGTCATGGAACTAAACCTGTTCCCGGCTTTGCATGTTGGGGTGTTGGTAGACCCCCAGCAGAGTCACTCTGCCTGGAAGAGGAATGGAGCAGAGGACATCGAAAGTCCAAGTCACTTATTTACAAACCAGTCTGGAACACTAAAAGGGCAAACGATCGTTCCAACTGCCACATCAGTACTATACAACATCTGACAGGGAAATGAATTATAAAGGAACTGCTTAAATGACAGATAAATGATATTACGGAAGACATCGCAGATGAATGTTACGTACGATTTTTCTCAAGTCAATTGCACTGATTTGTCCCTTCATACCAGCTGAATAAAAATACAAAGGCATGTGTTTACTGCATTAAGGGGAAGCCAGATTTAATCTGTAAATCCAACCCTGCTAGATGGCCTGATTTCCGAACTACCTCTCAGTCCGTTCTCTCTCATTAACTATAAATAACAGGACATAAATTACGTTCAGTTAACTAAGCCAAGGCAAAGCTACAACAAGTAAACAGTTAAATCAAAAATATAACAACGTTTCCTGAGTTTTTCCGAGATATTTATAGCAAGCAAATCCAGGATGTACCGGTCCATGACCCAGGTGTGAAAGAGGGTTAGTCTAAACTGACCCACTGCATGAACAGATAAAACTCAAAAACATTTCACAAACTAGTCCGAACTCAGCAACAAAGTTAAGGTTCTTAAGTAAAGAATATCAGCGTTGCACCATCTATCACAGAGGTGGTATAGAGCAAAAACTGAATTTGTAACCAAAACCATCAATGTCCCTGCTGTTATTTGAGCAGTGTTGTGTGATTGCTTCAGTAAACAAACATTTGCAGATATTGATATAAATTATCCTTAAATCTTTTGTTTCTGCACTTTGGGTGACCATGTCGGGAAATTAGCAACATGAAAAGACACTAATGAGATTGCTAAGTTAAGTAAACTGCTTTGGCTCATTTAAGTGAATAACTAAAAAAAATGCTGCTTTAAATGTAGCTGAGGTTTGGAAAAACAAGTCAGTGAAAATATCTGCGTGAAGCCAGAGAGGAAATGACATGTGGGAAAAAAACAGACAGACAGGGTGTGACTGAAGTGGGGGGGGGGGGCACGAATGCAAAGTGTCCCAAAAATTACTGCTGCACAAATAAGAACACATACACCCACTTCAGTAAGCACACATCCCACTGAATCCCATACTGCAAGCAGCTACATATGCAATAATATTTATATATAAAATATATGAACATCTGTAATAATTCATCATGCAGGACAAACATCTATCCATCCATAAATCTTCTATCCACTTATCAGGGCCGCAGGGGGAGCCTGGGGTCTGGCCCACAAGGCCACAGTATGGGCAATATAGAAAGACCTATTAGCTTAACTACAAGTCTTTGGACTGCGGATGGAAAGCGGAGGACCCAGAGGAAACCCAGAAGACACATGGAGAATGAACTCCACACACAGACGTGAAGCAGGGTTCAAACCCCAGTGGCAACAGCTAAACTACCCTGCACATGTATCTCTAACTGAATTAGTAAAGAAAGCCTGCCACCTTGTGGTGACACCAGGCACACAGAAATATAAATAAAAATCATGTCTAACAGCATTCTCTAACGAATTACTACAATCATGTTATTGAAGCACTTAAAAAAACACAATAAAATATGCTGGTTTCAAGAGGAATTCTTTCACACGCTTCATAGTCACAATTGTGTTTTGTTATAGATTGCGTGAGCTAGACAAACGTGCCCTAGTTCTCAATGAACAGTACTGAAACCGGAATTTGGAATATTTCTTCTTTCAGCAAAACAAGCAGATATGTTCTGCAGATTGCGAGGACCACAACCAAAGAATGACAGATAGTTAGGATAGAAGTAATTCCCCATCTATAGGAGAGGGGGGAGGGGAGACCTTAATGGAAGAAAAAATGACTACAGGTATTTCATTTATCAAATGCTTTGATCTAAAGCAACGAACATTTTTTGAGAGAAAGCAGTAGAAAGCAGTAACGGGCCAGCCCCGCTGACTTTGGGATTTGAACCAGCAACCTTACACCACCCCCATTAATATCCAAGCCTGTATATTTTAAAGATTTTATCGCAGCTTTTGTCTGATCTTTACGAGCAAGATCTGCTCCTCCGAGGTGTTACGATGAATCACTATGTTTCAATATAATTTGCAGCCAAACAGGTCAGAATAATTTCCTTTAAAAAAAAAAATATCAAAGCAATCAGTAGTATGTCATCCAGAAATTTTCATATGTTTATTATACATTTAAAGCAAAAGGTCTTGATTTTGTGTCTTTTCACATTTTAATAATTAGGACAGCATATTTCTCACTATGTCCTGCCTTAGTCTTGCTTATGGTTTAGCAACACAGAAATATTCCAGGAATAATATTACACACATTTTCCCAAATACATAAAGAGCACCAACTAAACACCTTACAACTTGTTCACGAAGGAATTTTTTAACTCATGAATCTCCCAGATTAAATACTGAAAAATACATTTGGAAATATACCTATAGAATTCCCCTGCAGATATGAAGCACAAAGCTTGGGAATGATACTGTTAGGACAGACTGATTATGCCAGGGATGTTCAACTACGATTTCCCTCAAACTTACCTGCACTGGCCTGCCATCTTCTGTGCCGATCATGCGCCTCCACTCCAGCAGGGAGCGCTGTAAGTTGTCCAGCCCAGTTTCCCAAAGCCGGACACAGCCGCCCATGTCCACTGTCACAACTCCAGAGTTTCCCATTGGAGCCAGGAGTACGTCCGTGTCAGACACCTTGGACAACCAGCTGGTGTAGGGAGAGAGTGTCATGGACCTGGAAAAAAAAAAAAGATTTGGGAAGCAAAAAAAAAAACTCAAAACAGTTTAATAAAAATCACACATTTTTTTTTAAAGGATAGCCACTCTGCCAAAGACACCATCAAGTGACAGAAAATTGTCACTGTGTGACTATAACAGCTACTAAGACAAACAGGTTCTTTTTATTTTACTCTACTGTCATACCACGTCAAGCTATTTGATGATTTCTCTGGGGGAAAAAGACATTTTTTAAAGAACAATAAAAGCAACACACACAACATAATGCTATAGGATAGTTTGGGAGCCCTAGTTTCCACAAAAGCAGCAAAACCATTAGATCAGTAACTGAACTGGCCACAAAAATACAAAATATAGGCTCCTCTGTAGAGTGTCTATGACATATGACACATGTTGCCAACCGAATACCTTGGAACTGGAATGTACTTGACCTTCTTGGAGTTGAGGTCTGTCACTTCCAAATAGGCTTCAGTCATTGGGGGAGTGACATCTGTGTGGACACATAGCGAGACTCATGGTCGTTTCTGCAAATGTCTGCTGAGCTCAACTCAAAATCTGTACAGTCTTCCTGACAGTAGAGGGTCTAGGTGTCAGAGCTCTGAGATTCAACTGTTGGTCAGCTATAGAATGTGCAGTGATAACACTAAAACCCCAACGAAACGCTGTATTGATTAATTCTAATTACTACACTGCATCATGCAGCACTGTGGCTTAGTTAGGTGAAGCAACGATCTAGTAAACGGTTCCTGTGTTTAAATTCCAGCCATGTCTTTGACCAACAGTGAAAACCTTTAGGGTCGTCTCCCATCAGAGGTGATGGGTGGCTCAAGAGGTTAGGAGACTGTGCCCATAATCGGGAGGTCATTGGTTTGAATCCCATCGTCAAGAAATTAATCTCACCATTGGGCCCTTAAGCAAGGCTAGTAACCACCCAATTGTACATCTATTTGCAGAGGTGCTAAATAAATTATGACTATTGTGCATGTACAGGAATGCTTCATTATGCATTCATAATGTATTCATAGAACATTCAGTGCGCCTTCATAATGCATTCATAGAATATTAATAAGCAGCATGCACGTACCTTAACATCCTAACATCTCTTAACAGATTTAATATACATTAATAACAAACATTACATGATTATACAAGTGTAATGTTCATTATTATCATATATTGTTTGTTATTAATGTATATTACAGCTGTTAAGGCATGTTAGGATGTTAAGGTGTACATACATGATGTTTATGAATGTTTTATGAATGCTTAATGAATACATTATGAAGGTATACTGAACGTTTTATAAATGCAATATAAAAGCATTATGAAGGTGCAGTTAATGTAAAGCCTGTACATAGAAATTAGTCCCACGATGTACAGAAAGTCAAAAAATCAGTCCATCTGGACCTAGAGGCTGTACGAGACTAAGCTGGTGTGTAAAGAGAGGAGGATTCTGACCTTTGGGGTAGATGTCAGCCAGGGGTACGTCCCCAGGGGGCAGGGCTCGCACCACCTGATTGGCTGCCAGAAGGGTCACGCAATTCACCCTTTTAGCTGGTCCTGAACGACGACTCCCACTGAAGAACATGTCTGCCCCCGTCTCGGTGCCTAGGGGTGACTTCCTCTTAAAGCTGTAGATTTCATTGGGCGACTGGTAGGACAGTCAGGAACAGGAATATCAAATTAAATTAGCTTCCTCACAGACCACTAATCGCTTCCCGTAGGACGGTATAACGAGGAGCAGAACGGAGATTTGTAGCCATCTACTGAAGATCTGCTGTATCCTTGGTAGCAAATCATAAAGAGATCAGTTCATTAGCATTACATCTACTACTGCCTGACAAGGCAGTTCGTGAAGTATATCAGAGTTAGTTGTCAAGGCTTAATTTTGTAGTTTATTGGTGCAGGATATATATTACAGAACAGATACATTTACACAGAAATAACCTGGAGAGTGTTACCGATAAATCTCACAACAAAAAAAAATGTGACTATAATTGTGTGACATTAGATCTCACCATGAGGTCAGGGAAGCCCACTATTAGTGTAGCGAAGGAGCTGGCATCAGACAGCACTCGATTGGGGGAGGAGATTTTCTGTCCCAGAGCTGAACTCAGATTCTCAGAGGACAGTTGGTCACTGGACATTTCTTGTGGAACATCCCTTTCTACCCCTGAAGAATAAAAAATAAAAGCTGGGAATATACCTGGCCAACAAAACAGCTCAATCTTCAGTTTTCTCAAGATTGGCCCAAGAAAATGGTATCTTTATTACACCACGTGTTCTGATAAGGAATTTAAAGTCTTTTACCCTTAGCCTAACACATAATTTGGTAAATACTCATTACACCACGGCACTCCCTGGTAAAGTCCAAGATGGATTTGAGGTTCTCCAGTCTGTCTGGGATGGCCATGTGTCACCGTCACTTAGCAGTCATATCGGGGACACATCAGCCTTTCCCACTGACCTTTTTGTTCATCTTCACAAGTGGTAACAAATCATCGTCAGGCAAGTGTCAACATGAGCTGCCGATAAGTGGGACTGGCATTTCTGAGAGGCTGTACCGGACACTTGGCTCTTCAAGAGAGTCGGCAAAAAAAAAATCCTGAAGGTCTTTCGCTTAAATATATACATATAAAATGTATGTGGTTATGTGCAAAAAAAAAATCAATCATTTCCGACGATGAACATAAAGTAAGATGAATTATGTCCTGTAAACGAGCTGCAGGGAAACAGACCGACTCAGCATCAATCACGTCCTCATGCAGTGCAGCGCGGATCCCATGACACTGGCGTCACGGTAACGGGACAGTAACCCTGGGAGGGTCACCCTTTGGTCGTACAGGTTACATTTTTACACCTATAACCTAAAAATCTTCCGCACCTCAAATAATCACTGATAAACGCAGAAAGATACTGGGCATCATTCAAAAACAGTTGGTTAAGTACTGGTTCGCCATTTTCACTAATCCATTTAATTGAATACACGCTAAATACTGCAATAAACTTGTTTCCACCTTAATATAAAATGAGGAGTATTTTAGTTTTGGGACAACACCGATTACTGGAAATGTAGAAGAAACAACCAACAGTGTTTCTACCTGCAAACACAGCTGTAGTTAAATACCTAAACAAAGGTTAACTATTCGGGGAGTATAAGTTACCGGAAGTCATCCCAAAACCAGTGCTGACAGCATCCTCAGTGACAGCGTGCAGCTGACAAATCCCAGAATCCTCTGCTCCCATGTGCATAGGCTTGGTTAACAGGAACTTCCTGTTATATAAATACATGTAAAAAAATGGAATCAATGTTACTGAACTAGTGACAGTGGAAAAAGAACACGGTAGAAAATACCACTACAAGAAGAGTGCCATTATTCCTCCTTAACATAGTTTACTCTGCAGCTTATAAATTATGAATTTGTTCATGCATGTATTAAACAACTGGAGAGCTTCATATCCAAACAAACTGAGGCAGTTTCCATGGCGTGGTTCTCTTAGAAGACCAGAGCTTACAGATGCTGTTTCAACTAAAACTTATTTCTGCTGTCATATAGTGTTTCTATGGAAAAATTGTAAAGTTTAGAAAGTCTAAGGAGCTCATCCCACAGAGTGTCAGTGATGATTTCTTGGGTAACACTTGTGGGGGTGTGGCTACGAAATAATGAACTGCATTGACTGGGTTAAAGCTTAACAGTCCATAAGGTGTCTATTAGTTAATTATGATGGTGAGATTGGTGTGAGTGAATGGTGTGTGAGTGTGCCCTGCGATGGGCTGGCCCCCCATCCTGGGTTGTTCCCTGCCTCGTGCCCATTGCTTCCGGGATAGGTTCTGGACCCCCCCGCGACCCAGTAGGATAAGCGGTTTGTGAAATGGATGGATGGATGGATAGTGAGATTGATTTGCCTTTATAAACAACTGTGTGCACTCTTGGAAACATACAGCGATGAAGGCAGAGTGCCGAAACGTTTGTGTTACACCTACAGCTATAGTAAAAAGAAGGGAAGCCACTGGAGTCCAGATCCAATCCTCTTTCTTTTCAATTTTATTGCATTATCTACAAACCAGTGGTATCAATCAGGATTAGGGCCATTCCGGAATGCATTCATCAATTCCAGTGCAAATCAAGAAACAGAACTGGAGTTGGTACTGGAAAAAAAAAATTACGGGGAACAGAATTGGAATTGAATTCTAATTTCAGTTTCATTTCCTGATTTGGTTTGGAATTGACGAATGCGTTCCGGAATGGCCCCGTCCCTGGTATCAATCATCTGGGAAGGTAGAGCATGTTGCTTTAAATCTCTTTCATATACATTACTCGAGATACAGGGAACCTACTTGTCAGTCTTGTTCTCGATGATCAGCCATCGGTCCTCGGCTACCAGAAAGACGGCCTTAAGCTTTACGGGCAGGGAGATCGTGTGGAGCCGGCCTTCCAGGACATCCAACACATCCAGCCGATTGCTGTGCAAAACAGAGTAGTTTCCACACTACGCTGTATGCTCAGACACAAGGGTGTCGATGAGCAGGGTTAGCATGAGAAAAAGCTCACCTGTCTTCTCTGTAGAACAGAAGCCAGTTTTTATGGGCAAATTCCCGGCACATTTTAAATGACTAGAAGAAAATAAACCAAGATGCTTCATATTTACACTACAACTTTGTGAAAACTATTTCTAGACTTTGCATTTTTCAGATTTAGGAGCAAATGTGCCATAAACTGAAACAAAATCGGTTAATGCAGTTTTCCATCTGTGATGAACTGAAAATTTAAAAACAGCAGATTTTAGAGACCAAGGTAACACGGAATAAACATGATGCTTAAAGCTGACTACGAGTGGAACAGCATTAAAGTGAAGATAATTAGTATTGTCTTGAAGCATGACTCGGTATTGCTGGTCATCACCCGATTCTCCTTGCTCATCCACCAATTAGAAGATTTCTTGGATGGTTCTTCCTTCTCCTGAGACAGCAGCAGGCGACGTACAGCCCCTGTTACCAGGTCCAGGTACAAGACGGTGTTACTCTGTGAGACGGAAGAAGTGAAGTGAGTTTGAAAGACATGTTTTCATTCATCCGTTCATTCACTCATTGCCTAAAATGCTTATAAGGTCACATTGAGAGCATTTTAATGTGTAACACTTGAGTAAATACTACCTAAAATCACCAGCAGAGGGGGCCATACCTTAACATGCTTATTAGTATATTTTTTGTTTATTTCAGGGATGATTGGGGCTCAGGTTGTCAGAACACATTTTTAGCGTTTACTTGAGGCCTTCCTAGGGCCACAGCATGAGTAGCCCTTCGGCGCATCTGTCAGTGAAGCGAGTTTGTCATATATTATGACTATCTGAAAAAATACTGTATCGAAATAAAAACAAAAGCGTTATTATCCTTACTCTACGAATGCCATTGCTAATCTCCAGCCTTGTCAACCCAGGATTCTGTCAGTCTGCGCAAATCCTTCGCTAAACAGGCCTTAATTCATGACGTCGTCTGCTACATCTTCAAATTGCTCTAACGTGGAAGGCAAGTGAACCGAACGAACCTCCAAGCCTCTTTTGATCTAAATGATTTTTGTATGGCTTCAGTGACATGCGATGTTCACCCTCTGTGATATTAATAGAAGGTTTCAGTTGGCATCAAATAAATTTGTCGGTTCTGGCAATCTGTCAGGGACACCGACCACCGTGTTCAGTTTGGGCTTCATTTTTTCTGCACTGGGACAGCCGTGACCCCCGGATGAACTGCTTGTGATGTCTGGAATTCCATGCTTTGGATAGAAGTAATAAGTCAAGTTTTTTTTCCAGAGATATTTTTAGAATGTTCCTTCTTATATAATACACAACAGCTGTTTTTCTGAGAGTATCTTTTCTTAATTTGTTCCTCGTGCGTACGTCTGTTCTAAAACTGTATTAGGCAAGTGAAGTTTTATGGAACAGATACATTGCGAAATAAGGCTCTGTTGATGACTCTTCCAGCGTCCGTGTGTGGGAGGGACTGAAGGATAGAGATTCATAGTGTAATGGGCCAGTCCTATGTAAGGCACAGGTTCCGGTCTCTGGGCCACAAGAGCTATTCTAATTTCGACCACACGAGGCACTGTTTGCTCAGCTCCTTCGATATATTGTGCAAGTCGAGTTCTATTTAAACTCATGGGTTAAAGCTTGTCATATGCTCAGCTAAGATGCTCTTCCATCATCAGGTCGTTAACAGCCCTTAATAGCATCTAATGGCATGCTTTCCGACAGTCATCAAAAAATAAAAGCAGCTTTGTGCGTGACAGTTACATACTAAGTTCGGTACAGTGAACTCACTGCGTCCACGTAATGTGGCTGTATATCATCACTTGTCAGGTGACAGCAAATAAAATTCACCATTTTTTTAAATGTCAGGTAGGGTAACAGGCTCAAATAACGCTAAAGAAAATGTATTTAAAAATGTGTACAAATACTCATGCTCTTCTGTATTTTCCCACAGAAAAAAAAATGCTAGCCCAATTGAGCGGAAAATAGCCGAGGTTAGTACTGCTGCTCACACGGCCTGTGAGAACGCCGTTTGATTTTAAATTAAAACAGTGACCCAGCCACTAATTATAAACTGCGAACCCTGTGCTATTTTCATTTTTTAGGTCTCGGTGCTGAACACGGATTTCTGGGACTGTGCTCATTGCATCTCACAAGCTCCCAATGGAGAATAAATGAAATGTCCGTAACATTTACTATACGGCCTTTTAGGGGATTGTTTTAATCAAGGGTGTTTGCTTTTTCATACCACATCATCGGCCCAGTACATGTAGATATGTAAACATACGACGTGACTGCGTTTCGAACCGAGAGCCGTGCGAAGTGGAGTCACACCTGCTCCTCGTGCAACACCATCTGGCCTTCCAGCGGGTTGCCTAGTGCAGCCACGGTGACGAAGGGTTGCCAGACACCACTGAGAGTGCGGGGGAAGACATCATATAGGTCCATGTAGTGGATGGTGTCTCCGCGTCCCCTCATGGCATATAGGGACACTGGGTTGCACGTAGCCACGTATATAGAATCTGAAAGACATTTTTAAGAAGCTTTCCATGAAGGTCACCACCGACAAAAAAGGAGGTCAAGTTCCCTCAGCGCGGGGACTTACCTTTGTCAGTGGTGACATCACAGATTATGTTGACGTCATTGATGGGGATCTGCCAATGGCTTTGCTCCTCGCTGAAGCTCAGTGTTCTGGATTCATGTCTCTCAAGGAGGTATGCCTGGACTCGCAGATACACTGGGCCCTGAGACACGAGCATCCATTATCACTGAGTCAAGGTAACCCAACAAAACACACCTTCCTTCATCTTGGGGGCTATGATTCATGCCCTTTGTGTGATGTCACATCCTGTCTGGAATCCCAAATTAATTTTCAAGGGGAAGCTTGAAATCCTTCTAAAAACGGGCACAAGGACTCATACCCAGTACAATGCTACTCAGTCACCATGAAGAACACACCGTGAACAAATACAGTGGCTGCTTGAGATAAAACATGCATCACGATTCATTAATGATGAACAAACGTGAGATCAGCATTTCACATGTGTTATTCATTACCTCTTCCTTCAGCACTTCACAAAGGTTTATAGAATTAACAGATATAGTAACAAACATAGTAACTGCTTGAGATAAAAGATGCAGCACAATTTATTAATAATGAATGAACATGACATCAGTATGTAACTTAGTTTGTGGTTAATTAATACATAAGTAATAGCATGATACTATATTTTTTGTGCCCCATCAAATAAAGTGGTACCAAGTATTCTGTTCACAGTGAAATACAATGACCAGCTATTTATTACATTTCACAATACTAGTTTCTGAGACCAAAGCTCATCCCTGGCACATATTTAAGCCCCTTTTCCTACCTTCACATCGATTGGGCTGGACTCTGTGGGACACAGCAGCTTGCGCCTGGCACTGCCAGACTGGTTAATGGTCCAGTATCCCGTCATCCGGCACTCGGGTAATGCTAACCTGAAAAAGTCCACAACATCAGGCCCATTTCATAGTGCACATCCTGTTATTTCTTTTCCAATCTTCATAAGCAACATACAGCCAGTACAACAAATGTTTGTAACAACAAACTTATGCATAAACATATATATAGTGCATGTGTACACATGCACATGTAAGATATTGTGTGTATTATGTATATATATATATATTATATCCACACGTATGTATTTGTATACACACACACACATGCATATATACATACACATAATTTCACTTTTATTTACTGATCTATCTAAAACAGACCAATGATACTGATAATGATTAAATAATGTATCTATTACAAGTTCATTAGAAAAGAAATGCTGTGTAAGATGTTTTCAGTCAGTATTATGCAATAATGATCCGTTGCAATGGAAAAAAAGATGCCAGATAATCCTTCCAAAGCCACTAGACACCCCCCAACCCCCGCCCCCCCGCAGAGTAAGATGTAAGCCTTTCCTGATCTCTGCTCAGAACAAACGCCCCACGTTGAGCTTGGGATTGATTCTAGTCATTGTGACTAAATTGCTGTTTACGGTTTTTTTTTCCTCCTCTTTTTTTCTGAAGGAGCAAATTTGCTTTTCTGGGGATGGAAAACTGAGTGCAAAAACAGAAATACCATAACTGCTTTTGGCTTTACTCTACACTGCATATAACTAACACATAAAAGTGGACAGGAAGATCTGGCTAAAAAAAAAATAGTTTTTCCAATTTGTCCTGTCGAAGTCCCGAGGAGTGCGTGGAATGTTCTTCATATACCTCAGAATAACTGTCAAGCCTTCCGAGGATCTGGAGAATGATAGATCCCCAGAGGAAATTCATGGATGTGTGATTATGTTATTGTCATGTGACTGTGCTAAGGAGGGTGATTCCATGTCCAGGTGAGCTTTCATTTCTGCTCATTAATCTGATTTCGCCGGGGTGATCATCCTTAACCACTGGCTGCCTGTCCAGGGGCGCAGAGGGGGAATGGAAACCCTGACAGTTTCAGGGGGCCCAGAACGCACCAGGGGCACCTGAATATGTAAAACTGGGTGCAGGGGCCAAAGTCGACTTACCGTCAGGTGGCCCAGAGTGTCTAGCTGTGTCTAGCTATGCCCCCCCTGCCCCCGCCTCCCCCCCGGCCCCCCGGCCCTGTCTAGAACACATAAGAATAAAAATAAACTAATTTGCGTTCCAAATCCAAAACACACCACACCAAAATCATGAACATAAATAAACTTATTTAAAAAAAAAAAGAAAATACTTGTTTCTTTTCTGTTTAGTTCTTTTTAATGAAGGAAGTATCACTTGTAGTGATGTCGTGTATCAGTAAACAATCGAATCACAGAGAAAATACAGGAGACTGAAGAAACAAATATTTTCCTTTATTCAAAGAAAACTATACAGTGAAATGAACGCAAACCCTTCAATAAGGACTTGCTTAACTTCCTTGTTACGCAAAATAAAATAATTATTCTGAAAATTAAAGTGTGTAACAGACACCTGTCTAAATGGTTACCTGTATCTTCACACAATTGCTGTTTAAAATGTTAATTTTAAGTAAAGGTTATAGACAATGATGTTCAATTCTTGGAATAAAGTTGTGTTTTCTCCACAACATCCGAGACTTCATCCAGAATGTTATTGCAATGCAGGTAAAGGTTAGCTTATCGCAAATGTGTCCACGTTACTGCCTGAATGAAAAGACTGGACACCTCACATCTGGATACTTAGCACATGGCTGCAGACTGACAGCAGGGAATGTGTATGTTAATACTGTACTGAATACTGCTGGGCAGCTCAGGATTGTTTACATCGATCCACTCATCACTGTCATCTACAGTCTAGGTAACAGTGATTTATACACACAGTGGGACAACCTACAAAGTACTGTATCCCATGGGGCTACCAAACAGTATTTATACTATCCATTTATTGCACAGTATATCACTGCAGGACTAAATGCACCGATCCAATATGTCATATTACCTTTCATACTATAATCCACGATAAAACAAGTTGTGCACGTTTCACTGACATATAATCAGTAGAAACAATGCAAGTTTATGTATCAGGTGCAGATCTTGCTAATGGTACTTAATGCCTTAGGAAATACAGTTTTACTGTCATATTTCTCCTATTGCTGACCAATAAATTAGCTGGAAATGCAACAACCACTGTGAGCAAGACTCCAATAATGAGGTCACAGCTGTTCTGATTGGACCGTGCTCCAGGACACGCTGAAAACATTTCTGACAAAATGATGCATTTTCAAGTACTCTCTCTATCTCGTCCAAATGCCCTGCCATACATAGACAGCGAACGACGCCTTTAAGAAATCCTTTTAAACAGTCTTGGGAGTGCTGAATATCTGACCCCCAAAACCCTCTCTCTCACCCATCGGCCCGTGGCAGTAAAGCAAGTTTCCCTTACTCCTTAGCCAGGTTCACACTGGTCGGCTTGGCTCCGACTGGAATGCCGTGCTTGTGTAAGGCCGTGATCAGGATCTCCCGCGTCTCCTTGTTGTAGGAGTCGAAGTCGAAGACGTTGCGCACCACGTTGGCCAGTCCTTCATCTGGAAATTTCTTTTGCAGGAGAGAGGAATGACAACACACGGTTTTGGTTAAACTGACAGGTGAAAAGGCATCGGTGGCTACAAGCTTTACCAGTGAACATATGCACATTTAATCAAGCATCACACACGTCTCCAACAGTCAATAAAAGTCAGCATAATCTCGTTCCCTGACGTGGGTCCCGTACACTGAGCTAATCGCTCCTTTCTCAAGCAAAGAAAAAGCCTAGAAAACAGGCCGCAAGACCCAATCCCTGTAGAAACAGCTGGTTTCTTCATTCATTCCAGTCTCCGCTGGGATAACAGAGAGGCAGGTATTGCTTGGATGTGGGAAGGGGTGACGGAAATGCAGGTGGTATCTCCAGTAATGATTAATGTCCCCAGTCACAACATGGACCAGTTGCCATGGTGACGAACATCCTGTGAAGAGGACTTTTGTAGTTCGTAGAAGATTCACAATCCCGGTATTTCATACACACAACTAAACCAATATTGATCTTTTCTAATCCTGGACTAAAAACACTCAGTCAATAAATAACAGCGACACAATTTCTATATCAATGAGGCACAACCTTTCCTGGTTATTAAAAAAGGATATACACTGACATACACACATATACATACACACACACACACAGACCTGTATATCTTTGTGGGAACTCTCCATTCATTTCTATGGGCAAAACCTTAATCCCAACAATGACGACCGTAACCCCTATCCAGCCCTAACCTTAACCATAAGTAACCAAACAAAATGCAAGTCTTTTGGCATTTTAAATTTTTTTTATAATTTTGAATGTCCCCTTGTGGGGATCAAAAAACGTCAAAATAACAGGTTTTGATGACAATGTTGTCACATTGTTCCCCACAATGTAATGCATACCTGGACCACACACATACACACTTTTTTGTCATCTGGTCAATAAGAATTTTATTTAAGATGCGAACAACAACTTCAATGTCCTGATATAAATAGATATTATGCAGAACCTGTATTTATCTCAAACTAATAATCAGATGACATTCTGTCAATCAAACTACAAAGAGCAGAGCAGACCTCCTTATTTCCCAGCAAAGCTCTATATTGGATCCAATCAGCTTCCAATCACCATGGAGGCTAACCCTAATAAGGTCCCATGTTTCGTCACTATCGTGCTGGAGAGCAGAAGAGGTTGGCGTGAGACCTCTTCTTCTGGCTCAGTGGATATCGATCAGGGACTATGCAGGAGACCAACTGTGTTCACGAGATTCTCCAGACCCATCAATAAGGAAGCTGGCATTTAACAAACTCCTTATAAATAACCTTTTACACAGAGTAGAAAAAAGTGATCCGCAACTGCTCACAAGAAGAAAAGGGCACAATTTTTTTGTGTTTGACAACCCTGCAATGGAACTGCGATTCAGTGAACTGGATGCAAAGAGGGAAATGCAGATCCATCCATCCATCAATCCATCCATCTTCTGTAACTGCCTGTCCTATTTAGTATTGTGGAGAGGTCTGGAGCCTATGAGTGCAAGGCAAGGAATAACCCAGGTGTCAGGATCAGGTCCCGTCTGACCCGGCCATTTGTGTCTCTTCCCTGTTTGGCCAGCAGGGGTCACTGGCCATCCCGTTCCGTCACTCCTTGTTAAATCCTTGTATGTTTTCTCCTGGTTCCCTGGGCCGCCGTATAGGTTTAGTGCTTGGGTTTGAAGCCTGTCTGAATTGTTTATTGGTTTTCTAGTTTCGTTTATCCTATTTTGTGTACGGGTTAGTTCTGCTCTGACTGTGTTTGTGTTCCTAGTCTCTCCTAGGATTAGCCCTCATTTGTGTGAATGTTACTGTGTTAGACGTCACTCTGTGTCTGAGATTCTACCTGCTATTTGTGATACGCCGTTTCCTTGTTTGGTTACTTTGGCGCTTTTATAGTTCGTTCTTGTTTCCCCCATTTGTGTTTTGACCCCGTCGTGGTCCTTTTGTTTTCTAGTTTTACCCTGTGTGTTTAGTTTCCTTAATAAAGCCCAATTTGTCTTGGAGCCGCTGGTGCATCGTCACCTTCTTCCCTCCTGCGCTATGTTGCGCCGTAACACCCAGGATGGTGAGCCAACCCGCCTCATCAGAAAAAGCAGAAAATGTTTTAAAATATATTAAAAATATAAAACAAATCACAACTTCAGTTACGGGTGTTAAAGCCGAGCGTTTTTCCATTTCTACCCTCAGAACACCTGCAAATATTTGGCGTAAAAATGGCAGAAGGTTTGAATTCCTACCAAACTTGATTATTTGACCAAAGAACAAATCTTCTTCCAAACGAAAAATAACTTTAGTGTTTATTGGTTATTTCAGTGAGAATTCTACTATAAAATCCTATTTTCAGGATTTTTAATATTATTTTAAAACGCCTGTAAACCCACAAACCCACTGTATTGCACACAATCGGCTTTTAATGAGCAGATATTTGGTTTTTCGTCCTTCACGTCTTACACGGATGGTCTGTGAATGTGGTTCGCAAAGATGCCGCCTGTCAGAAATCTTCCCTGGCTTGGAGAGGTGAGGAAGGACCCCTTATTAAAATCAAAGTGTCTCAACCAACCAGTTGAGTACTCTGTGACTGTGACTCATTATACTCAACTGCTTGGTTGAGACAAAATCTTGGTCTGGATTCGTACTTTCTGGACCTGAACTTTCCACTTCTGCACATTCACCTTTAAAGCGATACTTGCGGCAGTTGATTGTTGTAAAAGCGCAAATGTGTATGCATTTTATGTGCATTTGTGCTGCTATGACAAGAAATTACCTTTATATGCGAATTCGTACTTCATTTGCGGCATAAAGGTTAAAATGCACGATAATTACTTGTCATAACAGTGCAAATGCACATACGCATTTGCAGTGTTACAGCAATCGAATGCCACACATATCGCTTTAAAAGGTGCATGCGTACTTGTGTACCAGTAATTTGTATCGCTGATAACAATAAATAAACACTGAACTGTCAACAGCCTGGTTTATGCGTCTGTAATCCTACCTGCAGATGTTTAACGATGTTGACCACCTCCCTGGTAGAGTAAGGGTACGTGATGGTTCCCTGGTCTGCCATCGCCCTCAGCTCTCCAAAAGTGGCCACCAGTTTCTGCAGGACAGCATCTGGGACGTTGGGCCCATATTGTTTCAGCATAGCTAGCTCCGCATGGGGCTTGGGGTTGTCCACAGCATGGCAGCTGAAGATGTCTCCTAGAAAACAAGCCAAATTACATGTGAGCTTCACACTCCAGCTACCAGACAAGAGCAAAAATATTCATCTTCCATCATTCTCCCAAGATGCCAGCCCTAGGCCTGTACCATCAGGGGCAGCCTTGGACACGATGGTAGTGGTTTTCTAAGCACATTACCTAGGGCACCAAAGAAGTCATTTCCCAGGAATGGAAAGCCAGGTCTGTTGGCCAACACAATCATCCTGAAATTAGGATGCATCACAATGATGTTTGGCCTCCCCTCCGCGTCTCTGGGATCTGAGAAAAAGGAGCGTCCAATATAACTATTTGAAAGATGTTTTCCACTGATTCGGCAAAAGTTTTCCTTGATCGGCAGCGTAACATAACGAAAGAATATGACGGCAGCACTGTAGTCGCCTTACTTGAGACGATTCGCCTGCCGTCGGCGAGAATCATCTCTCCGTTCTCCACCAGAGTCTTCAGGATGCAGGTGACATTGGTGGGCGCTTTGTCTGCCTCATCGATAACCAGGATGTGGCCCATCTTTACAGCTCTCACCTAGGTGGAAAGGGACACGATAACAGAGAACTTACGGTTGGGTGTAGTGATTGTTAGAAATGACGTAATTAAAGGACCCTTACGTTGGCTTCTTTTAATGCCAAATGAAAATCTATTTAAAAATGCTAGCTGAAAGTGACAGAAACGCAACTTCAAATAGATACTTCCCTTGCTTAGTCATTCTACATTAACCAGGCTGCAGACTTTCTGGTAATAATAAGCAGTATCGCTAATTTATAGCGCAAATATTATAAGCAGCAGGATGAATCTTTTGTCGTGATGCTGTTGCAGTACCGGAGCTTCCTGGAGCTTCGAAATCAGAAGGGTCTTCCGACCAGCATCAAAGCCAACACTATTAATACCCAAAGAGCTTCAGCTGGGTGCTAATTGAAGTGACACACGGAGGCCTTGGGAGAAGCTTTTATCTCACCTCACCGTCTTTGTGGCGCTAAGATCATTAAAATGCATTTAGAAAGGACACCCACCTTGCCAGTCTCTAAACATCAGTAATAAATGTCACTATCAGTGAATAGAGCGTATTTAGGCTCAGCCACCAGTCAGACACAGGCATATAAAAGGCCAGAGATGGGTTATTTATAATTTCATTGTTTCACTTTAATGGAACCATTAGCTAGTTTAAGTTGACTGGCAGTGTTTTCTTTGCCGAATAAATATAGTAAATATAGACGGGAGAGAAACTGCGCCTTATCAAAAGGACTTAAGTACCAACTTAAGTGTAACTACTGCCACAGGCAAAGAAGGGCACCTACCAGGGGTGAATCTTCATAAATGATAATTCCGTCTTGCACGGAGGGCTGCAGTGTGAGCGTCTGAACTGTAGTGTCTCTGGTGGACAAGAAACGGACCAGTGAAACTCACACATGCGACTTCATCACCAAGGTATTAATTACTACATTAAATAGGATTCCTTCCAAATCTGTCTGGAACTTTAAACCTTCGACCCAGTATTGACAGCGCCCCATGAGATGAATCTATTAAACCCAACCCAGATTCATTTTAACGGACACGGCCATCTCTCAGTAGAGCTGATAACTAGGAGAATCCCTGAACTGGTTGCATTAGCCCTGATATTAAGGCATTTTTTTTAACATATCTATCCAGGACAAAGCAACATGTGGTCTCAACTTTGTAAAAACTTTCAGGAGTGGAAAAGGGATCTTCATGAGATGACAAGGGCTGTAATATCAGAGCTGGATCTGGCCAGCTGGTGGGATGGTGATGTCTGTTCACACATACTTTTGCCATGATCCTCCAAATGTTTAATTCCAAACACAGCTACAGTAGACCCAATTGTCAAAATACGTGTGGGCATCCTGTATTAATTCTATTTATGGAGAGTGTCATCAAAGTAGTCATCAGAGGCAGGTTATTCAACAAATATCACTGCGGTAAGATAAATAACATATAATAAATACAACCGTAATAATGCAATAAGTAATATTTCATTTAACTCTGTGATACACTGTGATAGAACTTCATGGATCACACCCGATCCATGTGCGATACTGTAACTCATCAAGTGTTTCTGCTATCCACGCACTTCACACTATAATCGCAGAAAAGCGGTGAGTTGTAGTCAGCGGCCCAACTCCAGACCTCAGGAATGTAATTACCACTGCATGCTGATTTTACAATTCCTTCTGAAGAGTAACACCATCTTCACAAAACGGCACTTTCATTAAAATGCACTGAGCAGTGAAGAAGACGAGAAAAGAGAGAAGAAAACTCAGAGATCTTAGGGTACAGTCAACACTGAAGACGTAGAGTCTAGGTTATACCATTAGCCTAAGAATTAAGAGGAGATAACATGTTAGTCAGTCTTTTGGACAAGCTGTATATGTTTACAGTTAACAACCATGTACTACAGAAACCAATTTACAGTAACTTAAGATAATCGGTCGTAACATATGTGGTCATAACCTCAGCGTTTTAAACAAACGATTTTATCCTGCAAAATCAAACGAACAAACACAGCAAAATGCACACCAATCTACATGGGGAAGAATCAATTATCCTTTACTGCAGGACAGAGTATATAATTATAAGCATACATGGCTACCATGGACACAGTGTGGATTTAGTGCATCTCAGAAAATGTCAAGGGGCAAATAATGTGTTCAAGGCCAATCAGACAGACACCAGCCTTCTCTAATTGCCGCCTTTCCTGCCAATTTACAGTTATTAATAACTGTCTTTCAAAAACAAAAGAACTTCATCTTCAGAGTTGCAATTCCCCTTACCCCCTAGACAGGAGTCCTAATTTATTGGGGACCAAAATAATTCGCTTTACCCTTGCAAAGACAAGAAAGCATTTTTTTCTTAATGCAGAAGCCCAGACACAGCTGCATGTGGGTGAGTTCATCATCTCTTTTTATAGATATGTCTATTTTTGTGTACTGTGATAACCGCCCGCTTGCTGTTTTCACGGGAGAGAGGCCTTGAGTAAGTGTTAAAAGAACAGCTTTTTTTAAAGGATGAATTATTCTCCTTTAATTAAAAGCCATCCTTCAAAAAACATTTCATTTATTTCCATTCAATTTATAATAAAACTGCAAAGGAGTGGGTGTGTATGTGTGAAACTTATGAACATCTATTCCAAACCACCTCCACTCTATAATGAAAATAACTCAGTTTTAATTATAAAGCACATCGATCTTCTGTTCATTCTACAAGAAGATACTGACAATCTGCCACCTACATTAACTATGTGGAAGAAGGAGTTACAGTAGAAGTATGAATGGTTTTGTTGCCATGAAGGTGTCCTCGTTACCTGTGAAGCTGCAGGTATTCTCTTGGTCGGTTCATTAAATGCAGAAATCGGTCTACAATCTTGTTCTTCCCAACACCCTAAAGTAAACAGCAATCAACAGCATTCAATGGAATAATGCTGGACAAATGCATTGCAGACGGTACAATATGTTTTACTCGTGACATTAAATACATACTACATGATAAGAAAGACTCATAACTTAACATTTAGAATCCTTATCAGGTGATGCTATTGCAGATTTTGTTGTATGGAGAAATCCTACATTGAAAATAACCAGAACACTTAGTATTATCTGTTTTATTAAGGCCAAAATGTCTATTATGTTTTGCTTATGTGTCATAATGTAACACAATCACATAGAAAAATATTACATATATGCTAGAGTCACATAAGGGATGGCAGTCTTAACGACCTGAATGAATAAATGCTACGTCATTTCACAAATTAGGGTCTTGATTAATACGTTAATCAGTGGCAACCCAAAAAAAAAAACGTTATAATCTTGTACTGCCCATTTTCTGTAATTTCACATCCTACCTCTTCTGATCTGTTTATGTTGAGAAAGTCAATTATTCAGAGTATCACTGTCAAAGGAGGCGCAGACTGGTAGTGGACTGCATACTGCCCTTTCCTAATACGCTTGCCCACCTCCCATCTCTCTGCCTGGTTTGTACGCAGCCACGCGAGCTCCAGTTTAACACGGCTTCAAGCACGTTCCTCCGAGTCCCAGTCGCCCTGTCTGACAGCACAACCCTGGGCCTTGGTGGGAGCAGGAAACGAAGTGCGATGTGGGCGCGGGCATCCCGTCAGTCCGCATCGGGACGATTGACGGGCCTGCCCCTCCCACTTCGCCCCCCTAGCTATGAAAGGGGCCTCTGCTTCAGAAAAGCTAACAGGAACTGACCTTTTCCCCACAAGGGACAACACTGTGATCCCTACAACACATCCGTCTTTAGTATGGAAACTTCTCTTTTACCACATCCTACAAAATCAATTAAATTTGCATTGGTTTAGTGTACAAAACGCTTAGATCCAAAACTAGCAAACAGTGACTCATATTGCAAATGCTAATATTTGCAGGGAAAAGGAACCTTGAGATTTGTTCCGAAGTCCTCTGAGTTTCACGGCCATCTAAAGAAGTACTCGAGCTGACGTCTGCTTTCAAGGGTATCGCTCTGCCGTTGGCGTTCCTTACTTCCCGAGTCACTCACCTGGTTCCCGACCAATAACAGGTGTTCCCCCATCAGGAAGTCTTTCAGCATGTCCTCCATCACTGTCATGTGCTGTACAAGCAACAGGAAGGTCAAACCGCAACACATTAAATTCACGCCGAATTTCGTGGTAACAGTCTCCCCTCCCCCAGAACAGAATGAGCGCAGGCAGGGAATCTCACAGCAGGAGTGTCTGCAGCTGTCCAGCAAACAAGCCTTCACAGATAACCATCTATTCATTTAACCCAGAAGGTGCCATCTAGGCTATCTGTTCCCTTTGGGAGTTTTAGGATCACAAGTTCAATGCAATCGTGTGCTGAATGAGCAGTTATGGAAGACGGAAGGACAGATGGATGGATATAATTCACATATGACGAGCGGTGAATTGTAACAATCATTAAAAACACTTATCATAAAATTGAGACATTTCGTTGAATTAGGTGAAAATACTGACAATCCCCCCCCCCCACATAAGGCAATTATAACATGCTGCAGGCTTTCTCAGAACACGAGGGATGCAAGGAGTAGAGGAACAGAAGATGGCTGATCAGACCACCCTCATTCTGCAGCTCAGCTCCTCTTCACACCCTATTAGAGCATCGCCATCGCCGACTCACAGTCCCCGCGGCGCCCTAAGAAAAGCAGGTCATTCAGAAGTGGGCCAAGCAAGGACTTATCCTCCGCTTCCTCTGTCTCCTCCCCTTCACAGGGAGGAACAGAAAACGTGCTGAATCTGGGTCAGCTCAACCCTCAGCGGTCCTGGGGGAGCTGAGACACCTCCCTGGGTGGCTGGACACAGGGTGTGCTGGGACGCAGCCCTCGCCCGAACGGCTGTGGGCAAACATTCATCTATCTTCCAACTGTTTCTCCTGGACAGGCATCACAGGGCACAGATGAGGGGTACCGCGTGGACAGGATGCCAGTCCGTCGCACTCATAAACTACGGCCGATTTAGAAAAGCCAACCATTCTAACTGCATATCGCTCTATCGCGAGAGGGAACAGGAAAACCTGGAGGAGAATATGCACAGAGTCCACACACAGAATTCAAAGATTCAAACCCCCATCCCCGGAGGGTTTAAGCAAAAGTGCCACCCACTAAGCCACCATCCTTATTCGGCAAACATACGCACTTCATCATGTCAGCCCTTATTTAAGGGCAGGAGGTGAGACTGCCAACCTGCTCCATTGCACACGCTATTCCGCAAACACCAACAGAGACTCTAGTTCCAGCTAAGCTCGCTTCCCTCTGCTCAATCCCTGTGATTCTCTTCCAGATCAGAGCCATCAGCATAATGGTGCTACCAGACGAATAATCAGCATCCCCCAGTTCAAAAGTAAACAACATATAATCTGTTTTGCTCAGTAACTTCAATCTATAACTCAAGAAGAAACATTGACTCATCTAAGTACACAAGCCCTGTAGCTATCTGGTCAAGGCCTTTTTGGCCAGTGTATCCAAAAGGCTGACCTTGAATGACCTAGCTTTGAATCAGACCACATGACAGTTCCTGTCTTTTACAAAGATAAAATTGTTATCAAGAAATGACCTCATGCCGTAATTATTTTATTCCCCCATACAAGAAAGGCTTTAAATTAAGCCATAATACACTTAGTTCCTAAGAGAACTATTCTATCTCTGGAACCAAGTGTAAACAGACAGTACAAGTACAGGACTGAGGAATAACAGAGAGTCACTTTAAAAGAATGTTATGTTGGCTATATGTATATGCAGTAATAATGCAGATGGAATCAAGTCTGAGAAAGAGCTTGTAGTACGAGATACAGGGGAATCATGACCTGATTCTATGAGGAAGGTGCCCAGCTCCTGAACAATAAAACACAATACGCTTAGAGACATGACATAAACTGGAAAATGATTGGCGGTACTGGATAAGAAAGTGGACAAAACTAAACCAGGATATATATATATATATACTGGGGAACCGAGGAACACGATGAACTGTCGTCTTTTCCGCATGCTGGATAATGCACACAGCATTGACGTAAGGAGCTTCAGATAATACCATGGGCCTAGTGATGTACCAAAGGCTGACTTACCTGCTCATTTTCATAAAACAGGACATCAGGGACTTTCATTTTTTCGTGGGGATCATGTACCGGAACAGAAACCTTTCCGATCCTCAGAATCCCGTCTTTTATTTCACCTGGACAAAAAAACAGACCCAAGAAAAGAGTGAAGAACGTGACAAGAAGCTCACCCCACTTTTGCACGAGACAGTGACCTTTTCAGCCTTTCTTCCAGAAGAGTGACTACTGGTCACATGATACTGATACTTTCGCTATTTCAACTTCGATTGCAGAGCTCCAGGTTAACTGAGGAACACAAGCTCGTATGGCGAGTGGGGGGGGGTGTCAAAATAGAGCATCCTTTGGCCAAATATCTGAGGGTGACCTTCTCATTTCAGCACTATTGCTCAAAAAGGACGATTCATTCTGTTCCTGCTGTGTGGAGAATAATTCCTGCCACTGAGACATGGGATCAGACAGTTAACTCACAGCTGAGGTCCAGGTTTTGTGTGCTGCCAGGGTCCGGCCCGTCCTCGATAGAACAGTTGGCCAGGTTCTTCTGTAAGGCCGAACGAGCCAGGCTGGGGAGGAACCTGACATACACACAACGGAGGATCTGTCACCCACCTCAGAAACCTCATCTTTAAATCATAACTGAGAACTGAAAACAGTAATGAGAGAATAAAAGACATATTTAAGGGAGTAAGGATGTACAGCACAGCAGGCCCCGCTGCAGGCCAAGGCCAAAGGGCCACCTGGAAAGGCAGGCCTTGTTCACAGCATGGGCAACCGTCTCCTCGGGGTGCTGGGACAGACGTCGGCAGATTCTCAAGAGCTGCCTGGTGGACAGAGAAGACGCCAAGGATTGAGCCTGGAAGAAAACACACAGCCTCAGACTCAGAAACACACAGCCCAACTGGCTTCTCCAAACAGTCATGTGACACTATTAAAGTAAACATACAACCAGCAAAAACTACGTTAAAATGCACGTCTCAGAAACAGCAGATTCTTCTATTTCTCATTGTATGGTGGGCTGTTATATGCGTTATGCACATAACACATATTATATAAAGGGTAGCATTCACACTAGTAAAAATATATATAGGCATGTCTGTTACGAGCGGCTGTTTTGTCTGGTACAGTTTACAGTGACTTACTGTCGGGTCATTTGTTTTTCTCAAGCTGTGAGTGAGATGCAGTAAGTGCTGCATCGCCTCTACTGGGGCATTCGGTGTCTGCGAAACACAAAAGGACCACAGTTCAGCTCCGAGAAGGTAAAGCCATCCAGTGGCGAAAAGGCGAAGGGTGCATTAGAGGACCCCTGAAAGACATCTAGGGGTTCACATGTGTGGACATGACTAAGAAGATCGAGAGTGTGCGGGGGTTTGTAGTCATTCTTTTGAAACAAAATAAATTCTACTCCCCCTATTTCCAGGTGCGCAGATCAGAGACAAGAATATGCCCCGTGCTCACCATCCCCTGGATGATGGAGGTCTCCTCGGCCACGTCCAGGTGCTTCATGGTGTGGAAGAAGAACATGGTGAGAATCTCCGGGTTCAGCCACTGCTGGCCGCGGCTACCTTGAACCGGGGGCTCAGCCAGGGCGAGCAGGCGGAAGGATGGGTGAATGGGGAAGATGGACCTGGTCATGATAGCAGGTGGAGACAGTAAACTACACAGATCGTGCCACAGGAGACTAGTAGTAAGGGACGCTCTACTATAAGGCTGCCATGTGTTAAAGCCCCTTTAAGTTTGAATTGATCTATAAGGTTCTGGGAAAAAAACACCCATGTCAGCCTATGAGCCTAATCACTTATGAATAAATTGAGAAGGGGAAAAGGAAGCGAGAGAATCTTGAGTTCGCCAGCTGTCAGACGCGATTGAACGCTGTGATGTGGATAACGCAGGTCCCCCCCCGATCTTCGTCATGACTCCGAGCGGTCAGTGGACGTTCACACCCCCGCGGGTTCCCTTTCACCCTAATCCTCCCTGACATTTCATTCGCAGCTTCCTGACAAGGAGCGGCCCACTGCTGCCTGAAACTGTTTGCAGGGCTCCCCCCCCGTTACACCTCCCACACCAATAAGCAGATCCCCCACCTCCACCAAGGACCAACACACACACGTTAGTATTCATATCCTTGTGGGGACCGTCCATTCAATTCTATGGGAAACACCCAAATCCCAACAATGACGACCTTAACCCCTTTGACATTTAGAGTTTATTGATTGCAGTCACAGATTTTTATAAAGCTCAGTTTTCCATTGTAGGGACTGGAAAAAAATCTCCCGACAACACTAAAATAACAGGTTTTTATCACATTACGGGGACAATGACATTTCTGAACTATGGGGCAGGCAAAAACTAAAAAAAAAAATACCATGGACTGCAAAGTAAACAAAGAAGTAAGCTCCTGATCAAATTAAGCCCGAACTTTCCGTTAAAGCACAAAAAATCAGAGCAACACTAATAAATCTGGGGAACGTTACGAGAAGAGCCAGTGCGGCGGAGAAAACCATTATGATCGGAAAAGTGGAAGGTAAAGGAGTCAGAGCAAGTCCAGTAACAGGACGAAAATGAACATTGCATTTAGATGCCTGCAGACAAAAAACAGGATATTCTGGAGGACTGTTGCCAGTTTGACTGATAAGTAATAATACCCTAACGACTCCCTATACCCTCATAAACACTAACATTCTCCATTCAGGCCTCTACACTCTCCGCTCCTCTAACCATGTCCACTCAGGTCCCTGTATGTTCCTAACCATTCATCATTTCCAGTCATTCTTTGTACCATATTAACCACTAACCATCCCCACTGAAGCTTCTGTAACCTACTAACTGATTACCATACCCAAAGAGTGAAAATCATTTTTGCTCAAGAGCAGTGTTTTCTAATCTGGTCCTTGGTAACCCACAAACAGTCCATATTTTTGCTTCCCGTTGCTGCTGTTAGGGGAGCACAAAATATTCACTGTTTGGCAGGGAGCTTGGAGGGAGCGAAAACATGGACCGGCTGTTGGATCCTGAGGACCGGATTGGAAGACAGCCAAGAGGATAAGGGGGCTTTCAGATGGAAGCGACGAGCGGCAATTAACACCCACCCTGGAACCACATGAAGCGAGCTCTGAATGTGGCCTGAGACAGGGAAGTGGAGGAAGAGGAAGTGGGTTTGTTTCAGCCCCAGACACTGCGCCGCAAACATCCACCCTTTCAGTCTAGGTGGAGAGACGCTGGCAGAGTGCAAACACAAGCATTCTGCATCCTTTGTCTTTCCTGCCCTCCTTTTAAATACCCTTTTTCTGTTCATGCTACCAAAAAAAAGCCTTTGTTTTAGGAAATTATATGTCAAGCACAGATTTTCCAAATAAGGTGGGTTGCGTGCTAATAACTCACCACTGACTTAACAGTTATGCAACAGGATATGGCAAAAATTAATCAGTTCAACCTAAGCTGCACCCTCATCTGTAGGATGCAGTATAAATAGACTTTATGTCTTTGAGACGTCACTTTTGAAACGCCGAGGGCCTTTGAAACTTACGGGGAAAAAAAAAAAACTATTTTGGGGTTTTAGAGTTTGGTTCACTCTAAATGAGTCAGTAGAAGCCTTAGAGAGTGTCCTCCTCAGCTCTTAATCATTTTAGGGGCTGAATTGCTGTGAAGTGCATGATTGAACCTCAAACGGCTTCTCCATAGAAAGCAAAAAAAAAGTTAAATAAATCAACTGCAGCCTGATGTGTCATTAGATATTTAGAGATAAGGATATAATGAAAATCTGTGCACATATAAACTACTTTGATATGTTTCAGAAATCGAAAAAGGACAAAATATGTATACCTATGTGACGCAGAGGAACTGTGCGTCATCCAGAACAAACCAGGCATGATTACTTCTTTCTCATACCTTCTTGTTGCTTAACACTAATAAATCTGGGGAACGTTACGAGAAGAGCCAGTGCGGCGGAGAAAACCATTATGATCAGAAAAGTGGAAGGTAAAGGAGTCAGAGCAAGTCCAGCAATAGGACGAAAATGAACACTGCATTTAGATGCCTGCAGACAAAAAACAGGATATTCTGGAGGACTGTTGCCAATTTGACTGATTAGTAATAATACCCTAACGACTCCCTGTACCCTCATAAACACTAACACTCTCCATTCAGGCCTCTACACTCTCCGCTCCTCTCACCATGTCCACTCAAGTCCCTGTATGTCTTTGAGACGTCACTTTTGAAACGCCGAGGGCCTTTGAAACTTACGGGAAAAAGAAAAAACTATTTTGGGAATTACGAGTTTGGTTCGCTCTAAATGAGTCCGTAGAAGCCTTAGAGAGTGTCCTCCTCAGCTCTTAATCATTCCTTTATGATACCTTCTTGTTGTTTAACGAGAAAAGCCCATTGTCCAGGTCATTAATAAAGCAGTGATTACTTCATTTCCAGGAGAAACTGTCAACTTGCAAACAATTTTTTTAAAGACGGCCAAATCTTGGCGCAGAATAGTCAGCAATTACATTTTTCCTTCGTTCTGCTTCGTTGGTCAGTTCGGGTCTGTGGCAGTCTGTCTGAGCGACATAGCCGAATTAACGCTTCAGACGTTACAAGTTCTCCCCAGTCTCACTTCAGCGTATTCGAAATGTGTTATTATGACACTGACTGCTTCACCTTTTCAAGATGAGTAGCTGGCGAAGAGTGTGCTGTAATGTAACTCGATTTCATTCGAAAACAAGAGTCTGTGCTGATGTGGCAGTGGGTGACAAATGAATGAGTAGATGAACTGAGCAAATTAACATAACTTTATAATTAAGTTAATACATGACATGGGTATGATTACAAATGATTGCAGATTCTCAAGTGAGGGCAAGACTGAAGAGAGCATATGCTTAACAAATCACAAATTAAAAACTTCCCTTCCAAGGACTGCGACCTTAGAGGTGGAGAGGTTTGCGTGTCCTAATGATCCAAGGTAGCTACATCATTTCGGGTCTGAGCTCTGGGTAAAGTCTTCCCTGGTAAACAGGTGCGTGAGGAGAAACTAAGCAAACTACAACCCAACAAAGATCTCTAATGAAAGGTACCGAGAAGAACCAGTGTATCTAGTCTGTCCAGATTATGGTTTTTAAAACCCACTAATCAGTAGCTCAGTTCTGGGGGGTGGTGTTCATCAACAAGCATCTAGTGGTTGGATGATGATCTTCGGAGATATCATGAAAGGTGGTACCAGCAGGTCAAAAAGGTTATCGCAAAGGCAAACTTGCGCATGGGAGGAGTCTGGAGAGACCATGGAAAGAGACTATTAAGTGGACCCAAAGATGTTTTGGAAAACTATTTATCCTCAGGAGGGGAAGCAGGGACCTTGCACAGGCTGTGTTCTGCAAGGGTGGGGAGGTGCTGAGACACTCTGACAGATTCCTCAAGCCAGTCGATGTGGCCTCTGGTCAGGAGTCAGCATTGGCAACTACTGATAGATTGGAGTCTCTCACTGCAGCTGAAGTTGCTATGGTACCCAAAGGCTTCCTTAGCGGAAAGACTGCTGGTGCAACATCTCTAGAGAGAGATGTATAAAGCACTAGATACTATTAGCTTGACATGGTTAACACAGCTCTTCGATGTTATATGAAAGACTGGCAAAAAAGCATCAGAAGTGATGCTTCCATTTTTTTTTTTTTTACGGGGGGGGGGGGGGAGCAGGGGGTGCTATGGGAAGTAGTACAGGATTATAAAAAACTGGGGCTACTGTACATGCTATTTGGTCCTTATACGAATACAGAAGAAATTGCATCCACATCATTATAAGAAAACCAAAGCAATTTACTGTATGATGAGTGTTGACTTATGTCAAGGGTGCATCTTGTCTCCAGTCCTGTTTATGATTTTCACAAATAGGATGTCAAGGCACAGACAAGGCGGGAAAGGTTCCAATACAGGATATTGGGTGTGGCCTCCCTAAGGTATGCAGATAATGTCACGCTTTTGGCCTCATACAATCAGGACCTCAAGTGCACACGTAATAGCTCCGACACCAAATGAGATGAGAATTGGGTACCTTCGCAAGATCACGGTAACCCCTCAGAAAAGAGTGGACTGCTCCATCCAGGTGAGGGGAAAGAATCTGCATTTATTGAAGGAATTTAAAATCCCTGGGATCTTTGGCACGAGAGAAGGTAATAGGAAAAGTGAAACTCACAGGAGGATTGGATTGATGACGCCAGTCCTACAGGAACCGAGGGGATCAGCGGTGCTGAAGCATTAGTTAGATGCAGCTCAGGGTATAACAGTCATTCAAAGTACCTCTCCTCACTCATGGTCACGATCCATGCATAATGACTGTAAGAACAAGGTCATAAGTACAAGTAGCCAAAAGGAGGGTTTCTCCACAGGGATGCTGAATTCATTCCCCATGACAGGGTGAGAAGTTTGGAGATCTTGAAAGAGAGCGAAATAGACACTGTTCCATCGGCTGAGTCAATTCAGGCATTTTAAGGATGCCACCTGGATGACTTCCAAGGAGTATGTTCCAGGTTGGGTGGAGGCTCCAGGAAAGACAGGACATGCTGGAGTTATTTCCCATCTCACTTTGGAATGTCTAAGGATCCCCTCGAACAGGGGATCTCAAACGTTTGGATCAAAGGCCCGCATGAGATTTTTGTTCAAAATCACAGCTCCGGAATAATTTTCAATGACAAAACATCACTTCATGAATATAGAGACAAGAATACGTACATAAATACAACGAAAATGGGAACTTTTTAATGCTCGTTGATCAATCCGACTGTCTATCATTTGGGGGGGAGGGGAGGTGGTGGCTCTGCGTTGTATTTTTTTTTACTTGAAACCACATTAAGGTGCATTATTGGTTCGGTCTAGACTAACTTGTGGTTCGGTCCGCATCCGGCTTCTTGAATGAGAGTCTGCAGCCACGAGAAAAGAAGACTGATCTGAGCTGCTAGGAATGCTACAAGGTGGACCCCCACCAGGCGGACCCCCACCAGGGAAAACAGTGGGAAGACAAGATGAAACACTTTACATCATATAAATATTGGTCACAATGGATATCATGAAAAACAGTATTAAATTATATATGACGCACTGATAAGAGCACAAAACAGGGTGCTCCACATCATCCATCCTTCTTTCGTAACCATGGTGAGGCTGGAGCCAATCCCAGGACGCATATTGTATGCAGTGGGGGAAATCCGGGAGAGAGGATGGAATGTCATTCAGTCGTGGGCAACACACACAGGCAGGCTACAGGAAGCCAAACGAAGAATCAGTAGGCAGTGCCTGGTTTCCCAAAAACACACGGAGTTTCAAAGCACAATGTGATCTTATTCTTACCATTTAAATTCCTGACCATCAACGCGGGCTGTTCAATCGGAATAGGATGAGTGTACATTGCCTGTACGGCTCGAACTTCTTAAATCCTAAGCAGTTCCTCATCTAGTAACGCGAAGGGAAGTCAAGACTCCAGGTGACGGGTGCAGCTGGGGTGGGAGGAACAGACATGTTTCCGCAGAGAGCGGCCAGAGTGCTGCGCCAACGTCGCATTTCTCACCCACGGCACAGACGCTTTTTACCGTAGTTTCAGCCACGCAGAAAAGGGTGAATAAAGCTTCAGGCTCTAAAAACAAGTCCTATCCACAGACAATACCGACAGAGTGATTACACCCCGCGGTAATTTCACAGTCATCTGAGTACATGTGAAAAACTATGATGTGTCAGCTTAGCCATTTCGAAACTGTATATTCCCCCATAGAAGTAGAGGACTATACTAATAACCCACAGGTGGTGGGTTCAAATCCCAGGGAGCTCACACAAACTGTAATCCTTCCCTCTAATGTAAATTGCTTAGCATGAAGGTGTCAGATAAATATAACATGTCTCCCTCAGTCTCCTGCAACAACCGTCCAAAACATCCATGTATTTGTCAACACAAGCACTAGTGAACCGTGTCTGGCTAATCAATACCCCATCAAATTACTTAACTAGTTACGTGTGATAAGCGAGTTGCTGGTGAAAGTTAACGAATCCACGGAATGGCTGAGGTGCCCCTGAGGAGAGGTTTGAGACCAGAAGCAGTGTTCGTCAACAAGATTTTAATAACTTTTTGCAGAACCAAAGAAATTCTGGCTATTTCTGATTGTGTTATTTTTCATTTGCATATATTGAAATGATAAATTGTGTTTTTTTTTCTCCCCCGATAAACAGCTAAGACTGTTGATCGCTCACCGCTGCTCCATCTCCGAGTCCGACATCTTCATCTCCTCTTTCAGAATCTGGTACCGGTCGGACCTCAAGAGCCTGGTACCATCATAGAGGGCCAGCTCTCGGTCGTGGATTAACCTGAAAGATAAACACCACAGCTCCTGAAATCTGGTTTATTCACCAAGTAGTGTGAGCGTTCTGGACTCCCAATGGGTGAGATCACTGACCTGGAGAGCACAGCCAGGGTGCCCAGGTTGACCCTGTGGATGCCATCCAGTAGGACCAGCTTGCCCTCGCGCGCTGCACTGACCAGCGGGGAGACTCTCCAGGCCGTGTCTCCATTGGGCAATGTGTACCTCTGCTGGAGGAGATCCCGGCCAGTCATGTCCTGTGGGCAGGAAATGACATCACCCTAAGCACCCGTCTTCCCAAGAATCCCTACATCAGGCCCACATATGATGCAAACCTCGTTATTCAGTGTCAGATATGTGGATGGTTTCCATTGACTTGTGTCAACAAGTATTTCAAAGTCAGAGACACACTTACCTAGAGTTCTATTTAGGTAAGTGTGTCTCTGTTCAATCGCTAGTGACAAAATGGGGAGACAAAAAATAGGCTGGTTATTAATCTGTATTATTTTAACAGAAATCGTCCGCCGCAATACAGAATGTGACTTAAGTAGAACTGGCAAAAGAGAAACTATGTCCTGTACTTGATCTACAGATGGAGAAATGCTGTTTTCTTAAAATCCGTTTGAGCACCATATATGTGGAATATGTCAAGCAAATACCTTTCGCAGAAGCCAATCAAAGAACAACAGAAATCGAAGGGATTTTCTGCGTAGATGAGGTGAACTGCGTTTAAAACTCCTCTATGCCCAGAATACTGCTTCCTTAGCCGAAAGCACAGACACCTTCATTTTGCTGGCCAGGTCCTGAAGTGCACTCACTCATTCTTGCCGTTCCTGCGTACACCCCTGAAGTTTTACTACCTGGGCCACCACT
>JAODJX010000001.1:44711999-44725635 GCA_026776945.1 Isichthys henryi
CCACTTGAAAAAAAAGAGTGATTTATGGGCCTTCTAAGTGTCGTCTGACTTAACCAACGTTTCTTTATGATACACAGATCATTTACGTCACCAGAAAATATGTGGACTTGCTTGAAATTATTTTCAAAAAAGCCAATATCGCTTGGCTGCTTGTGGAATTTTCAGGACTATATTTTACCCATACGATCTAAGATTCAAGTTCTATTTAACAAATTTTTGTTCATAAGAAAAAAAAATCAAGCATGAAATACACTGACATTGCAAGCATAAGTGTAAAAAAAATCTAATTCCATAAAATAAAAAAATCAAATGATACTGACGTCAATGAGAGGAAATTCTCAACTACTCTGGCAACCGAAATGACAGTTGCCATGTAATTAGGTTCTGGTTTACGTAAAAATACAGGCTTGCCTCTATGGGAAGAAACCCAATTAAAGTGTAGCCAGATGTTCTAAACTTAACTCCAAATACATTTTTGTCACAGACGCTATAATCACATAATTATTTTAAAAGGGCAGTGATGCAGATGTGGTGAAATTCCTTAAAAAGAGAAGACCTAATAAAAAACACTTAACTCCCAGGAAGAATTAGTCGGCAAAAGTGCAACAGCAGCATGGATAAGTGAAACTCTGAAATGACGCTTCCCCTCGAAATTTAAGGGAGAGTAAGCATACTGTGCATCAACAGTTCCTCTCATGTGGATACAGAGCTGTGGTGGGCGGGACCAACAGTGAGCAGCCAATCATCTGCCGATCTAAAAGGAGGCTGCAGGCAGTTGATTGGCTAGGTTGCACTTGGCCATGTGTCTACACCGATGTGTTCACTTAACATATCATAGATTACACCCTGCTGGATTTATGCTCTGCTTGCACTATTTGGAGAACGGCAGACCTAAGATGGTACGGGCCGTTCAATAGCCAAGCATCTGTTAATGCGAATCTATACCATTTCAGTCTAGGAAGAGACACCCACACTGACAGCTTAGCAGGCACCCTCTTCAGGATAGTTCCCAGCACGGGAAACTCAGCGGAAAAACGAAGAACGAAGACGCTCTGCTGCAGTGTTTCACTGCCTACTCCAGTTTCACTGCATCCTGAATTCACGGAGCCCTTCCTGTAATTAAATTAACCAACAGGCTGCATGCATGCTTCATTAAGTAAGCTCACCCTCTCACTACTGCTGCTACTCCACGCTAATTGTAGAAGTGAGCAGCTCTGTTCAGTTTTCCCCCTTTTCTTTGAAACATCTTTGAGACGGGGGGCAGCACCGAGGCAGACGCCTGTAGGCCAGCTGTTCCAATCCTGCTTTTGCGCCATGCTTGCATGCATTTGCCTTTTCTCCTTGTATTACAGGAGTTTTCAGCAAATGCGAAGACACTCATTCAGCCTAAGTAACATCAGTTGTATAAATCGCAAGCACATGTGCCCTGTGATGGACTGGCGTCCTGTCTTGGGTGTACCCCAGCCTTCTGCCCAATAGTGCCTAGGATTGCCTCAAGCCACCCCCACCATAAACACATTTATTTTGCTTTTATTCAGCAGGTGAATTAAGCAGAAATTTGGTGCAAGCAAACACAATACAATACTGCTGTTTTAAGATCAATTACAGAAAGTTGGAAAACATGTGTCCCTGCATCTCCTGGATACTGATGGAAGTCAAGCAGGAACTGCACACTGCACCCACAATAACTTTAATCTCAATTAATTTCCGGCAAGGCTGACACACTAAGCTGAGAATGTAGGTCTCCGAATGAGCCCAGGTCCCGGAGGAACAGTCAGATGACCTGGAAGACAGGCCCCTCCCACCGCAAGCTGCTCCAAGAGGCAGCCCACTCCCAGGAGCCCTTCTGCTGCTCTCAATTTTAGCCAATCAGGTGCCTCGGGCAGTTACAAACACTTCTATTGGCTGCAGCAAACATAAACATATACAGGGTGCACTCAACTGCTCTCATCCTGCTCCATTTTTTACAAATTTCATATTGAGATGTTCAATAAATATCAATATATTACAAGTTGGTACACATGACCTGGCAATATATTATCTGGTCGGTTAATGAACTGCTTAGTGTATATATGTCGCTTCTAGTTCAGTAAAAGTGGAGAAAATTATAATGTTTAGGAAATTTGTATCATGTATTTCACATGTAGCAGAAGCACAATAGCCCTCTCCTGGGTGACCACAGAAGACGGGTGAATGGATATCACAATGGCAATATAAAACGACCAGTACATCTACAACAACTGGTAATTCACTAATTGTTTATTTGTCAATGGTCATTCTCTCTAGGTGACAAATACTTAATCCCTGACTGTAATGACCGATAAGGTAAATGCAGGCATGTGTCATTCTAGTGAAAGAGGTTGTCTGGTTGACAGTGGCGGTAGCCATCTGTTCTACAGAGTCATGGGGTATATATATAAAATATAAATAAACCAATGATTTCATACTTTTCGCCCTTGTTTTGAATTCTTTGTAGTGGGGCAAATTTCAACCAGCCATTTTTATTTCTGCGCAATTCATCGTTTGTTTCTTCTTTGTCCGGTGTACCACTGTGCCACTAGACAAACGCTCAGATTCATTCTACGCTGAAAGATGCCAACTGTGACTCTAGCTGGTATCTATAAATATTCATGCAGGGACGGGCACACACCATCAATTATCCAGCATGTATCTGAAAATGTCCAGGGCAAAAGCTGGCTACAGTGCAAGCCAGATTTAGTAGAGACATTAACGAACATTAACACAAACAAATCTGCGGTTAAGCTGGTTTGACGTGAAGAAATAAATGTAACAGACTGTACACTTTGGTAGCTGTTGGTGAAACTGCGCAGTTTTAAAACTCAAGTTAGATTTTAGAGACGGTTCCTTTGGCTGGGGAGTGTGTAATACGGTAAAGAGAACAAACAAATAAATCGGGAGGTGTGCACGTGAAAATAAAACTACAATAAATAAAACTTTTCAGCTACGAACTGTCTGTTCGATAGCACGTTGCAGTCGAGAGTGTTCCAAGCCCTGTAATCTAACCGGAAATGTTTTTAGGACACACGCACTAAGGTTGAGAACACTTTCCACTTTCGTCACTGAAAATGTAACCACGTGGAAAATAAAATTACTGTGCTGATAATACAGTCGTGCCACGCATACAGGCAAGAGTTCATGTTATTTCTCTGTCCTACTCTGACACTTTTCTTTCATAATACAGACGGCGTGGACCAAATGTACCCAAACACAACAAAAAAATAACAAATGGATCACCCTCAAACCAGACTGAAGGTGAGGGAAGAACAATCACCTTTCATAACAAGGGAACACTCAAACCCCAGCGAGGCGGCGGGAAACCCTGCGAAAAACACACTCTGAGGGGATCTCAATTTAATCACGCTGAGCTCTAGCAGACTGCAGCTAGAAAACTCATAATATTTATCCATCTTTATGGATCCGTGTACCATTCTGCTGACTGCGCTAATCCCCTTTCCATCATGTTGTAATTAAAAAAAAAAAAAAATCAGTGCTTCCGGAGGCTAAAATACAGTATATTATGCCTCTATGCACTCTGCAGGCTATTTTCTATAATTCAAATGTCAATAAAATCAAATTCATAAAAAAAAATAAAAAATCCTTGTAGGCCAGTTAATTACCGCAATTCAACTTCAGTCCCATATAAAAAAAAGAGTTAAAGAACCATATGTCATTCCATGTTTTAATTAACACGATCGGTAATTAGTGTGACTACTATGTGTGGGTTTCCATGGAAACACCGGTCACCTGGGTTTCACTTGTTTGCCGTGACGACCCGTTTGCGTTCTTTGAGATTAGGCTATAATCAGCGGACGAGTTTATTTTTAAAAGGCTTTGTGTGTGTGATCGCGCTTTGTCACAAACACTCCAAGTTTTCCGGTGTCCTTGAAAGTCTCAAAAGCAGTCGGATCTGACACCATCAACATGTATCGAAATGTACGTTTCGGATCCTTTTTTCGCATATTTACTGCTACAGAGGCAACGCTAACATAGATTCGAGGCGTGTACGTCTCTGGATTCCCGCCGAAACACCAACGGTGTATGACAGACCTAAGGATGGTATTGTTAAAAGCAGCACCTAACAGACTGTAGGGTTGCGGGAGATCTCCGCTGGGAGCCCATTTCGATTCGCAAATCTGATAATTAAGAATCTCACAGGTCCTTGCTGAGCTGCAGATCTTCACAGACGTCTGTGCTATGCAGGTGTTCGAGTAGCAGACCTCCAAGGTGACTGCTGGGTCCACCGTCGGTAAGTGTTAATTAAGTGGATGGGGTTCCGCTGCTGGAGGCCTGACAGGATCACGCGTGACCCAACCTGCCATCTCGCAGACGTCTCGTACTCACAGGCAAAAGAGTACCAGGCCTTATTTTTAGAACAGAAGCAAGTTAGCCGTATCCAACCCCTGTGCGGTGGAACGACGGGGCAGGTGACTCGCTGACTTGCCTGGTCGATGTAAAATGCAGTTCCAGCCCTGATCTCCCGGCGCTGTTTCAGGTCCGTTTCTGTGGTGTCCCGAGATAGGGCCACGTACTCCACTTCCCTCTTGGTCAGCTCCTGCAGGAAATCCCAAAAAACGGAATCGTTCTTTGTTCCTTTATAGAGATCATTTCTGACCATTAACAATCAGAATCTAATAATCTAGAAAACTGCTTATAAATAAAACATCATTCATAACAACTAACAGCAATGCAAAGGAATTCCAGTAAAAATATACACAGATGAATAACAAGCACCTGAATGTCAGTATATGATCAGTACTGGGAATAACAATGTCACAAGTCTTCTATCCACAGAATACCTGGTAAGTGCTCATGTACATATTTATTTATTATAACTCATTAACCCCCTTATGAGATATCTAACCAGAAAAAGAGATTACAAAAAGGACATATAGAATAAATTATGCCAATGCTGTCAGATGACTGAACTCTCAGGGACTGATCTGATACACACAAGATCTGATACTATACATGCGGACATTAACACGCTACTGATCACCATTATTCCCCCACTGCAATATGTTTGCTGCTATTTATTATGTTTGATACTAACAGATACTGCATTGATCCCCATGGGAAGATTCTCTTTATGCGTCCCCTAACTTGCTCTCTGTAGGTGAGCGCAAGCAGGCGAAGGGCAGCCAGCTGTCACAGCACCCAGGGAGCTGGGGGGTTAAGGGTCTTGCTCAAGGACCCACAGAGATCAGGCTCAAACCAATGACCATCTGATTAGAGGCACAGAGGCTTATCCCACTGAGTCGCATACCCACACAACCATTTACTATGTTTACTGCTATATATTATCTTATTGCTACCTCTTTGTACATTGACATTGTGTATTTCTCACATTGTCTCTCCCTGTGAATAATTACTTTTTATGTTATGGCTACTGCATTGCACAGCCAAACTGCACCTTATCAGTACTGGTTTTACTGTGCTGTTTGTACTTTTCACGGTGTCAGCTGTCCTGCAATGTTTGCACAGATTGCACACTATGCACTCTGTGTTGTCAGGTTGTTACATGTTAGTCTTTTGTTAATCTATGTAGCACTTGGACCCAGGGAAATGCTGTTTCATTTTTAACTGTGTACTGCACTAACTGTGCATGGTTAAAATTACAATGAATTAACAGATTTAGAATAGAATAGAATTCCTTTGTTGTCGTCATACAGGGAGAAATTCAATCTCCAAATATCACATCTTACTCTCCTATGGGACACGTGACATATGCAGGTGAGAGGGAGGTTTGGGGTTAGAGAACAGGGCCAGACATTCAGCTGGCATCCCTATGGAGTTGAGGTTAAGGGTCTTGTTCAAGGGCGCAACAGTGATACGATTATTCTGCAGGCTATGGGATTTGAACCTGCAACCTTCCAGACAAAGGAATAGAGTTCCAAAAGTCGACAAACTCGAACCTGCAACCCTGAAACCGTAAGGCTACGATGCTATGTTATGAATCATTATATTAACAATTTATTATAATTTCAGACAGCCTTAACTTACAGTAAGCAAACAGAACAGGTTACACATAGGTAGCTGCAAGATATCGGACAGCAAGGAAGTTTATGCAACTGTTCAACATCAGAACAATGAGAGGAAGATCTTTAAAAAGGTCAGCACAATAGCAGTATCATACCAGATACTGCATGGCAATGGAGCGACGAAGAGGACCAGGTGGCCCAATGAGGAACACATCCTGGCCCAGAAGGTCCTTCTGCATGATCCAGTGGAGATGCTGAACCACAGTCGGCGATATTGACTCTGTCACTGTCACAGCAAGATACGCATGATTAACATCCCGAGATTCCAGCAGAGGAAGAGGTCTGCCGACAGGAACTCTACACTGTACTCCAGTCAATGACCCCTACCAGACATTCACAGAAAAGCGGTTTAACACCACGGCACATGGACAGTAGGTAAACAGGAATGACAGCGGCTCAATCTGAATCACCATACATCTCCCCTTTACCTAATAATACAGAGCTTCAAAATGTAAAGACTTTTTGGTATCCATTTTATTACAGCGAGAACCGGAAATAGCTTTCAGCACTTGGTAAAAGTTCTTATAAGCAATAAATATGAATGACGTGACATACTGTGGTTGACTGGCACAAGTTCTGGGTTTCTGGGCGCTTTCAACTGAAATGAGATTTCACCTATTTTCACCGTACCACCTGGTTGAAAAATGAAAACAAAAAGACTTATTTTTCTTGAATTCCATGCGACAACAAAAAAATACTTCAGTGATTAAAATAAACGAAGCAAGAGCTTATTTGTACAAGAGAATTCTTTAAATTTCCATGAACGAGTCTTGAACAATCTTCATACATTTACATATTAATTAAATTGAAATTCAACTGAACGACATAAGGCAATTACATTTACTGGGTCAAGGGTACTTGCCAGCAACCCAGGGCAATGACGTAAGCAATGGGAGCTAACTTGCTGTTTTTTTTTTAACTAGCACAACATATTGTAGAAAGCACGTATAGCCAACTAACGGACATAATATATTTATATATATATATTTGCAAAATAAGGGATGACATCAAGTAGACGTTCACCTGACGACGTGTTAAGGAGTTTGACCTCATGTGCGCTGCATCTCCAGCCTCCTTTACCCAAGACAGTCCCCAAAATGTTTCGTATTCTTCTGGCGGCAACAGCGGCGACTGTGCCATTGCACAAAATCCGTGACTGCATCCTTGAATAACAATCTAAAGATAGAGAATATCCAATTAAAGCTTCTATTTTGCTATGCCCCTGTTGTTTTCATAATTGTATATAAGCCCAACTTCCCCAGTGCAAGTGGACGATAATAAATGCAGAACAGAAATGGTCCGACCGCAAACTTTCCGTCAAACCGTCTATCCAAGACAATTTGAGTTCCGACTGCCAGACACAACAGGGAATGTTAAAAAAATCGGGATATGTTAAGGATTGAGGAAATATTGTGACATACTACCATAAAAATATGTATCTGGACGTGTGCGGTTTCAAATCACTATAATCAACAAAGTTTATAACGCGTGATTTTATGTATAACGTGGGAGACGTTGAGAGGATATTAAAATAAGCCTATCTCAAAATAATATGATAAACTCTAATTATAAACAGTAAACCCACAACTTAAAACCCCTTAAAACTTAAAAACATCAATATGCATTTATAAACTTTTATACTGCATAACCATGTAGACCCTCATAGAGTAAAGATATCCCAGTCATTAATTCTGATGTCAGTGTTCATTAATCTCGACATAAATAAATCAATAAACAAACAAACATATATTGATTAGTTTTCTCTGAAGATGAAATCCATACCAAAATGTTATTCTGCCAGAAATTGGACAGATACTAATTTGCAGCAAATTATATAGCGCGATATAGGCCACTGTAGCCTATAATTTATAATATTTATATATAGGTAGCAATACATTTCAAATTACATCAAGAAAAATACTCTAAATATAACATTAATTACTATTTTAAATTATATTATTTCGATTATTGGACGTTTTATTCTAGGGGAATAACAGATCAAATTAAGCATTTTTTTCCTTTTGTTAAGTATGAAATCACTTATAGGCCTAAGACATGCAATTTTACCTTTATGCCCAACCCAAGCTTCGACTTAACTGAAGACAATTACTTATTGCTGTACACGTAGGTAATTTTAATATTAGGCCCATTACACATCTAAATGGAGCAATAAGTAGGTTGTTATATATTTCTTGTCAGTCTAAAAGCAGACCCCATTGTTATTTGGCTCTATTTCTATTTAAACAGTCAGTATTAGACGTCTTCTTTAAAACACCGACATTAAATGAAAACTTGGAAACTCAATGTACTGAGCAGTTTTGGCATTTATTGTATTACCCTTAAAAAAAGAAGAAGGAGTAAGCAAGTGTTCCTGCATCGAGATGACATCAGCAGCATTGCCTTCTGCCCCTTATACAGGATGACATTTATCACGTGGCGGAGAAGCTCAACCCTTGGAAGAGCCGCGCGGAGGGGAAGCGACGATGCGGGGAAAAGGAGGGAAGCGAAATACACGCTCGGTTTAAAACGCCACGCTGCGTGCGGCTTTATGCTTAGACACTAGCAGTAAATATCATCGAAACTCGCCGATCTCCACAAGAAGCCTGACATATCGGATAGCAATTATGGAAGATTCCCACCGATACACTCGAAGCCCAGTCTGGGAGGAACTGGTCAGTATGTTTTATTTTGTACTAAAAGGAAGTAAATTTGGTCCGTTGTGTTTTTGTATCTGAAATCGATTGCAATACAAGACCTTATAGGCTTATAGGCTAACATGCAGGGTGTATTACATTTCTTTCATAGTGTTCAAAAGCGAAGAACCTTCCTTTGAACGGCACTAAGAACTATACATAATTAAATTAAAGATTAAAAGTTTGTTTTCTTAGTCTTTTTCTGATTTTTGAAATCGGAAACGTGCGAATCCACTGGACACTTATTATAGGACGCAGTGAACAATGTAGCAAGATCAGTCTGTAAACTAAGTGTGTCACGTTCACTCATCTTTTATGGTGCATTTGAATAGAGAGTAATATTTTCGTCTCCTTAATTAAAAATTACCTAATTTATAGAAGGGTAGGCGGACAAAACCAATTCTAAACCGGTTTCTCAGACAATGATTCAGTCTTTAGGGTTATGAACAAGATATTTAAAGAAGACAGTTTAATTTAGCGATACGGTCCGTCTTGATTGTTAGATTTATGGAATGCTGTGGGGCTCCGTGACTCTGCACCGCGAAAAACACGTTTATACCGTGAATATTTCCTTACCTATTGTTTCTGCTACTGACACCACTATGTATTAGCATATATTTATAGGTCGTCGTTGTCGTGATATGTTCTAGATTGTGACACTCGCTTGCATTATGGTCCCACCATTGGATGCCAGCCACTAAAACTGGACCAGCGATATTCTCTAAGTCTCAAATTTTATCACGAATAAAATAGTTGTAATACTTGTTTTTAAATATCAAATAAAATACAAAGTTTGCCTATTCGCAGCAATGCTAATTTTAGAATAGGTTGTTTCCCGTTGAATATAGGCCTATGCATTAAGAGCTTACTAAGTCCACTAGGTATAATTTATTGTTTGTATTTAAATTTTGGCAAAAAAACATTTCTGTGCTGTAATGAATAGTGAATTCAAAACGGACAGTCTATTCAAAGTTTACGATCTACTTGAAGTCTGGAACAGAGGAATATGAAGTAACATTCGATAGTTTGTAATAACACTGTGTAGATAGACTATATTATTTAACACCAAATGTGTCTGTAGTAATACAACTATGAAGCACCCGTTATATAAAATGATGCCATTTATCAAGAAATGGCCCTTTATAAACATGGAATGGCAAAGCGATGTCAAAAATGTTTCATGATTTACATTGTCATATGTTTTTCATAGCATAGTAAAATAGCATGAAAATATTAACATAGCTATTAACCATTAACATAATGACATAATTTGAATACAATCGTCAATGAATAATTTCCACCATTGTTTGAACATTACTTTGCAGGAATCTGAATAAAATGCAAATCTTAGACAACCCTTAGACAACATAATTGAAGTTAACTGTATTTTAATGAATTTATGATGCTGTAACCATACTGGATTTTGTTTGTTTAGCGTTAAATCAAGCTATGTTTGAGGAGAACGACTTTTCGACAATGTGCAATGGATAAATATTTTTTCCGCTGAATAGAAATGCTCCCGCTATGTTTACTTTAGTTCCTAATATAGGAGTTTTTTGTGTGCTAAGAATGGGCAGGGAGCACACGGGTGATCCCCGGTGCTCCTGCGCTTCCAGCAGCCGCTAGGGTCTGCTGCAGAGGTTTCCTCCCGATTCCGCACGGCATAGGCGGCAGGGGCGATCCCCAGCCTCCAAGGGCCCCCCAAAGCCGCGAAAGCACTTAGAGTAAATGCCTAGCACACGATCATGGCAGCTCCGCACGGGCTCCTGTGCTCCCGTACGGTTTTCAAATAGGTAAAAGTACATCGGAGACGCAAAGGTAGCGGAAGATGGCGGCGAAGAGGGGTGCTTTCCAGCCGCTGTCCTGCTCTCGGGTCCCGGAGAGGAAGGGAGCGGCTGACCGCGCTAAGGCTAACCCGCAGTGCTGTACTTCCCCTGCCCACCAGGAGCCGGAGAAAGAGGCGGCCGCCGCGCCCGGGATCGGCGGCTCCGGGATGCACCGGCATGTCATGGGGGCGGTCGGAGGGCCGGGTGCGGTGGACGAGTCCTCTGATAGCGAGGGGGAACAAGAAGGGCCCCAGAAACTCATCAGAAAAGTGTCAACATCTGGGCAGATCAGGAGCAAGGTAAGAAACAGCTGGAGGTGTCAGCTATGGCCGCAGGACACGGCTTTCTGTGCGAACCAACTGTTGATACGTTGTAGATCGCTGTCCATTCACACGCCCCTCTGTTATTTTATTTTCGTTTGTATTGAATTGTAACACATATTAAATAAAATAAGTACATAAAACTGATTGAAAACGTCTGCATATACGTTGTAACCTTTATGAACATTTACAACGCAGTCTGAACTCTCAGCGACTCGTAGCCGATACATCTAGTTGCTTTTCTAATAATCTAGAAGCAAATGGACAAAATAAATTTAAAATTACGATTTGTAAGTCAACTCATTATTTTATATAAGAGAAGCGTTTATCTTGGCTATTAAATCTGGCACCTTAGATTTTTAGTAGTGATTATTCACGATTACAAGATCTATACAGACGTTGAATAGCGTGACATTCAGAAACGATGAAAATTAACAGGCAATTAACCGCATTACTATATATCCAAAAAGCGGCAGACCCGCTAGGCCAGATGTTGATGTTTTTAAAAAGTATTGATATTTGTTTTTTTTTATTATTAATAATATACGGACACATCGCTATTGTAAAGATGATGTACTTAGAGAAGTCATGGACTGTTGTAAGAAAGTTTGCCATATCACTGAGTAACATCTGATTAGTACTGCGTGTAAAATTAAAGTATTAGAATTGTGATTTTTTTTTTTTTTTTTGGGAAAAGTTTCTTACTGGGAGTTTTAGCCAGACTGTTGCGGTGTGCAAAGCAAGAGGCCCTGGGTCCTTATGATTTCCAGTGAATATAGGTAAAAAAGACCCCAAAGTAGTTTAAACTACCGCCTAAAACCGTGGAAAGAGAAAGTGAGCGGACTGTCCGCCTTGATCAAACTGCCCTGGACTGTTTCACTCCTCTCACACTGGGATTAAGAGCTGCTTCTTTTATAAACAGAGAAAATCCACTCAATTATTGACTAACGCCTGGCTACATTATTTAAGGCGGCTATATTTAGCATGCCTTTTTGGGACCTGGAAATGAAGAGAGTGGGGCCCTTTGTTAGGCTAATTAACAATTCTTTAGAGTAGTAAATTATACTCAGTTAATCATCCTTAAAGTGAAGGACAGGCATCAAAACACATGCCAATCGCCTGCATGCTGACTCTGCGCTCCGCAACACCTCAGCCTCTTCCTGTACATTTTAAAAGTTTAAAAACATCTTTTTTTACCCCCTCAGAGATTGGCAGCATTTTGCTTCTGTCGCGCAACAGGCAGCAGATTGTGCTAACAACACAAAGGTCATGGGTCCAGGGAGAATACATAAGCTGTAAGCCTCTTTACTGTAAGTTAATTTGGATGAAAGTGTCAGGTAAATTATTGGGCTGTTGTCCAATCAGCCACAGCTATGTAGCGTCAGCATGGACCTAAGGAATGCTTCTGTCCGCCTTATACAATCCTTGCCTTAATGAGATGGTGTGAATATAAACTATGGGGCCATCAAAGATTACGCGTCAAAACACGTGTAACTAAGCCACATTGCACTATTTAAACAGCACGTATGTTTAATTTAGTTCCATGCCTGCTCTGTCTTTTAAAGGAAAGTAGTTTACTCACTTGTAAAGGGTAAATAATATTGATATAGGCCTACATGCATTCAGGAAGATTGTAGGTGATTTTTTTTTCGATTTTCGCATCTCATATTAGACGTCTTCTCTGCTGTGACCGAAAGGTCTTAGCAGACGTGGCTTCTTTTAGCTTTCGCTTTTGCCCGCTGAGAGAATACCATCCAGGGACCATAGCTGGCAGACCTTTGTCTGCTAGTTCAGGCCTGTCTGCTGCGCTACCTGCCGCCCTAATCGAACGGGAGTCTTCTCTTGGCACGCCTCCCTTTGGCATGCTGCATCCCTCCGGCTCTCTCTGCCCGCCAAACCATCTGCTGCTGCGGGACGGAAGCTCTCGGACGCCGGGGCCAGTGAGGGAGAGGCAAAGAATCGCTCTGTCTCCTGTGATCCGGCGACCTGTGTGAGGTCTGGGTCCTTCCCTGCTCCTCAGGGTTCTGGATGGTCTTTGCAGCCCTGATGCTGGGTATTAGCGGCATGCAGGTGGGTGGCGTGGGGAGCGCAGTGGCGTAGCACGTGGCCGAAAGAACACCGTTCCGCTTCAGGGTTTACTCAGCGAGGCTTGTCGCTCCGTTCAACCGCAGATACATCAGCCAGACTCCGCCCACTCCTCCGCTCAATAGTCCAGATGCCATGTATCTCTGACTGCAAGGGTGCAGTGACATCCCCCCTCTCCACACCACCACCACCACGAGTTGCTGGTTCCATGGCAACCACCAACCATATCTTCATCTAGCTAATGGCCTCAAGGAGAGGGGGGGAAATAATGGGCAAGCTGCTTTTTCAATATTATACCCGATGACTGAGAATTACGATCACATCTCTTCAGACAGGATGGGGCTGGGGAAGAAAATGGCTGTAGACCTTTTGGCAGATCTTTAAATAAAAAAAATATATATACATATATCATGTACAGTATAGTGTAGGGCGGCACGATATTGGGAAAATATCCATCCATCCATCCATTTTCCAAACCGCTTATCTTACTGGGTTGCGGGGGGTCCGAAGCCTATCCCGGAAGCAATGGGCACGAGGCAGGGAACAACCCAGGATGGGAGGCCAACCCATCGCAGAGCACACTCACACACCATTCACTCACACATGCACTCCTACGGGCAATTTAGCAACTCCAATTAGCCTCAGCATGTTTT
>JAODJX010000001.1:44729276-44739407 GCA_026776945.1 Isichthys henryi
CTCGTGCCCATTGCTTCCGGGATAGGCTCCGGACCACCCGCGACCCAGTAGGATAAGCAGTTTGGAAAATGGATGGATGGATGGATATTTCTTTGAGAGCTAAATGTCTGAAACAGGGATAGCCCCTGTATGTTGTGTAAAGAATGAATGTTTTTGATGATACAATTATCTAGAGATTTGCTTAATAAATATCCAGACAGTTGAAGTTCTATTCCGTATCACTTTTCCTAATTGGAATGTGTTGTGCATATAAGGTAACGTGACTGTCTCCAGGTTTATTGCTGTGATACGATTATGCCATGCAAGCGAAGGATCTGATCGCCCTGCTGGAGAGCTTGTAAAACATTAATCATCACAAGTCTAGACGTCCTGATGGTCGTCTCAAAGATCTGCTGTCGGAAAGTGCCTCCATCGTTTATCACCGCTTTGGTTTCAGCGTGGCCGTCTCCTGGAGATGCGTGATCAGAAAACATTCTCTGGGAGCGGTGAAGGGTTGGGAGTTCAGAACCTTCCGGAAATGCTATTTATAAATATGCATGTTAACCATTATTGTAGCTCACATTGATGAATAGCTTAGATACTATAGCCCACAGTGTAGCCTTAATTGGCTTTATGGAAACTGTTGATATGTTAGCGATATTAGATTGCCCTGAAATTATCGAACTGTTGATCCTCAGAGGACCGTAAGTCTTATAAATACTTATAAATACCTGAGCACATGTTTTGTAAAGAACAATATTATCTCTGTACTGAGATATAAAATCAGATACGAAACACCTTTATACAGCTGGCAGTGTTCTGAAACCAGGCCATCGGGGGCTCCACTCAAAACGAGGCAGATTTAAGGGAATTCAAATCACAGCAGTACAAAGACGGTAATTATTTCTCTCTGCTGTATATTACCTTATATATGCAAAATTAAACTCGTATCAGAGTGAATTTCAGATGAGGAATGGTAGTATGCACATTTTTCGTAATTATTTTATAGAACGAATCAAACCATTTGATTGGTCGCTAGGCGTAGCCGGTTCACAATCTGACTAGCCATTCGATGTTGGAAACAGTATTTACAAAATGACAGAGAGGATGCGCTATTCTGGTGCTTTTCTGATATTCACACGGGTAAATAAAACAGAAAAAACGTACATTATTAAAAAACGGTTTCTTAATTGCGAAAGTCACTCTGCAGATGGAGAAAATAAGCTTAACTAAGAAAAAAAACTTTTTTTTTGTAAGTTGTAGCCTCATCCCAAGGAAAAAAAACCATTCTAAAATACTAGCTATCAATAAAAGTCGATAAAGCACTATGGGGAAAGTCTGGGCGGTTTGGTTAGCCGAATCATGTGACCTAGGGATTGCCGTTTCATTGGGCGATTCCCTTCCAGGGTTGGCCAGGAGTAGGCATTGAGCAGGTAACTTTCTCACTAAACAAGCAATGAATTTCTGCTTCGGTGCATGAAGAGGAAAAAGCGAGGAATCATAAGAATGTCGCTGCATGGACATTTGGGTCTCGGTGAGAGAAAACCAGAAGACGTCAGTATATAAAAACCAGGAACAAGACTTAAAATTAAAATTGGCAATGACCATTATGTCACTCAACTCTCCTGCCCAGGACTGTGACAATATTACCGTAATGACAAATATCTTTTGCTTAAACTCTCTCCGAAGATTCGGCATGGCCACAGGAAACCTGTCATGGACTGTATAATCCACTTAGTGACATTTTTCTGCCTCTGGTCTGAATGTAAAATGGGCTTTTTGGTGAATATGGGCGGCTGGCAGTTTCGATAAGTTAAAGGACAGCGGCGATAACATCAATGGAGGGAACAGAAGGGACGTCTGACAGTGGCTTTTATTAAATTAAACATAACATTTTAACTTGCCTCTCAGCTCTGGAACTTTGTTTTCTGTATTAACCCCCCGCTAACGCATGGGTGGGTCCCTAATAATCCACTGATGATAAAATTAAGAAGCAGCGTGAGTGAAGAGGAGACTCTAGGCCAGTGTTTCCCTACCTGGTCCTCAGGGTCTCCTAGGCAGGATAAGAGAGGAAGCAAAAATGTGGATCAGGATGGGAATCACTCGCCCCCCTGATGCTCCCCGCACTCATGCTCCCCTCAAAGCCCTGTATAGTAAACAAATGACTGAAGTAGGGGGTGGCATGGTGGTACAGTGATTAGCACTGTTGCTGCACTCCTCTGGGACCTGGGCTCAGGCCTCTGCCAGGGTTCCATGCATGTTCTCTTCATGTAGTCGTGCAGTTTCCCACAGGGCACTCTGGTTTCCCTCCCCCCCCCCCACAGTCAAAAAACATACTGAGACTGAGTGGAGTTACCAGAATCGCTCCTAGGTGTGCATGTTTGAGTGAATGGCGTGTGAGTGTGCCCTGTGTTGAGTTGGTGCCCCATCCTGGGTTGTTCCCTGCCTTGTGCCTGTAGCCCCACATGACCCTGAATAGGATAAGTGGTTACAGACAATGGATGGATGAATAAAGCAATGGTTCCTCTTAGAAAACTGATACATTTGCAATTTTACTGAATTAAGCAAGTGCCCCACAAGCACCGTGTGTGTGTGTGTGTGTGTGTGTGTGTGTGTGTGTGTGCTGGATTAGGTGTTTATGACATTCTAGGGACCAAATGTCCCACACAATGTGATTAAATCCTGGAATTTTGACATTGTAGGGACAATATCTCTGGTCCCCACAAAGATATGTGAATGCAATGAAAAAACTAAAAAGTCCCGCATTTCGTTTGGTTACTTATGGTTAAGGATATAGCTGGGTAGGGGTTAAGCTTGTCAGGTTGTGATAGGAGTTTTCCCCGTAGAAATGAATGGAGAGTCCCCACAAAGATATAATTACAAACCTGTTTGTGTGTGACACTTAAAGAACAGAAAGGTGGGATATGACGACAGAAGCATTCCATTGTACCCATGCAAATGGCAAATAAAACATCATTTATTACATTTTTATTTAGATGGCGCGTCTCATAAATTCCTTTTTTGTTTTATTCTTATGCTGCCAATTTCTGAAACCACTGGCATTAGGAACTGGACTGAATGGAGTGATATGTACCCCCCCAGTATTTACTTTGGCTTCATATGGTCCCCCTTAATCAATAGACCTTTCATTTAATCATTTAAATTATTAATCTATGCCCCCCTCCCCCAATGTCAAGTTCACTTCTTCTCCCCTGTCCGTTACTGTGGTCAGTTTTGTTCCAGAACAATCAGATCACATTATCAAGGTGTCGTCCCGGATGTCTTTAGCATTCCCCGGCAGTTGTGCCCCCGCCCCCCCTCAGTACCTCTATCTGCACTGGTTGCCCTGGCCTGTCCCGCTGAGGTGGGGTATGGATTGCGCCGTTCAGTGGAATGAGCTGAGGCAGATGTCAACATGCAGATCTGTGGGTGTCCCCCAGGTTTGGCGAGCACTTCCTCTTGTTTTTAGTAAAAATGCGACATGTCACCATCAGGGCAATGGTGTGAAACACAGTCCTTGTTAAACGATTTGATAGCCTTCTCTTCAAAAATACTGCAGCCATGGAGAGTTGAAAGAGTTTTAGATTGTGTTCTGCAGAGCATTTTGTGTCCGCAGGATTTGCTTATATAGTTACCTTACCTGATGTAAGGACATTAAGAATAAGATCTATCCCATCCTCATCTTCCTCCTCATTGGTGCACAGCTGATGGTCGGGTGATTCTCTTATGCCCCCCGAAGCTGATTGGTGTTCTCCCAGCGAATGCCAGCCAGGCATTCGTCTAAATGAAGGACTAACATTTCCTGTTAATCTCTCTCCTTTGTTAAATCCTGCCCAGGGGCAACTGATGAACCTCATTTATATCATTGTGCACTGTCCCCGTCAACAAAAAATTAATTAACAAACAGCAGTGTTTTAAATGGACCCCCCCCACACACACACACTACTGATTATCTGTCAGTTAAAACTCATGTCACCCCTCTCGCCTTTGCCCTAAACCCTGCTGACAAAGATAATTACCACCTTATTCCCTGCCATGCCCAGAAACAAAGATTCCGGGTCCTCGGAGATGGGAAAATTGCGTACGAACTGCTGACAAGGTATAATCATTCAGCCGGTTGCAGCCTTGTGGTAAACTTTCCGTGGAAGTGATATCTCTTAAGTGCAGTGGGTTTTAAGTGTGAACTCATTTCCCTGTTTTTGTGTTTATGCGAAGTAGGTCTGCTTCCTCCGATAGGATTGCTTCGTTTATCGAGATTGCTTTTGCTCTGAAGGACTGTACTATGCAGTGCTAAAGATGGCGTATATAACAGAGCTCAAACTCTGGTGCTTCTGGCTCTGACGGATATTTATATATGCATATCTTTTTCATTTCTACTGCTGCTTTTGTCCTTCAATTGAATTTGTACGCAGTTCTAGTTGAGAAAAGCCCAACGCTATTCTTTCTATGAATAACCTAAGCAATGCTCTTCCGTGTGGGTTAATTTCAAACCGTCCGGCAGATATGCCTGTATCAAATTAATTCCCTGTGTAGCCGTCAGTGTCTGAGAGAAAGGCATACATTGTACTCTCTCTAGCGTCTGGTGGTTTTTGTCTAAGGAGTGTAGCAGAATCCTGTATGCTTGTTTTGTCTGTCCGTCAATCCACAAAGGGCCATAGTCTGACCCCAAGAACTTGGGAATTACAATCGTCAAAGCACATTTACTGTGATCCAATTCCTTATTTTTAAGAGATGCTGTTTGCGGCATCATGACGTAACGCTTCTCTGTTAAAAGCCGCCTGATTGGAGATTACGCCGGGGAAGGAGCAGAGCTCAGCTAACCGCGCACGTCTCTGCGTAATCCCTCACTACGAGAGTCCCCCAGACAGTCAAAAGAGTTCTGCTCCCTTCTAAGGCAAAGCACTGCAGGCTTCGCAGTCTGGATCTGAACCTCAGTTGGGACACTTTCCCAAGCTAGAACTTCTCCAGCGAGAGAGACCTGCACAGACAGGCTCCCAGTAGACGGCGCAAGCTTGATTGATGTGTTTATAGGGGCGCCATGTAAACCATAAGGATTAAACTTACTTAATTAGGCCTAGTACCCATCGCAGGGCATAAGCTGCCAAGGTGTCTCATTCCCTCGCCAGTCTCTCCAGGTGTTTCCAAGTGTAGCCCATTCTCTTGGCGTCTGCCTACGGGTCGTGGTGCCAGGTGTTTCTTGGCTGGCTACGACCTCCAGGGATTCCATGTGGGGGCTCGTCTTGTGGTGCCTGAGGCCACCTTACGGAGGGTGTGACCTATCTACCGGCGAGAACTCTTTCCTCCGCGTGGCTCCTGTTTCGTTTGCCGCCGCTGTTCTCAGTTGTCGACTGGCATCAAGCCGAGCGGGTATTTTCTACAGTGAGTCGAACCAACATGTCTTTGGTGGAGTTTGAAGAGTGAGAGAATTATCGTTCTTTTTCATGGTTAAATATTTTGCTACTTTGCTATAGCATCTAAAAACATTTTTTTAATAGTGTTTTTTGAAAGCAAATAGACGTTGTGCAAAATTTTATATTCAATGTTTATTTTTGACCCATACAAGCGCTCCCCAGGTTATGATGGTCTGTGTTACGATATTCCGTCTTGACGATGCACTTTCAGTACATTATTCAACAAAATTCAACATTTTATTCTAAAACAGGCTTTGCGTTATTGATTTTGCCTAAATGTAAGTATTCTAAGCATGTTTAAGATAGGCTATAGGCTAGGCTATGATGTTTGTTAGGTTGTGCAGTATTAAAATGAATTTTTACCTCACGATAAGTTTATCGGAACGTAACTCCACCATAAGCTGGGGTACCTGTACTTATTTTCGGAGCAAGAACAACAAAAAAAAAACTGTGGCAGTGAGAGTCAGGAATGGTGACAGACTGGAGTGGCTCAGCTGTACTGAAATGTCTACAGTTAACGTGCGAAAGGGCCCATTTAGGCGGAGCCACGTTGGGGATGGACACCATTCCCCTTCTGTGCGAAATCATCCCACCTTGTACTGTGGGAAATACAGCGGCACTACTCTCCCGCCACTATCACAGACACCGTCTTTTGAAGACGGCTGTAGCAAATGTCTCCATCCTGGTTTGAATGAAGGTGGATATGAAGCGGCAGGCTTCCCGTCCGCTTCGGACTGATTCTCTTACAAGGTGGAAGAAGGGAGAACGGAGAGCTTCCCTGGAGGACGAAGACTGAACGACAGAATGTAAAGTGTTTGCCAACCTAATGTACGATGTCTCGGCTGTTCAGATTGTCGTACTGTTATTTGTTGGTAATTTGGCCTGGCAATGGTTATGCCTTTCTGAGGGGACTTTAGGTAAGGCATTGAAAAGCAGCGCCTAGTGCCTTCTGTTTAATTAGTGGCCCTAGAAGTAAATCTATTACGCATTTCGCATTTTTGGCTGGTTTTTTTACCGTCTCGCCCATTCAGAGTTGAGTCAGAGTGAAGTGAGCAGTGCATTCTGGGGGTGTGACGGAATTCGGATGAGAAACGGCTGGGGGGTGGTGCGGTCATATCCGGAGCTGTGCGTGGTTGAGGGGGCTCTGGATATCCTCAGGGACAGGACGAGTGCCCCCCCTTGCTTTTGTAAGAAGCTGCTTTACACTCTCTGGGGCCTTGCTGTTATCCAATCGCGCACGAGTGTGTGTGTGAGATGTATATATTACAAATGTGATTTAAAAAAAAAAAACTGTTATTTTAATGTTGTGGGGACCATTCTTTCAATCCTCATGAAGGGAAACTCAATTTTTTGATCTGTACCTGTAAAAACTAAAAATGTCAAATGACTAGTATTTTGATTGGTTACTTATGCTTAAGGTTTGGGCTGGGTGGGGGTTAAGGTCGTCATGTTGGGCTTAGAGTGTGTGTGTGTGTGTGGGTGTGTGTCAGTTACCCGCGTCTGATTCCGTGCATCCAGCTGCTTTTGAGTGTCTCTCTGTGTTTGAGACAGTAAGCATAGTGTTGTGTGTGTGTGTGTGTGTGTGTGTGTGTGTGTGGGCAGTGGGTTTAGCATGTATCTAAAAGAGAGCTGTTCCTCATCTTGCAATTTAGGGGGCAACAAAAATCTATTAATAGACTGCTTCTTGTCCCACTTGGCAACAGACAGGGAACCAAAGAGAAAAAGTAAAATAGCAAGGAAGCGAGGAGGTCAGAGTGTAGAAGCGGAACATCACGCTAAAGCAAAACGCCCTTTCCTCCACGACATGCCCAACTGAGGCGCGCTCCGTAAGGAGCCGGCAGCTTTACCATGGTAACCGGCCGCGGAAAGGTGGACCGCAGTCGTGACGTCTCCTCATGTCTAAGCACCCTACACTACCCCTCCCCCACATTTAATAACCTGGTTTAGTGCACGTGGAGTTTTGGCTGCGATTATGTTGACATTATGTTGTGCTGGGCTTGGTCGGTATCTAATTTTTCATACTGTCATACTGTCCAGACATGATTCTGCGGTTTGCAGTATTTTGACGGTATCTCCAAAAACAGCACTAACCCTGCGTTGTGAAATCTTACCAATAATTTGCTGAGTTACGTAGCTACTTAGGTCTGATGTGTTTCATCCGCAGTGTTATATCAGGAACACACACTTCCTCCCACTTAGCTAATTTTGTCACCAAGATATATAAAATTTCTGTGGTGTTACGGAAATACCAGTCGAGCTGGCATCGTGTCTTCATATCGATGACCTTGGTGGTATTAAATGTGGTTAAAGTGAGACCCAAACTTTGTCACGCAAATTGAAGGAAATTAGAGATACATCTGTTGGCCAGGGACCAGAATCGTTTGATTTTCAGCGTACTCGGCCTGGACCGTAGACCGGCCAGTCAGTCTCATGTATGTCCGATACCGAACCATGTAAAACCAAAGTAAACTATGAGGGAATCACCACGAAAACGTGGTAAAACATTGGAGGTAAACTTTAAACTGATTATTAAACCCTGAAAAGGAATAATCATTAAAATCGCAAACTTAGCTTTTTAGATTTTTTTCTATGACAGTAAAAACGGTTTTAAACTTTAACTTCCTGTGCTATAATGTCCATACAGTATGAAGGTATGAAAAAACCTGATCTTAATGTAGTTTACTAGAGATGTAAGAATTGTATGTGCATAACATAATATGCATGTATGGTACACTTCAGTCTTCTTTGGAGGCTTGCAACCTAAGGATGTTTTTTGTTTTAAGAGAAAGAAGGTCAGTGTTGTGCTATCTGGTGTACAGCAACTCATTTTCAGATAATTTTTATTTGTACCTCTTTAGAGTCACAGAGCACTTTTATTTTGAGACTTGTTTAAGTGAGAGAAGATCCTGTAATTTAATGCAGTTTTAGGGAAATTGTTTAACAATTTCTTTTATTGTGAAAATGACATTTAGCATTGAAGAAAAGTTGATTTTTGTTTGTATGTGCTGTCGATTATATTTGTAAGAAAGAAAATCGTAATCAGCAAAAATTGGTATCAGTCACGTTTGCAAAAAATCGGAAATCTGAATCGGGCAAGAAAATTGCAATCGGTGCATCTTCCAAGGAAATGGGTGCTTAAACTGCCCAAATAACGATTTTTGTAGCTTTCCTTGGATTAGCCGAAGCTGTGCTCAGTCTGTTAGTCCAGCCATAAGCTGTTGTGTCTCCTGGATAAACCCAATAGAGTTTGAAACCAACCACTTATCGGTAAATAGACCTGTGGCAAACCCATGTAAAATCTACTGCCGATCTTCCGTCAGGTGTTGGTGTGAAATATTATACAACATATAAGAAAAGTCACGTGTCGTATTTTTGCATCCTCTGGGACTTGTGAAAAATCTGCGCAAAGAGGGTTTCCAGTTCACATCTCACCTTGTTCTCAGCGTGACATGTCACCTTGTAATTAGAGCCCTGACGTTGTATTAACGACCAGCTGGAAAAGTGTGTGTTTGAGTCGCGGTTGCCTGAGGAGCAGCATTAGAATGAGAAAACAGGCCTGGAGAGAGAGCTGCAGCCACTGTTTAAGTTGACACAGCTGTGTGGCAGGATGTTAGATCGAAGCCTGCCTTTCTGTTTGCAGTTCTGCCTCCAGAGCGCATATTTCCTCTGCTAAAAATAGGCCAGCTATAGGGCCTCAGTGTTTCTGTTGTTCTAAGCAGCGCTTCCATGTTCATGCTATATTTGTAGATGAATGGGATGGAAGGAAAATGCGCTCCTGTTTCTTGTTTACCGTCAGAGCCTCCCGGCCTGTTTTAGCTCCAGGTTTGTGTTTGGTCCTACTGGACAGTCTGGCTTACATTTTGTTGGGTTCTTTTGCTTAGTTAGGGCAACTCGGCAAACGGAGAGCTGCTTATTTGTATCAACAAAGTGAGTCAAGCTACCATCCGCATGTCCTTGAGCCCTGGAGTTCTTTAACGATTCCATGTAATTGTAGCGTCGCAGCCTCTGTGTTTGATCAGAAGGTGTTGACTGTCTTCTTGTGGGTGTTATCACATGATCATGTGTGTGACGTGTGTACGGTCTGTATACGTGTTTCAGCAATGATTCAGTGGCCTGGGACTGAGTTTGATATTAGCGGGATGACTGAATCCAAATTTGTTATTAGGGGATAGACCCCCAGCCCGTCCCCCTGGTTTCATTGTCTCTGTTTGTGCCCCATCTTCATTGGGGATTCTCAGTTGGGAAAATGGTCGACTTTGAAATGGCTGTTTGTGGCAGCTGCGTGTGCGATCCGCGGTAATGGACTTCCTCTCTCGCCTCACCATTTACCTTCTCTCCCTTCTTCCGAGCGTGAAATTGTTGTTGGGACGCAGTTGATCTTGGCAGAGCTTCCTGTAGATAAACGTGGTTGGGGGTAGGCGTGGGGGGGGGGGGCAGCGTTGAGAAGTGGTGGGGAATGTGATGTGCCCACGGCTGACGCGTTTTAACGTGTTTTAGCAGCTCGCTAGGAAAATCTAGCTGTGACTTGCATACTAGCAACAGAAAAAATAGATACTGATTACAAATAGAAAAATATTCTCTTGCCTATTTTGTCACTCCTGAGAGCATAACATTTATTTTATTGCATGGTTTGACTGTTAGGGGCGGCATGGTGGTGCACTGCATGGTTAGCACTGTCGCCTCACACCTCTGGGACCCAGGTTCGAGTCTCTGCCTGGGTCACATGTGTGCGGAGTTTGCA
>JAODJX010000001.1:44756489-44772249 GCA_026776945.1 Isichthys henryi
GGCAACGTAGCTCCTGGGATCATTGGAACACACAAACCCCTCCACCACGATAAGGTCTCGGCTCCAGGAGGGGACTGAATATATATTTTTATTCAAATTGCCTAAATTGCCTTATGGATTTTACATATATTTGATGGATACCTTGTAGTATTAATAATGACGTGTGTTTTTTATTTAATTTTTTTATTAGTCATTTCATGTAGCGTCTTTTAACATTTCAGGTTTATTAGATATATTGATATTTCTTTATCTGTCTATTTATTCATTTGTTTATTTATGCATTTATTCATTTATTTATCAATTCATATATATTTGAATATCTATTTTCATCTGATTCCTGCTTTTTGTATGCAAATTTTTTGACTGACCCTAGTTCTTGCCATGTGATAACTATACAGTAGATGCTGCGATGTTGTTAGCCATTTAGGTACCTGCCCATGATGAGGGCAGTTCAGGTTAAGCGCCCCATTTAACTGGCTAACCTCGATCTGCCCGGACAGGTGCATACAGCCTGCATGGACCTGTACCCCCGCAAATGTCCGCTGGGCCAGTGCAAGGTGTCCATCATCCCACCCACAGCCCTCAACAGCATCGATTCGGACGGTAAGCCCCCCCTGCTGGCCCATAAATAAAACTGCATCTATGAAGTATATCGTCACTTAGATGAAATGAAAGTGAAATTCTTTATTTGCCATTTGTACAAATAGAAGCACAGGAATTCTATTCGCATCTTCCTCTCTTTTGAGTCACACAGACAGGGGTGTAGGAACCGGGGGGAATTACCCCCTAGTCTTTAATGTGGTTTTGATTAGAAGGTCATGGGTTCGAATCTCATGCCTGGCAGACCGCTGCTGCTACTGGGGTGCTGCACGCTAGCCGACCCTTTGCTGTGACCCCCCCAGCTTGCTCTCACCTATGTATGTGTGTCAGGATGAGGAAGGTAGGCCAAAAGATTTCCCCACAGGGAATCAACGAAGTGTTGCTGTTCTGTTAAATAGACCTTTGCATTCAAATTCTTAAGTTGTGCCCCCCTTCTCCCCTTTATAAACTTGGGAACGAAGCCTGGGGTCTGCCGTTTATCCCTCTGCCTCTGTAGCATTTGCTAATGACGCCCAGCCGTACTCTCAGACCCACGCTTGTGAGGGGTCGTGATCTGCGGGAGGGCTGCATTTCTCTGAATCTTCTTGTGTCTTAATTACAGAGTCGAAGGTTGTGGGGTCGAATCCCCAAGGTCTCTGCTTGCTAGTTTTATAGTGAAGCTCTTCAGCAAAAGGTGAAGAACGGTCTGCACGTGTGTTCTCAAAGCTAGTAAAAATAACATCTGTCGCAGCATTGATGGTGAAACACCCCCCCCGCCCCGTCCCCTCCACAGATATTAATCTGCACATGGATCTTATTATGTGCTGTTGGCTCCGTACGGCGTTTGTGCCGCTGTGTTCCAGTAATAGCTCGTGGCACGGGGGTGTTTATTGACAGTCGGATAAGAGTGCTATTTTAGGCGAAGGTTTACACGTTCCAGGCGGCCACTGAGGACTAACAATAGCACCGTGGCCCGTCCCGCCTGCCTCGATGTTGCCGTCTTTCTGTCAGCCGCTCATCCGAAAGCCCGCGGGAGAGCGGCTGGACTTTAATTAGAGCGGGATGTACCGGACGAGTTAGAAGGAAAAAAAACAAATGAGCAAGAAACATAGGATCAATAGCATCTGAAGTTGATTCAGATATCGACAGCAATACTAAAGTATTGTGGTGTTCTTCGTGTGAGGAAAACAAGCTGGTGAATAAGCAGAAAAGATTACGATCGGTAATGGAGGTGGGCGGCGGGGGGGAAGGATGGATACTCCTCCCGCAGGCTCGCTCCTTATTATCAGCAACCATGTTTGTGGAATCACCCCCCATCCCCGGGGTCAACAGTACATCCTGATTGGTTGCCGGTATTTGTGCAAAATGTTGCCCCCTCCCTACAAAACATGCTCTTTAATATCCTGAGAAATATCAGTCATTTGCCTATAATGACTGACGTACAGAGACAAAGGTGGGTTCGGCACATTCATGCAGGAAAAGCTCATATTTCTGAATGAAAATTGCATAGTTACAGACCCATGTGTGTGTGCTTATGAAGACTTTTATTTCCTTTTCATTTTATGTCCATGGGGTGGTTTAATACTTTTAATTTATTAAATAATCACCATCTTTTTTTAGGCACCGTAAAAAAAAAATTGTCTTTCATTACAGAGGGGAGAACGTTGATTAATTAGCAATAATTTCCCATGTTAATTTGTCATGGGTGTGTTCGTCGTACTTTCCTGTTTTATTCCTCCCTCCATTTTCCTGCCTTTTTTTTGGCCACAATGCAGCACATTAATGGCGTATTTTGCGTTGAATAGGTTCTCATGTTGAGAACCTGGCTGCACAAAAGCCTCATTAACATGTCTCCCATTAATTATGAGTGTCTGAAGGAGCTATTCAATTACCGAAACGTCTCGTATCGCTCACGAGCTGCCGTCGCCTGAAGCGGGCTGAGCTTAGCAAAACAGCCATCAATAAAGTGCACATTCAGCCCTGCCTTAAATGCTCTCTGTTCTTTACGGCTCTGCTCTGTTATGCATTACGCTCGCACGTGTTTCAGATTATCCTGTACAGCACCTGGTGCTGTAAATGTGATCCGTGACATTTCTACTCATTAATCCCTTAAATTAAGGGCTGTTTGGGGGGAGACACTTCTTGGAAATTCGGCACTGATGTCACTCATCTGGCCACCAGTGTGGTGAATGACTGCCTTTTTTATTTTTGTTATTTGCTAAGAATTAAAATTTCCCGCAGGCTTCTGGAAGGCCACCTGTCCCCCTTCCTGTGCCAGCCCACTCCTGGTCTTCGTCAACTCCAAGAGCGGCGACAACCAGGGGGTTAAGTTCCTGCGGCGTTTCAAACAGCTCCTCAACCCCGCTCAGGTCTTTGACTTGGTCAATGGCGGCCCTCACCTAGGGTGAGCAGAAACTAGCCGTTTCAGTGCGGCTGTGGTGTCGGGCTGAATTCTGACACTCTCACTACCTGCCCCACCACTCCTCCAGTTTAAAACAAATAAAGTTTTATTTATGTTCAGAACCGTGACGCTGTTGAATTTGCAAAACTAATTGGTCAGAAGCATGTTGATTAATGTTCTATATGCGCACATGTAGTGCCAGCCAGGTGAATCACAGTAGTCCCCTATAATAGGCTATTATAATATTTAGTTAATATTATACTAATTAATGTGACTTAAAATTTCAGACATAGAACACAATTTAAATTTAATGGTAAATCAACTGAAATGTTTAATCATTGGTGAGAGAAAGTAGTTCTACCTCTAATCGAGGTGTACATGGGTAAATTCACTCCAAGCGGTGCTTCATACATTTTTAAACACGTCAGTGGTTCTTTGTCTCCGCAGCTGTGTGTTTAAAAACGTATAATGTACGTCTTGTCGTGCACTAACCCTTACTTGAATAATACATGATCATTCTTAATTCATTGCTTAGAAACAGTTGAGTATTGTTATACATAAACACTCAAATTTTCACTGATCTTCTTTCACTCTTCTTCTTTCTCAGCCTGCGTCTGTTCCAGAAGTTCGACAACTTCCGGATCCTCGTGTGTGGAGGAGATGGTAGCGTGGGCTGGGTTCTGTCCGAAATCGACAAGCTCAGCCTCCACAAACAGGTAGGGGGTCCGCTGCTCCGCAGCCGCCGAGCCGCCTGATGGGGGCGACATCGAGGCCATCGCCTGAGCCGACTTTGTGCGCTCTCGCCCATTGCAGTGCCAGCTGGGGGTGCTGCCCCTGGGTACGGGGAATGACCTGGCACGGGTGCTGGGCTGGGGGCCGTCCTGTGACGATGACGCACAGCTGCCACAGATCCTGGAGAAGCTGGAGAGGGCCAGTACCAAGATGCTCGACCGGTATGTTTGCCTGGCACGGAATCGGAGGGGAAATATTCCACTGCACCATAATGCGCTCTGTACTTCCTGTCTGCACCGTATATTGTGGACTGCCTCATGCAAACTTTTTTATAATTAAATGTTTTGATATGTGATTTATACTTTATTGATAATTTATTGTATTTTATTTGCGCCTGGCTAGATGCTAACTGCATTTCATTGGCTCTGTACCTGACAGTAAAGTTGAATCTAATTTAATCTAAACCTGATTTGCAGGAGATCAGCGGCAACCCAACCACTATAAAATTATTCCGTTTATTCAGTACCTATTTGTTCATTTTTTGCTTTATCTAAAGCAAATTTCATACCTACATATTCTACCTATTTTTGTAATTGGATAGCCTGAAAAACCCTTTATTTAACTCGCTCAAAGGTACAACATTGGTTCCATTCCTGCCTTCCCCAGCGCTGTGTTTTAGTCAGCTGACCCATGAGTTGCTTGTCTGCTATGACACCGGCGTCCCCCATATTATACCCCAATTCCTCATTGCTGCATGTGAAGTTTTTCTGGTCTTGATACCAGCAGTGTAAAATCCGGGTTGCATGGAGTAACGCCAAGCCCTGGTTCCTCCACCAGCATTAGACGTGGATGCAGCTGTAGGTGCCAATAGTTACTCTCCTCATTTGCAGGTGGAGCATAATGACCTACGAGATTAAGATACCTCCCAAACACAGCTGCCCTGCCACACCGGAGGAGGCGGAGGAGAACCAGGTACCATCATCCAAACCTGTGTCTGGGGTGACATCATCTGATTTATGCAATGTAACGAGGCTAGAGGGGCCCCACCCATGATCAGAGCCAAAAATACCAAGGGGAGCCCCATTCCTGGGTGGAATGCCCCCCCCCACCCCTCAGCTCCTTATGTGATCATTTCAAGTAGCTGTCATCATTTGTGGGGGGGGGGGTCTCTGCTCTGCCCTACAAAACACAGTAAGAAGGGCAACTGAGGAAAAGGCTGTTTTGTCTTGATTTTAGTGTGGATTTCCTTAAAAAAAGTTATTCTCTCCCTCAGCACCAACCATAGCTGAACCTAGATATTTTGTCATGATTGTTAACTCAATTTCAACAAGATATGCAGTTATGTAGCTTCCAGGATACTGTTGTTCTAGGTATTAGGTATTTAGTCTTTATGAATTCCTTAATCACTGGGTATTTTCTGAGCCGCTGGTATACGCGCTGTGACGGCCCCCACCCCCTTGTGTGCACTGTGCTCCAGCAGGTTCAGATATCCTCTTACGAGGATTCAGTCGCTGCCCACCTCACCAAGATCCTCAACTCGGACCAGCACTCCGTCGTTATCTCCTCCGCCAAGTGGGTCCTCCGTGATAACGCCTACAGAAAGCGCCCTGAGCCGGGGGGGGGGGGGGGATTGCCAGCTCACTCACTCTCCGCTCCTTTACTCTAAGGGTGCTCTGTGAGACGGTCAAGGACTTCGTCGCCAAAGTCGGCAAGTCGTACGAGAAAGCCACAGAGAATACAGAGGAAGCTGAGAGCATGTCTGTGAAGGTGAGGTGGGCGTTCCAGGCTGCAGTCAAGATATTAGCCAGTAGTATAGCAGCTAAAGACACAGACTTGGAACCAGAAGGTTGTCGGTTCATTAGTGCTGCAACTGAGATCCAAGCACCATATGAAACCTCAGTTACTAATATTAATATTCAGACGATCATTTTCAAGTCAAAGTCAGCTACGCAGTTTTGGAAAATTGCTGCTATAATTGTCATTACTACTAATAATAGCAATAGTTATAATGTCATCTTCATGACAATGATAATAAACAATCATGGAACAGACATACTTCTCATTTAGTCACTTCTTCAGTTAGGTACCATTTGCCACGGTAATAAAAAAAAAAAATTTCCCGCGAAAATTTTGGACGCTTGGCGACAACGCATGCTGGCGTGAGAGAGATCTTTGAAGTTGAATGTTCAAAATGTTATAAATGTCCACTTCATAAAGAAACTGAGTATAAAAAGCTGAAGTAAAGTCGTAAGCACAGTCGTGGTCACGCCTAGGCGAGCGTGATTTCCACATAGTGACCATTTCGCTTAATGACGTGCCTGTTGGAACGGATTTCAGACTCTCACAAGGAGCGATTGTGTTACAACATGTCGGCTTGACAGTGAGCTGTGTTATGGGACAATATTTGGCACTAAGGCTTGTTTATTTTAAATGTTAGTTTCCTGTTTTATTCTTACATTCTTATATTTTTGTTCTGCGCCTGCTAAGGCCCACTTTGGCGTGACGCATCCTTGGTTCTCCACAGTGTGCCATCCTCAACGAGAAGCTAGACTCGCTCCTCCAAACCCTGCAAGTGGAGGCTCAGGCTACGGCCCTGCGTGGCACACCGCCCATCGTGGAGGAGGACCCAGAGGAGGTGGAGGAGCTGGAGGACCACAGCCAGGAGTCCCTGATGGAGCTGAAGGAGAAGCTGGAGGATAGCGTCATGGAGAAGGGATCCCCGCACAAGATCTTCAAAGCCAAAGAGCAGCTCATGCTTCGGGCCAATAGCTTGAAGAAGGCAGTGAGGCAGATCGTCGAGCAGGCAGAGAAAGGTGAGAGGCAGCACCCAATGGCGGTGCTCGTTCAGCACCGGGGTTTGCGTATCGAAATTGAGCTCAATGAGGAAATGTGTGGCAGGGACCTGTCACATGATCACGACAAAGGTGTGGAAAAGAAATAGGACCTATGGCCCTTTAAGACCTACTGAACAACTTCAAATCCTGTATTTAACGGGCACCTTTAGCCAAAGCAGTACACATTTTTATGAGGACAGGGTCAGATGACTCCTGAAGCAAGTGAGAACTGAGGGCCTCTCTGGGACCTGAACCCACAACCTTTCAATCACCAGCACAGCATCTTAATCCACTGACCCACACAGCACCCAACTGTTCGGGCTTCAAAACCGTACCACCATGACATTGAAATCGCCTCAGCCAACGGCCTGACATCACTCCTCAGCTTCCCTGGATTTTCCCCCCATGCCACCCAGCTGGCCCTGATTGGTCTACCTCCTTAAACATAAATCAGGTTATCTGTTCTGATTTATTAGTGTTCCATCCCCAAAGCGCCTCTGTCTCACACAGATCACGGGACTAAAATAAAGGACAGGGCAGCTATCTGAAAGTTTCACTGTAATACATGAAACGTGGTAATAGGCCAAAACGCTGGGTGGTTTCAGTCACGTTGGCTCTCTGGTTCTCAGCAGCGTGGGTGAGGTGCGAGCGATGCCAGGAGGCGTAAAGAAAGCTGCCAGGACACTGTGCCAGAAAAAATGTCGCGGCCCAGATTTGCAGCCCCCTCCTCCTCCCCCCGAACCGTGTGACATTTAGGACATTCCAAGAGGGGTCGCCGCCATTTACCCTTATAGGGGTCAGGAAGACAGAGACAATATTTTCCTGGGGGAAAGAAAAAACCATCTCAAAACGCATTTGCAGCATGACAGTAACGGGCCATGCTGTGGGAGGCCTGTGAATGTAACCTAGCAGTTTGGAGGAACCCCTCCACGTTTCTGCACCCCAGTGGAGAGTGAGAGTGAGTGTCAGGACAGCACGGGTAATGTTTACCTTAAGGTGCACTTAGTCTCTCTGGACAAAGACTGTTCCATCAGATCTGGAAGCATCATGCCTCTCTTTTGGGACAAATGCGAAAGGGATAGCGAAAGTGCCGTGAAAGTCCGAAAGAACAAGGAAAGTAATGATGGTGTTTCTGAAACGATAATGTCCTGTTCTGGACTCATGTCATGCAGCCACTGAGTCAGCGGACGTGTTGAGGGCTGGCTAAGCGGTTGAGCTACGCTGTGCTTTCCCCCCCCCCCCCACAGTCGTCGATGAGCAGAACGCTCACACTGAGGAGCTGCAGGACCCTCAGTCCCCGGCGGATTTCCGGAAGGAGAGCGAGGAGGAAAATAAAGACAACGAAAAGGATGAGGACACCAAAGAGCTGGAATCTCAGTCCTGTAAGCCCTCCCCCCTTCTGGTACCTCACACTAGGCACAAAAACACTGCCTTATAAAGGATAGATGGACTAAGTCCACCAAAGCAGTGATGTAGGTGACTGAGAAACTTACTGCACTTTGTCATTTACAGTGAACTGGTATCATGTTTTGGAACAACTGCTGCCACCTGCTGGTATTTCTGAAGTAAAGTGCTAAGATAAGAACAGGCATATGACATTATACTTTTATATTAATCATGCAAGACAATAAAGACAAGGGCTGTATGGTGACTGCCGGGTGTAGGGATGCAGGTTCAAATCAAGCCCCGGCTACCGTGTTTGTCTTGGACCAGTGCTGTTTGTGATCGGGACCCATCTCAGGAAGGTGCATAGGAATGCAGGACGCCAAGTCATAACCTGTAGGTTGCTTGTTCGCGTGCCCTTGACTTCTTGGTTGCTAGGAGTGCGCAGTGCTTCCAGAGTCCCAACAGCCCAGATGAATCAACCACAGCATGTAAATGTGATTTTAAGTTGCCAACATCGAACAGCCAGCTTACAGCCCAGGATGGACACCACCGTACGCTCTATGCTGCCAGGGTTACCTTCCGAATCGCCACGACCCTGTTTGAATTTGCTGTTAACGGCAATTTTGGATCACGTATGCATTCATAGACAGTAAAGGTCTTTCACGTTTTGTTTTATGTTTATTGGTATGTTACTTTTAGTGTGAGGAGAGTAAGATTTTATAATTTAGTCTGCAAGGTTTTGAGATAAAAGACAACCTGTATATAAGGTGTTGTTATTTACTCATATTCACTTCAGCTTCTGCTTCCTGTAGCGTTGGTTTGCTTTGTACTTCGGTCATTTCGTTAATGAGGTGTTTGTGTGGAGGGGAAAAATGCTCTTTAATTTATGAAAATACTTCAGGAAATACCACAGCGACATCAGTGTTTGCTAGATCTTGCAAGTGTCTTGTACATGGGGTGTTAGTGTTGACACACCTCTGTGTTGGTTTGATTTACAGCACCGGTTACCATCGCTCCCCAGGTCGGACGTGATTTACGGCATATCTAAATATGAGTTGGTGTTCTGAGTCAGCGACCGTCTGTTTTCATTTATAGAACGCGGCATTGTATGTGTTGCAGTGGTACTTCCTGTTTATGTGGTTTCCTGCTTCCTCCCCCGTCCCCCCAGAGGAGAAGCAAAGGCTGTTTTTGCAGCCTGGTGGCGTCCCTGGCTATTCCCACTTAATTTCGGGCAGCTGTTGAGTCTCTTTCTGCTTCTTCATTTTGCTTCTGCCCTGTGGACCGAGGGGACAAGAATCGAATTTCAGCTGTGCCAGTTCATGGCATTTCACGGCGTGTTCGTGGTTTAGGTTGACCATCCACGACTGCAACAGGTGCATCATTTAACCCTAAAGATCTGTCTTAATCTCGCTTAATGTGAGGGGTCACCTCTACCTGATGTGATCAAGGCTGAAAGTGACAGTCAGGAACGTTTGTTAAACTAAGAGGATAAGTCTTAGGTGTAGGTCTGTGTCCAAAGGTGTAGGAAAGAGCTTGATATTGGGAGAACACAACTTAATAACTGAAATACAAAGGCCTGTGTACTGGAGTTTCTGTGGGTCTTATAGCAGTTGACGTAAAAGCACAATGATGGAACTGTAAGCTGATATATGCAAGTTCTCATGGACTTTTTGGAAGGAATATCTTCTATATCATGCTACTTTGATGTTCTGTGAGGTAGTAATGATCATGTTTCCACCCTCACCCCCAATCAGCTAAGACGACGACACCGTGCTCCCCCCCGGAGAGAAGGCTGAGTCGGAGCACCCAATCTTGTGGCTCTTTCTCCATGCCCCCCTTCACCACCAGCAAGGAGAATCTTCCTGTGCTCAACACACGCATCATCTGCCCTGGTACCGCAACACACACGCTGACACACTCCTAACACCCGCCTGCCCAGAGACAATACTGTGCTGCTCTGTGCCCACACATCTGCTGTAATATGACTGTATGCACACAAACACACACACACACACGCACATGCACATGCACATACACCCGTGTTTGTATTCATATCTTTGTGGGAACTCTCCATTCATTTCGATGGCAAAACCCTAATCCCAACAATGACAACCTACCCAGCCCTAACCTTAACCATAACTGACCAAACAAAAGAATTTTTCGCGTTTAGTTTTTTGATTGCAGTCACAGATTTTTATTAAATTAAATTTCCTCTTGTGGGGTCTGAAAAAATGCTCCCTACAACATCAAAATAACAAGATTTTATCATATTGTGGGGACATTTGGTCCCCCCAATGTAATGTATACCTGGACCACACACACACACACACACACACACACAAACACACAAATCTTCTGCTTCAAGCTGCGGCTATTAAAATGGCATGTCTGCACTGTACGATAAGATGATACATCTTTATTCATCGTCTTCTATTCATTTTCGTAATCAAAAGTCATTAATTATGATCAGTATTACTGAGCTGAGCTCAGTTAGGTAAATTATTTCTTTTGTATATTTACCTACAGTAGCTGCATTAAGAACTTTTCTAATTACTTTTTAATAGGTGTCAACATGATAATAGCAGTAATTAATGACCTTCATGAACATGCAGTGCATGACCCTCTGGTTATCGAGGGTCCTTGAGTCTCTAGTTGGACGTCTGCCGGCTTGACGGCGGTTTGGGTCCCTTTGCCGGCAGGCCTGCGAGCTGGTCTAGCTGCGTCCATCGCTGGGAGCTCCATCATCAGCAAGATGCTCCTGGCCAACATAGACCCGTTTGGAGCTACACCATTCATTGACCCAGATCTTGACTCCATGTAAGAAGCTTTACGGTGTATGTATGTATGTGTGAAGCCTTGATGACATCAGCGATGGAACGATATTTTAGAGGTGGCATGGTCTGTCAGCAAGCCTTGTGGCAAATGTGGTGTTCTCCTGCTTGGCTAAAGAAGAGTAATCTAATGTATTCCCTACAAAATGATTTGTCATTTTATGGATGAAGGTCTTCTCCTACATTAGTCCTTTTCTCGTAAGCCATTAAGAACTGAAGTGTTTAGAGTATCCATGCTACCTTATCTCACGCAGGGACGGCTACCTGGAGAAATGCGTCATGAATAATTACTTTGGCATCGGACTAGACGCCAAGATCTCCCTGGAGTTCAACAATAAGCGTGAGGAGCATCCTGAGAAGTGCAGGTGCAGCGCTGGTTGACTTTGCTTTCCCATTGGTGTTACCATAATACTGCACGGGTACTGATCACAGAGGCTGATTTCAGATTTCATCTGGCTAAATTGACCTGTTCCATTTATCCAGCATTTGGACTGAATAAATATCCTCCTGAGATCCAGCAGTTCTTTTCTGTCCTCTGTACAGGACATGTCTTTGCTCATATCTCTCGCACTATACATCCCACTCTATATAATGTCCTGTTGTTCTTGAAGGAGGAAAGGTAGGGCTTTGCTGACAGTGAGCATGTGAAAATGAGATGTAGTTATTCCGGAATTTTTCCTCTCTTGCCAAGGAGCCGTACCAAGAACATGATGTGGTACGGGGTGCTGGGCACCAAAGAGCTGCTGCAGAGGACCTACAAGAATCTGGAGCAGAAGGTCCAGCTGGAGGTGAGATGTGGATTCGGTTTTACGGGCCGCTACCTTTCCTACGACTCCCTGTAACATGTCGTGTTAATCCAGGTGACGGCAGAGCCAGGGACGACTCAGTTGTGACCAATGAGCTTAATAGCATTTTGAAAAAAAAAAAACAGTGTTCAAAGGCACTGGCGTCTGCCAGTGGATGGACGATGGAGGACGTCCAATCCCATCCACCATTGCTTGCCCAACAGTGATGTCAGATGTTCAGTGATTCTCCACCACTGCTGTTTTTCAGTGCGATGGCCAGTACATCCCCCTCCCCAGTCTCCAGGGAATCGCTGTGCTGAATATTCCCAGTTACGCCGGCGGCACTAACTTCTGGGGTGGGACCAAAGAGGACGACGTAAGTGTGCGTTCGAAAGCCTGGCGGCCATGTTCGCAGCCCCTGTGTTTCCTGCGGTGCCTTCAAGCTAACGGATCTCGAAATCTCGAGCCATTCTACATTGGAGTTTATTTGCTAGAGTCAGTTTCATTAAACATCTCACCGGGGTCTTTGATTTTTGTTGCTCTTCATTTATAAACACGGCATTTCTTACTGGAGACCAGTGGTGCGCTGCCTTTTCTCAAATACTAGGCTTCTGTTTCGAGGCCTTGACTGAACCTAGTGGGATGCCTCACGGTTGAGTGCGAGGGACCAGGCTCGTTGCGGGGTGTTTATGTGAGGACTCCAGTGACTCATTTGGAATAAACTGATCTTCCACGGCTCAGGCTGAGCCACATGGCTCATATTGCGTTTCGGGGGCCAGGCACTATTGTTTCCTTCCCACCCCGCGCCAACCAGGAATGTCAAGGTCAGGCAGGCAGGCTGGCTGCGCTTCCTGGTGGAGTCTGACGTGCCAGGTGGCTGGGAGCCTCTGCTCGCCAGCGACGTAACATGCCGGTTAAACACATTTGTAGCCAAAGGCCTGTTGATCCAGATCCCTTGAGCTTTTCTATTGTGCCCCAGAGCCAACAATTGTCCATTCACCCAGTCAATACCCATTGTACGAATGCTGCCGTAGCTGAGGGGATCTCGGCTGCCCGAATGCATGTGGCTTCCTTTGTCCTTCTCTGTCCGTGTTGCTAAGTGCATAAATCTGCTGCTTTTAGGGATGGACTCCTGTCTCATTACTGCATGATAGCAAAAGGCTTATGAGATGACATGACACTTTACAGATACACAGGAGTCTGCTAGTTTTCGCATATTCGCTCTTGTCGTCCTATGGGACGCGCTGATGCAGGTGAGACTGAAGTTTGGGTATAAGTGCAAGTCAGCCATTTATCCAGCGCCCCCTGGAGCAATTTTCGGGATTTACAGTCTCCACTGGATATTACAGATAAACAAATTCATATGTTTAACAGGACAGTCTGTCCATGGTTAGAGGCCATTTATTCTGGCCTAAGAACAACAGGGTACTAGAACAAACAGTAACTTTGACACACAACATTAAATAAATGCCCTTCTGCCCTCTAGTGGACACCTTATGATAGAATTCGCAATCATTCTCTTACTTATCTGTTGATTGAATAAATGGAAAGATTACAATTGTACTAAAGGGAAAAAAAATGAAGATTATGTATAATTAAATAAGGGTTTTATTAATTTAACTTAGGATTGCAGTAACATTGTTTATTCTTCAAATGATCAAATAAAGGATCTTCCGTTACCTTCCGTGATAGGTTGTCCCTCGATTTGGCTGGATGCAGCTGAAAAAGTATTCATTAATCAAGCCTTAATGTTGGCATAATTTGAATCGTGCCTTTCATTCGAGAGCTTAATCAAGACTAATTAAACAATTACGTTTAGCTGGAAGAGAAAGCAGCATACACTCTGGATCATTAAGACTAAATTAAGAAATCCTCATCTGAAGCCATCAGCTGTGTGAAAGAACATCAAAGAAGGAGACCTGCTAGCATTGAAATCAGTAATTTGTGTACACGCATACGCTGTAGTTGTTTTACCACTGACACCTGCACTGGGGGCTTTGCCCCTCTCCCCAGATCTTCTGTGCGCCCTCGTTCGACGATAAGATCTTGGAGGTGGTGGCCGTGTTTGGTAGCATGCAGATGGCCGTGTCCAGAGTTATCAAACTCCAGCATCATCGGATCGCCCAGGTAAGCACCCGTCCGCCGTCTCCACTCAGCATTGCTCTGTCGACGGTGTTAACGTCTTGCCCATCCTGCCCTCCAAGTGCCGCACGGTGAAGATCACCATCCTGGGAGACGAAGGTGTGCCCATCCAGGTGGATGGTGAAGCTTGGATCCAGCCCCCTGGGGTTATAAAGATCCAGCACAAAAACCGGGCCCAAATGTTGACACGGGACAGAGTAAGCGATGCTCTCGGGCTCCCTCTATGGGTGAGGGCTGTTTTTGTGTGTCTGCCTATATGTGCGTGGCGTACCTCCTCCTGTGAGTGCGTGTGTGTGTTCACAGGCCTTTGAGAACACCCTGAAGTCCTGGGAGGACAAGCTGAAGTACGATAAGCCCCCTCTGCGGCCACACCTCTACCCCCAGCAGTCTGTCGACCTGGCAACAGAAGACGAAGCCACGCTCATCCAGATGTGTGCCCGAGCCGCCGAGGAGCTCATCACCAGGTAACACTCCCACATCCCATAATAACCTGCGTATGCCGCCGAGCCTCCTGGTCTGCACGATGACTTGCCGCCAACCGGTCGTTCCCAGCCTCTAGGTCTGCTGATAAGAGGTTAGTGTTTTTGTGTGGGCGTGGCTACTAGAATGACCTCTGACCCCAGACGTGTTCATTCCCGCCGGCAGGATCTGTGAGGCTGCCAAGACCAATGGGCTCCTGGAACAGGAACTGGCCCACGCCGTCAACGCCTGCTCCCACGCCCTCAACAAGACGCACCCCAAGTTCCCTGAGGTGAGGCCTTACGCGGAGGCCAATTCTGAATCAGTAGCTTTTCCGGTATTACCACTGGATACCTCTATATCTTTACGGTGATTTTTACGACATCGTGGAGATCTTCTGAGGTCTATGCGGGGATGGCGTAACTGGTTGTTTTTTTTTTTTGTTTTCTGTCATTCTTTTCAGAGCCTGACTAGGAACACGGCCATCGAGGTGGCCAGTAATGTCAAGGCTCTGCACAATGAGACCGAATCGCTGCTGGTGGGCCGGGTGTCACTGGTGAGTATGGCCTGCTCTCTGCTGCCTCCCCTGGGCCAGCAAGCCACATTGCACCATCTTCAGCCAAATCGCAGATGACACTCTCAACATTTGACCTTTTCCAAAACAAACTTGAAATGCAGGGCATTCTCAAATGAGAAATACTTATTGTCAGCAAACAGATGTAATGAGACAAGATTAAATCAGATTACTTCGTCATCCACTTAGGTCAGGATGTTGGAATCACGTGACAGTACTGTTTCCGGAGCCAACCCAGGTGCAAGCCAATATGCCTCAGTGTTTTAAATCAACCTGAACCGAAAACTAAACAGCCATGCTTAGTGTGAGGGATGCAATGGTACAAAAAATTCTAAATTCACAACAAACCTCAGTTTTGGGGTCATGGTTCCATGCAGTTTCGGTGTAGCAAGGAAAACAGAATTTGCTTTGAGATCATTTATTATTAAAACTGCAAACACAATTAGGCTAAGTTGTAAACAAAGGCAATGTGTCTGTTGACGTGTCTGATTTAAAATATATATTTCTTTTCATATTGGTAAAAAAAAATCATATTCTATAACCCCTATACTGGATTGTTGGGGGGGCTCTGTAAAGCAGAGAGGAACTCAGGATGGGGGGGGGGGCAACCCATTGCAGGGCACACTCCCACACATAGGCATACCTGTGGGTAATTTGGTAACTTCAAGTAACATCAGCATGTTTTTGGACTTTGGAGGGAGACTGGAGGAAACCCCACATAGAGAACATGCAAACTCCACACACAGAACACTGGCAGAGACTGGAACCCTGGTTCTAGAGATGTGAGGCAGCAGTGCTAACCACTGCACCACCATGCCGCACCCTATTAGAACCACAGGAGGCTCCTACTCAAACTCAAAGCGACTGGTATTTTAGGTACCATAGCGACCTGGATTGATAACTGGTTAACAGATAGGAAACAGCGAGTAGTTATAAGAGGCACAATGTCACAGTGGGCCTGCGTCCGTAGTGGGGTACTGCAGGGTTCGATTTTAGGACCACTATTGTTTCTAATTTACATAAATGATATAGATACC
>JAODJX010000001.1:44775999-44801491 GCA_026776945.1 Isichthys henryi
TCTCTCTCTCTCTCTCTCTCTCTCTCTCTCTCTCTCTCTCTCTCTCTCTCTCTCTCTCTCTCTCTCTCTCTCTCTTACTCTCACACACATATGCACAGTAGCTCTCTCTCCCTCTTTCCCTCCTTCCTCCCTTTCTCCCTTTTTGCCCTTGTGTGTTGCACTGCCCTGCTTGGCTTCTTGTGTGCAAGTTGGTTTTAAGACGAAACTTGTGTACTAACTCCACCCACCCGACCCCGCCCTGCTCACCCTATCCCATATATGGGCATCCCCGACTGTTGGTGACGGAGTGTTGCAGGTGTATGCTCGTGTGCATGTGTGTGTTTTGCTGTTAGGAGGAGTGGGGGTGACTGCTAGGAAAAAAAATGTCAACAGCAGGTCAGGTGCGGGGGGGGGGGGGGTCTTAGCGCTTCGGACATTTGCCGACTGGCAGGGCTGCTCTGAGGCATGGTGAGATACATGTGAAATATTAAGATGTGAAACTGGCTTTTCTGTAGTGGGTGTGTTTGAGAGGAAGAGAAACCCATCTTCTGACAGAGGCCTTGGTTACGTCAGGAAATAACAGTTACTGGGATTCAGGAATACAGCATGAAACCATCACAGTGTCTTCTCAGTAGGGTGAACAATAAATGTTTCCATATTTGGTCTGGGTTCATCATTTTTATGAGAATATCCTCTTACCTGCCCTTATTTAAACAGCTTTGTTCCACTGTATTATCGTAACCCTGAATATTTGTGTATTTGAAAACCATCATACGACTTTCATTATCATTTATGATATGTGATCTTAACGGGAGCGATGTTTAAGGTTGAAAGAATTGATTTTGTTTCTAAGAGAGTAAGGAGGTTGCTGACAAGCCCTACAGGCCAGCTGACACACTGAACCTTGAACTGTACCGGTTTCTTTCTGTCCCGTCCCGTCATACCAAACCTCTGTCCCTCTCATCGAACAGAAAATGCTCTTGGAAACTCATTGTGCTGTCCTGGTGTCTTTGAGAAAAGTACATGTCTACTTGCAGGAACACCCACCTCTAGACATAAAATCCATAAAATCCGAGCCTCTTTTTCTCTGATACATACCTCCTTTGTGATTGGCTAACACACATCGACAGTGTAACAACCCTTAGTCCCGCATTTAGTGACAAATAACAGTTTCTGTATGTGAAACAGCTTTACTTGGATGAAGTAACCAGTAACCAGGCATTTATGAAGAACACAAATAGATATCAAGATCATTCAATGGTTAGCGGTTTTTATTTCACAAAGGTTCCATTTTACAAAGTAAAGTTTTTATTTTTAAAAGTAGGCGTGCAGTTTTTATTTTTCAGTACTGATTGGGTCACGTTTAGTCTCTTAGATAATCGAAATGTCCTCCATCGATGTTGATGCATTGCTGCAGCCTGTCCCTGACACTGTGACGCACATTATCTACCTGATAACACCTTTCCACAGTGTTGGAATCGGGCGACGTGGCAGCATTGACTGGTCACCACGTTCAGCCAACCTGACACCCATAGACTTTGTTTTTAGTAATGGAGAAGGCTTTTGAGAGGAAGCCCCACACAGTGAATGAATTGAAGGAATTCATCTCGCAAGCATTTGTGGACATTGATGGTAACTGGGATTTGTTCTAAAGTGTGTCACAGTGTCAGGGACGGGCTCCAGGAATGTATCAACATTAATGGAGGACATTTCAAATGCCCAAGAGACTAAACCTGACCCAGTCAGTACTGTGAAATAAAATCTGTATCCCTACTATTGGCCCACCCTGTATATACCTTCATAACTGTTTTTATAATGGTACTATAAATGTATCAAAATGTGAAAGTGCAGTACACTGAATGAGAACGTGATTCTGTTACGCTATTTAAATGATCAGATGTGTTTCTGGGAGAGTGCGTTATGATTTTTTATCACTGGACATAGTATTGCATATTGTTTTCCATGTGTAATTGGACAGGTCTTTTGACGGTCTTTGAGGTGAGCACTGTGTTGCTCTCCTTACAAAGCCCATTTAGCAATACCTTCATTGTGTCCATGGCATCCACTTCTGACAGTACTTGCTGAAGGATTCCTTTTTGTTATATATCCTTCAGGTGTGTGTTCTGCTGTCGTTTATCAGTCTGAGACGGTCTAACGGGTTTCGTTCTAACAGGATCTGGGGATATCGAAGGTGGGCCATATGAAGAGAATTCTACAGGGAACTAAGGAGCTGGCCAAGAGCAACCTGACAGACCTCTGAGATGGGCGAGATTCTGCAGCGTTCCACGCAGCCGTATTTTACAAGAGAGCTTGGTACAGGGGGGCGGAGCTCTGCAAGAACTGGGAGGAAGTCCCTCTTAATGACAGCTGCCTGAAGGAGACCGATGCTGACGTGTTGTTTTTTTTTTAAGAGGGTAGCAGTGCCAAATGTACTAGAACGAGAGCTGTAGGTGGGTACACTCAAAAATGCCATTTTAATGTGCTCCACTCCGGGCAAAGTCAGGTATGCAACAATCAGCATTTAGGGGACAGTCTCTGGCCTCCAGGGCAGGGGGAGGGGGTATGGCAAGTAGCAAAACAAAACTTCCATGAAGCATGTACTGTGGGTAGTGTTTATGGCTTCTTAATGCTAACTAACACATTGGCTTTATCATTGATGCTAGTATCAGGAGGGAGACATTAATGTCTGAAATATCATGCTTTCAACAGCATTGTTTACATTTTAGGTTGGCAGGGAGGAGACGGCAGACATTGAAAATGAATGGTAATTCAGTTGTAATGGGTTTGGGACCAAGGACAAAAAATTACTTTGGAGTCTCCTAAAACAGTGAAGTAATGCATGGTACGTCTGCTTGGTTTGGAAATCTATTTTATTGCATGATTAATGTCAGATTTTTTAACATACACAAAGAACACTTGAACGAGTTTTATATCGATTTAATATTATGCCATTTGTTACTACTGAAGTCTGAAGTAACCCTCTGCCTCTAGGTTTCGTAATTCGATTTTTAGCATGGAAGCTATGCGTAAAGAAGCTGTGTTCTTTAGCAGTCGTGTGCCATATTTTTTTTCAGCGTTATTAACTGTTTTGCGTACCTTATAAGTCTGTTATCCTAGTTCATACAAACAGATTTTTCAAATACCAAGGACCTTATGAACTGTTAGTTGGAATGCAGTGTTTCACACAGGTATAACTAGGTTTGAGCGGTATTACGGTATACCACAGTATTTCATGCTTGAAAATTAGCTGAGGATCAGGTGATAAAATTAGTCACTGAATTTTTATTGCCAAGATTTCAAAATACCGGAATAGCGTTGCTTTTGAAAATACCGTATACTGCGGTATAATGTCTGGACGGTATGAAAAATTACATACCGCGCAAGCCCAGGTATAGGTATGAACACTAGAACCAAAGGGAAGACAGTATTTTGTAAGCATTCGTTCTTCTTTGCCTATTAAAAAAGTAATTATTGCACCAAAATGGCACTTCAGGAGTTGCTTTAGAATGAATCGTGAAAAAGTCATTTGCCAACAAAGTTAATATTTGTTAAGTTTAGTTAAGTTTTTTTGGGTTGTTGATAGGTACTTTCTCGCTGTTTACTCGGCAAGAAATAATCTACTTAATAAACAGCTCTTGCTGATGGTTAGACTGTATGTTTAGGTTCAGCTTCTGGGCATCAGTGTCTGGCTGTAACATAAACGCTTTATCAGGTTAGGAATATTATTTTAACACTTGGTGCAAAACTTACTGTGAGCTGTAAGTTTCCTGCAACCAGTGTGAGAGGTTTGTAGGACTTCATTTTAAATTGGTATAGATGAGCGCATTACAGGGTATACTTCTATATGAAATTGTTCAGTTGTGTGTTTATATAATGGAAGATTTAAATCTATACGGTAATAGTTATAGGCTTTTGTAGATTGCTTATAAAAAACAGCTCACACATTTAAATGTGTGTTTTACACCAGAACTCCAATGTTAATGATAGTTTAGTGAACTCATATTTTTATATGCTGTTGTACTTTAATGAAGGTGCAATATTGTACTTATTTTGATACCGTTGATTGTATTTTGAAGCTATAAAATGTGAGTAAGTTTGTTTTTGTTTTGGAAACTAAAAAGAGCATTTCATTAACGTCTCTCCTTGGTTCCTAGAAAAATGTGGACCTTTAGGTAGCCCAACTATAAAATCAAATGGCTTCGGACTGTCCAAAGTGCTTCCAGCAGCTGGTTATTTCTCGTGTTCCACTGTGCTTCCTGGGTAATTTAAGGAGAGAGTTTCTTTGAAATTTCCTTGTGCAAGTTCTAGAACAAGTTACATGTTGGTTGTCACATTACATAAGAGCGGCCATTTTGAATATACTTCAATCAGAGTATTAGTATACAGTAGAGTGGCAAATCATCTTTGATTACTGCCTCAGTAAAATTATTCATTACAGCAATTCCCCACTAGATGGAGAAAGTACGATACGCATTTAGACAGGTCTTTTTTTCTCTAACCTTGACATGTTTTAGTTTGTAGACCTTTGAATTATTGTAATACGCCCAAATCATTGCACACGCTATAAGCCCCTTAATTTTCCTTTGTAAATCAGTTTCTTGGGAAGTGAATGAGGGAAACTTTCCCATTGCAGGGACACAGAAATATTTTCAATTGTAACCGTTTATTAACTACTAACAAAATTGAAAACATGCACTGAAATTACGGAACTCAGTAGCACCGCTGCTTCTGTGGACAATAAAATGGTTTTGTTTATACTTCATGCTGCATTACGTGACAGGTATCAGGAAAGATATTAACAGAAATCAGTATTCAGTGTAGACCTGAAGTACCAGTAAACTAAATGTAAGTTATTGTTACTCTACACAGCTTATTCTCTGAATGTCCAAGAAAAACGTATTCCTCATCATTAAGATGAGATACATTATCGCGTAACTATGTATTAATCTATTTCTTGATCCCTGTTATTAAATGGTGCTTACAGCTTAGGTTTAAGTAACATTTTAGACTGAATTGGTTATATTTTAGTTTATAAATTCTCTCTTTTTTTTTTTTTTAACCTGGACTGTTTAAAGTTTTTTTTCTGCCTCAGGTATGTCTAAGTTACTCGCCAGATTTATTTGTATAGCTGGAGATTCTACGACTGCACTATCCAAAACACTTTTGCCCGACTTAAAACAATGCAAGTGTCCCCTTTAAGGTTTCCAGACGTGTGTTACATCTTTTGCTTCATAGTTAATTTGACCTTTGCGGCACTCGGTTTAATATAAACAAGTGAACCACAAGTATGAAATAGGAGGTTCAAATTTGGTGTTTGGGAGAGGCAAGTGGTTCATGTTATTTTATCGTGCAAAAACAGAACTGGGGTCCCGACATGAAATAAAACTGGACACTGTGCACTAGCATTGCCAGACATACTGAGGTTTCCCTCAGTTGGTGGAAGATAGATATTCATATCTGAGTTTAGATTTCAGCAGACACTATAAAACACTACATGTTTACAATGATAACTAAATTCCATTACGAAAGAGTAATGTTTTAAATAAGAAATGATGCCAAAATAATTAGCAAAATGTATTATGTCTATTTATGTCTATCTAATTCTGATTTTTTTTTTTTTTTTGCATATTGGTAACATAATATGTACCTCAACAGTTCAGTCTAATCCGTGATATAAAACGAAAAACAAAAATGCTTGTAATATTACTTTAAAACAATGCAGCTTAACATATTCAGCACCTAAATTTTGTAGGTGATAAAGGAGCCGATAGGAAACGACGTGTTGTGTTTTTTTTGACCAACGTTTTGCTTAACGGCTTCCACTTCTGTTTGCATACATCCCGTGGCTCACGTGATGCGGGGTCATTTGGACAGCTTCTCCATCTGCAAGTATAAAACATCTACCGCATTTGATATGAAGAGAGTTGAGTTGATGACAGCACACAGTGCGTTATTCAAACAAGGCGTGGCTTCCACTCTTTAACCATTTATTTGGACAGAAAAGGTCAGGAAAGTGGATGGTTTCAGGTGACCTAATGATATTCCTTTAACAGATCATACCATCTTCACCTCGATAGCATGGAATAGTATATAATTCACCTGCTTTTTTCTTTATTTTTAGTGCCCCTCTCCCAAAGGCACTGTAAAATCCAGTTTGGTGTTTAAACTTGCAGTGCTACAATGGACTGAATCTTCGTTATGAAATTTTCATATTTTATACGAAGTCCTCCCTAAGAAGAGAAGGAAGTACAGTGCGTTTAATAAGGAAACTGACGCAAACGTAAACCAAATATCAGCGTTACCTGAGTAATGAGAAGAAGCTGCAAACTACCTGGTTTTAAAACCACCTCATTTCGTAGAACCGTGTAGAGGACGCTAACTGACCTCTAACTTGATTTCCAACAAGGCGAAGGAGAACTTTCATTTGTTTACATTCTGTTTCCAATGGCACAGTTTCATTTTTAACATTTTATAATGTCTAAATTAATCATATATAATATATTATATTTGTTTATATAATATATTATATATCGTATAGGTATATAAATAGGTATACACTATTTGCGTATTTATTGCCTAAGACTTAATCAATGTGTAATGTGTTTTCACCTTTGGAATATAATGTTACATTTATTGTATAGATATATGGGTGGTTTTGGTAAAGTAGTTAGTAATTTTTATGACTACTAAGTGACCGTTTTTTTGTGCCTTTTTATTGTAGAATGCATGGTTAACTATTTATTACAATATGGAAGTCACTGAGATGTGTATTTTTGTATTCTGCTAAAATTAATGGGTAAACTTTGTTGTACATTTGAGATGCCTTAAAGGCGAATACTTAATATCTTCCTACATCAATAAACCTGAAGTCATGAAAGATGTTTTAACTCTGTGTTGCATTTCTTTATGCTGCATGACATGTCCCATCATCCATAACTACAGAATGGTCATTTCTGTTTATCTGAATGAGTCATTAATGATATCCATTGTTAACGTTTGTTTGTTTATTTAGTGGACTCCTTAATCTAAAGTGATATGCAGTTTATAAAGCCGAGTCACCCAGTCCCTGGAGCAACTGCGATTAAGGGCTGAGCTCAGGAGCCCGCTGGCGAAATTACTCTGCCAACCACGGGATTTGAACCGATGACCTTCCAGTTGCAGGCACAACAAGCTAACCTACTAGGCCACACACCCCCATAGATATATATTTTTTTTAAAGCACAAAATGTATCTTTCCGGTCTGTAAAACTACAACAACAAACCAGTCTATATGGAAAGTTCATCACCTTCCTAAAATCACATTTCTAAAAATGGATAAAGTTTTCACACTCGACAGTTCTGTTTGCTCTCATGTTATCCTGGTAATGTATATCGACTATGACTGTGCTGACTGTTCCACAAGTGCATTTTCAACATGTTAGTTATTAAAAACCTTAAAAGCTGGTATGCGTTACAGTACAGAGTCGTCAACTTTGGTCAGCTGGATTATCAGTTTGAGACAAGTCCGCACACGCATTTACACCAGTATGTAACAGTTGTATTTTCTTGTAAATAGGGCAGTTTGCAAATCCTACAGACTAACACTTTCGATGTTGCTAGTTTTAGGCTCATAATGGAATAATATAGATTTTCCGTAAGTGTGAGAGTCAGAAAGTGTGAATATCACGCCTGTAGCAGCACATTGGGAAATGAAAAAGACAGAGATCATGGATGACAGAAGTCAAAACTGTATAAGCACTGTGGATAAATGAAGCTAATGAATAGTGTCCTTCTACAGGCTGGGACGCCACAAGCAAGAAATTAACAGCTTCAATGCACTTTGAAATACATTTTAAATGGGGGGGGTGGCACACTGGCATGAAACTAATATTTTATGTTAAATGTGGGGGGTTACAAACGAATAATTATGAAACACGTCCCCCTCAGATTTAATGGTGGCGACACCCATGGTCTGTACATGTGTGAATGGTTTGTAGAGATACAACCATTATTCCATGACAAATTTCATCTGGACTTTTGTGGTGGCAGGAAAGGCAGTTCTTAGATCCTCCCGCGAGTGTTTAGGTTGACTCTCATGATCGGCAAACCACTTAATGAGGAAGTAACCTTTTTTGCCCCATGCATGGTGACACTGTCATTGGGAGAGACTCCACTGCAATTATGATTGCGATGTTGCACCACAGGATGAACAGGATCACCCAGAACACATATGCTGGCATTTATCCTTCCCCTCCAAAGGACTTAGACATCAGTAAAATGAATGAATTTGAACAAAGCCCTGAATGATTTGTTTAGTTAAGACGTTTCAACCACCATTTTCTCAGTTGGAGAACCAGGCCTGAATCCCGCATGTTGTAAGATCTTTGCTTCGGTGCTGTTATATAACATGGCTAAAATAAGACACGCTCAAACTTCAGTTTAAAAGGGTTATTTATAACTGACAGCCACAGGAATTCTATTCTAATCTAACCCCTTCTGGAAATTCCACTTGAAATCAATAAACCTGCCTTAAATATCTTGAATCTTTTTGATTAACTATTCTCTGTGACTTGGTAGCTGAGATACAGGTAACTCATATTAACACATATTTGAGAGTAATGCAGTGCAGTTACCACCCCCAAACAAGTGTAAAATTCAACCAGAATAAGGGTAATAATGAGTAATGAGGGGTAATCAAATCTGTGTCTGAAATTCGAGCAAGCAAACTTTGAACATAAGGATCGTCTTATTTGTCTGGGTGACCACTTTTTCCCAGTCTTGAGCTCTTTTTTTGGACGTAAAAATACCAGAATTGTCTGGGATTTAGCTTTATTTCATGTTGAAAATTACCTTCTACAGTCACAATATTTTCTCTGCGCATACTACGTTGTTTTGACACCTGTCTTTGCGTCCTGTCCTCTTTTTTTGCAAAGCAAAATATGGTCACCCTACTTAAACGAGCAATACAAACTTCACAACAACAAATAACTGCATTTTTTTTTCTTGCTATAAGAAAATAATACGCTATTTAAGTATAATGAGTTGTATTAAATTTCTTCAATTCTGGTCAGACCTCTACCCATTCGCGCAATCGTTATTTCGGAGCTCTGAAGAAAGCCTGAATCCAACGGGAGTCGTGTTCGAAGTTGATTAGCCTTGCCTGGATTTACCTTGTTTTGTGAAATGATTTGACAGCGAGCATCCGCGTCTCTGACGGCAAACGGTGAGAATAATCATAAATCAACTGAAGGAAACTCGTATGTTTTCACAGCTATATCATGTCCTGTGCTCGACATCGATCTTGAAATAACACTCTGTAGCTGTTATCAATGGAAACGCACAGGAAGATATTCAGTGATGTGTTCGGCGATATCAGGCCGCGGCCCAGCTAATTGGAAAAATATTAGGAGGCTTGTTAATGTTGACAGCGAGCTTTACGTGTAACGTAGTAATAACATTATACACGACTCTTTTCATAAACGTTTTTAAGTCGTTTGGCCTACGTTTGTCAATTTGTTAGACTGTTGTTCGAACGATAACTAGGCAATTACTCGAATCAAGAAAATGCGACACTGGCTGGTTTACACTGTGACGTTGAATTGGTTATTAAGGCAGTTAGCTAGTTAGCTATTGCAGTTCATATAACCCTTTAATATTTGGTCTCTTGTGCTTTAGTAGAGATTGTTTCCAAAATTAATTTAAACAGCTGGCATGATTGCAATCGGGGATGCGAATCACGTCACCTGGCTACCTTCATCTCACGATAATATAATGCGGTTATTTTAGTTTAAGCTAATGTTTATTTTGTTTACAGCTCACTAATTTATTTATTGCGTTTTCGGCTAATGTATCTGTATGGAAATTGTTTTGCTTAAAAATGCAGTTTGTGTATTTGGGTACATGTGAGCAGAATTTCCCACAAGTCCCGTTTGTTTCAATAATTTTATGTAGCTTTTTGAAAAGTAGGAGAAATGTTTCAATGCCGTATCAGTAGGCTCTATTAACCTCCTTATAACATATGAGAAGATGAACATTTAGTAGTATTTTCCTATCCATGATTCACAGTTATGTTTTGAAACAGTATTTTAACAGAAAGGCTTATTTCATGCTTCATTGTTAATATGATCATATTGAAGGTGATGTTGGGTTGTTTTATTTACATTTTTTTTTATTTAGCAGATACTTTTGTTCAAAGCAAAATACTTTTTTTTTTATTTTTTTTTAAGAAAGCAGGACGAGACAGTCACTGAAGCAATTTGGGGTTAAAAGAGCCCAACTGGGATTTGAAACAGTAACCTTCTGATCACAGTAACATGGTCCTAAACTAAGCTGCACATTGTTAGGTCATAATCTTTGGCCTAGCATGTCTTACTCTTACACTTCAGCATGTCATTGACATCAATATAAGCTGAATGTAACGGTAACATAAAAAGCCATTTATGGTATTTTATCTATCTATCTATCTATCTATCTATCTATCTTGATTGAATGTAAATCTACGCTCACACATTCACACAGATTGTTTGTCACATCCATGTCGTTGGTAAAATGCCATGTATTTCTATCCTGTAAATGAATATATTCATTTTGAAGATCTCAACCCCGGCGGTTACATGAAAATATATGGAAATTGACTCATTAATGCTAAGCTTGTCCCTGCTCTGAGGCATTTTATTTGTCAGTTTGAGTCTTAATGTCACATTCATAGTGTTGGAATTTCCCCCGAGCAGCTCTTACGCTACTTAACCTTATTAATTGCAAGATGTATTTTCTTTATAATATAAGCTGCTGGGCTCAAACTGTCATATTTATAGAGACTTTCTGTATGTAGACTAGACTCTGTCATGTGTATAGAGTCATTTTTAACGTTGTCATGAGATGAATATACCTGTAGAGTGGGTAAAATGGCATGGAAAGCTCAACATTCAGCACCATTTTCATCATTCATCAGTCCCAGTTGAAAAATTTTACATTGCATCCTGAAAAGCCATGTAGAGGAGAAAGGACACCAGTGTGGGGGTGTGAATCCTGGCTTGCGTGGTCTTCCGATGTTCTCTCTTTGTTCACTGGTTTCCTTTTGCAGTCCATAGGCATGCAGATAGATTATTTGCCATCTAAACTATCTATAGTTGAATATATGGACTGGCCTTCTGTCCAGCCTCTACCCCCCCCCCACCCTGAGTCCCTGTACTGTATAAGTTGTCTCAGGATACATGGATGGGTCTGCTTCTTAGTTGCCTGTGACAGCACATTAGTTGAAGGTCCTATATTGGAGTAACATATCAGAAGATCAAAAATAAACATGTAATGCACTAATCAAGTGAAGGTCTCTCTAGACTACAGATTATTGTTTGGGTTTGGGACTGTGTCTTTATATTATAAGTGTTTTATGTCTGTGGCTAAATGATTTACCAAACCACAGCTGTCTTAATGGCTGTATTTTAAAATTCTTTTGAACCTAGAACTTTATTTCTCTTTAAGGTTTTCTTACTTGTGACTTCACCAAATCACTTGAGAGTAATGAGATGAAAAAAACGCACTATGCGTTACCCAAAGTGTACATAGTCGTAAAATGTGATGATTGCTGTTGTTGTTATTGTGTTAATGACCAGCAGAGAGGAGGGTTTACTGGATCCGTTTCTCACATTTTTAATGCTTCTGGTAAACCCCACCACACATAGCAGGTATTCGGTGAAGGCATTCTTGTAAGTGTGCTGTGTCAAGTTGTTTCTTTAATGTGATTCTAACACTTGGTTGAACAGGGTTGCTGTCGGCTTATTTGATACATGATATCGGCCGAGAGCTTTTTGCAAGCTGCACTCTCATTAGTGGAGCCTTCTGCATGTGGTTTTATTGGTTGTTTGCACAGCAGTATTTTTTTTTTTACGATTTACCGGCAATCCCCCCCCCATCCCCCATCTGTGTATCATACATTTCTGCATTGTCAGTGTTAATTTATTAACGCCCAAATAAGATGACTTATCGATGCTCTGAATTACTGTTGTATTAGCATTAGTTGTATTTTGGCCCCAACACAAAGATTACATACAACAAAAATCAAGGTTTGTTTAAATCTGTTCTCAAACAGAGAAATCATCTATTGGAAATCCATAATTTTTTAAATAACTGCCTGTACATTTATGATTGCTGTGATATATTTTGTGTGGATGTACTGGACAGGATGCATTAAACTCAAACACATACCCAGGTCGTTTTGCTCTACCTCAACTAAACCTTTGGTTAAGGGTTCAGTCACCCAGCCTAATGTGTCGATTGTTTCTTTTTTAAATGTTATAGTTAAACCTTGCTTGCGATGCATTTGTCACTGTTCTTTATGGTGCAGGTGTGTGGTGCAGTCCTGCTCAGCCATGGACACCTGTGCGCGCATTCGAGGAGTCCCATTAAAGACCCGTGCAGCCATTAGGAGGGAGGTCAGGCCTGCTACATGATTCATGCATGACTATTATCACTCATAACTGTATTAAGGACAGTTAAAATGTACAGTACCAGCCAAAAGTCTGGACACACCTACTGAAAACCATTCGCTTTTCAACAAGATGGTGACACTAAGCACGCATCAAGGTTACGTGGTATTACTGTATATTGTGATCAAGGAAAGAGATGCTGCAGTTGATGACCTGGCCCTCACAATCCTCCAACCTAAACCCTATAGAGTTGGTTTGGGATCAGTTGGATCGAAGAGTACCGGCAAGGTAGCCAACATTCACCCAGAACTTGTGGAAACTCCTTCCGGACTGTTGGAGAAGCTTTCTACAGTAGGTGGCTACATCTGGAAGCTGGTTGGGAGAATGTCAAGAGGCTGCAGTGCTGTGATCGAAGTGAAAGGGGGCTGTTTTGAAGAATCTAAAGTTACAGGACCTTTTGAGATGTTTAGCACTTCTCTTGGTCATTGCGGTATTTGATATATACAGTGTTTCTTCACTGCCTCGAATCCATTTCCTATGAGGTTAATCACATAAGCAAAATAGAGACAGATGCATAAAAATCAGGCAAGTGAGACTTTTGACTGGTACTGTAGGTTACATCTATATGATGAGCTGAAATTTAGAAGCTTATGAAATGCATGTACTGCCATAACTCCTGGATCAACCCTTCTTGGATATTTAGATAAAAGGATAATTTATTGATAATACACAATTAATACAGATCTTGCTAAAAACAGTTCACTCAGAAATGATTGTATTTCCATGTGATATGTGCACCTTGTTATAACATTTAAAGTATTATCTTATCTTGTGATCTGGGACCTCAGCAAAAAAGAACTAAATTCCCAGTGTACTTCTGATTTGTATCTATATGTTTAACATGTATTGCTGAAGGTTTTCTGTCCAACGCCACAAAAAACAAGTACTGTTGCTTAGGAAACCCCACCAAAAAAACTAGGCACTATTGGCTGATTAATATAAATGTAACGCTATAGTTGAAATGATCAAATTTCTGTGGTGTTTACATTTAATAACAATCTGTTATTTTAGGGGTGTAAATCGTACGATTTGGCACGATACAATTCGATTTCGATTTTGCAAGGCAGCATTTCGTTATCTGGCTTTATTTAAAATGTTACTGAGAGATGATTTAAATCAGTAGTGTTTTCAACTCAGTGAAATAAAAGCTCATTTTAGTGGTATTTATATTATTCAAAAAATGTTTCATTTATCATTTTAACAACGGAATATGGTGGGGAAAACTATTCTAAGTGGTTTAACAATGTATCAAACAAAAAAAGTTTCAGAAATGAAATGTCTGCACGAGAAACATACTGTCTTGTATTTATACTTTAACAAGAAAACAAGAAAATTTCTGGATATGTATTGGTTAAACATAGGAACACGGGTGAACAAAATTACATAAAATATAGTGTAGTGCATTGGTCTATACTCTCTAAGGTGAGTCTATAGATTGTTTTGTGTGAGAGATTTTTTCCATGGTTTTTTTTTTGGTGGCGTTTCAGCCTATCTTCATAGTTTAATGATATGAATCGATATTTCTTAAATGCATCGATAAAATCGTATCCTGGTTTTAACAATTGATACATCGATTAGAATTCAATTGTTACACCCCTAGTGTTGTTGATGAGCTTATTAACAAGTTTCATCAGTGTTGAGTACATTGAGTTTTGTATTTATTTCCCTTTAAAGATATTTTCTAATCGTGTGATTTTATTTTGCACACATCCGAATTATATCACAGGATGGGAACATTTTAAGCTATTAAGTGCAAGGCCATGTTTCACAAAGCAGGATCTCTTGCTTAGCCAGATAACTTGTTGGATTTAAGGTGGTCTGGGATAAATGTAAGTAAACAAAGCTAAAGTCCATTTAGCTCAGACTGCAGTGTTAAATCTGACAAGTTTTCCTCCTAAGCAAGAAACCCAGCTTAGTGAAACAAGCCTCAGGTCTTTTACTCTGTGTTGTGACATAATGAAGATTGTGTGAATGGGCAGAATCTCTCCTTGGCTCCTCTGTCCAGGCCATTCGAGATGGCTCCGTCCCTCTGCTGAAGAGCCTGCTGAAAAGCCGGAAGGAGCTTAGCGGTGTCAGTGTGGGCCTGCACTCTGGAGATCTTCCGTGGTTGACTGAGGTGTGTGTCAAAGTCAAGTGCCTTCTGGACACAGCAGTTTGCCGGGAGTTTCGCATTCTACATTCTATTGGAAACGATATAAGTATTTGGCGTTGGTACACTTTAATTGAGGAAGCACAAATACTTGGTAGTAATTCCGTATGTTGTGTTCATTACTTGTTCTGGTACCACTTTAAAATAAGGCCTCCCTTTTGCCACTTGTACATGGTAGTAACTCAATAAAAAGAAAACTGTTAGAACTTGTTTAAAATTGTCTATTAATAATTTACAAAGTGTTACAACCTAATAACCAGATTATAAACATTCATAAATGCTTTATATAGGAAGCCTAAAGTGGCACCTTGTTCCTTCAGTAGTCCCTTCAATAGTTCACAAAGATGAGTTAACCTATACAGTGACAAATTTAGTAATTGCTTGAGATAAAGCATGTGTCACGATTCATTAATGATGAACGAATGTGAGATCAGTGTGTAACTAAGACTTATTTTGTGGTTAATAATAGCATGATACCACATTATTTATGCCCCCTCAAGTAAAGTGTTACCTTGCAGTTAAATCCCTAATTTTTTTCCGTAGGAACAAGTAATGAACACAATAAACTGAGTTCCTCAGCAAATGCAGTGCTTAGTCCAGACCAAATGCAGTGCTTAGTCCAGACCAAATGCAGTGCTTAGTCCAGCTAAATCTTTCCATAAAATTTTCCAGGAAGGTAATCTTCTTTAACAGTGCCCTAATTGATGGAAAAGGCTGATTATACCAGTTAGCTCAGTTCTTCGTAACAGTCTCATTGCTGGGTATTGTCAACACTTACACAACCGAAAATGCCCTGGGCTGCCTGCTTGGTCTAATTCACAAGGTGACAGACCACAAGCCTGTGGCGTCGGTTGTAGGAATGGAAATCTGCTTCTGGTTTTTACCACAGCTTAATAGATGCATACGTTTCTCCGTGCTGGTATATGGGTTCTGACCTTTTCGTTACTATACCACTCATACCGAAAGTCTTGCTTTGACCTGTTTTCTCAGCGAAAGTGGTAACTGAGACTGCATTCACGAACCACAATAGTTCAACAACCCCCGCAACCTACATTTCCTGACCCCCCCCCCACTACCCTTCAGTTATGCTGCAACTTGTCATCGGCCTGCCATTTCTTTTATTACATATGCACATTCTTTAATTACACTATTACTATTACAATAGTGTATTACTATTACACTATTACTGTACGCCCATTTGCACTACACTGCAGAGACGCACAGAATCAAGCACAGTGTTGAATACTTTTTTATTTATATTCTATTTACTGTATTATATTGTGTTGATTTTATACATTTATTTATTGTATTTGTATTAATGTCTAGCATCATGGGGGGGCCAGAGAAGCCCTATTTCAACACTCTGTGTACTTGCACATGGATGTATTGACATCAAAGAACTCTTGAGTGTTGAAGGCCATCGCACTGTACACAACTAATGTTTATTCCATGTGGTAACCGCAGTGTAGGTGTAGGTCAAAGGCTCCTTCAACTTACTGTAGGTTCAACTCAAGTTATTCCATATAAGGTGATAGTGCACCCCTGATCGTGATAAACTGATATGTACAAGAGCGGAAGTTGAATATGTGTGTATTTATACATATAATGTATGTTTTGTTATCCTTGAATGCTGTGCCAAATACTGAAAGGTTCTTCTGTATCCTTTAGGATTCGCAGTTTGATCAGTAGTTGATGTCTGAATGATTGTTTTCAATTAATCTTTTCTTCGACCTTCAGATCCATTTTGTATGTTTGCCTAGTCATTCTGAAGTAGAGGACTTGCTGTCACAGGTAAGAAGGTCCTTGCTCTATATGGTAATGTGATGCCTTTTATCCTGAGAAACATCAGTTCTATAAGGCACTAGAATGACATCTTGTCAAAACTGCAGGGATATTTTTGAAAACTTTCAATCATTTGTTATGTCAGTAATTTCTAAATAATCCATATATATGTTGTTAACAGGCTTTGCCGGCTGTCCCTGTTGACGTTTTGGAGTTGCTTAGATCACTACGTGCCCAGAGTCTGAAGGATGAAGAGGTGTTGCTCCTCAAAGATACTAAGAAACTTCTGGAAAATAAAGACAGTGTTTCTCAGGTGGGCCACAGAAGGACAGTCAGCCAACTCCAATCAGCTTCCACCTTTGTGTTTTATCTTTTTTTTTTTTGGTCTTACATACTTTGTCTGGTTCTGTAGCAGTGTGATCTCCTGTTAATTGACAGTTTTGGCTGTGGTAAGGCAGTGGCAGTAAGTCATGTTGTGTTCTTGATCTACAACTTAATGAATCACACAGATTACCGACGTAATACCTTCTTAAACACATAATCCTAAATAAAAGTCCTAAAATTCCAGAACTTAAGAGGTAGTATTCACATATACTGTACTTTCTATTGTTTCAGCTTCAGGATTATTAGTTACGACTGAGCTTTTCATTTACAAATGATTTATTTTTCTTGCAAGAACAGAGATACTTAACGTCACCTTGCTGATGAAATGTCATCTGAGATCTGATCCCTTGGCAGTGTCACCCCAATAGCTGTTAAATCCAATGTACTTGAATAGTACGACCACTCATCATTTAGCAGCCATTCACAAGCACAGCGGTAATAAAAATATTCATTTTTCGACCAGTGTTTGCTATTATGACCACATTTTGTATGCCTGACGAGCAGTGAGTGTGGCCTTTAAATTGGAATGTTAAAAATGTTCACTCATGAAGAATAAAGGAACTGAGTATGGAAGGCTGTAATTAAGTAAAGATGTAAGCACAGTCGCGATCACGCCTAGGCAACCATGACTTCCACTGGGTAGCCATTTTTCTCAAGGACCTAGTCGTTGGAAATGAATTAGGTCACTAAACGAGGAGTGGTTGTACTGAATCACGAGCAATTCAGAAGCAGTGCTTCAGAGTTTTCATCCTTTGCGCATTTCCCTTTTGTTTATTTTCCTGTACTGCTTGCTTACGGAGTTGCATTTCTTTTGCCTGTTCTGTGGTCCCAGGCTACATGTTCAAAGGCCATCTGCGTGTTTCGGCACTGCCGGAATCCACAGAGCATTGTGGGAACCATGTCAGCCCTGCTGACGCGGTACATGGCGGGGATGAAGTATGCACTCGAACTGCAGTGTCTGCAGAAGGGAGTGTCTGACGCCTGTCCACTCGAGGACGATGACACTAACCAGTCCGTCTCCTCCATCGAAGATGACTTCGTCACCGCGTTCGAGCACCTGGAGGAAGAAGAGGTGGCTGACAACTTGTGTAAGTAGTGGACAGGAGTACCTGAAATGTAACAGTTACTACCAACCCTTCACTGTTTATTGCACTGGAAATATTACATTGCGAGTGTTCATGTTTTCCTTTAATTTGAATGGTAAGATAAAAGACTAACTTAATTAGAAGCCTTTCTGGACTTTTTGATCAAATTAATAACACGAAAAAGGCCCCAGTAATCATTTAAAAAATATTATTCGTTATTTGTGTTCTAGTAATGTATGGTATTTTGGCAGAGAATTTTGCAGTAATAACACGATAAGTTTACATTTTATCATAAGTTTTTGGCCTATATAATTGTTGTGAAGATACAGTTCCATCAGAAATCCCCCACGGGCCAGTATTACAAAGGTGGATTTTTGTGTTAGCAAGATAAGTTTGGGCTGAATGTAACTGAGTGAAAAAGTCCACCTTAAATCAGGTAAGTTATCTAGCTAACCAGTAAATCTTGTTTTACATATAGGCCCCAGATTTTCCAAACTTTGTTGTCCTGTAGATATTCAAAATTGCCATCAGTTGACACGGGTGGCCTATAATGACTTTTTGCATGTTTTAATATTTATTAAAACCTGAAATGTACATTCAGACCCTTCAATATGACACTCAATGAGGAAGTTTCTGGCTGATACTGAAAGATAGAAAATGCATTTATTAATATTACTGTAATCGGCCAATACAATAGGTGTATCTCTACTCAGAATTAAACTTGGATGCAATCTGTTTATTTTGATCATGTAAAAAATGTATGACAAAAATTCTTTAATTAGGCTACTGGTACAGTAACATGCATAAAGTACTTTTCTACCTTGTTTGTACATCTTGTATTAAGCATTTTTGAGGCATTTTTTAGAGAATTTGAATATCTTCCAATCGAGGATATGCAAGTGGCAAATGCTTAAAATACCCAGCAATTTTTCACCTACTGCCTACAGCGTCACTTACACAAGGGGCTGCTGTCTTTAGAAAGTGTATCACAAGCTGTAGCGAGTGCGCGAAACAGCGAGCTTGAGAACAGCGAGCTTGAGAACAGCGAGCGCGAGAACAGCGAGCGCGACTCCGTTGCAACTCCGTTGCTTTTTTCATATTACTTATGTTCTTGCACTGTTGCACGTATTATTTTTTAGTGGGATTTTCCGTTAAATGCTATCTCCACCTCTCAAAACTATTTTTACAAAGATCGCAAATCGCTGTGCTACCTGTTGCTGTTAAAAGCATAAAATACTCCCGGATCGACACCCTCTTATCTGATGTTCTTGCGCTCCCCCTACTGCGAAGGGTTTGCGCACGACGTCACAACAGGCGGATGTCACTGCGTTCACACCCACTGAGTGGCAGCGTTAGCGTTCAGCTTGAATGCCACAAAAAAATCCCAAAAATTCCCAAAATAGGGAAGAGCTGTTGTGCAATTGATTACATACATCTATTTAGAAGATATAGGAGTTATCTTCTTACAGACTGCCAAAAACTAAATAAGTAAGCATCAGATGTGGATCGGTCACATATGGTAAAAACCCAATCCGTCTAATAGGTCTGGATTGGTAACAATACCGATCCGAATTTCGGATCAGTACAACTCTTATTACACTGTTTAAAATGGTCGAACAAAGTACTGAATCAATGGGTCTGAATACTTATATAAATGTGAGATTTTCGTTTTTCATAAAATTGAAATAATTACAAAAATTTGTCGTCATTTCTGTAATTATGGGGTGTTGTGTCATTTGATGGCAAATAATTCAGTTCAGCTGATTTCAGATCAGGCTGTCAGGACCGTTCAGTTCACATTTTGAAGTTAGTTTACAGCACAATGTTTCGAAGAAATGGAGGAGTACTTGCATTACGTGGTAGTTTTAAAAGTTTGTTATATTCTTTTTTTATTTAATTTGAGTTTTCTTTGCCTTGGAACTGTCTATCCGAAGTTGAAATTGCCTGATATCACTGCTAGATGGCAGTGGAAGATTTATTTTCATTCATTTAGCTGCACGTCATGTTCCGTAATGCTGTTATACAGCTCTGGTCAAAATGTCCTTTTTACTTACTGAGATTTATACATTGAGATGGATAATCACTGAAGAAGTACTTGTTGTTTGAAGACCATTAACAGGATTCTATTTAATTTTATAGCTTTTCATAACCAACGGAACCAGCGTGATGTGGCTTCTCAAACGGTCCCGTCCCACTCGAAGGACTTGTCAGGCTCCCACTTGATTATTAGTTCGTTTTCCAAGAAGCCTTCGGCAAAGAAATCCTCTTTCCCTGAAACTCTGTCAAGTTCTGGACCGGCATGGAACCCAGGGGAAGGGAGCCAATGGGATTTCTACACACCCGGCTGTCTGACAAAAGGACCTGTTACTGCTGCATCTGCCACAGAGTCAGATGAGTCTGACTGCTCAAGCCCAAGTCCGATAATCTTCTTGGATGAAGTTAGCTACCAGAAAAGTTTAAAAGCAAAGCTTGACATTCCTAAAATACCTGTTTTCAAAGATGGGGTTGAAGACTCTGATTCAGAAGTGAGTGAGTTTTTTGATAGTTTTGACCAATTTGATGATCTGGACCAAGCTCTTGAGAGCAGCTCCAAGTTCCCCAAGGAGCCAGCAGCTGCCAGCCAAACACCGAGAAACATATATGCAGTGGACTCCAAATGTATGTCTCGAGGCTTCTCTTCAAAAGCAATGAACCCCCATCGATTTGACCACCCAACTCTTCCTGCCAACATAAAGAAACCTACTCCACTCAAGCCAGGATCACTTTGTGGTTCCCACTCAGATATTCCTGATTCTCCACGACCAGTGAGGACTATAACTGATGAAACTGGGGTGCTCTTCAGTCCAGTTCGATCTTCAGCATTTAGTCCTCTGGGAGAAGGCAGCACCTTAGAGTACTTTTGGAAGCCAGATGGTGATGGAGAATTGCGCAAACCTCAGGATCTCTGCACTCTCTATAAAACATACTCAGATTTTGCCAATAATATGTCAACGGAAATTCTCAGATCAGTTTGTGGATATTCGACTCCTGTTGATATGAACGTCAACAAGAACTTGAGCTGTGTATGCCATAAAGAATTCAAAAACAGCAGTGGACACATCATGAAATTGTCTGATATTCAGGAGACAGTCACCATATCAAAATCTCAGAAATCACAAACACTGAAGGAAGGCATACATAAATTTGCTACCGATCTTGTAGAAATGAGCCTTGGGAGTGCCTTCAGAGATCTACAGAAAGGGGTATCTTCTTGTACAACTACACTTTGTCATTTAGCTGCAAGATTGACTTCTTCAGTGTTTCAAATGGCTTTTCATGAGATAGGTATGAGGCATGCATATGTTTTAAAAGAACGTGCTATTAATGGTTTAGCAAGCTTCCTAGTTAAGGAAGCAGTATCAGGTGCTCTCAAGGAGTTTCACTTTGTAAAAAAACAGATTTTCAACAACACAGTTGCCAGGTTTGCTGCAGAACTGGCAGAGGAATTGGTGTTTGAAGGTATAATGGAAGTCTGTCAGTTTTCACATCCTTCTACACCTTTGACACCAAGTGATTGGTCCTTCGAACAGGAGGAGGAAGTAGTTTCTTCTTATGCGTCAGACCTCTCTGAGTCTGTGCTCCAGGAAGCATTCATAGAGTTATCTCAGGCTGATGTGACCTTCACTACCCAGGCAGCCATAAGTGTCTCGCTTGACAATATCCGTTATGTCAGCTCAGATGATGCTGCAGAAACCACAAAGACCTGTAATGCTACCTCTCATTATCTAGGATCAACGTATACAACTGAGGTACTAGAATCAACAGAAAATGACTGCACTGTGAGAAGAGCTTTATTCTGCATGTCTGGGATTGCCAGTTGTGTTCCAGTGCCTGTGGCTGGGAAAGCAATCTCCCAATTTCAGGGCCCAGTAGATACTTGTCAGTACAAGTCCAGTATTTGCCAAACATCACAAACTAGTCCTAAAAAAAGCAGTTGTTTGGAAGGAAGACTGGTGACATCTCTCTCTGAGATATCCACCGCAACTCAGACTGACTTAGTTCCCTTTGCCTCTCAAAGTGTTTACAATGAGACATGCACCACTGAATCAGTGGTAAGTATAGGTTCCCATGAAACTGTCTCTGGAAACCAGATTTCTAATAAGTCTAATTTGCAGAACTATTCTGGAAACATGGCTGATATGATTGTGAATGAAGCTTATGAACTCATGACTGCTTCCAAAGTGAAGAAATCAGAGAACGGTGCTGACAAAACCATTGGGAGCCAGATACCTTCTTCATATCAGTTGATGCCTCAAAATTTGGTCAGTGAAAATGTTACCAATTCCACCTCAAAGCATTCAGTCATCAAAGGAACTTCACATTTTTCCATACCTACCGAGGCTGATTTTTTTCTGATGAACAAAAAAGACAGGACAGATCAGCATGGAATGCACTTAAGACTGCAGGACTCCATGAGCCATTGTTCAGGATTTTATGATAAATATAACAAGCCTAAAAGCACAGGTTGTCAAAAAAGGGGAGATGGTTCTGATCACCCACTCCCATCATCCCTGATACCTAATTCTGGGTCCAGAGGAATGTGTAGAGACACTTATGGATCAGACCTTAGGAACATAGGTCAGGTCACTGAGACAGCTTCTGAAATGCGATCCTCATTAATGAAGGATACTTTAGAGGTGCCAAGTTTTGAGGCACCTAATCGAAGTGGAAAGAAGATGTCAGCTGAAGAGATTCCATGTACATCTGGGAGGAAAATGCATGGAGTGCCAGGCACTCCACCATCAACTCCACAGCTGCCCCTTCCAGTCTCACGGGAGAAACATTTCAAACAGTTTTCCAAAAAATTAAAAGGCAAGCTTGCCAAGGAATTTTCTCCTGCCACACCTCCATCCACCCCACATTATCAGCCTGCCCTAGGTCTCGTTGAAGCTAACACTGATTTTGAGAAAGCCGACTTCTTGCTGAAGCTTATGAGGTCTCTTTCCGAAGAAGCCGAGAATAATGAAGATAGAGAGGATCGGCAGTATGATAATTCCCGTATAGGAGCACTGGCTGGAGCTCAGGCAGATCAAAATGTACCATTAGAAACTGACAATAAGGTGGTAGAAAAAGGAGCTTTTCATTATGCAGAGCGTTTAGCATGTCACATTGTTTCTATGGCTACTGAGATGGACACTCTGGCACTGCCACATGGCTGGAAGTCTGAAGATAAGCCATGCACGGAGAACCATACCATACATAGTGCCAAGTTCTCAGAGCAGACTCTGAATTCTTTATGGACCTATGCTGGGGAAATTGCAGGAGAGGTCATCAGTGACGTCAAGAAGATGATTAGTTCTAGTCAGTGTAGACGTAAAGCCATCATGACTAACAAGGATGTGGTTGCTGACAGTCGGCAGAATCAACCCGTTAGTTGCAAAAGTAATAGATTTGGGAGTCTAGCCAACCATTTTCAAAGTGATTTCATGGTCCAAGGTCCTAACTTTCAAGTTAGTGGGTCAAGTGGGCTATCGTCTAAGTATCCTAGCTGTGAGAGTGTAACTGATGAATATAGTGGGTACATCATCAAAGTTTTAAAAAAAGAAGGCGGCAGCAGGGAGCTTATTTTAGATCAGTATGCCAGCCGCCTTGCTTACCGCTCCATTAAGTCAGGTCTAGCACATGCAGCCAAGAAGATCAAGCAAAGGTCGAACCTGAAGCTTCAGCCTAGCAGGAGGCCACATTGTGATGGAACCCATGAAGTCTGGAGGGGTTTAATGTCAGAGGCGTCTTCTGTGGATGATAACAGGAAAGCGTTGTCCTCTGATGAGGCTGCCCGATGTACTTGTCAGAACCCAGAAGACTTGAACAGGAAAGAGTACCTGGAACTTGTAAACTTTGCGGAGTCTTTGGCATATGACATCACATGTGATGTCACAAGAAAGCTCCGACTGTCATCGGTTCGACTACCGAAATCTCTGACCGATTCCTGTCTATACAAAAAGTCCAAACTAGATGATGTGACGGACAGCCCTATAAAGACTCATTTTTCACGTTCCTTACTGCCTTTTAAAGAGACGACCAAACAATATCATAGCACTGGCAGCTTAAATGACCGGAACTACAGTGACAGTGTCATGCAAGTAATAGAACACTATGCCAGGAAAATAGTTGATGATACCTTGGAGATTACACTGGCATCAGCTATGCCGCAGGATTCTGAAGACAGAGGACTACTGGACCAAAATTCATATGCAGATAAGCTGACAAAAACAGCACTGAGCTCTGCACTGGCTGACAAGGCATGTCAGTACTGCGCTGTCAGGAAGCGTTCGCTGTGTAGAAATGCTAGCAGACAACATTTCCAGGACAGCCTCAGCAGACAGAGGCAGGATTTTGAGGCTGTGGCAGGCACCGGCTACAAAGGGCCTCGGGCGTGTGGCCGTGAAATTCCAAAAATTCACATTGACTTGGAGAAGAGGGCTGCGTATGCTGAGGAGATGGTGTCATCAGCTATTGAGAAAGCCAAAAGGGAGCTGAGCAGCGCTAGCCTGAACGCAGATAGCGGGATTGGGCACGATGGCGCAAGCTTTGCGGAGAGCCTCACCACAGAGATCATGACCTCAGCAATTTCCAACGTCTGCCAAACCATAAACCTTAGGTAACGTACCACTTTATATTCACTGTGTTAAGTCGTGTAAAGTTACACAATGATGATGATTCTCTTAGGTGATGAAACTTAAAATGAGATATTTGAATCACAAACATACTATGTGTAAACCTTTCTTTGGCTAATGAATAATTGTATACCTCTATACATTTTCTATGTATGATTACAGCCAAACATAGGCAAGGCTACAGCACAGACACAAACTAATACCAACGCTATAGCTAGTTTCTTCTTACATTGTACTGCGCCCTGTGTTCTAGTAGCCCAGGGAAAGAGGGGATGCACACTTTGGAGTCTGCTGCTAGCCAACAGCTTTGTCTAAGCGTGGGTGATGACAGTATTGGCAGCTGGTCCAACCTCAGCTTCGAGGAGGAGCATCCGGACGAGAGCAGCAGCTTCCTGCACCTGAGTGACAGGTGAAGGAGAGTGAGAGTCATATGATGGTCTATGATAGTAGAATTGCACCTCTGTAGGTCAAAATTCTAACACCCTCTGCTGAGTTGAAGTGACCAGGAATTATAAATGAAGCATTTCACAGAGCTTTAGCTAGAATTTGCCCTGTAGGACTGGAACAGTTTGTTCCAGGCTGTGAACATGAAACCCTTGTGCCCTCTTTTCTCCTCCGGCAGTAATGGGAACAGCAGTAGCTGGAGCAGTCTTGGGTTGGAAGGAGAGATTTATGAGGAACATTTGTCCTTCTCCCCTTCAGACAGGTTGGTTCACTCAGGAGTCTTCTGAAACATATTTTGTAGATTGAGTAATGATGATAATGATATTAGTAATAACGCTGCATGATCTCAGAGCTTTGAACGCCAAGAACTGATATGGTGTCCTTTGATTTTGGTAGCTTCTACACGTATCTGTCAAAAATAGCCGAGGAACACAGCACTTCTTTGTTAGCCATTACTTTACTGTCATACGAAAGGAAATGGTTAATGGAATTTATCTGTGTTGGAATAGGAAATTCTAGGGAGTGGAGGATTTGTGGGGGGGGGGGGTA
>JAODJX010000001.1:44835141-44853148 GCA_026776945.1 Isichthys henryi
CATCCACATTCACAAACACAGGCACAGACGAAGTCAGTGCGAGAATCATATGGTCTCCATTTTCTTCTGCTCCCTGGAGTGTGTGGGTAGGAGGGATTTTGATTCAGGAATATGGTGTTTGTTGAATCTTTTTTGAAGTTCTGTTTGTGCCCACTGTCCTCAAATCTCTGTTGTACAAACAATGACCAAACATATTGGAATCTGGAGACAACCACATGTTTTCAGTATGTATAATCTGACCTTTGTCTGTAATCTGCCTTTTACACACAGTCATTGTAATAGAACACTTTCATTGGTGGAGAATAATTTGCATGACTTTAAATTGAACTTGTTATTTAACAAAACACTTGTGATACATAAAAGACTCATCCCGTCTACACATGGTCCTTCCTTGATGATAATTACATGCATGCTACTTTTGAATATCATAGAAATTCTATATAGGGTAGTTGAGAAGAAGCATTGCCGCTCACATATCTATATTTATATCTATAGCCGTGATCTTCTCTGGCATTTCTAAGTAGAGCACGATTTGTTGCAGGTTTTCTTGCAATGCATCATGTGTGATCATTATCTAAGCCTCTAACCTTGCTTTAGTAGATAAACAAATTAAGGTGACTTCAAACAGCACAACGCCACCAGCCCTCCACTAACAAAATCCTTAGGTTTAAACTCTACTGAGCAAAGCCAAGCTTAAGGCATAGCTCGTTAAAGAAAAACAAATAATAAACTGCCAATGACTTAAACATTTAGTTTAGCCTAAAAGCATTATTTCTAGAATGCAAGACAATTTTATGGTTTGATGATCACTGTAAAATTTTTTATGACATTTGTAGATCTTTTTTTCTCTGGTAGTTGGAGCAGGTGTCTGGTTTTAGATGACTGGTTTAGACTTGACTTTTGCCTCGGGTGCAGTCTTACATATTAGCTGAGAAACAAACTTGTGTTACCAGTAATCTGAGTCTGGGATCCAGTGATGCGCAAAATGACCAAGCCCTTGGCTTAGTGTTAAAGATAAAAATCATTCTGCCAGTTTAGCTGCCTTTTAGGTGCAATCAAAACGATAAACTAGCAAATATATTTTAAAATGTTTACAGAACATAAGCAATAGGGAACATGTACGTCTCGTTCCACACAGGAATGATTTATAATATGATGATGGGTCATTGCACTTGAATTGACTAGTCTTTGAATAGCTTAATAAAATGTAATCCACATAAAATTGTTTCTGAATCAGTGTTTGCAGTTGTGGTTTCCAAGTCATTTCACAGTTTGGTGTCACTATTGCGCAGAACAAAAGGCCTGAGATGTATGTTGGCTGTTACAGCAGAGAGCTGCAGGACAGTGTAACCTCCACTGGGTACAGATCTGGACTGTCAATCATCCATCCCCACATGCAAATAATGAGCTTTGAATGAAATGGATAACTGTGTGAGAGGGTGGGACTAGTTTCTTTTTATTTATTAACAAGTGCTACATCTATGTTACTGCAGACTGCATGCAATATGTTTTTTAGTTCTTTAAATTTATCCGCTTCCCTAAATGTTTTAGGAATCAAATGTTTATTGCTCAGTACTTCTCATTACAGCACATCAAAAGTAATCTAACTTCCAATGACGTGAGTCATGCATGCGATATTTAATATTCAGAGTACTGCTTACAGTAACATACATTAATTATAGTACAGGTTTGCATGGAGCCTTGAGCCCTAGACTGGGAACCAGTTCCTTGCAAGGCATATGCATGCAATGTGCAATGTAGCAATGCCAGTATACATAATTGCACATTATTGAACCTCAGAAGAAACTCTCTCTCTCACACACACACATACACACACACAGGTTTGTAATTATATCTGTGTGGGGACTATCTATTCATTTCTAAGTGGAAACCTCTGATTCCAACCTGACGACCTTAACCTCCACCCAACCCTAACCTTAACCATAAGCAACCAAACAAAATACAAGGCTTAGGGCATTTTTAGATTTTTGATTGCATTCACAGATCTTTGTTGGGACCTGAAAAATGGGCCACACTATGTCAAAACAACAGGTTTTTATCACAATGTGGGGGACATTTGGACCCCACAATGTAATATAAACATAATCCACACACACACACACACACAGCAAAGGTGACATTGAGACTGCTGACCTGCACATGCAAGGCAGCAGTGCGACATCCTGCAGCACTAAATGGCATTTTCCCCACAGTCTGGGCCTGTATTTTATTTTGATCAGTATTCTTTTAAATCTTATAAAACTTCTGCATCCCTGCTGCAGAAAAGCATTGCAAACAACAATTTTAGCTACCACTGCACTACATGGTTCTGCATAAACCAGCAAGCAGTTTCTCATCTGACCACAATAACTTTTGCTCCATTTGTGTCACATAACTAAGGTGCTTTATTGTAACTTCCATGCAGGGTGGCCACCTAATCCATGTCAAGGGGCAAACTATGAGCTACTTCAGCTTTTACAAGCTACTTTAAAACTGAAAGGTTCCTGTGCTCGGCTAATTAGTTCAATTATCCTTGTGCTTTTATTGATTTGTTTCCTTGATTGAAAGACTCACATTAACATTAGTAACACATGCGTGATTATAGGAGACTGACCAATCAGCACACAGCAAGAACTCAGTGCTCAAGTGAAATCCAGGTCTTTTTAATTGAAATGGTAGCTTACAAACCCTGTCCTCACAGTAACCCCCCTAACATGGATTATCTGGCCATCCTACTTCCATGGTGGTTCTGAGGCAGCTTAGTTGAGAACTTCCTTATTGTCATCCTGCCAAAATAGGTGTTGGAGATAATCAATCAATCAATCAATCAATCAATCAATCAATCTATCAATCTGTCTATCTATCTATCTATCTATCTATCTATCTGTCTGTCTATCTGTCTGTCTGTCTGTCTGTCTGTCATCTAATCCATCTATCATCTAATCTATCTACCTATGTGTATATAAAAACCTCAAGAATATTTAGAATGTATATAAAAAAGGAAAGTGATGGAGCGCCCCGACCTCCAATCAGAACCATATACAGTTGGTTTGGGATGAGTTGGATCAAAGACTAACAAGGTAGCCGACTTCTGCCCAGAACTTGTGGCTACACCTGGAAGCTGGTAGGGAGGATGGCAATTAAATACAGCCTGCAGTACAATGTTTGCCGCATCTTCAAATCAAAAGGGGGTATTTTGAAAAGTCCAAAATTTGAGAAAATATTGAGATGTTGATCACTTCTCTTGGTAATTACAATATCGGTTACTTCATTTCCTTGGAGCCTTTAACTATAAGGTGAATAACACAGCTAAAATAGGCTTTAGACTGGTACTTTGCACTAATCAGTCATAACATTAAAAACACCCCTCCGTAATATTGTGTAGTTCTCTCTCGAACTCGGTCACGTCCCTCAATCCATTCTTGGACAATTTTTTTGCAGTGTGGCAGGATGCACTATTCTGCTTAAAGAGGCCACCGCCACTGGTTAGCACTGTCGCCATAGAGGGCTGCACTTAGTCTGCAACAATGTTAAGGTAAGTGGTACATGTCACAGTAACATCCACATGAAATTAAACAACGCCCACATACCAGGCCATCCACATGACATGATGGAAAATGTGACTCATCAGACCAGCCTACCTTCTTCCATTGCTCCTTGGTCCAGATCTGATGCTCACATGACCATTGTAGGTGCTTTTGATGTTGGACAGGGGTCAACAAGACGCGATGCAATGTGTGTTCTGGCACATTTATATCATAACCGGCATGAACTTTTTCAGCAATTAGCTGTACAGTAGCTCTCGTGTGGAATCGGACCAGACGGGCTGGCCTTCGCTTTCCGCACACAGTATCTTTCATTATACTTTAAAGCAGTAATTTATCATTCTTTATCACATCAAGTCAAGTCAAGTGGACTTTATTGTCATACCATCCATATACAGGTATACAGTGGCATGGAAACCCCCCCAAGGACTATAGGGAACAATCGCTCTTCCTAACCACTGCATGTGTTAAACAGACTTATTGCAGTCACTAATTAAAACATTCATTTTAACACTCAGTTCATTTATTGCATTAAACATAGTTTTTTTTTTTTTTTTTGATTTTGGGGAAATAATCAACCGATTTCAATAAATGCAAATGTGAAATTCAGTTCAGAATCTGGCGGCAGATCTATGTTTTAGAATCTCTTATGGTGCAATATATTCTTTTTTTTTTCCAAGTGCCTTCTCTGTATGGGTTTTTACTGAGCAGCAAATATAATGTGAAAGAAATAATTGCATCAGGTGAGTGAGATGATCCTACCGCAGGATGAAAGGGTGCTCAGCACTTGGCACCTGGACATACAGTCAAGTGGCGATTAACAGGCTTTTCGGGTGGCATGAGAGAAAGACATAAATGACATCAACAGTCAGCACAAGATTAAAAACTGTGGTGCCACACATGTGGAAAACCACAACACAGCCTTAGAATTCTCTGACTCTACAAACACCTGGATCTAATGGTACTTTAGAGAAGGCTCCTTTAAGGCGATCTGGCAGTTGCCACAGCCCACAATACCATATGTGCTCAAGAAGCTTCAACACTTCACATACGTCGGCTGTTTTCTCATTGCACAGAATGACGTAAACTGTTTTCACTACATTATTGCTGCGGCAGTTCTCAAAGTTCATTTCTGGAACCGAACGGGTCCAAGTGAGTCAACATAATGTGGAAAATTTTGTTGATTTTCTTGCTCCTTCACACATAAATCTAAATCCGTAATATTCTTCAGCTTCTCTCACATGCAGTCTGTTAAACATGAAGATGGATGCCAACAGCACACATTCACAGCAAACTTCCATTCTAAAATTGCTTGCTCTAACATTTAATTGTTTTCCATTAAAGTGGCAGTTAGCATATCATTAATATTTTGTTTTTATTACTTAAAGCGATTATAACTATTTTAGCTGTATTTATCTAAAATGATGCTCCTCCATTCATAGACAAAATAAACACTGACACAATACCAATACGTACTTTTATACGCGCAAATAAAGATAAGAATCTGAAGAATTCTGTGGACATTAGTTTATATAAGTAGCTATTAAATCGACAGGCATCCCATGTTCTTCGTATGGACTGTAGCCTCAGATGTCAAGGATCTACGGTTTGTACCTGCACACAGGTTAAGCCATAATTCACATAAGAATGCCACGATAAGATGCTGAAGTGTATATATATATTTTTTTTTTGGTTTAATAAGTGGTTGTTACATGTCTGTAATTAGCCACTGCAGTTGCTTGAATTACAGCAAATGACACACATGGGTAAATATCTATCAAGTAGGCAAGCTTATGAGAGAGCAGAAACAAAACAAGGGCTGTCAGACGTGTGTCAAAAGCCATTACAGTATGTTGAGGGAATCGAGCCCTGAACATGTAACCTACAGGCAGCATTGCCTTAACCTCACATTCGACTTGGCCTAAGTAACCGCAGAGCGATTCAGCCAATAACCCCAGCCACTCTGTGCATGTCCTTTGTCATTCGGTAACGTCACTAAGACAGCAGTGGTTAGTTTGGAAAAAAAATTGAAATTTTATATGGGAAAAATGAGTGTTTATGCATGTTAACCTCGAACGGACGGGGGACCAAAAGGGCGGAAAAACAGGTCAGTCTGCAAAACCAAAACCTTGTTCATGATTTACCGTCTTATTTCTACCGTTCCCATTAAAAAGGAACATCAGTTTGTATGTTTAAATATGATCGTGAGTTGCCCCTCTGCTTTGACGTATATTGCACTTAATACTTAATTTCTATCTTGATTCTAGGGGATATTTACAGTAAAATTCACATTTATTGTCATATACAGATAACATTGTAACACCAATACTTGTAAAGAAATAACTTGGACTCAGAGCCCCCTCAAGTTTGCACACTAAAATAACAATTAACAATAAAAACAAACAAAACAAACAAACAGACTCTTAAATAGAATAAAATAAAGTAGTAGCAAGTAGTAAAATATGATAGTACAATAGTAAAATACATACTGTAGTATGCAGTGATTTGCAAGTACTTGTAAAAGGCTGTAGTGCAAAAGAGTGTAGTGCGTTGATTCTGTCAGCTTATTGCATTGCTGTTCACATACTTCAAGAAAGGTTCTTAAGTAGCATCATATAGCTCATTTTCGCCACAATTATCCTAGTCAATCACTCAACTTCGCCTAGCAGTACTTAGTACTTAAGTTCACTCCTTGACAACTGTACGGTTCTTAGGTGTTATCAGGCTCACCTTTGGACAAACATCTCTGCCAAAAAAATAAATGCTAATGCAAATAAACAGATCTTTTGTTAATTTTCCAGGATGGGGCAGGATTAGTTTGAGAACATTGATCTTTTTGCATAATAATGTTGGGAGAAATGTTATATTCGGGCTCGCATGTCGGGCAGTGCTTAGCCCTGTTGCCTCATACAACTGGGACCAGGATTCGAGTCCCCGCCGTGACTCCATGTGTGTGGACTTTGCATGTTCTCCCCGTGTCACTGTGGGGCTTCCTCCAGGTACTCTGGCTTCCCCCCCACAGTCCAAAAACATGCTGAGCTTAAACATAAAAACATAAAGACTTAAAGTCGCAACAGTCATTCACAGCTTCAAAGGTCGGGCTTTTCCCTTCATTGTGATCTTATCATAAGGTACTTCAAAAGTAAGCTATACGCGAAAACTACCAAGGACATTTCAGAAATCAGGCATCCAGCTATCTTTAAAATTAACGTTAAGTTTACAGAAAATGTGGAACATGTTGAAAAGGAGATCATAATAAGAGGTAGAGGAAGCTGAGCTGCAATCAGAACTAGGGGTTGGAAACATGTTGGTGGTTTTGTGGTCAAACAAACTAGTCAGTGTAGAAATCGAGGGTAAACACTGGTCAAAATTTGGTGCCTGTTTCACCACTGAGTTATGCTGTAGGACACGCACTGTAACTGAAAAGACCAACAGGGAAGCTACACTGAGATGCTGGGAAAGCCTTCGGAAAATGAACATTTTACACGGTGTTTATTGAAAATTAACTAGAAGAGTGCATTTGTAATGGAAATACACATTGACTTTCATTCAATAGATAAATGTGGGCCGATAATGGCTTTACAGGAATTTTGGGCATCTACACTTCCCAAAAGATAAGTAAACATTATTTCCATGCTGCACACAGATTACACAGAAACAACATATTTTTTCAGACAGAGTGGTATTAATAAGACTTGTTTTTTTTAAGGTGGGGTCTTGCTTTCGCAATCCAGATGTCTCGCCTTTGGGAGGAAAAGGCAAAGTTTCCATCTTAAAATTAGATTTATTTCAAATACTAGACACCATTTGAGTCATGAATAGGGGTATTAGTAGACATTAGTAATAATTCCCCTTCGTCTACAGATTTTTCTAATTCAACTTCATTCCAAAAAAACTGAAAACGTAAACAACACATTAGCATAATTTACTGTTTTTTTTTCCGTCAATATAAACCAGACCTTATCAAAAAATAACCGTAACCTGTTTGCCTAGATTTACCGTTCTTCTGCCATGGGTTGGAGACAAAACCATATTTACTCAACCTGTGGTCTCCACCCAATCTGTGTTAGCTTTGTCTGTTTCAGAGCTCTGTTTATGCAGACGACAACGGTATAAACCAAAATGACTTCAGCGTGAAGGCATTGGAAAAGTTAATGAGCATTTTCAAAATGTCTGTCCGGGCAAGTTACCTGGTCTGCATGACATAACACTGGTTATCTGCTTCACATAAAACTGGTTATTTCTCTCTTTAATGATCAGTGGTGCCTTTCAACTTTCTCTAGTAACACATCTGAAATGGAAATCACATTTCAAATGTGTAATTAATATGTTTTGCACCTCCCGATATCCGGGTTGCATCTGGCCTGACACTCACACTCTCCGATTCTCACGCTCACGCAAGAAATCTTACGGCAAATCTATACTATTGCATTAAAAACATGCAATTAGCTACATCAAAAGTGCTGGGGTAGTTTGCAAACCCTACAGACTATTTACAAGGTAATAAAACTGTTACATAAAAGCGCGTGCATGTGTGTGCAGACTCGTCTCGAATTGAAAATCTCACTCCAACCGACTGACTGAAGTTGGCAGCCCTGCTATACTGATAAATAGAGTTTCGAAGCTATATGCTACCGTGAGATTCTAACTTTACTCTGTCGGAGAGACGTATATGCTACAGATACCATTTCCTCTCGTGATAATTTCAGTGCTCAGCAACCCATTCTGGCAAAGACCACAATTGCTTCAAAATAGTTTTTTTTTTTTTTTTGCTTGCTGTGTGTTGTGCAAGTACTCCAACTGCATCCTGTCCCAGGACTCCACGGAAGATCTTAGTCTGTATAGCGTGTTCGAGTTGCTGGAGAATGCAAACCAATGGCTGAGGATATTACTGAGACAGGAGACCACAGCATGGTCAGGGCATTGTCCAGTGCCGCTGCTAAGTTAAGCCCGTGAGTTTATTTTATGGTATGCTTTCGGAAAAACCACCCTGACCTCTATTTTGAGTTCATTGTAGTTGTGCTTATTATTCTTGTCCTATTCAAGCACTCATCCACATTCGCTTTTTTGTTTTCAGTGAAATGGGGACAGTTTGTGAAATGCCATTTTTGCCTTGTTTTCTGATTACGAACGCAGCAACCCAAAAACACCCGCATACACTTCAGGCTTCTCTGCTAATGATGAAGACCTGTATTCAGTATTAAAAATAGCAGATAGTGTATAATGTGGTAACATAAAAATGGCCGAATTTGCAGTGTTGTTCTTCAGTTCACATTAAACAGTGCCAGAAAAAAATAAAATAACATATATATAAAAAAAAAATACCTTAAAGAATGCTGAAAACAGCCGTATAACTTTTGTGTTCATTTAAATTGTGTGGCTGTCTGCTCTCTGTAGTGTGATAAGAATTATATTAAATTTCTAAGAGTTTGGGTACAAATGGAGCAGCCAGACTGCAGACGTACATGTTGAGGTTCATGTCTGTCAGGACTGTTGGGGGAGAGAAGAGCTTCAGCCTGGATTGCCTAACCCTAACCCTAACCCTAAGCCTTGCATGCTGTATGATGCTTTTCATTGTGGTTGCAAAATTGAGATGTAGAATAACACTAACACACAATATAGCCTCTCCCTGGGTTACAATGGGGTTATGTTCCGAAAAAACCTATCTTAAGGTGAAAATATCGTAAGGTGAAAATTTTAATACAGTACCCCTAACCTAACAGCCTAGCCCACCTTAAACACGTTTAGAACATTAGCTTACAGCAAAATCATAAACTTTGTGTTAATTTTATAATAAAATGTTCAATACCTCATGCAATTTATTGAATAATGTACTGAAAAACATTTACCCGTCGCAAAAGTCGAAATATCGTAACACAGACCATCGTAACCCAGGAGGAGTCTGTACTTTGCCCAATACTTACCAACACACAATACTAACTATCTTCACATTAGCTTCTGCATCAATGGCATTGTCGTCAGTGCATAAGGCTAGCTGCATTAGCATTATCCGTAGGAGGCCGGAGGCCAAAGGGTTGCTTTGGCAAGCAGCACCGCGGGATTGCCAGACTGTTGGGGTTAGCAACAAATCCCTGAATGGCATGCTTAATATTTCTTTGGCTACAGCCTTCGGTTTGCACTCGGGCCAGACCAGAGAAAGCAAACATTATGCTTCTCTGTCTTGTCGTCATGCAAAATCGATGCTGACTGACTTCAGCCCGGTCGTGGGACAACCGCTCGGTGGGAAAAATGGTCAAGATGAACAGGCAGAGACAAACAACAGCGGGGGAAACGGGAACTGCCACAATTAGAGCACTAAATTGAGCAGATTGCGGAGAGTGTGTGTGGTGTCTGGATCCCACATCTCCTCTCATTAATGCACGGGCGGTGCAAAAATAAAAAAGGACATGGAGGTATCTTACAAGCCATTGCTGTCAACAAAATCTTGTAAGACAAGAGTCAAATCTCCCAACGGCTCATTCTGGTGGTCATTGGTATACCAGTGTTGTTTTCATCTCTCACTTGGTAATAGTGACAAATTGGTGGAACAGCATTATCTCAAATTTCCAGTCGGTAGAATACTCTTGATGTGATCCAGGTGAATACAAATTGCTGCTTCAGTATGACTGCCTGTATATTAAATAAGTATCATGGAAATGCATGGTGCAACGTAACAAATTAAAATGAATAATGGCTGGGAGACTGAAAAAGTGAAATTCGGGATGTGCACATGCTTTATGGTCACTAACCGATCAATCTGCTACATACTTCGAACATTTAAATGACGTCTTTTATGGAACACCAGTTTTAAATATTAATCTGTGCAAATGCTGTTGTTCCAATTTTAATGAAGCGTGCGCTTTAATAAATCCTCCCAGAAGGTCCTTTGCTACCAGTGTGATATTACAGAACCCCAGTAGCTAACAGAAGCCTTCTCTCGATAGTGCGAGTGTTTGCCTGCATGCTGTGTATGAGCAGTGTAGCGTTAGCCTGCCAGTGCCAGCAGCTGCCCGATTTGCAGCTGGAGCCAGAGAGCCGGTCCTTCCTGAGGAAGCGTGATAATCCCACTGTGGTTGAGAGATGGAATCACGGCTTTTGCTGTGACAGATTTAAGCCTGGAGTTCCTCAAACCACCAGACAGGAAAATAAGTTTTGAAATAAGATTTTAACCAATAATAATAACGATACATAGCTTGTATTTTTACTGGCAATGCTAACTAATGACTAGGGTCCTAGGCTAGGAATGGCTTACAAGATTATTGCTATATAAATCATCTCATTGGCTGGCATTTCTGTGTAATGATCTTATCCAGCCTTGATACCCCCCAGACTGGTCAGCGTTAACAGGAACTGAAGGTGATAGGGAGGGGGGGGTTATGTTCTCCTGACAGAGGGCCAGAGTTTACTAGTTTTGTAGGTTTATAGTTTTTTTTTGTAGGTTTATTTTTCGAGTCTAGTGAATCAATTCATTTTGGTCACATTTGTAATATAAAAGTAGAATGAAAACTCCCATATATAACCTGTTTGAGTTATTGAAAGATTAAAAGAACTGTTTTCTTTGTATGATGTGTCTAGGGTATTTACGTGCTGAAAACATTTGCAAAGTATCAATCGGTTGGTGCCGGATTAGAAATAATTCCTGTAGTATCACTTTGTTGACAAAATGCTAACAGTATCCAGACTTGCTGGGTGTTTCTTAGTGGTTCCTTGCTGCGTCTGTGTTTTGCAATTTTTCCGTAGGATGTTTCAGTGATACGAGTAATGTGATGACCTAATTCTTGGGGAAACACCCAGAGGAAACCCCCCTTACAGAGAATGAGGTAATTCTGAGTTCTGTCCCTGGAACAGCAGAGTCGATATTATATCCAACAGAGCTTTGAACTTTTGATAGTGCTGATCTGTTCTGAGTAATGCACCGCTGTTGTATTTATGGACACGGACATCTCCTGAACAGTAACTCCATTGTTTGAAGTCATTTCCTCAGACTAAGTTTTTAAGAGAAAATGAATCCCACCTGAAGATTGAAGTCTGAGCTGCGAAGGTCAGAGGTGGTCTGTTGAATAGATTATGTATAACCACATCTTCTGAAAAAGAAACAGAGATCATTGTTGAAGTTAAGGGTGTGTATTTGCTTACTGGCGTCAGTGTCAGAAGGGGTACATTACAGTATAAAACGACATGTAGCTTTTGCTGTCCGATGTTTACTTAGTCCATAGTTTTACATTAATAAAAGTAGATCCCTACATTCATCTACATGGTAACAGACATAAAAAATCACCGAAATGGCAAAGTGTCTAACCACTCCTGCACACTCTATCTTTATTAATTATGGGTCAATATAAACAAAGAGAGCACATAATGTTATTAAGTGATCTAACAGGTTGGAAATCACACTTATGCTTTGTTCACCGTGCGGTTTGTGGAGTCGCACACATCGAGATCCCCTTGCACATCAGTTTTATTAACTTTGAAGCTCTGGGAAACTTTTATTTCTCAGGATGTAATGATTGGATCCATTTGAATTTCGTGGTCTGTGGTTTTTTACTCCTGAGTTCAAGCACCTGCTCCTGTCTCCACTTCACCTTCTGTCCTTTTCATCGATGTCTTCTCGAAACTGTTCTGCGCTAATGACTTTGGAGTTGAGAGATGAAATCAGAGTAAAATTTAGTATAAGTTTATTCTTCCGAGCTGCGGTGGCTGAGATATTTCTCACAGAAAAACAGATAAAAATGATTTTGGCTCTGTGAGAAAGACAACTATGGACAATGATGGATGAAAATACATCCTCCTTTATTGTAATGGAAAAAAGGAAAGAAATTTTGAATTGATTGCTTAAAAATGTAAATGTAAGGCGCAAACAGGTAATTCCATGTCATATCGTCCAAGGAGAGCATTACAGAAAAGGATGCTAATGTTGGTTTGCGGTGCATAAATGCCTATTCAGCATGAAAATGAATATTTGCAATTAAAGTGTGCAAAAGCAGCGGTCTACTGATGAGTTTAAAAGTTCATCGATCCGTTTTCAAGATTCCATGTCTAATGAAGCTTAATGTGTCAACTGCTTTTTCTCATAATGAGCTTCTGCTGGGTCCATTGTGCTGGGAGGTCGATTTTTGTAGCATGGTTCAGGTTCACTCTGCCCCTCAGGGGCCAAAAGTTAAATTCCAACAAATAAAAAACAATTTCCATTAATTACTTTCTGTATTATCCTGACGGGTTAGTGAGCAGAGAGCACAAATACTGGCTGGTGCTTACAACATATAAATCATACACCATTGCCATTGCTGTCTCAATCCAATTCAAAAACTTTATTGGAGATTCTTGTCCGGAAAAGGACAGGGGCCACCGCTAGTCATTGTGGGCCCCTATGAAAACAATCCCTTATTGCACCCCCAACTCAGATCAATCCAGTAATGCTCCAACAAGGTTACTCATGGGACCTCGAACTGGTTCCAACTTTCCATCCATCTTCTTTTTGGCGCCCCTGGGGGCGGAACAAGGAGAGTTTTGTTAAGAGTAAGAAAAGGGGAATTTGATGAGTTTATTGTCCCTGACTGAGACACCTCTCTAGTGGGTAGCTCTCCCGTGGTCCAGAATGATCTCTAAATGATAGAGGAGCTACCCAGACATGTAATTAGCTACTTATTTTGAGCCAGGCGACGTGTGTGCCGGGTCGAGAGATCACTCTCATCTGGCTGCTGTGTGCTCATCACACACAATAATACCCACCACAAGCCATTAATCACGAACCAATCCCAGGTCGTGTCAGGAGCAAAGAAACCCTATGTCTCCCCTCCCCAGGTGGTTATTGTTCTGAGGCGAGATTTGGGATTCCTCTAAGGGGCCGCCAAAGACGAGCTCTATAAACACGCTGCAGACACGGCCACCTGCAAACCATGATTAATTCAGGGAAACATGGCCTGTAAGCAAAGCAGCGGCTGCAAAGCCAGACTCTGAGCGCCACTCCAACTGGAAATTCAGTGCGTTCTCATTCTTAACCAAGTTCCTAGAAATGTCATTTTTTGCTCATGTGGAAATGTGTGATTCCTTACCATTAACGCTGCCATTCGATGATATATTCATTTACCATCCCGCAAGTCTGAATGGTTAGCAAAATCATGCAACATCCGTTACATGGCTCTTAATGTAGGTGCAATTAATCCTCTATAAATAAAGCACAACTAAACCAACACAAAACCATATGCAAAGAAATTCTTTACTCTGTCAGGACTCTATCCATGTTCTTCAAGGTGGACTTACAGTGAGCCTATCCAAGCATATAAAGGACACATTTTAGAATACACTGTTACAAACAATTTAGAGACACTGATCTCCTTGGTTTTGGAATGCATCGGAAAACGAGAACACGGGGCAAAACCCCACTCAAACACAGCGAGAACTCCATACACAGAGAGATCTAGAACAGGAATCAAAACCACAGTCCAGGTAATGTTACACAGAGAGCCTCCACATAATATATTAAAATGTTACCTAACATTACACTTTAGAAACAGGAATGCAGTTAATAATCTCATGCTACATAATAATGGGCCAGAAACTCAAATAAGTCAAGAACTTATTTGAAGTTTCCTGGTTTAGGTGCCCGGAGGGGTTTTGATATAGTGTATCTGAGCAAGGATCTATTGCCATGTATTGCTTCAGGAAAATATCCAACTTGTTAAATTGAAAGATGCTGAGGGTTAAGGTAAATAACTAAAGCAGGCCGCTAAATAACAAAAGACAGATACGCTCTAGTACGAACTATGGATATCAATCTGACTATAGTGTAAATTCCTCCAAGTCACATGTTCTCCATCCATGTTCTCTTCCAACCTCTTATCCTGCTCAGGTTTACAGAAGGGCCAGAAGCCTTATCGTGGACAGAATAGGGCTACACCCTAGCTGGGATGCCAGTCCAGCACAGGGCACGCACACACACACACACAAAGTTAATCGCAAGCAATTTACATGCCAAACAGCTGAACTGCAGATCCTTGTAGAAGGACAACCCACTCAAAGTGGAGGGGAACCTCCACACACAGAACTGGGGTGGGATTCAATCTCGGAAGCCTAAGGGCATGAGGCAGCAGGGCCACCCAAAGAGCCGCTGGACCCCCCCGCTCTCTCTCTCTCATTCTCTCTCTCTGCATCATATGGCCCTCAAATTTAGCATAATGTGCACTGAAACAAAGGTTGCCATTCAAGCTCTTTCAATCAATTTCAGCGTTAAAAACACACACACATACATATATATATATATATATATATATATATATATATACACAAGGAGAAAACTGCGCTCAGATCTGACTATTTTTTTCCATTGTTCTCAGAGTGAGCGGAAGCACTCCCACGACAAAGCAGTCAGGCCCTGCCCACAGGGCTTCCTCTGTTGCGGAAGCTAACCTCATCGCACAGAAACTTCGTGATGCTTTTATCTCAGGGACGGGAAACAATGCTGCGATTCTGAAGAGTCGCCCTACCCTCCCGTCCAATGACATGGCTTTGCATAGTGCAGTCGTGAGTCACAGTGACAGGGAGGGAGTTTGCCTACTGGATGGCAACCCTGGGGAGTGTGATACAGAAGTTTTTCCCGGACCTTCCCAGGCAGGTGTGTGATTAGAGGTAAGGAGGACTGGAATTACTGCCACACTGTGTGGTTTTGATTCAGTTCTGCCATGCAGTGCACTTCCCATAAAGTTGCATTCCTGAACTATTTGATAAGGTTCCGCGGCCTCTAATTTAGACACGCATTTCATGTGGCCTACTGTGGTATCTACAACAACTCTGTGATGTGTGCCTCAGTTTACACAAAAGAAATCACAAATAGAACTACGCTCGACGTGGGACCAAACAGCTGTACCCGTACGTGTTTGATCGCTCTTCACTGATGGGGCGCCTTTGGTCACCCTTGCAAAGTCAGCTTAGATGCCCTTGCGAAAAATGCCTTATCTGACTGGAGCTGAGTGCTTTAAACACTGATGTCATTCAAAGGAAGAGCAGTCGGCCAACTGCCACTTGCTTTTATTTGTATTAGCATAATTTGCCACATGAGGAGATAGTCAGGCTCAGAGGTGGCTGAACACACTTGCCAATTTACAGGTAACCCAACCAATACAGTAATGTGACGCTATTATATTTCAATGGTTTGTTTATGATTAACACATAGGCCAGAGAGTCCAGCTGGCAAACTTTCACTGAAGAAGTGGAGCCATTTGCAGTATTATGTTTAATTAGCTTCTGAGAGTTGATCTATGTTCCTTTGTTCCTGTAAATAATCTACGAACGGGACATTCCCTTCACAAGAATTCAATTGCTTCCTTGAAACTCAACCCTATTATATAAATATATTTGAGGCCTTCTTAAAGAAGAGATAAAATGTCTGAAGGGACCACAAGATGCAATTGCTCAGGAGGAAATAAGCAGAAATCAAAGGAGGGATAAAGGATATTTTGAACAGAAGTAAACACAAACAATAGCTGTATTACAAAGAGGTAAGAGGCAACCATACATATTTATATTCGTTAATTATGCATACTTGCACAGGAAAATGCAGGGCGGGTTGCTTTATATGGTGCCTACAGTATTGGTGAACAGATATGCCATTTAAATATGTATCCTTGTGTTTGCAGAACAGACTCTTCATATTGTTAAATTGACGAATCATGCAAATGATTAGGTCACTCAGAACTGACAGCCCTTAAATATGAATAGACGTGAACTCTACCTCTATTTTCCTTTCATAATGTTTATTGTTTTTTGTACTGCACATGTTTTCATTCAGTCATAACTGCCTGGTGGCTGCCATTTTAACACCATGTTCAAATGTTCCTAAAGAGGGGTTGCTTAACAAAGTGCACGGAGATGCAATACAAAGATGAGAATCTGGCGTCTCATTTTATGCCCAAATTAAGTGAATAGATTTTTTATCTTCCAGCATAATCAGATAAGGAGATTTTTGTCTGTGATTGCAAGGCCGACAGCATTTAAATGCAAAGCACCAGGAAATGTGACCGCTATACATTGGAAATGAGCCAAGCATGTTGCTACAGGACTCAAAACCCAACCGATGCAAGATATCAGACATACACGCTGGTTTTCTGAGCCTGGGAAAGGAGACGTGCTTTCAGCTTCAAGAACCTGAAATTGACAACACAGGAACTAGAGACGCTAAAACTGCTAACCCCGTTGGCAACGAGATTCGGGTCTCACAGACACTTTTGGGCAGCCATCCAAGTTACTCTTGTCTGAGCAGCTGTCGCTGAGACTGTTTTGAGAGACGTTTGAGGCCTCGCATCAGATGGGCTAGTCAACCGCAAGCCCAGGAGACAGCCAACATTCTCCGCTTCCCCAGGTTGATTTCAACACCAGTTGATTTTGGACCAGTCGCCTGTATTTATTGTTTTGCACGTCACAGAGGACATGGGGATACAAGGTGAACATTTATGCACCATGCTATCACACCGACTGCGCTTTCTGCCCCTGAAAGTTTAAAAAATGTCCTATTTTAAATTTGTCGTCTGGTCCTTCTCATGCACCTGTAGTTTACCATTTAAACCAGATGAGATGTTGCAATACTGGAGTTTCTTCTGGATTCTTCATGTTACATGAATCTGCCGCCTGTTTACCTGACATACTGCTTCAGCGGAGCCGAAGAACAATGTGATTTGCCAAAATAGATGAAGGGAAGGCTATAACCCCACCAAAAAAGCTGTGCTAAAGTAAGTTATAGGCATCTGAACTGGGAGAGTTGGACAGAACAAACGTAATTATCAGAGAAACGGAGGCAGTTCATGACGAGTCTACCCTCTGCCCTACAGCACCTATCCCCTGCCCTCTCACCTGCCATGAGCTACAGCAGTACTCGGCCCTGGGTTATGGGAATATGTGGAATATGTCCAGATTTGAAACAGCGCTTTGACACACGTTTTCCATTAAGCTGAATCTGAACGAGCTGTGCAATACAGCCAACCAAACGAAACCAGAATGTAAGTCCACTGCATGGTATGATGTGGAAGCCAATCGCACTGGCTAATATCAAGAACTACACAGTAGATGGTTATACATTACAAATTATTTTACCTTCTTTCTGAAAGCAAAAACGAATCTGACTGCTGCAAACCATCATTGATCTAATATTCTATATCTATACCTTCTATTTGGATTTGGAATTCCGACAAGGTTGGGTAAGGTGAAGTATGACATCACGTCATTTGCCTTTATTTTCCCGCACGCAGCACATTCTTCCTTCCTTGGATGTCAGGTGAGCCGCTGGAATGGGAGCAGTGGCAATCATTCATTGGTTGCTGTGGTTAATCAACACACCGTAAGGGTGTCACAGCTGGAGGTTATCTCGCCAGCCAATGAGATGCTCCCAATGCTGCGTGATACATGGAACGTGTGTCTCGCCAAATACAATTGGTGGGCGACAGGCATGCATTCAGCACAGGAAATAGCTGATT
>JAODJX010000001.1:44859106-44872546 GCA_026776945.1 Isichthys henryi
CCAACAAAAACATTTGTATATTAGATTTCCCTTTATGTCTTTAGGGTGAGTGCAATCCCACTAATTCAGGTGGAAATCACTTTCAGCAAGGATATTTCAAGTACATAAATTACTAAGAGCATACCATTCAATATACACCTATAGCCTGGTATTAGAGTTCCCACCAGAGTATCATGCATTGCTACCAACATGGGTGGAGTCCTGGTGCAATGAGGAGATGAAGCATGCCAGAGAAATATTCTAAATATGCATGAGTACAAATTCCTAGTGACAAATCATGACAGTGACAGCCCATTATAGAAGTGAAGCAGAGTGACGTGAAGTGAAGTGAAGTGGGATTCATACATATACAAGTAACACAAAATACCATTACCTTGGGAATATGATGTGACATACAGACAGTTTCAACAGGAAGGATTTACTGTTTAACCAGTTCAGTTTTCTTATTTTAAAATATAACTGCTAAATGTCCAATGTTATTACTATGAAATCTAGTACCGTGTATGGTACTGGAAAAATGCACAGGTCTATAAAAAGGCCTACACAAATCCTTATTTAATACGTCATGAACAGTTCAGTAATTATGTAACTGGCGTTTTAAAGCTTCTTTAAGATATTTTGGGGAGATTTATTGAGGTTTCTTAAATGAGCCTCAAACTAATTATATTTTTTTGAATTATAATGGAAATGCCTTCCCAATATAATTTGTGCTATCTTAGCGGTTTCAAGGAGCCATTTACGGAATATGGGTGTGTATAAGAGACATGGGATAAGTGTATTAAAGCTAGAGGAATTATGGAATGGCATTTTAAAATATAGTGTAATTATATTGTTCAGAGTACAACCTATTCCAGCTGGCATCCAATGCAGGGATCCCCACCTTGTGCCATGGCTCTCTAGTTTTCGTCGCTTCGATAAAATTTAGCAGTTAGCATATTGATTAAAAGCCTTCATCCACTCATGTTCTGTAACTCCTGGTCCTATTCAGTGACATATGGGTGGACCGGAGCCTATCCCAGAGCCTACAGGCGCAAGGCAGGAAACAACCCAGGGTGGGGCGCCATCCCATCGCACATGCAATTTGTTAACTCCAATTAACCTCAGCATGGTTTTGGACTGTGGGGGCTTTCCTGTGGAGTACCCACAGGAAACCCCAAAACATGAGGAGAACATACAAACTCCACACACAGAAAATCCTGGCGGAGACACAAACCCTGGTCCTAGATGTGTCAGGCAACAGTGCTAAGCACTGTGCCGTCCCTTCAATCTGTTACTTCTAAAGCAATTACAACCACTTGAAGCTCTGATATTGTCAGCAGAAATAGTGCAAATATTAACAGTTCATAAATGCAAAGAAACAACTGAAATCCTTATACTTCATATAAGCAACTATACGATGAACACACATATTGTGCAATGCTGGTGCATATATGGTATTTGAGCATGTTTTTCCCCATGTCTCAGGAGTCTGGGTGGTGATTACTGTAGATGCCAAGGGCTAGAGGTTCCAGCCTGTGTGCACGTGCGAGTTCACCCCATTTTCACAGGTTTCCTTGTGCAGTCCAGGGGCCTGTTCCATGAAGCAGAATTTCCTGTTTATCCTGATAACTTGTCAAATTTAAAGTAGTCTGAGGAAAACATAAGTGAGCGAAGATAAAGTCCATTTAGCCCAGAGGGTCTTAAATCTAACAATTTATCTTGCTCAGCAAGAAACAGGCCCCAGATACATTTGGTTAGGTGAATTGTCGTCGTCCATCATAACCCATAGTGTGTGATACAGTTACCATGGGCTCCACGTTTGCCATTACACTATATAGGATAATCACTATTTATTTACTGTGACAAACTTAAGACCAGCTCACTAAATAATAAAGATTCGTTAATCCAGAATAACGAATCAGGATGGAAAAGCAGTCCAGCCCCAGATTAGTGAACCATCAACCACCAAATTTAACTACCAGGTCAGCATTCCGAAACAATTAGCTGAAAATCATCCAAACAAGGAAGATGAAAGGGGGCGTTTAAATGTCACGCCCTGCCAAGATCTTAGAGATCAGTAATGCCTGACAGATAAGACGGGATACCTGGCAAGTGAGACGTCGCGCCTGACAGATGAAAAGACGTTTTGCTCATAAATATTTGCGATGCACGAACTATACTTTGACCAAGCTCAACAAACACAGCGACACAAAAACGTTATGTACGTGTATAATCAAATTTTTTTATACAAGCATCATGCCAGTTCTTCAAAAGCACATTAAAACACAATTTCGGACCTGATGTGGTTCGGTCACTTTACTGGAGACACGCGAACTGCGCACTTTTCTCAGCTCCTACCGGCTCCGCTTGTGTCGTACACACTGACATCTACTGGTCGGTACGAAATTTGCCTCCTACCGCAAGCCGCCTTTGGGTCAGGAGCCAAAGCGCCCGTCTGGGAAAAACCTCCCACAACGCCTGCACACGCAGACGGAGCTGTGGGCTGAAATGTGGGTATCCCGCAGATTCTAACATGCCGGTCTTATTTGCATGGATGGATTCAGTCAGCTGGGGACAGAAGAATCCAGCTGGGAGGCACAGGTAGTTTGTCATCACACACCTTCGCTCCCGGTGCTCCGTTCCACGTGGCTGTTGTGAGGGGGTGGGGTGAGTCACGGCAGCAGTGGCCTCGGTCTTTTTCCAGACCGCACCCGCAGGGAGACGGTGTTTCCGGTACCGTGACTCATCAGCCCGGAGCGCGTCGCCGCGCGGCCGCCTCAAATACCTGCACGCACCAAGAGCACCGCGACAAACCCGGGAAGCGCACCGTTGCAGTGGCGACCACGCGAACGCACGCGAGAAAAGCGCTTCCGCGTTTCCGTCCGCTTCTACGTAAGCTGAGCGTGCGCGCGCGCGCGCGCGCAGGTGTGGCAAGAGGAAGAAGGCGCGAAGTGTTCATTTCAAACTGACGTTAAATCTAATATAAAAGGTTTAAGTTAATAATTAACCATAAATTGTTATTATCTGTCACACATTCGGAACATATGTGAAGCATCAATAGAACTTGTGTTCTGCCTGTCAGAAATTCAGAAATATGACGTGTATGACGTTTCGCACGTTCAGTCTTCAATGCTGTCGCCATAATTTTCAAATTCAATAGCAACAGTACATAATGGCTGATATGTATGAAAAATATAATGTTAAGACGCTTTACTCTACATTCCAGTAATCTATTCTCATAGACATACCACATAACGCCAACTTGTGAGGGCAGCTTTTTAGACACAGTCCGATTGCTAAATTATTATACCAGGAAGTAAAAGACTAATGAACTAATCTTGGGCAAGATTCATAGTCTAAATACTGCAGCAGTTTTCAGTAGCTTAAGTCAAAGCCCTGCTGTGGGAGTTTCTGCGTAGAAGGGTCTCTTTCACAATGTTCGTATCATACTGACCTGATGCCACTTCCAAGAAGTACGCTGTGGTTTCAGAGGTGGAGGCCTGTGTGGGAATTTTTTTTTTTTTTTATGCCAAACGTCATCCTTTCTTCATCTCGGCTTTGATATCGCCCCCCAAAAACCTCAAGTGTCACTGAAGTGTATCTATCTGGTATGGGGTAATTTCCAGTCCTACCATACAGGGAGCTCAGGTGTGACTCATTTGGGTTCTAGCATGTCGGTGAATTTAACCACAGTTTTCCACCTCTGTGGCCACTGGTTCCTACCACATGCCCAATTGAGGGCTGTACAGAACAGCTGATACACTCACACTTCACACAATATCATTCTGAGTCTTGTAAGATGCGTATAATGTCCTACAGTCTGGCGCAGCGCACGGATGCCAACCTGCCAGTCTTCAAAGGTATCGCGTCTTATCTGTCAGCCTCCCTTTGAGCTAAGATATCTACTAGTTCCTGGTTCTATGTTAATTATTATTTTAGCTCTTTGTGTCTTCAGTGTACTTCCACCCTCACCTAGGAGAGAGGAAGGAAAATTATGATGGTGACAATGAAGATGTCTTAGATGAACTCTGTGTGTTACAACGCTTTAAAATAAGGTGTAGTGGAGAATGGACCCATAATACAAGGTCAATGAGGCAAAGACAGTCGCTCAAGTAATAGATGCTTTAATTAGCCGCCTGCTTGGGTTAGAAAAGGTGTCCCTTGCATACATCAAAAACTCCCATTGCTCACGATATTTGCTTGCACCCAGCTATCAGCAGCGTATCTTGGTCAGCGTCACCTGGAGACCATCTCAGGCAGCCTGAGACATAAGGCAGGGATACCATTGCAGGGCATGTACCTACACACTACAAGCAGGTTAGCGACACCAATTAGCCTAACTGTATGTCTGTGTACTGCAGGCAGGGCATGGAAGCGCTGGCAGAAATCCACAGATCCTGGGGGAGAAGATGCAAGTCCACTGATCCTGAAAGGGGGAAACGAGATTCAGACCCACAGTCCTGCAGGTGTGAGAGAACAATGCCTCCCACTGAACTAATATGCCGTTTTATAAATTACGTATAATATTATTTACAATATTCACAAATAAACCAGATTACAGGGGTGACATATGATATTCATTGTCGAGAACGATTTGAATATGAACTGACACTTTTTCGTTGAAATTGTCAGATTTTTATTTGATGTTTTATATTACAGTGAGAACTCACCTGTGACCTTGAAGTACCTGAAGTACATTACTGGACTTCATCAACTGATACATATTGCCCTCTAGTGGTAAGAAGCCGAACAGACATAACATAAACGTAGAAGCAAGTTCGTGGTTTTATAACTACGAAATGCAGTGGATACTCTTTTCAGCCGCATCTTTTGTCAGTTGTCAGAAGATTTACACAGAGAGATGCTGTTGGTTGACTACAAATGTGTTAGAGCCTTAAACTAACTGGACTTAGACCATAAGGTATTGTGGTAGTTAAGAAGATCTTCATTACACACTTCTCCTCGTTTTATTCATATAACTTCATCCTTTTAATCAGTATCATTTCAACCATCATTTATCCAGTCAGTGTTGCAGTAGCCCAGAGCCTGAGAGGAAAGTCCATTAAAATGCACGCCGCCCACACATACACAATAACACATTATGGGTAAGATAAGGTCATTGTTTGACCTGAACAGGGTGGCTGAGTTTGTAACACTTAACAGCTGCATTTGTGGGCCTGTGTGGGCGCATGTTATCACAGCCATAGCATGGGAAACCCTAAGGGGAGTGGCCAGTGGTGGGTCTGGGCGTGGTGGGTGGGGTGGGGTGGGGGGCTGACAGAGAAAATTTGCAGCCGTCCCCGTTGCCAGCTCATATAAATTTTATCGTCCACAATGGTTGGTAGGTTTGTTTTGGCAGCAGGCCCCTGATTTTTTGCCAGAAACAACTAACTCACCCCTTGTCACCCCCATAAATATAACTGGCTCCTGATGGCCACCCCAGTCAAAATTTGGGGCAGACGCCACTGAGAGCAGGAGCTTATATTGAAACCGCGCAACGGAACAGGAACGGATCAGGAACTATCCAAAAGACACAGGGGGATAGTTCAGGCCCAGAAAGTAAAAATCTAGAAGAAAATTTCATTTTAACCGACCAGTTGAGTACTCTGTCATTGTGTCTCTTTACACTCAACTGGTTGATTGAAACAAAATTTCGGTGTGAAGTTTTACTTTCTGGCCTTGAACTGTCCACCGCTGCCAAAAGATATGTGTGTGATGTAGCATAAAAGAGTGCATGGGGTGATCGATGCTGCAGTGTCATCAGTTGTTAATGGCCCTTGCAGTTAGGTTTTGCATACCTCAACATTAGCTGAAAAATGCTGGATTGTTTTCTGGGAGTAACTATCTATTGAAGTCATTCGACATGCACTTTGGCACCCGTCCCAAAACCCTTTATGAAACTGCTCAACTAGGTGGCGCTAGCGGGTTGCAAAAGACTGTGGTTTGGCTAACACCCTGCAGTGTGTGCTGTTCCACAATCCTGCCTCACTGTACCTTTGACGACTTCTGTGGCATCATAAGGCCCTCGGCCTTGCGTGGCCATGATCCTAGGAAATAATTTACATCTTTTCATGCTAACACAGACTGTGTTCAGATTTGCCGTTGAAATACAGGACATGTGATCTCCACACAGAAAGAAACCTGTGATCCTGGGAACAGCATCTTGCCAAGCTGAGAATTCAGAAATAATGAATATGAAGATCCCTGCTTCTCAGTCAAACTGACCTTATTTCTTACCCAAAGCTGGGAAATGTTTGCCTTGCTGCATCCCTCATCTACAGTACTGTATCTCCATTGTTCTGCGTTCGGGTTCTGTGGCAGAGCTCGTGTCGTTTGAGTTCTCATGAAACAAGTCAAACATATGAGTTGTGCAGGGAATGAGATTCATTTCCCAAAGGACAGCTACACCATTACCTATTATTCAGGAGCTTTGACCCTGATGTAAAATCATTTGAAAACAAATTTGGTTCATGAAGCAGATTGGCTGCTCATGGATTCCATTTAAGAACTTTTATCTGCACCAAAAGTAGAGAATTCATTAAAATTTTATTAAGACTGAATTATAAATTCTAGATCTTCTGCATAACCTGAGGACTTAGGCCTGAGAAGTATTTTTTTTTGTTATGTATTTAATTATCTGTTACCACTAGATGCAGCTGTGCTCCATATACCGAACTCTGCTGTAGGTTTGTCAGTTTTAATAGTTTATTTATTCACTGTGTGGATTTGTGATTTCCGTACGTTTCCCATAACAACTAATCCGGTCAAAGTCACAATGACGTGGAGACTCATGCTGGAGTCACAGAGCAGAAAGGCAGGGCTCACCCCAAATGGGGCGCTGGGCCACCACAGAGCGTCCCTGCACTGCGTATGCAGTCTGCAGTCTGGAGTTCATCTGTCCTTGCAATCGAAATCCATGCCTCCTGCAAAGTGAGGCTGCAGCAGCAACCAGCACTGAGGCGAGACTGTGGCGATCAGTAGGATTTTGCCACGTTTAATGTATCCCTGGGTCAACAAGGGAGGGGCTTGCTTTTCACTTCTTTCACCAATCACCGTCTTCTCCGTATGACGTCCCCACATTGGTCCGTTTTTTTTCTCATTTTCAAACTCAGTGCTTATAGCCCCCAAAGAGCACCATTGCGCTTGTGATCAGGTCGCAGGTTCAAGACTTAATATTATTATTATTATGCTTCCTGTTATTGTTATTTTTGTTGTTGCTGTTATTATTGTGATTATTATTATCACCATGAACAGAGGTGGGTAATTCAGCTCCAGAGAGTAGAAGTTCAGAGCAAGATTTTCTTTCAATGAAGCAGTTAAGTATAAAGAGTCATAGTCACAGAGTACTCAACTGGTTGGTTGAGACAAAACCTTGGTCTGGATTTTTATTCTCTGGACCTGAACTTCCCACCTCTGATCATGAAATAGAGATCCACCCTTATATGGCTCTGTACAGCCTTTGCAGGTACTGTAATCATGTTCCCCTCTTTTATATCTGTGACATGTCCCTTAACAAAAGGCCTACACAGTGAAACAGTTGCTTTAGAAAATTCTAATTTTATTTGTCACATGCATCATCATACACAGTGCAAATGTATGCACCTTAACAGTCAACACTGGTTGTAATTAAGGTGGTGATGTCATACAATGAAGAATGTGATTGGTTAAAGCCCCTCCCTTGTTGACCCAAGAGCGCGTCAAACTCAGATGGAGATGCGTGTGACCAGTAAGTATTCTCGCTAAAATCCAACATAGCATGTATGTACTGTATGCTGTGGTCTGCTCCGCCCTCGCAGTGTCATTCCAGGAACCGTAGGAGCACCACAAATATAAAGAAGCTACAGGCCTCTTTTATTTAAATATTCATGGTGAAGCCAAAAGACTTCGGCATGTTTTTGGCCTGTGGGGGGAAACGGGGAAACCGGAGTACCCAAGGACAATTTGCAAATGAAACACATGCACAAGTGGGATGGAGATTGGAACCCCAGTGTCCAGCAGCACAAGGCAGCTACGGGAACCGACATGCCACCCTAGGAAGCTAGAATATATTGATTTAAATGCTTGGTGCACTTTAGCCTGCTGCATGCAGCCGGTGTTTATCTCTGAACATCCCCACACCCTTGGCTGTGCTGCCTGTCCTTCCCTGCTGCCAGCTCTCCCTGGACAGCATCACCTGCCCCCCTGTCCCTGTCAGCTGACAAACACCCACAATGACTCCATTTCCAGCTCTGGGTGGAAAGTGCGACTTTTTGGGATGATACTTTTTGAGGATTATGATGGGAAGCCTTCTGAAACAGGAGCCCATGGAACTCTGCTGTTTGGCAGTTTTCCCCCCAGCGACAGAGAGTACAGATGACAAAGCTCACAGCAGTGCATTTTTTTTATTGGTTTGTGAAGCTGCCAGTGACCTATAGTCAGGCTTCCTCGTCATATGTTACAGTTTTGGGAACCAGTAATATAATCAGTCCTCGCGTAATCCAACATTAAATTTCCAAGACTCACTAAGGCTACAGACATTTCCTTGAAAACATATCCGGTGGACTGAGTGAGCTTTCACTGTCCAGCATCTCTTCAAATGCTGATGTCTGTCACAACTGCCCCTGCGTTCCTACTTGGTTAATTGAACCTGCTCTGGGCTGGGTTCGTTTAGCATTTAGAGCCCAACCTTACTTAAGGAGAGCAGTAAGCAGTGCCCATGGATTATTCTTTGAGTACAAGGCTCAGGAATGTCATCTTGTCAGTCATTTGGTTTTTGGGACAGTTAGCGTAAGTCTATTTTCTCCATGTTTGTTAGTGGCTTGGTGGTGTGGGTAGCCCCTGGGGTTTGTGAGCCCTGTTGACCAGCATTTGTCCTTGGGCTTCTGGTGGCTGGTTTCTCTCTTGGGGCGGGGTAATAATCCCAGGTGGCTGTCATTTTGTTCTTGCCCCTTTTAGATACCTAATTTTGGGTTTTCCAGACCTCTGCAAGTGAGTCTGCTTTCTGGTTCAGCTCATCCAGGCCATCCATCCAGTCAGCGGCCCAAGTCCCCCTGTTTACTGTTTCCCGCAGTGTTGAGGATGGCTGGTCACAGGGTGGGCGGGCCAGATAGAGATTCTATCGCAGATTTGATTTTATGAAGGCTAATAAAAATATTTTAGCGTACAGTATATGACAATATCTGCCGTAAACCATTAATACTGGGTTTAAAAAAGTATTTCTTTGATGGCTAAATGCAACAAACCTTACTTACACCCAGCAAAAATTAAATATTTGTTACAGCGTTCGCTTAATTTCTTATTAACTGCTGCATGGCCCTGCAGTCACACAATCTGCCAAGTCTCCTGATCCTGGTGAGGTATATTAGCTTTCATTCAGCGGCTGAAGCCATCCAACAGACTGCCGCTAATCACTTTAGTCAAGAAAGGCCATAATCTTCCCTGTTGGCAAATGAATTTTCGACGCCTTTCAATTTCATCATCTCGCCAAATGGAATTTCAGGCGGCAGCCCTGAAAGTGGCTGTTGTTACACGTGTATAGGCTCGCTAACGTCACGTAAGTGAAATTCGGCTATTGTAAAAACCATGACTTAAATGTGCGCATTAGCATAAAAATCAACTTCAAAGCCAATAGCCGGAACCATGTTTATCTCAGTGTAAGAACTATCTGTTATGGCGTGACTAATTGAGACGGATAGAGTAATGGAATAGAAAGACCGTTGAATTACTGCCCATTAGCTTGCTTTCTGCACTGTCCAGCTCCTGAATAATAGAGGGTGTCAATCTGCACAATGTGATTAAAAATACATCCATGTAAATGGATGAAAATATTCCCCCACCAGGCTGCACACGCCTTTCCAAAACAGAGTGTTTTATATGCATGCATGTTTTAGATTATACCAAGGACATCACTTTGGGTTGAACGTTGGGGGTGGGATGGGGTTGGGGGTCTCCACTCATGTAAGGGAGTCAGGTACTGGCTGATTTTGATTGTTAATTTATGGCAATGTATTATAATAATTGTAAAGTTTTTTTTTTTTTTTTTTTTTTTTTAAACATTAACGCACACAAAGCGCACTACGGATGGCTATCTACATTATACGGTATATACATATTCAGCTTCAAATGAAGCGTATGTGAACAGCACCTCAGCCGAAAAAAAAAAAACATACCAGTTTTATGAGGAAAATAACACTTTCTCTCGTTAACGAGTGTAACCCTGTCAAAAACACGTTTTGGTTTGCTCATGAAGCCCCTCTATTAGATCCTCACACTTCGAGGAGGGGACATCCTCACTCGGTGGTAAAGCTCAGTCCATGTCTCCTGATATTCACGCCTTTCATTCAGTTCCCTGGCCTTCAAGCCTCTGCAGGCTTAAGGAAGTCGAGATGCCCCGAGCTGTGTAACGTTATCTCATTGTTTTAGTATGTCAAATTACTACACAATGCTTTTAGTTCTTTACCAATATGACTTCAGATCAATTCCAGAAACTTCCTTAGAAATTTTCTCCATAATTCCGTTATCTCCCTAATGCTAAACAGCAAAACCTACTTTATTGTGAATGTTTGCTTAAACAGCAAATACTTTATTTGATTACTTCATATTTATTAGCGTGTTTGTTACACAATGTGAGCTGGTGAGTCATTTTCCCTGCTCTTATCTGTCTTTTATTGTCTAGATTGCAAGCAAAGAAGTTCTATGAATTAGACAAAGGGGCAATAATTTAAGAAATACATTTATTCATTACGTTCTACATTACATTCTGGAGCTGCTTTCATGATTCTCTTTATTGAGAATTATTTAGGCTCTGCTGCATAAGTGGCTCCTATTGTTTGCATGGTGCTGAACCAGCAGTGTGTCACTGTTGTTAGACTATTGTCCCCTCTGCAGTTCCCTCTTGGCCAAATGGAATTTTCAGTAACATACAGAACAATGTGCTTCTTTGTCTCCTTCCGTTGTGGGGGCCTTTCAAGGTCACAGTGTGACTGGCTTCTCTCTCTGAGGGCCAGTCAATGTCACCCGCTGCTGTCACCCAGGTAAGATCTCTTCCATTTTAGCTGAGGACCCATCATCGAAAGGAAAGACAAGTCTAGCTTCCCTTTACTATATTTTTTACAAGAGTTCTGCACAGCAAACTTGTACCCATAGGGGGGTATGGAACGTTGGTTTACTGGGCTACTTCAGTTCTCCAGGGTTGGGGTTTAATTTCCAGCTCTGCTACGTGTGTGTGTGTGTGTGTGTGTGTGTGTGAGTGTGTGGAGCTTGTGTGTTCTACCAGTTTTGCACAGGTTTCCTCTGGGTACTATGGTTGCCTTCTGCAGTCCATAGACATGCAGTTAGACAAATTAAGTGTGTAAGTGCATTGCGATGGATTGACATCCCATCCAGGATGTACCCCAGCCTTGTGCCCTAGTGTAGGATAAGGATCTAGAGACACCAAGCGAGACAATTGGTTAGAAATGGGAAAATTGCACAGTGAACAAAACCAACTGGAAAAGCAGTATATTGATACACTGATATCCTTAGATACAGATGCAGCAACTCAGTCAAAAATTAAGCAACCAACTATAACAGACTTTTGAACCGGAAAGTGCTATTCTGATGCTGCTCCTCCAGACTCCCTCTGGTGGCCAAGACACAATATGACAGCTGTAGAATGACCATGTGCTGACGCACGTAGTGGAAAACCTCGATCAATCAAAAAGCAGGGTTAGCATAAACCATTTTCTTAATAGATAGTGTTTTTTTCCCCCTTTGTTTTATATTCTGGAGAAATATGCTCCAGAACCAATCATCAATCAATGACTGGCTGAGAAGACAAGAATGACAATTAATTACACTTCCCTGACATGTTTTGAAATAATAGCCCTCCAATCAGCTTATGCTTATGAAAACTGATAGATTTTCACGACACTTACCCATAAATATTATAAGAAGAGAGGTAAATTGCTCGGGCAGAACCCCAGTTCCTGGCATTCGAGTCGGCTTCCTGCAAACTCACAGGAGCACGTGGGCGCACAGAGCACAGGCGAGCGGAAGCAGCTCGCTGCGATGGCAGATGGACTGTGTGGCCTCCCAGCACTTGGCATTGACTGTCATTGTTCAGTTTTACTGTCAGATTCCAAACCTCTCGAAGTGGAAGCAGACTCCCATAGTAGAATAACTAGCGAGCCCTTGTAACTGGACGAAAAAAGCAATGATTTATGACGAGTCTCTAAATCAATGTTTGTGTCTGCAATTAATAAAGATAGAATTCAAAACTGGGGAGAGGGCTGAATACAAGAGCAGGGCCACTGGTCCCAGCTGAAAGCTGATTGGCCCCTCCCCTGTTACTCGGTGATTCCAAACATATCATTGGCTAATGATAAGGTTGGCCCCTATGTATGATTTATGACCCCACTTATGCCCCCTACGGTAAAAAGTCCTAGAATCAGAGAGTATAAACCTTCGTTGTGATATCTGCAGGCCATCTGACCCCTACAATAACATTTGCTATATTGTGTTTTTTTTTGCATACATCCCAAGGGTTTACGTGGCATTTGCAGTCAGAGCCAGCCAATGGATAGGGGTCCTGGCGCTGCTTCCGCTGTCCACACCTTCTGCTGCGCCTGCTATTTTCAGCTCAGGCCCTGGCTAGGGACCACAGGGTAGCTTCCACAAAGATGACTTCAAGCTGCTACCCTTTCTGCTGGACCATGCCAAAGAGGCGAAAAATAAATCGTCTTATAGACAAGAAATATGGTATGGCCGAAACATTTATGACAGAGAGTTTTCACAGGAGGAACATTGCCTGGTCTAAATGAGAAGGTGTTTTTCTTATGTAACTAGCACCTCATAAATATAACATTTAACAGCTTTTGCAGAGAGGTTTGAGGATCCTGTAGTATATGGATCTTGTTATGAGTACGTTTGCAAGTGTGGCTTTTCCCCTGCCTGTATATATTCTGCATACAGAGCCATGAATCTAGCTGAAAATGTTGAGAACTACCCATTAAATACAATCACCTGAACATGCGATGTATTTAAGTTCATCTAAAAGGAAAAACATGGGCCAAAGGTGCTCCTCCATAAAGAACCCCCCACACACACACACATTAAAGAAATGCATGCATTGAGGGATCGTCTTCAACTTCAATTTGCTCAATACACTTTCTGTTGCCAAAGTAAACAAATTACACACACACACACACGTATATCTGTGTCTGTATGCAAATATATTAGTTTGTGGAATAACTGTGATGGATTAATGTTGAGTGATCTCTAAATAATTAACACTTAGTTTCTGGTTAATTAGATACATGAAGTAAGACTGTACTACTACAATATTTGTAGTGTTAACTTTGTGGATACTGTGCAATCATGCCATAACCAATCATCCATCTATCCATCCATTTTCCAAACCGCTTATCCTTACTGGGTGGCGGGGGGTCCGGAGCCTATCCCGGAAGCAATGGGCACGAGGCAGGGAACAACCCAGGATGGGGG
>JAODJX010000001.1:44890278-44929348 GCA_026776945.1 Isichthys henryi
TTTGTCATTTCCTTGGGGGTACCCAAGCCCCCCCCCCCCCCCCCCCCCCCAATAGTCCAAAAACCTGCTGAAGTTAATTGAAGTTATCAAATTGGGTGAGTGCGCCCTGTGATGGGTTGGTGCCCCATCCTGGGTTGTTTCCTGCCTTGTGCCTGTAGCCTTCAGGATAGGCTCTGGACCCCCGAATAGGGTAAGTGATCACAGAAGATGGATGGATAGATGTCAGTTGTATTCCTCCATCTAATCTGCTGTTCGGCCCACATAACACTTTTTTTAAACTCTGTCACTGTTAGCATGACATGCTAATGGTTCTGATGCGTAGGGGCATTACAGAAATCACCTTTCAGCTTCTCAGCCAGCAGGGCCGCTTCGTGCTCTGAGTAGTGCATTATGGGAGGGGGTGAGGGTGGCCGCAGTCGCTCCTCCTGTACCCTACGGCGGTGGCGCTCTTCACGAGCCAGCAGTCTCTGCTTACACTCCCACTCATACAGGTCATCGCGGGCCTGTGCAAAATCCACATGCATGCGGCCCGAGTCCTTCTTGTCTGTACTGGAGCCAATGCGCATCCGGTACCCTTGGGAAAAAAAACGCAGAGTCGCAATCAAACACAACAATACGATATGCCAGTGAGCTGTGCATTATGGGAGACATAATCTACAACACACCGCGATACTCCATGATACATTAAACATGACTTCATATTTCTCGCGCTCTTTCCTTTGTAGGAGGAAGCTGAGTGTGGAGTAAGCTCCTACCGGACAGGTACAGGGCCTTGTCCACCATGAACTCCTCCGCAAAGCGAATGTGGCAGAAGTTTTTCTTGCTCTTGCGCACGGCGACGATCTCGCCGCACTGATCGAAAACCTCACGTATGATCTCCTCGCTGGCGTTCTCGGGGAGCCCCCCGACAAACACGGTCTTGCATCCTGGGGGGCGCTCCCTGGTGGACGGAGGGGGGAGATCTGAGGGAACAAGGCAATATGGAGAGAATGCGTGGTGAAAAGAAGCGGGAATATGAATGAATAACTGCAGGGGTATGTGGTAAATTTCTGCATATTTTATGAGAACTGAGAAAAATCCAGCCGCACTCTCAGCTTGCTCGCTATTGACTAATTATGGTGGCTTTTGCCTCAGAACATAATTAAGGTCCTAGCTGGAGGTTGTCTTCAGCTGCTAACCCATCTATACTGTTCTCCCTCCTGAGATATTCCGAGAGCTGGTAAGTTTGTAGAGCAGCAGGGGCAGATGTATGATGATGTTCATAGGGACTTACTGGGGTTCTGTGGGAAGAGCGTGCAGCTCTTACAGTGGATTATCTCCTTGACAACGGGCATCTCGGCTGGGACTGGTGGGGGTGGCACCAGGCTGATGCCCGCCATCATTGGGTTGATGGGGGCGATAATACTCATGCTGGGGTCAAAGCTCTGGATGCAGATGGAATCTAGGAAGGACAAGTAACAGGGAAGATGGCACGGGGCAAATCTTACAATGTTCAAAACAGCTGTGCTAATAAGGAATCCTTAAACTGCACTAATGGATAGTAACCAAGCAACCATGGAGTACTGAGGTAATAATAAAATAATGCCCATCTTTCTGCACAGCCCCAGTGCAGGATCCTGTTGTAGACTGTCAACCTGTCAATTTCAATCACCTCAAATGGACAACAGGGAGTGATATTAATCTGGATCTCAGGGGATACTGGGCACAAGGCTGGGGTACACCTTGGATGGGATGCCTGTCCATCACAGAATACAAAACATACAGACACACTCCACGCACATTATGAGGAATTAAACGGGCATCTCGGCTGGGACTGGTGGGGGTGGCACCAGGCTGATGCCCGCCATCATTGGGTTGATGGGGGCGATAATACTCATGCTAATAATACTCATGATAATACTCATAATAATACTCATACCCATTAAAAGTAATGAGACAATTAGCTATTATACTGTAAATTGTATTATGGACCTTCAGATAAAAGAAAAAAATATGATATACATTAAGTTTTACGGTAACATTGTTTTACTCCACGACAATCTCCTTTTATTCAGAGTAGACCCTCTATTTTGAGTTGGTCTTGCCTAACATTATATCCAAAAAAACACTCCAAGAAACAGGCTGCCAGTATGTCTTCTGATGATATTTTAAGGCATGTTAGCATAGGTTACCGTTAATCAGCACCAAATTCTGAAATACCAAGTTGTGCCACAACTCTGCAAAACTCATTACGATGAAAATGAAATGGCAATAACAGGTGAATCGCACATTAAGGCAGTCCCCATTTATCATTTCCTTTTGCATATTTTTCCAGCGAACAGGATTCAAGGCCTTGCTCATTCCTCTGGCGACAGGTTCCGCGACGGCTGCCAGAATATGAAATACTGTTTTAGTTCCTTTTATTACTGTGATTTTTCTTCACTCTTTCCAGCACAAATGCGCCTCCCAAATGAATCCCACCTTCGGGAAACAGCTAGCCCATAGTTGTCAGAGAGGTGAGATGTTACTGGTCAGACGTTCCAGGAACATTGCTGTGATGCATGTGCCCCAGTTTGTGCTCCTCCAAGTAAGAGAGCTGGGCTCCTTTTTCCACATCATATCCATGAGCTATAATTACCTACGACAGTAGCTTCAGAGGTATAATAGGGAAGGAGCGAATAAAAAAAGCTTTCCTGGATTACTGTGTAATTATGGAACAAGACCTCTGATATCACCTTCTGCTCTGTGTTCAACTTTGTGTGTTAACCTTCAGAAGCTCCTTGCTTTCTTTCAAACTGCAGCTCATAATTATCTGCAGAAAGTCAACAGGGACTCAATGCAGTCAAAACACAAGTTATTAAAAATCCACTCTAGATGATGGTTGAAAGATAATAGCAGACCCTGTCCCACCTACTCCTACCTAAGTCAGACATCTACACCTGCAGAGTACGCATGCTGTAATTACCCAACGTGCCAGGTTTCAGCCTTAGTTTTCACATCTACAAAACATTTGTAAATCGTGAGCTAGAGTCTATCAGCAGCAGAGTATTACAACATGAGAAAATCGAAGCATTGATTAATGTAGACTGATTAACTTACTTAGCCATTTGGCTCCATGGGATAATATTTTCTATTAAAAATTGAAACAGTTCAATAATGGGTTATGGAAATTTAATTTCATAAAGGTACTATGATTGCCAAAATTCTGAGATTTCTGCTAAATTCTTGGAGAATAATGCAGGGCTGACATTGTTTTTACATTTCAATCTCCTTTACCCAGTTCATACAAGGCCACATCAAAAATAGCCACTTGGTAAGCAAAAGAATCCACTATATTCAGAGAAACATCAATCTGATGTTCTGCAAATTCTTTAGAAAACTAAAGGCGGAATAGTCAATCATATAAATTAGATCTATAAATAAATGGGAACTTCAATAACTGCAAAACCATGAATTTGAAAAGTACTGACATTAATTTATGGAATAACATAATTTTACATTTTGTTGCTTACTGGCCCGTAAATATCCTGTCCAGAGTGACGATCAAATATTTCAGCTGAATCTGTTTTTAGGACTCAAGTGAAACAAATTACAGACTAACTAACAGTAAACTAGCAGGAATTTTTTCTTCAATCTTCAAATGATGTTGGATTTGCAGGCAGGCAATTTTGAAGGAGAACACTGATCATTATTCTGACGTTTGATCACTTCATGAAGGTAAAAAGGGGGGATTTTTCTTAAACAAAAACCTCCTCAAAACAACTATTGGAAAATCATGTTTGCTTACTGTCCATCTCTTTCACTCAGCTTAATAAGGGTCTGTACATGAATCAACTGTAAGTCTGAAAACAGAACAGACTTTAGTGACTCTTCCCCAAAAAGCATATTTTAAAGCTGCCCTGCAGAGGCACTTGTTCTAGTATTTCCTGGTGAGTGATTACCGGAAATTCAAATAATTCAGATGTGAACTCCTGGTGCTGGCTGAAAGAGTGTGACAACCGCATAAATATGCATGATCTGGCAATCTGTTCATGAATTTTAATCTGAGCCTAATTCGCCTCAATCCGCAGTGGCTCCCTTGTCCCTTGTGACGGTAATTACAATAAGATGCATTCCCCGTGAAGCCTTCATTTACATGAGTGGCGAGACATAAATGCAGTCAGGATATGTGAGGCAATCACATATTAGCTCAGTACAGCCTGGGGAGCTTGTTGTCTCTATTACTGTTTATGTTCAGAATTCAGTTTCCTCTATTGCAGAAACAAATGATGAATGGAATGATCCAGGCCGCAGTAAAGTATGTCTGTCCGTAATATGCTCAATTTATTAAGCTGTCTATAAAAAGTCACAGTGCCATAATCAAACACCATCTTTGCTGGCTGTACCCAAGCACTGTCACATGGTTACGCCATCGCAAGCAAGGGGCAAATAAAGAACTAAAGAAAGTGAGGAGAGTCATGTCTTCTTCACAGCGTGAGCTGATAAAAAGCGCCAAACTGCAGAGACAAGATGTCAATCACACGCTGCGATGGAGGAGAACGTTTCTGCTCACAGAGAAATCATGTGTGTTGGTTTGTTGAAGTCCTCAAATCTTACGTATCTGCTGTCAAAAAGTGCAGCAATAAGATGCCCGGAAGTGATTGATTGGATGGTTGAGCTAAAAAAAGCATTTTATTTTCCATAGCAAGAAACAGCAATCTAAAAACACCTTCAGGCATCGGTGCAGGTAAATTTCCTCTGCTGTGGCGTTCCTGAGAGATTATAGCCGTGCACACAACACCAAAATATTGCTCTGAAAGTCCCTGACAGGGGCCCAGACTCTTTGTTTCCACATGCCAGCACATTCTCCATTCTCTAACGTTAACTAACCTGGCTGCGAGTTGTCACCAGCAGGCGGGACAGAGAAAGCTTGCCACTTACCTGACACCAGGGGCTGCCCGGCCACGCCCATCGGCACAATGCCCAGATTGCTCATGGCCGTAGCCCAGGCGCCAGGGTCTGCGACAGGTACGGCGACATGGGCCTGCTCAGCTCCCAGACTGCCCATCCCGTCCGCAGCTGCCGGAGAGACACACACAGAGAGACGCCCAAGTCACACAGCAACAGCAAAAGAGCTCCATAAACACCAGCTACATGTCAAAGCCTGGGAGTGAGCTGCCTCTTAATGGTGTTCAGGGTCTGGTGAGAGGAGGGGTCCGGATAATAAAAACCAGCCAGGGATGATGCCAAACGTCTCCTGGGGGGTGGAGTTTTACCCCTCGATAGCAGGTGTTACTCTTAACTTCTCGTATTACTGCGTGCCTGTAATCAAATCCTCAGAATACGCAAGAAAACGGGCAGCAGAAGGCAAATGTGGCTGATGTGTTCCCCTGCTGCTGCCTCCACTTTAAAGTGACACATGATATAACTGTGTAACACAAGAAAAAACAGAAAGCAGGGCATCCCTCTGCACCCATACTGGATATCACACGTAATGTGACAATGTGAACACACCCGATAGCTGGACTCCTGCCTGATATTTACCACAGTTCTGCGATTGAACGGTTCTAAAGCTGATCAATAGGTTATAATTTACAATATGATATTATTACATCTCATCAATACCTTTCAGAAATATGGTTAATTTTGAGACATTCAGGACAATATGACTTATTGTTGTTCTCGGGCAACAGTAAGTCAGCTTCATTTGAAAGCATCTTACAAAAAAATATTCAGACATCGTGCATGGTAGATTAGCTGTGCTTGTGTTTACTGCACCTAAACCAGCAGTACAACACAAAACACTACTGTTAATTATGGCCTGGGCTCCGAATGCACGAGTCAGTTCAGACTATTAACTAGCACCAGAGACAAGCACTTAGACAAATGATGGAGGAGAGGTTTGCGAGTCGACGCAGTAAAGGAGCTCTATGGTAATGGTGTGGTGTCGGGGATACAGGCCGTATGCTGTGCATTACCGCTGGACATGGCCGGTCTCATGAGTTCCTCCTGCTGCCTCCGGGTTTTGGCATCAGAGCCCGTAGCTGTCACAGGACAACAGGCGACAGGTGACGAGGGGGGAATGATGTGCTCTCAGAGGAGCGGTGCCATCGTCTCTTAGGCACGCCTGGAAATAAAGGAGATCGGGGTCAACATCGGCTCATCTGAAGCTGCAGCAGAAAGCACAGCATCTAAGCCAGGGTTACTAAATTAATTTTCCCCATGGTCCAAGGACCGTCAAGGTACACTGCCCCTGCCCCTGACAAAATTAGCCGGGGGGCAGGGGGGTGGGATCAGTAACCCTGATCTAGGCTATGTGTATCAGAAAGGCAAATTCACTGAAATAACAAATCCACAGGGACATTAATAAAAGGGGAGACAGCAGCCTGAGATGTCCTGTTACTGGCTGCTAGAAACCGTGCTGCAGCACATGCACAAGTCTGCCAGTATGTCAAATCCTGCGATGCTAATGCTGTTGCGTGGTCCACACCCCCAAACCCCACAGAGGACACCCCACGTCCACTAACAGGCACACCCCCAAACCATGTCGACGTCAACAACCACTGGAACAAGCTGGGCTGACGATTTGCCTCTTTAAAATTATGGCAAACATCCCCCTTTTGACTGCTAAATCCCATAAGCTAAGTGCCATCAGAAAATCAAATATGTGTGCAGCACAGCAGCAGAATGGGATTTGAAGCCAAGGCGTTAAATTGTTTCACTTTGTGCAGCATTCCAACAACAGCGAGTGGGAATGCAGCAAATAACCGCTGCATAATCTAACAGGCCATGAAATCCAGGACAGTTAGGTGCTCCTAATTCTACAAAAGAGCTGCAGAAATGACAGCTAGTGGGCCACATACCCTGCCCTTGAACAAAGAGCAACCTTAGTCCAACACATTAAGTATCCAGAAAATTACACTTTTTAAAAGATCCAGCGAGCAGCACTAGGGCCTCCATCTGTAACAAGCAGTTAGTCAGCTGACAACATGGGTTCAGGCAATTTTCCTTCCACCTGCTCCTTCTTTCCTCTATTTACATAGGAGAGTGTTTCTTGTATCCATGCCCATTAATCCCAGACACATGATCCATCCTGTGAGAGTCTCAGTTCTCTGGTTATGCTGCCTATATTTATTCCGGTTATATTGCATAATCTGTAGACTTTTATTTTGCACCCTGTTTAGGAAGCTTCTGATGTATGATGTCAAAGGTCATTGATTAGATTAGCAACACTCATACTCTGATTTTCAATTAGATGTAACAAGAAATTCCTTTGTTTAACCTTAAAAAATGTATATTTGTATTGTGTATATATATTAAATAGACCGCCTACAGGTTTGTCCCGAGTAAAAAAAAAAAAGATTGAGGCAAGAAAGTTTAAAAAATAGCACGGCTACACATCCCAATCACCTTTAAAGCAAGCAATCCGAAAAGGGAAAGATCCATCAGTTAGAGCTGGTCCACTTTCCCACATTCCTCATGTCAGAGTGTCATTCCTAAAGCCAAGCAGCTTTCCCGCAGTCTATAAAAAGCAGCGTGGGGAGGCAGTGTCCCATTTCGTCCATCTTCTCAAGGTGGTGCCAGCGCACGCCTGGCCTGAATCAGGGTGACCTGGACACCTCTCAGCTATTCCTGCAGTCGCTGTTGGATGGAAGGTTCACTGCTTCACATCCCACACTCCTGCTTCTGCCCACTCAGCGCAAGTGACGGAGCATGGGCACTAGATCCCACAGAGTGCTTTTACTCTCTTTCAAATGTCATGAAATATTCACTTCATGATCCATGTAGCCTTAATTATTTATGAGTGCGTATGACATCTTCAAATCATGGCATCCTGCTCTGATACCGCTGGGGTGTCTCACATAAGGGGTAAACAGGAGCAGAAAGAAAGCCCCAGCAATCAAAATCAATGCGATTTTGCAGGTTGCACTTCAAATGATATACATTTTGCCACTAAAGACACAGCTGTTAAAGGAATCTAATGTCACCTAATAATGCTTAATAGCATCAGATGCTGTGTCTGTAAGTAGGATGGTCATTGGTGCTGAGCGGTTAGTATTGTGTGGAGCCTGCTTGTTCTCCCACCGGTTTCCACCCGCAGTCTACAGACAGCTGGTCAAGTGTGCAAATTAAGAAGCAATATTGTAGCTTGAATTATACGTACCCAGTTATTGTAAAACTAATCAGCAAAAAAAATGACAAAATGTATGATATATATGAAATATGACAGACCATACAAACACGGATTTTTTTCTATTTAAAGTCATGACATTTATGAAGGTGAGCTACATTTTGTTCAAATTAAATAAGAGAGTTTCAAGGAATTTCCCAGCATGAGACATCAGGGATGGTTTAAATTCTTGTCCACTCCGTGATTGGCCTGTTCCATCTTCATGAAGAGAATAGCGTGTTAAGAGAGCCCCGGCTACCTGCAGGTGCTCATTCCAATTTGTTGTCTCGAGAGGTAGCGAGAAAGTGAGAGTGAGGGACAATTTGTCTCCGTTATCAGTCTGCTTAGGATTATCCTAGGTGAACTGAGGCCACAGGGGGACATCGCAGCTGAAGGAAAGAGACCCTTCAGTGGGAGGCGGGGGGGAAGGGGGGGGGGTCATGACCACAGTATCAGTCTCTGTTTAAAGCAAATTGTAACTGATAATGGCTGTGGAAAGGAACCATTAGGTGTGCGGCCATGAAATGAGAGTGCAAAGGAGGCGAGCAGCAAAGCTCAGCCATAACACCATGATTGATGTGGTTCCTGTCCCTCCCAGGTCAACGCTACACCCATACTGCCTGTTCCATCAACACATCAATGTTGTTTTGCGTGGAATCGCTAATAAATAATAACTAATGCTTAGTTCTTATTCCAAATAAAGCAGTCTGGCTACACTGAAGGTAAAAAATAAAAATGATAAAATACATTCTTATCTAAAAAAAAAAACAATATTCTTTTCTGCACCGCCAGCAAAATACCGTCAAAAAGAAGCAGTTAGGCCTGTCAGCCAAGTACCATTCGAACATAGTGCTTGTTCACATTATGCATCAACCAGCAATTAGCATCAACAAACAATTAACACCAGCATTTAGGGGCAGCTAAATGCAGAGCCACACGTCGCCGCTTCAGAAAAACAGTCATTTCCATTTTGGCGTTGTGGCTACAGAGCCACAGAATGAGGCAGAAACGCAGAAAAGGCCTCCAGAGAATAACTGGGTTCTGCTACAGCACCATTTTAAAAAACGTTTGACAACCAGGTGGGCTGGGGAAATAGTTAGGAGAAAAGGAAAGGATGCACGCTAAAAATTCACAGCTGCACTACACTGGAAACATTGGGTATCTAATGTTTATAAGCATTCCATAGCACAGAGTCGGCAAGTATGTTCAACCTTGCAGCTGAGAAGGGCTTCATCATCATGCAGCCTGACTCCCTACCCACAGGGGTCCAGCCCCCAGTGAGTTAGGGGAACAGGGAAAATGCTTCCTTGCAAGTTTCAGGCACGATGCATCTTTTAGTTATTTGAATTCTTAACTATGAGCACAAAATCCCAACTCCAACTGTGCAATGTCAGTATTCATGTTACATGCAAGTAACTAGACACAAATCTTTGAGGCAATTCACATTCTAATTGTCAATAACTTTGTAATGTGTATCTGAGAGTGGTGATGGTGTCTATCTATTGGAGACTGCAAACAGAAAATGGGTATGAATGAGGCGTTCAACAGCTATACTGTAGAACTTTAATGGGACCACATATCAGAACCATTGTGTGATGCTGCTACATTGTCCCAGGAAATGTCAACTATGCCAGTCTAATGCAGAAGTGACAGAGACAGTCAATCCAAGCCAATGAACATTAAATATATCCAGATTGTCTGGAAGCCTCAGTGCTTGTTCAGAACATTGCCCAAACAGTCAGTTCACATTCAATGCCTCCATGTCACACAGACATGAAGCACAATGGAGCTACATACTAAAAGCCCAGGTGGGTTGAAGAACATGGAGTTCAATGTTCAGCAACATCGGAGCTTCAGAAATATATCACCAATCATGGCAGAGATTTAGCTGACTGTATATCTTCAGACATTATGCGCAGCAATAAATCAACATATAATATCATCAGTACTGCAGTTTATGTGCAGATAAAACACCCTTTACAATGTCATGACGCAAGAAGCACAAAAACTGTGGAAACACATCCGTAGCAATGGGAAATGGCACAGTTGCAGAGGTCAGTTGCATGGGGCAGGCTTGGGGCTGGCCAAAGTTGATTCTTCGATTTGACACCTCTGATAAGCAATAGCACGGGCATCCACTGCAGTTGTCACCCTGCTGGCAGTCCCTGGAAGAATGCTCACAGCGGCCAAACCTGGCGCTAACAGATCAAGAGCAGGAAGGGTGCAGCCCACAATCTCTTCAATAAATCCCCCTATCTCTCCGTCTCTCTCTCCTTCCTATCTCTGCCTGTGTCTGCAGGTTTATCTTTGAAATCTCCCCTAGGTCTTCAGATACCAGGGACGGCAGGAGGCAGCTAATGGCTACATCTCAGCCAGTGTAAATGGTGATTACTGTAAATGTTCCTGGAACTAAACCCATGTGAAAGGGACGGATTGTACCAGTCACAGAAGAGCATAAAACTGAGGGCAAATGTCATGGAATTTACAGCTGCTTTCAGCTTTCTCAGAAACTGCAGGCATGCAAAGTTCAATCCAACAGTGATTGGCTCAAACCATCTGGGACCTTCGATGAAATCATCTGACTGGACCATGGGATTTAATACGGCATCCCACATACCTTTATACAGCTTGACCTCCACATCTGCATTGTTCATTAATCACGCTCAGCTGCAAACTCTTACTGCATACATACAAGATTACTAATAAAACTGCTGTTGTTAAGCCAAAAATCTGCAAGAGTCCCAGGACCGTCAGTGTCAGCAATGGGACCTATTGTATGGAACTCATCAATTAAACTCCAAAAGAGCTCCCAAGTACAGGTGCCAGGTGCACGGCTTTCATGGAGGGCTTCCTTCCTGTGTCTCATACACCATAGAATGAGCCAGCTAAAATGGCAGCAGCACCCAGATTCGCCGCGTGACAAACAGCCCTTGGGTGACTGCAGTGGGTGTTAAATGAGACAGATACATGTAGTCCAAGTCCAATTCCCATCCTTTGTCTAATATAGTCTCATCTTATTTTCTTCACTGCATGGAAAGAAGTACAGATTTGGGTATATCTTTTCAACAGGTCGGCCCCAGGAAAGGATTTTAGTGACATAATGAGTTTTATAACTTGGCTAGTTAGCTAAACCTATCTGTTTATGTTGTTTTTATTTTGCCACTAATAAATGTGTTAATTTTGCTAACCAGCAACCTAAAGTTCTCTAAAAACCACTGAGTTATTATTTTGAATGAGGTCAAATTCAGAAACTTGCCTGAGATTGCTGGAGAAGTCTGTCATTTTCCCTGAAAAAAATCACCCACGCAAATAAAACTCGAGCAAAGTCATTAACTGTGCAAGAAATACCGGCACATTAGTCAAACACTACAAATATCATTTCTTCATTTTGCACAATGGGTCGAACGTATGAAGATTTTAAGGAAACAACACAAAATCGTTAATTATCTAGAGATAATACCTATTAGAATGTTTTAAGATGCAATGTTAAGAAGCTTTGTTTCAAAGAACTCACCATTTTTTTTCTAGGGATAAGTTCTGTTCAACCAAATCTTTGTGACATGTTGTGACAAAATATTGTCACCAGAAGTAGATGTCTTAGTTACATAATCTAGTGTGGGATGACAGGAGCATCAGGCTAACACTGGCGGAGGATGCAATCCTAATTACTCAGTGTGTCCCAGCCTCCGGTGCAGCGACTGCAGAATGAAAGAGCCAACACACTGGCGTCTGGGTGCCGCCGGAACAGAGATCCTCCCAGGCGGTAATGAAGACAAATAGGCCCAACAGCCAGAGAAGATTACTGAAGCAGAGCAGAGTGTGGGGGACGGCACCCCCGTCTCGGTCCAACCACTAAGCCTGCCACACAGAAATGAAACCCCTCGAAGGTCCTGCCTCATTTCCCTCCCCCCCGGCCGTCACTCAGCTCGACCCATCTGCTGCCGCTCTCCACTGACACCCCCACCACGAGGAGACGGACGCAGGGTCACGGGGAGAGGGGTAAATGGCATCCCATGATGCTATATCTCTATCACAGCTCCTGCTGTCCTTTCCACAGGTCCCTGGCAGATGGATGCAAAAAGTCCGGTGGGAGAACTCCGGACAAGTCCTTCCGGAAGAAGATTTATTCATTATTCATTCAAGATATTCCTTCTGTGCTTCTAGCGAGAAAGAAATATATATTCAGTTTTATCTGTAGTTAAAACCTAAAATATTAAATATATAATTTCATATTTGATTACTAATTGTTCATCATCACACTGACCATTGAAAGCATTTTAGTATGAGCGTTTTCCTGGGAGTGAATTACAACAAGGCTCAATGCATCTCAGGAGAGCCAATGCTACATTTGTGTATAGAGGTTATGGAACAGCTCCATCTCTCTCGATGGGTAACCTGAAGCGATAATGGTTTCTTTGGCAAGAGCAGCCCAGACACAAACTATAAGCCACGATCGATTGCATTATGTGAGTAAAATGGCACTATTCAGTCTATCGAGTGCTGATTGCTGCTTGCTGCTCACTGCTGACATGCCAGACCAGAGCTTGCAGTCACGCACAGTCTGAACAGAGGCTGTTTTGGATCAGAAGTGACCAGATGGCGGACGAGCCTGAGTGTTTCCGCGGCGATGGCTGCTCCGCATCTTAAAGACATTCCTTCCACAGCTCAGATGGAGGCTGCGGCAATTAGCCTCCCCCTGCCGTTCATGCGCGCCACACCGGGGCTAAAGGTCAAAGTTCACCGGAAGATGTTACCACAAGCAGTTTCATTTCCATGTCATTTCAGTTCATTTCCACTTACCCATCTTGTGATGTCCCAATTACACACGCACTTTTCATTAAGGAAACCTTACATGGGACCTTGGGTCATTGAAACCCCTTGACTGTTCATCATCTATGCTATTTAGGAGCTTAGACAAGGTCTCTTATCCTAGTCTAGTCAAATACCAGATTGACAAAACTGAAGTGACACCTTATCTTACTCAAGCTCAAATATATTATCCTTGTTATAATTCTGTCATCATAAAAACCAGAGGAGCATGTTTCAATGTCCCTGTGACATGGTCCCCATGAGACAGGAAATCAACACCAGTGGTGTCGTATTTAAATGGAATGCTCTCACAGCATGTTAATGCTCCTCACAGCTGTGAAAGTTTGAGACTGGGATGGCCTGGGCTGGTGATGGAACCTTCCCCCTGCATCATGTACTGTAAACCACAAACACAGTTTAAACAGCAGGTTGACCAGAGGACACAGGCTAGTACCCTGAAGGTTGATGAAGGTTGATTTGAGTCCCAGCAAGGATCTTGTTATTGTACTTTTGAGGAAGGCATTTAACCTGAATACTGCTATAGGAATGTAAAGTCAAAGGAAAAACTTCTCTGGAATACCGCAGGGGATCCCAAACATTTGATAATTGTGGGCTAACATACCTTATGGAAAATGTTCACAGACTGGTACAGCTTGCTGGCCAGGGTGGTGGGGGGTAGGGGGTGTAGAGTGGTGGGAGGCTGGTGGTAAAGCTTGATGATCAAGAGGAGGATGAGGGAGGTGGATCGAAATGTGGGCCACATTTAATATGTTTAGCCATTACTATTCTTTTCCAGATGTGACAAGAACACACAAATATCAAAAAGACAGGGTTTAAATATTTATAAAAATTTATTTTTGGTAATTGACCAACCCCTCCCCAAATCCCCAGCATTCTGTGGCACAGTTGGAATACATCGACTAAAAGATTAGCCAAGAAATGACTTGATAGGCTACCATGAGTCCTAATGAAGCAGGCATAGAGTAAGTATAGTATAGTGTACTCTTTTATAGTGCTACATACCAGCCCCCTTCCAGTTCATGCCTTAAGTAGCCCTGAGGGAAGACAGGCTGCTGCTGCTATGACTTAGAGTCTGCAGTCCTGGCTTCTCTCTGTCTCTACCTACAGACTCGCAGCCCCGGACAGGATTGCAAATCTCAGTCTAGCTATTGAGTGATCAGGGACAGACGGGCCTGCTTTTGGCAGAGACCCTAAGTCTGATGGCTGCATTCGACTGCAGCAGCTGGCTCCAAGCCACCCCCCGCCCACCTCACTCATTCAGGTCTCTAGAGAAAAGTGCCACTGGTGAGCTGGCCGACTGGGGCGGCGAGGGGGACTAGAAATACTAGATTCCACAGAGAAAATTTGAATTATAGAATAACTATGATAATTACTTTAAGAATTCATTTTCTTTTGTTTTAAAATTGAAATATTATTGAAAGCTTTGAAAGCCCCGGAATTAAAATGGCATAGGCTTCCATTACATCACAAAACACCCCTTCCCTACCTTTGTGTTAGTACATTCCAGATCGGTGTTCCAAAAGTGTCCTTTTTCACATTCATTACTGCACTGTAACCTTCAACATGTTAAACCAACAAAAACGTTTGCCTAATATGTCAACATTAATTAAAAAATGTCACTTTTCTGGCATCCAAAAATCATTTAAATGTTCCCTAATTTACCTTCTCAGGTTTCCTGAGGATGTTTTATTTAAATGAAACAAAAGAAAAAATGGCAGATCTTTAGTGCAACTCTAATCATATTTTGGCAAATCATGTTCTAAGGAAGCAAAACCCTGAAACCTTTTTCCTTCTGAACAAATTTAACAATGTGGAATACAAAAAGCAGACAGGTTATTTTTGTCTTTTTGCCACAGAGAAATATAAAATGTTCAAGCCACTATAGAAAAAGAGCACCATCTGGCAAAAAAATCAGAGAACAACAAACAAATAGCTGAAAAAAATAAAGCATTATAAACAAATCCACACAATGACCTTCAGCTAAATTCCTGTAACCACTAGTGCGATTCTTAATGCTGTTCGCAGCGTTCAAGTATGGACAATGTCATCCCCATAAGAAATAAACAAGATTACGTGCAGTTAACGCAACGAAGGTTCACAGAATGGGAGCTGCTGTTACTTGAGTTCTGTGTGCAGGCGCTAAATGGCTTGATTGACAGAGTCACTGAGCTACAGCAGCTCCGTATGTTCCTTTCCTCTCTAATTAGTCTCAAGTTTAAATACAAATTTGTGGGCCGCTGAATTGTGGCTCCAAGCTCAGGCTGGGTTCCAGTGACTTTCGGGGATGCAGATTTTTTTTTTTATTACACATTGGCCAGATTTGATCCAAATTTTAACTATCGAACCTCTGTGTTAAATCGTACATTACTGGTAATGTTCTCATTTAATCAGAATCAGAACCTTTCTTGCCACACAGCCAAGGTGAGTGGAGATTTTTGTTGGCACAGCTTGCTACTGTTGGTGACACCGTGACAATTAACAATAGACAAAATACCAATTAGGGTGTAACGCAGTCAGACAATAAAGGTAAACAACAGGGATAAGTAAGTGTAAGATTTGTAATAAATATAGTAGTTTGTGCAAATTTAAGTAGTGCAATGAAGAAAGTTGACACAGGCACAAAACAGACAACATCCATCGTGTGCAATGGGCAATTATAATGGGTGCATTCCTGTAGTTTGATATAGATTCAGTTCTGTAAGAGCATGCAAGCAGCAAGTGCAAGTCTCAGAAATGGATTATTTCACTTATGCACATAAATACCAGAGCATTTATTGGTGAGTGACCACCTGCAGTCCCCAGCTGATTTAGCAGTTGTTACCATTACACCTGGTCAGTCTGCCAACCAGCTCCCACAGCGAGCTGAAGAGGCAGACATCTTGGCATACCCCGCAGCAAATACAGCTCTTTGTCCTTCCGTTCCTGTCAAAGACCCAGTGACCAAATTTAATTAACTGCACTCACAATTATTTTCCATGGCGACTCTGAGGAAAGCAAGCTTGGCTTTGAGCGGAGGTGAATGTAAAAGGCTGAGGATTGCCTCCAGCCTCAACACTGCCAGATGGCCAATAGACAAAAAGCAGCATTTGGCACAGTAGGACTCAAAACATCCCTCTTGGGGTGTCTATACCCTCACAGACTGAGGACACGGCTCTGTTACACTCTCTTAATTGACCCGCCTTTTTTGCTTTCGGGTGGTTCCACACTGAAAACACCATTAAAGATGTAATTAAGATCTTCATGTTTACTACTCTCGAGTGAAGGAACCGGCTCATTAAAAAGTTTGGAATGCGCGAGCTTCCGTTCCACTGAAGCGCCCAGTTAACAGTATCTTCTGTGATTAAAACGCAATATTTCCGATATTAACTTCATCCGTATTTTGAAAACGAATGTAAAATAAACTACAGAAGAATACAATGGCAAGCCAGGGCTCCGTACAAGGACTAGACACCATAGTCAGACACTCCAGCACATGCCACAATTGCACAGGTCATCAACATGCAATATCATCATCACAGAAACACAACACAACAGTAGCAGAATTAAGCACAGCACAACAAACACAATAAAAGCAATCACTAAAAGATAAAAGAACTATATAATAAAGCTAATAAAGAACACAATGAGCTAATAAATCCGAAGAGTGGGCAGCATTATGCACGCCTCTAGGCATGCTGGGAGAGGTATCCTGGAACTGTACAACTCCCACCAGTAAGCTGCAATATAATACAATGGTTTCTCTCAAAATCTCTCAGGGCAACATGTTTTTGCTTTTTGCTCTGATGAGAAAAATGCAGATTTCTTTTTCTAAATGAAGAATAACCTAACAGATAGGCATTTTATTTGTTGTCAACTATTACCCTGAAATTCACTAATGCAGTTGTGCATTAGGTCTCCATTTTGTGACATATATGGAAATAATGTAGTTGTTTTTGCGCTTGGCAAAGTCATGGCAGAGTCAGCAGAATAAACATGCTTAAGAACATCACCCTTTTATGTGAGACACTGCCTCCTTAACCAAAGGACAAAAGTTTCAGACAATTTACCTCTATACTCCAACCTGTACAGTACATAGACTACACCACATCAGCACTTAAAAGGAACTCAGAGCTTATAGTAGAAACACCCCTAAATAAAACCATAAACACGACTGAAACTGAATTTCATGTATGCAAATTTCTTAACACATTTCCAGACCTCCCTTACCTTTCTGGCACTCGACTGATTTTAACACAATCCCAGCCCAATACAATGCAGCACTACTCAATGCATGAGTACATACAGTATTACAGAATCACAAAAACATGGCTTCTTCACAGCAGCTTTGAGATATTCTGAGAAACGAATCCTCTTTTAGACCAGGGTCTGCTGAACTGATGAGCCCCACTAATAAATTCAGCTGAACACCCCTGTATATTCAAGATGTTTAATCAGTTTTAATAGTATATTTCAATGTGACAATAGTTCTTAAAAAGCAGTTCATAATAGTGGGTGGCTGCACGCAAACTGAGAATGAGTGAGGCATTTTTAAATCTGTCTCTGAGGGGCATCTATTGTAAATTCAAAGCTACTGACAAAACATACCTACAGAAGAACTTTCATTCAAAATGATTCACGCATGAATGGATACGACAACTAGCTGCAAAAAAGAATTATAAAAAATACTAATTTGATCATATTATCATACGTAATAAAGATAAATATAACAGAATAATGGAATTCATTATCCAGTTGAAGTTAAAATTGACATTAATGTATCTTTAGCAAGTATTCATGGTAAATTAAAATACATTATCCTATATAATCAGTATCATTGAGTTTGCAATGTCACATTACTTCCTTTACAACATTACCTATTATAAATAATTAGCAGTAAAATATTCATCAGAAATAAGTGACATAGTTCGCCTATTTTCCTACTGCTTATTGTGGTCAGGGTTACAGGAGGACTTGGCGCCTATCACAGACATCATAGATCACAAGGCTGAGGTACACCCAGGATAGGATGCTCGTCCATCAAAGAACACTATACACACAACTGAAGAGCAATTTAAAAACACCAATCATTGTAACAAACTCCACACACAGAGTGTAAGCAGGACTCAAAACCCCAAGCAGAGAGACATGATACAACAGCACTAGCCACTGAGCCACCATGTGCCCCCCCCCCCAGACGACCAGCTCTAAAACCTATTATCTAAAGCTCTAACACCTATTATCTAGAGCTCCAGCATCGTACTTCTGAAAAATACATTCTCAAAGGTGGTGAGACCCAATTAAAAATAAATCTTACTCTTATCAACCTGTTATTCCATTCTCAGGATCTCTGCCCAGCCCAATTCCAAAGTGTGTGCATGCTTTTTTCCAGCTTATCTAATGTGGGAACCATTCCATCACACAGTTCCATGAAATGTATTATATCAGGAAGATAATTACAAAACCATAAGTGAGATGTAGTTTTTTCATCAGTGCAATATTAACATTGGCATTATGACTAAAGACTAATCTCAATCTCTAACACTACAAGGGAAACTTTTTATCTCTCTTTCTAAATTGCTAAAATCAAACATTTCCATTAATCCCTTTAATAACACTCTCGCAATTTTCTAATGGAACTCGGATGCAGCCTCCAGAGTCCATATATCAGGAATGGGATTAACACAGAACAACCAAACTAACTGTAAATCTGAAAGAAAATACCTTATTGTCCAGTATCTGAATTATATCCATGATATAATGCATTACTTGACCCAATTTCTTTCCACTAAAACAAATTTCAAACAGAAGAATTAGGAACATTGTACAAATGCAAAAAAAAATCACTCCATGTTTATTGCAGATCTACTCAACTCGGGGGTCACATTTGCACTGCAGCCCTCATCTTCTCAGCACTCTCACATGACTATCAATGTTCCACTCCAGTTTTCGCGGGTCAAATATTCTGTTCACCCTGGAAGCAAGAGCCAAGAAGGAGTTAAATTTTTATTAGTCGTTGATTTTCACTCTGTGGCTCAGTTTGAGCCATTTGCACACTAAACAAATAGTTCAAACATCTGCATTTTAAATAAGACTCTAAGTTTTTCCGCTGACTTTACACTTAGTCACAGCACTTGGAGGGCAAATCCAGAGCTGGGCAGCGATTAGCCAATGAAGACTTGGGATCATCTGCTGCAGAGCTCTGCTGTGGAACAGAAAGGTCATTCTTTATGGTCCCATTCCAAAGAGACATTTACATCTTCATTCTGGTGCTCATCACAAGGCCAGTGCAAGCGAAAGCAGATGCCAGTCTGGGGTAGAGCTGGGACTAAATATATAAATTGGGCTTGTTTGTGAATTCCTGCTATTCAAAACATGGGCACCAGCACGAACGGATGCTGGCCAAACCTTGTAAGCCTAGCGTATAAACATTAAGGTACTATTGTAGCATTGCACAATGAGCAATACTTGTGAATACCGACATATGCAGACGTCAGAGCTATTAGCTGTGAAATGATTCATTCATTTAAAAAATGACAATAAAAAACAACATGCAGCAGAAGACTTCTATTTTCCTGCAAACCAGCTAGGACATGAGAAGCCAGCACGTGGGTTCTCCAAACCCCACAGGCTATGTGATGCTCCAAGCGTTTCAGCTCCCTGTAATAAAGGAATCATGGAAGTCATCCTCATACTTGGGCCAAGGGCAACAGACCATCTGCAGAGATAAATGAGCTAGAGGCAGACAGACGGGTTGGAGGCTGCACCAACCGTCACATGACATTGGACTGCTGATGCCATCTGAAAGTCGAGAGCAGCGGAGCACCTCAAAAATGTGATGGTGAAACATCCTATGCACTGTGACCTATCAGTTATTGCAGCATTTTCCTCCCGCGTTGTCTTACCCTGCATTTTTGTCTGTTTCCTCCCCTTTTTTCTCAGTCTTATCTCTTCCCCTCTCCTCCAATATATCACTGAGATTAAGTAGCCTCGGGACTGACCATCTCTGCCTTTAATAGTTTCCGTAAATCAAAACAGGTTTTGCAGAGCACAAAAGTGAGAGAGACCAGTTCATCACCCAGAGATCGCAGGCTATCCTGATATATCAAGATGTAAATTCAGAGCCCATTACTACCTCAACTTTTCTTGTCATCTGTGATTTTAAAGCAGCTAACAAGTGTAATGAGGCATGGAGGCGGAGGTAAGTTGTAGAGAAATTGCAGGAAGCTAATCCACAGTTAATCCACTTATATTGCACTCCCTTCCACAGGCCGCAGTCTGTCCATGGCAATGAACATCTGACGCTCTTTTCTCCAACAATCTTTGAGTGGACAGTTTTCCATTGTTTACAAGCAAACAGCACTCATGCCACACAAATGCAGCTATGGTATGTATTCTCCTTTTTCTATTAATACTCTTAAGTAATTATGTTATTTTTTAAAAAAAAGTTATGTTCAAAACAATAAATCAATAATACAATAATGCAAGTAAGCATTTGCACCAAAATTTCAGCCATGTCTAATTTTCTTTTGAATTATCAAAAATAAACTATCTATTACATGTACCTTTTGTATTGTTGATATGCATAAATTGTGCACATGTAAAAATGGATAAACAAAATAACTATGTATTAAAAGAGCCAGAAAATCTGTGTACTATCAACTATGATTCCATCAAACAAGTCTATTTGTCAAAAACAGAACAGTAAAAAGCCAAAATTCCGCTTTGACCACAGCCCTCCTGAGAATGACCATTTGTGCAAAATGAAAATAAATGTCAATCTGGTCCCTGGTATAAAGCCCTAATATCCACCCAGAGTGCACTGGTGCTTGGAGCCAGGAAGTGCACACCCAGCCCGTAGAGATGGCGAGGGAGATGGGTGGGACTAGCAAAAGACGGCTATTTTTTCACTAAACGCTGCTGCTCTGTGACTGGTGGTGAATCCACTAAACTTCTGCAATTCTATACTTTTACAAAAGTGTTAGAACAACCAGCAAGGGAAAGATGAGGGGAAGCTGCCCAAAGGAATGGAAAAGGGCACGATCACAGAGAATATTACACAGACGAGGTAGAGAGAGAAAACTGTACCGTGGTGGTTTTATTTCTCCAGCCTCCAGTAATAAAACGTGGGAATGCTCACCATTTCACGCTGGGACCGTGACTAAGAACAGGCTATGGCCATAAACAGGATTAAGTATTTCAGACCACGGCATTTTTTCCAGCCCTGTTTCACAAGTGATACGTGTCCGTCAATGGCTCACAATAAAATCTACAAATGCAAACTCCTGCTGTCAAGCAAGGCTTTAATTGCATGTAAAATAAAATGTCTTGTTTTTCCACAGGTATTGTTAGAATTCTTGTTTATGACTTACTGCACATTATTACAAATGTCACTCACTGGTGGTGAGTATAGATGAGAAAACTTTTTTAGACAAGGAAACAGCATGAGAATAGATGACATATGGAAAGGAGGATCTTTTCAATTCACTTAAGCCTCGGGATAGCAATGCTTTATGTGGAGGAGTGAAACAGCAAGAAGTACGCAGATCATTTCCAGTTAAAGCAGTGACATTTATTCACAGCCATGTTAATTGCGCTTTGTTATAGTGTGGTGAGGCTAATTTGTTTATGATCAATCAAAGCAGGGAAGGTGTGGGGAATCTACACTTTGCTGCCCTGATACAGTTAACATGATGTAGCAGCAACACGCCTATTGGCACAATCAATTTTTCACCGAGCGCACGTATAAATCATCCCTTAATGATAGGGCCCGAGGCGGAGCAAAGCCAAGCGCTGGCGGCTGCCTGCTTCAAAGGGGAACAATAGCAACACTGCGCACTGCACAGGCTGAATAGGAGAGCATTAGAAGAAATCCCCTCCCTCAGCAGGTTTCATAAATTCAGGCAAATCATTTTGCAACAATAACACATCTGATGAAATGGAACACAATACACTGCCACAAAGAATGGGATGCCAGGTAATATACCGTGCGAGTTTCACCATGCAAACACATTCACAATTCCTCACAGGCACCTCTGACTTACTGAAATGTCAAAATGCAGCACATTGCTGGAGAAACATTCATAAATCTCAAGGGAATTAGAGAAAGCTTGAATTTTCCTGTGTAATACCATAGCTTTATATTTCAATTTCGTGGCATTACAGAATCCTGGACAAATAAACGGGACAGAAAGGAACCTCATTTGCATTGCAGATGTTCCCATCTAAGCCTGTTTACATTGCTTTCATTTTCTCACTTTACCCAATTATAGGGTCAGAAGTTTACTGAAGCAATTAATGGTAGAACAACATTAATCCCCTTGGGACTTGGGAATTTGTAACCCGAGGAACAAAAGAGCAGGGCAACATCAGCCTTTCTAAAAATGGCCGTTTTCTTTGTTTTGGCCAGGGAAAAGACAGTGTGCTCTGAACTCCACAATGCAGCAGGGTACATCATTATTACTATCAAAAGTCTCTGTTGTAAAATATTTTTTTAAATATGCAGGTAAGGGGCATTCATTAATTTTTTTTTAGTAGTGGTGCCTTTTCATCTATGCTAAAGCTGTAATTATGTTACAAAGAGATTACACTTCAGATGAAAGACTTAAAGGATGCTCTGTGAAACAGTGATAGTTACATTTTTCCTGACTCCATTCCATGATTCCATGACTCCATGCTGTCTTTCTGAAAATATATGAAGTCCATCTGTGCAAGGTGTATTCAGTGACTGGCAGAAGATCCAATAAAACTTACAAATTACAAATGATCTATTCACTGCAGAACTCTGGTGGAAAATGTGGTATACATCCTGACTAAAACAGAACACGCTGGGTGGATCTCAAAAATATCCCTTTTCTCAGCGAACATAACAGTCTTCACAGCTTCTTACATAAGTCATTACTTCTTTCAGCTAGGCTGTCTTAAGGGCCGTTAAGCAAAGAGATGTTCATCAACAATTGTCTTTATGCGGCCAAACAAAACGTACGCTCCAAAAAAATGACCATCATTAGTACCTACTTCTCCTTCAACATTAACCTTAAAGCACAGTTACCCACAAGCGTGCAGAGATTACCGTTTGACAATAAGGATGAAGACTTCCATTTACTTCTAATGGCAGAATAATAATATGCTTTAAAGTAACGATGTCAGAGATTTCATGGAAAAAAGTCAGTTGTAATTATGTTGATTTGATAGAAAACGCAAAAACCAATACAGAAAAAAAGCATTCTGAATAGACCATGTACCAGATATGTGTTTTCTTTTTTAATACTGTTGTTGTTTCTCTGTCTCAAGTTAAATCAAATATGAATGAGCAAAAATTTCAGCAGAACCTGAATGCTTTATCTTCTTACACAACCGGAGAGCTTTCTTGGACTCTTCCAATATCATGTGCAACTGACTGAGACCTTGTTCAAAGGACTCTGGATCATAGCAAGCTTATGCTTTTTAAATATTTTATATCACTGACTAACGATATCCTTGATCTCAGCTCTTGTCGTGAGGTATCTCGTATCTAATGTTGCACTTCAAATATGCATTGAAGTTAATCATAAAGACTCAACATTCTTTTGCTGCTACACATAGAGTAATTTGCAATTATTGGAAGTATATCAATTTTCTATAATGGCCATATAATGGTGTGCAGTGACAGAAAAATGTTTTTAATTTATAATTCTGACTGATTAATTAATCTATAACAAATTTTCGATATTCCCTCTGAACGGCTGGGATCAATTACAGTGCCAAATAATTCAGTAGCTGGAGTTTAAAAAACACTGGAGATCACTGCTAAGGAAAATGAGTCTTAGGATTACATTACCTCTCCTTCAAATATAGGGGATTATAGCTTGTACACTGTGCACCCAGCTGCTTCCAGTATGACAAATAACTCAAGAAGAAGCCATTAAAACCTGTTTAAAATCATTCCGTCTGCTGGGTATCATACTACTGGCCTGTATTCACAGACTGACACCCCACCCTGAGGCAAAGGATAATGTTACGGCTGTTTTCTGAGTTCTCCTGCGTCAGTAAGGAATCGAGGATGAGGGCAGATGGTACTGTGTATGGCTAAATGCATTCCTAGGGCTCAAGAAACAAGCATAGAGCGGTTTACGTGAAGTCTAGTCAGACATTGAACGGTGGTTTAGTGAAAACTCTAAAAAGTTCATTTCCAGAGTGTCAAGTTAAAGAGTCGTAATTAAAGCAGGAAAGTGTCCAGCACGCAGTACTCTTTTTAATCAAAGGCCTTTCATTGATGTTTCTAACGGGCTACACAATGTCGATCTTGAAAGCAACAAAAGGAGCGCTTTCCTTATTTGCGCATATGTGATAAGTTTGATGTCTGTTTCCGAGGAGGATCAGAAGGTTTGTGATGCTTGTAGTTCTCTATGCATTCCTCCTTTGGCTGCTAGGTATAACCATAACAGACTCAGAAGCCACATAACGTCACACTTAAAAAAAGCCCTAATACTATGTGAAGCTATGATTTTTGTGTATTTCCCAGAATGACAAGCAGCTTTCCGTGCAAAACACATTTACAATAAATTTACCAAATTCTTTAAGAATAGAGCTTTGCAAGATGTCCAAATATATATTTCTTGAAAGCTGACAATATACTGAACAATCAAGACAATGCTCTTACGTGTATTAGTAGTGTACACTCACTTGTAAGTCACTTTGGGTAAAAGAAGTAAATTAATGTATAAAAGCAACGACGCAGAAGACTTTGGTGTTTCTCAGCTGGGCGGACCAAAACAGTGCAGGTAAATATTGTGGTTTCCTTCATTCCAGTTGCCAAGTGATTTCAACGGCATCGTTGACACAGATTCACTTGCCTGTGGTACTAGGCAGTCGATGGGTCTTTGAAACAACAGAGAAAACTGGTTGGTGATTGACTGATAACAAGGGCAGGCACCTAAAGATGAACTGGAGCTTTTATGCTAAAAAAAAAACAGGAGAGAACAGTTTTTACTTTGAATTTCTTGCAGGCAGTCATGCTACCAGGTATTTTGTGACAATCTTTCCTGGGGGGGTTTAAAAGCCACATACACTGCACAGGCTGACGCTATTTGTCTTCGGACGCATTAAATCAAGAGGAGTCAGAGATGATTCTCCTGTTGTGTGCTGGTGTTGTAAACAAACTAAAAATCTAGGACTATGATGCAATTTTTTTGTTTGCTTACCGCTGCTATCCAAAAGGATGGCATCACTGTATGGCACCATTTTGAAGCCTCTCTAGGTCCAATGTATTGATAATTTGCTGCTCTGCCTCTACCAGGCTCATTTCCCGGAATGCTGACGCACCCCTGATCAGGCAAGGTCTCTTCCTTACCATTCTGTAATAGATCCTGCCTTAAAGAAAGCCGGGCTTCACTACTATGGTCGATGGCCTTCAGACTGTCATTTTGGCCTGTTGGTACTCAATGTTCCAGAAAGAAGAATGATGATGAGGGGCTCTGGATGGCCAGTCTATGAATTTCCATAATATAATTCCACTCCAGCTGCATCCAAACATCCCATGGCAGGAACATTTATTTTAAAATAAAAAAGATCACATGTTCTTGGGCATTACCAACTAGGCTCTACCTGCCGAGTGGGAGCCACAAAGAGGAAAATGTCAGCTATACACCATCATTTCTCCGGGGGCTCGGCAAACAGAAGTGGCTACCGAAGGTGTGGCGTGTGACGATAATCCTGCATGTGTGACATCCAAACACACGCACTGCAAGTGAAGGAGGAAAAACTGCTCTTTCTTCATGGCAGAGGAGCAGCTCACACAAAATTTTTAAGATTTTTTGCCAACAAGGATTAAACTTGCTAACAGGATGCCAAGAGTGATTCAGACTCTGTGACATGCGTGTCTATGTGCTTATTAGCTAAATTACAGCAAACCTAACTGATGATATGTTGCTTATTAGATAACAAAGACAGAAAATGAGTGAATGACAAGCAAATGGGTTGTTTCTTGTGACAATATTCTGCCGAACCAATAAATAAAACTGCTAGTTCACCGATCATTGACAAACAGAGAAATATATGTTACAAAGCCCACTGAGGCATAAGTCATAATTTTCTTGTCAATGCATTAGTTCTGATTTACTACACATCTGTCCATTTTCTGTAATTGCTATCCTATTCAGGGTCATGGGGATGGGAGTGTCTAGAGCCTGTTCCAGAGGCTAGGGGTACAAAGTAGGGAAGAACTCAGGATGGGGTGCCAACCCATCACAGGGCACACTTGCATACCATTCACTCACAAATGCACACCTATGAGCAATTTGATAATTCCAATTCACCTCAGCATGATTTTGCACTACAAGGGGAAACTGGAGTACCCGAAGGAAACCCCATGATGACAAAGGAGAAAATGCAAACTCTACACACATGGAGCCATGGCAGAGACTGATGATCCAAGATGCATGAGGCAACAGTGATAACCACTATACCGCCATGCCAACCCAGACTTAAACATAAGAATGCAAAAATGCTATTAACAGTGCCGTGCACAGACTTTTTGAAAGGCAGGTGCTGAAAGGGAAGGGGTGTGTGGCTTAGGGTCAGTTTTTGCAGGCCGGTGGTCCCCCTTGGTAAATTTTACATGAACATCAGTTATCAAGAAGGGGCATTTACAGCCCCTAAAGAGTTAGGCAAATGATGTGGGAAGACTGTTTTCTGTGTCTGTTCCGTGTATTCCCCAAAAGACATCAGCCAGCCAGGCTGTCATCATTTGACCCGCATAATATGTCCTCTCTTCAGGGTCATGGGAGGTCTGGAGCCTACCCTGGAGGTGACAGGTGCAGGATGCAAGGCAGGGAGCAACCCAGGATGGAGTACAACAATCCATCACAGAGCACACTCACACACCAGTCTTGCTTACTCACACACAATTGGGTAACTCCGGTTGATCTCAGCATGTTTTTAGACAGTGGGGCAGAGACTGGAGTACCCAAAGGAAATCCACAACAACACAGGGACAACATGCAAACTCCACACACACACAGAGCCATGACAGAGACTTAAACACTGGTACCAGAGTTGTGAGGCGATCAGGCTAACCACTGTGCCACCATACCGCCCCATCAACAACACATAAATAAGCAAAACCAGCAAACAACGCCATTAGAACAATTTTGGCAAAGTCAGGGTTTGTAGAGGAGGAGAGAAGTATACATCAATGGGAATCAGAAGGACTGACCAAAGCCCCCTAACAGGAAGACGGAGGGTCCACTATTTTATCTGTGACGCCTTTATTAACCCTCATCCCTTTAAATGCACTCCTCAGGACAAATGACAAAGCAGCCAGGATCACAGGGCAGTTATTTATCAGGAATTCCACTGCAGCTGCCAGGCCAGGAAGCTGTTAAGTGATTTAACAGTCGAGAAAATGGAAAATTACCACTGCACATGTGGGGAAAAAAATGACCTATCATAGCAAAGCATATTTATATAAAACAACAGCAATAACAATAAAAACAAACCTGATTATTATTCAGAGCATATTTTACTATTATTTCGGTGTAGGTGTAGAAAATGGAGAATCAGAACTTGGGTATGATCATAAACCGAGACAGGAACATTTTATTTTTTCAAGCATGATTTGAAGAGCTCATACAGTTTCTAAGTACATGTATATAATGGCTAACATGAAATGTGGCTTAGTGTGAGGGGCACAGCTGTGACCCCACCCCCATCTCATTTAAAATCATTGGAGGAGGGTGTCTTTTTCTCCCCCCTACCTCTATAGAGCCGGTTCTTTTATCACACCGACAAAAGGATAGCAAATTGCATTCTCTGCTTGCATTACCATGGACGTCAATATAAATTTCATAAACCTGATTTGACACCACGGCTGACTCTGTCTCCGAATTTGACAGGCTCAGAATAATGGCTGCTTTTAATAGCACACAAAATCCCAATGGTGTCCCCACATCAAAGGGGCATTTCAAATCACTGGCTCCATGATGCAAGGAGAAACATCTTAGGGACAGACCAGAAATTATCAACAGAAGCTTGAAAAAAAAAACGATGTAAAGATAGATGACCACACCTCATTTTCTGATTAGTTTAAATGCAGAGAGAAAGACAAACCCCGTACATTACTATCTGACGCTATAAAGCAAATGACTCATGCAACTAAACGGAGAAGACAGTTAACTGAGAATTCGACAACGGCAGAAAGAGGCTGTCACAACCACGTTATTACACAAAAAAATCCACAAAAATCTAAGGTCAAGGATCCAATATTGTACCAGAGCAAATAAGGAATCCAATGAAAAATCTGACCTTGTCATCATATTAAATTATGATAAACATAATTTACCACAAACTAATTTTAACCTAAAATATATCAGACAGACAGACAAAAAAGACAATGAAACACAGCCAATGTAATTTCATCTCGCCAGCTGCTCTTCACAACACCGTTATTGGTCTTTGAATACAACACATGCTGTGAATGTTAACAAGAAATAAGTCACAGATAAAAAACATCCCTGTACATCTGCAGAACTGCAGGCCATCTAAAATGGCCATATTGCAAATTGATCATGAACAAAGCAGGAATAGCTAGATACATAAACAAAGACCCATATTTCTTGCTGATATGTTTCCGGAATATTTCTTTTCTACATAGTTGATTTATTTTTCTGCAGTATTGATTCATTTTTTTGTGGTATGATCGCTTGAGACGGTTTGTCTGCTACTTAATGGATTTAATGTGCATTAGAAAGTACCTCTACGTCCCTCAATTACCTATCATATCACTGAACAAGGTGCCCCATCTTTGCAGTCATGTTGGGTTGTATTCATAAAAATATTAAAAGGTTACTTTGAATGGCTGTTTAATAATCATTGGTGTGACCATTAAAAACAGAACAACTAAAAGTAATTCAGCCTCCATATTAGAGGATCAGAATTTCAAAAACAATCTAGATGTTACACTATTGACAAGTCTAAATAAGCAAAACTAAGAATTTATTAAATGTCAGCTGTCCTTGGGAAGAGAATAAATGTTTTTCCAAATATATCCCACAAAGTGGTATAACAGATTTAAAATGTTTAACCAATTTATCAGCTTAAAACCTCATGATAAAAACCAATGACAATTCACTTCTGTCTACTACTGTTTACTACATCTGTTTTGTATTTCTCGCTCAGAAAATGTTTCACAGTCAGTGCATGTTTTAAATTATTTTGTTATTTCACTACTGGTTCTGGTTTGTCTGCTTAAGAGGCTCTTTTGGGTGGCAGTATCAATGATGTGAACAAAATATTATTACATATTATTTCTTATCTCCTTTACATTTAACGACATAACATTGAGAACGATGTTTCCGTAGACTTTTAAGAAAATTCAGTCAAAAAATTATGGTATATTCCAATAAAAGCCATGTTGTTTCAAGGGACTGAACTTAGAACCATGGCATTGGCTTTGAACACTGTACCAGCTGACTGCAAACAGCCCCCTCTCCATGGTGCTGAAACGATTGCCCAGGTGACATGTTATCAAGGGTAGACTGCATGCAACTGAACTGCACAAGTGTCATTATTACTTTTTATATTTGCCCTCTAGCTTTGCTAAAATCTACATGCCCATTAAATTCTAGATAGCACGTCCCATTAAAACACACAAAAACGCCACAAAACCAAAATATTTCAACTGATGAACTAATCACAACGACTTATATCAAATGACATGGGTGCTATACTGGAATCCACTAAAAACCTTCACACTGCACTAAAGGACGACTTAATAAACAAAGTCAGTCGGCTTAGTACCTCGTAGTTACATTAAGAAAACTGTTGGTGATCTACATCCTCATACTCATACTTAAATCATTTTTAAAATTCTGACTTCATCTACCCCAGTCATCTGTGCTTTTTTACATACTGCTATGACATTTTAAGTATGCAGATCGACACCTTCGACACGCTCCAGTATATTTTGTAATATAGTAATATTGTACTGCATAATACAGTAATACAGTAGCTAGCCTAGCTATGTTCACTGTAAGAGCTACTGTATCTTACTTCTGTCAGCCGGTTCCTTAATAAATTTCTGCAAGTCTAACAGTATTTTTGTTCAAGTCGGGTCAGTTAAAGACAGCGGTGAATTACAGCCCGCTTTCAGCACAAAGACAGCGAAAGTCGCTCTACTAATGATCTGGTTTCGGTGCGTTTCCAGCGATGCCAGCACCTACAAAGCGGCAAACGTCGGGACGGACGCAGCGCACTGGAGCACGCGAGGAAAACAGCATAAATACGCGGAACGTAAACATTTCTTACCGTAATAAAATAAACCGAAGTTTTCCAGGTTCCCCCGCCCCGACGAATGATTCCCGTTTCGCCGGTGTTAACACAATGTATCCTCCCTCGGAGTTAAACCGAGGTGTGGGAGCAGCGGAGCCCGACTGCCGTTAAAGGTAAAGCGTCGCTCTTCAGCGCGGCTGATCTCACGAGCGGCCGCTCATTCCGCCCGCCTCTGAGCGAGCGCGGCGCGCGCCACACGCACCGCCGCGCGCGACACTGACACGCAGACCCAGGGCATTCCAGGTGCTGAGCGCGGAGAGTGATGCGTCCTTTGCAGACTGCCTGCAAAATGCATTTAAACCTTTACTGACGGGTTGCACACGTCACTGCATCTTAACAGTATCCGCCCGACTTAACAAATACAACCACAGGGTTGTATTTTTGGTAGCCGTTCCATCTCTGGAGACATTTTGTCCATGGATGAATTTCACCGTACCTTCGATCCCATACCTGACTGAAAGCTGCACAATGTTCTACTGCGATTTAATTAGTGTGATTTAATTGCTGGATATTATGTCATTGCAGGATATGGTTTTGATTTTTTCATGAGCACATTGTATTTTTTGTGATATAGACGACTGCTATGTATCTACCAACAGCCAATAAGATCTTCATAGCAAAAACATTGCACGACTGCATCAGATATATTTCTAACCCCAGTGCGTGGGCATGTGTGTGGGGGTGTGTATATGTGTCTACAATTCTTATATTCTAAAAGCTGATTTTCCTACAAATTGAGATGTTTTTCTAACAAGTGAAAATAAATTATCGCATGCACATAATTGATAGAGAGTTTGTTGATTAAACCACATCGCTAAAACGTTACGATTTTCCTTGCTGCATTTTCAAGTAAACAGCACTAAGAAAGGCAGCTAAAGTCTTACAAAAACATTTCCAACAACAGCCGTTTGCTTTCAAATGTTGCATAGACATATCTAATTATTACTCTAAAACTAACCCACTAGTAAACTCAGAGTCGCTGCATTAATAAGCTACGTCTTGGGCGTACCTCATCCTCGTGCCCTTTTCTGACTGGTGTAGGGTCATGTCCCCCCGTTAGAAGATGGATGGGTGGAAGTTTACCCCATCTGGTGGTAAAAATGGGAATATAGTGAATTATTATTCGAAGATAGAATGCACTACATTAAGAATAATGATTCAGCTTGCTAAGGTTCCGTTTATTTATCATTTTTAATGTAAATCTTCAACAAAAGGTTTTTTATATGTTATTTGAGCAAGTTATGAGAATTGATACAGTAGCTGCGTGGAAGGCGCCTTCGCTTCCAGCACTGTGTGTGTGTGAAGTTCCCCCTGTATGTATCACGTAGGTTTCCTTCTACAGTTCAAAGAAATGCTAGTAGTGCCTTTAAAATGTCTGCTTGATGAGAACCGGCCAATGCTGGTTAGTACTCATTTGCTGCTTCTTTTGTCTATAATTGTTAGCATTTTCCATAAAGAAAAAAACAGGACTTGGTTTTTCATCAATACGAAACAAAGGATCTTTAGTACTTTGTCACAGGCCTAAAATTCAGTAGGCCGAGGTCCATAAAAATAAAATAAGGGCATTCAAAGAAAAACAGTCAAGAGGAAATGGAGATTGAAAATCAAATAAGGAGTTTGCCAAACAGCAATGGGTGAGATGGAGTTCAGGTGTGTATACATGTCTGTCTGACTGAATTTAATCTCTACTTTAAATCATGTAAAATTGGTAGTAATTGATTTAAAATGCACATTCCCAACATGTGAGGAACAAAGAATAACAGTAAATATCTGCTGACTTCAAGAGCCAAAAATTCACTCACAATTGAGGAATGATATGGGAGTCAGACCAGGACTCATCAAGATAATTAAAAGTGCAATAAATATTTAAACTTGAGACGGTTGCCTTGTAAATGTTTAAATGACCGCAATGGCATTGTTCATGCTGCTGTGTTTTGTCCCTTTCTTTTTTTTTGTTTTAAATGAGTCTCCAGAACAACTAATCTTCTTGTGAGCGGGTTCAGCTTAACAGGTCAGTTTCCTGATATGGTAAAACTTTTATGTTTTAATCTGGCATGGTTTTAATTAACTTTAATAATTCAAACTGCCTATGGATCAGTGTAGCGATGGACTCCCCAGGCCCAAAGCATTTTCTCATTGTTTATTAATTTTAAAACTCAATTTATGTGCATTGTACTGCAAATTATGTGAATTTCGATACCTTTAGAAGTATCGAATCCTTTTAGACATTTTACGATATGTATTGGTAGACCAGCCAAGATTTAGGCTAAACTGTTTCAGTCTGTTATAGTTGTAACTTAAACAAGGCCCAGTCAAGCCATATGCAGCAAGTCCACTTATCTTAAATGGGGAAACTCTAGAAATTACAGGAAATTCCATCAGAGCTTTGCGAACGTTGCAGCTTAGGGAACCTCCATATTGGCTACGGCCATAGAATGGAACCAAAGGGAAGCTCTGTCTTTTTGAGTCACATCTTCAGTAATATTTTATTTACCTCCCTAGATTATCGTTAGCCACAATAAAAAAAAACCCTTAAGGTGTGAAAAAATGAGTTTATATTAGTATATGCTAGTATTTTTCAGTTCAGGTGAATGAGTTTATTACAATGGTCTATTGGTGTGCTGTGATCACTGTACCTTCACATCTCTAGAGTCTGGGTTATGTTTGAAGTTATTTTCCAGGAGTGTGAATACTGTTAGAAAAAAGTACCAATTTGTACCTTTCAGGGTACAATTACTTGTCACCAGGGCTGTACCCTCAAGGGTCTGCCAGCTGTATTCTAGCTGCAGGTTAATGAACCTTTTAGTCTAATTTAAGGTACAGAAATGGACGCTGAGGAGCATTTTCACACCACTGGGGGTACATTTATGTCACTAGTACCTTGGGGTACCAAACTGTGCCAAGGTTGTACCCTTTTTTGTGACGGTATATGGAGTTTGGATACTTTTATGGTTTTCCTCTGGGCCCTCTTGGTTCCTCCTGCACACATGCACTTTACTTGCATGTCTGAATTGTCTGTTTTTTATTTGCGCCTTGCAGTGGACTGGCATTCCATCCCAGTCATCCGCAGCCTTGTCTCCTGTGCTGCCTGGGAGAGGCCCTCAGTGACCCTGGATAAGAGCTTACTAAGGTTGGAAGGATTCAAATGGTTACCTTCACATTTAATGCTTCAAATGGAATTATTTTCGATAGTTTTTTTTTTTTGTATCGTTCATTGTCAGTCATGGAGATAAAAAATAGAAGGCAAAGATTTGGAAACTATTAATAATTAATACATGTCATTTGACTGCCGGAATAGCGTTCTTAGAATCCCAGAAAAGGATGTGGAATCTGTGGCTGCAGTGGATGCCACAGTAATGAAATATATAAATTGCAATGCAAATCAGAGTTTAAATTCTATACATTTAATCTTTCTTCCTCTATACTATTAGATCTGTGGCAGCATTAATTTGTAATAAATGTATCAATAAATTCAATTAACGGTTACTGACGATGATAAAATACAATAAAAGTACCATAACTCTTTCTTTTGAGTGTTTCACTGAAATATGAAAATAATGAAATAATTTTAAATATTAAGGGCTGTTAATAATTTAAAGCTAATCGGATGAATGCTCAATTGTATTCACGCAGACTTATAATAGTAGTAATAATAATTAGTAATAATTATATGTTATTAAACTGGACATATCCAGCCTTGCATTAAGAAAGGAATCATTGGGCCACAGTGCGAAATACTACGCATATCCAACAGAGGGCGACATGGGCACATGAACGCGGGGATTCAGCTTGTTTACGTGGAAGAGGGTCGCACATATTTCAGATAGATGGAATGCCATTTAAACAACGACGCCTCTGTCTGCATTGAAAGGCAAATGTGCAAAGTATTGATCGACAATGGCAAACGAAGCGCTGCACTGTTTATACTGTAATTACTGTATGAAATTAAGTTGTTGTTTTCATGGCAAAAATACACAAATGTCAGAACTGTATACTTCGTTTTACAGGCTGAATTCCAGACTTGAATTCAAAATAACACATATTTTGATTCATGTATTCATTCCATACATTACTGACTTGCATTCCGATTACGTGTTAGGATTACCGTTTAGGTGCGGTGGCGTATTGGCTTCGACAGACAATTCTAAGTTGTTGTCCTCTCAAATTTTCTTTACATGTTGAGAGGTTTAAACTGCCACTGCTCATATTTGGGCACATAGAGATATGCTTATCCTCATAAATATTTTCTCGTTTTCTACCTGCAAGTAAAGATATATTATCTGCAAGAATTCCAGTGAGTTCAGAGGAGAATGCATGGGAGATTTAAGAGTGACAATCTAGACGTCGTTTTGCCTTCCTGCGAAGCCAAAATTTTTTACTTTTGCTGTGTAAATGTCACAGTTGGCGGTGAGGTGTGACGTGGACACACTTAAAGGGGCAGGCCGGGCATCTGAAAATGAATCCCCGGGACGTGTTGGAGAGGAAGCGGTGTCAGTCGTACAGCAGCTGGGTAACTAGGGTTAGTGCTATAGTCTGCGGGCGCTGATGAAGCCGCCAGCATAACACGTTATTTGGAAGATGCTTGCTGTTCACAACACACTGACTGCAGAGTCATCACACTATATACGTCATTTTAAATGATACCTGCGGTGAATATCGTAGTTGAACTGTCACACCATAGTAATTATAAGGCTGTTTAATTGTCCTTTAAACTGTCACATTCCCTACTGACACACAAAGGGTTTTGGATAGATAACTGGAAATGTGGTTCATAACAATAAAGTTAAACTCAAAACTGATTTGCAGTCTGGCCACTCGGATGCTGGGCCTCGTGGGTGGCTCCTGCAGAAGGACATCATTTTATCAGACATATTACTGCAGTGCAGATACTGGGAATGGATCCGAATCACTTCTACGCCTCCTAACAGCAGATTACATTACGTCACATTATTTCCATATTAAATCATTGCTCATTTAGAAGATTATTGTTCACGTCGTGGCTCCTTCAATGTAGAATTTCGGCACTGTACCCTGAAATTGAGCAGTAAATTCTAGTATAAAAACGTAATGCAAATGTAAATTACTCCTTGTACAAAATGGGTTGATGTTTATGGAAATGAGTGACCATTGAATAAGATTACTAAGGAGCCAAGCTTAAGAATTGCATAAATTCGATCTGATATATCTTGTGAAAAAGATATTGTCCGGAAGTATAAAGGTCTAAAAATATCCTGACACTTTAAAGGAAGGTAAGTTCTGTTTTTATGTCTCCTCAAGCCCTCACTAGGTGGATTACAGCAGACATTCTGTGGATGGTGACTTCAAGAGAACAGAACCATTAACAGAGGTTACAGCAAACCAGTCTAAACAGCAGCACTGAGCAGCTGTGTGAATGCAAACAGGCGCTTTGTGAACCATAAGCAAGATTTGGCTTCCAGCTTTGAGGAGGCCTGCAATCAGCAGTGCATCAGTGGTCTGGGCATCAGCCTTCTGATGGGTCAGTGCAGTGCAGCTTTGCTTAAGTTTGGGCGGGTGTCCAAATACAAGCATGACATCATGTCAGCACATGCCGTTCCAGCCAGATTCCCCGTATTTGACGGCTTACAGGCAGAACTGCTCTGGTCTAAACGCCGATCTTGCCTGCAAGTGACCAGTCACATTACATTTGCTCTCTAAATTGCTCTTTCAGGCCCCAATTTGACATCACGCAGACATTAATGGGGTGGCTCCCTATAGCCGCAAGTCTCCAAGGTTGAGTGTTCAAGTCCTGCTTTGCTATCAGGGACACTGTCACAGATTTTGCGCCCCAAAAAAGCATATTGGGCCCCCACCCAAACCGATCCAATTATGTTCCAAATTTTTTCAATCATCTTAACCCCGCCCACACTCCTTCATGACACCCCTGCCTGCTCCGTGTTTTTGCATGTTCTGCTTCTGCTATGCTGATTCTCTCCTGTGGCTCCAACAGATGCAGTTGGGCAGACTGGTTGTCTCTAAATTGCCCATCGTATGAATGCCTTGCTAGGGACTGGTATCCAGTCAATTGCCCCTCCTTCATGCTCCAGACTTTCTGCGGTTACCTGCAGACTAATCTCACGACTTGCTACTAGAAAAAAAAAAATTAAAGATTGACAGATAATCATTGGTGTTACTGTGGTTTTACTTCGAGATTGGAAAGAATGATGTCACTGGTAAAGACTAATCTGTTTGCTTTTGTTTTGGAAACATCGGTAGACGGAAACGCTACCCGCATCCCAGCATATAATGATGTTAAGCGATGCTGAAGTGCATCAATATTTTAGTGTAAACTTACACAGGTATTGATAATATCGGGCGGTAAAAGAAATACGATTTGGGTCTGTTACGTTATTTCACTTTAATGCTATAATTAGTAGTATTCTGTCCACTTGGAGCACTAAAACTGGCTCATTTTTACTTCGAAAGTTCACGCTGTATATGAGGAATGGCTAAATTTGTGTGGATTTTTTTTTTTCCTGGCTGTGTAAAATACGCTTTGACAAGACCTGATGCAATCCGGATTGCAGGTTGGTAGGTACTGCTGGGGAACAAACACTGCAGTGTAATATAACCAATGTCTCAATATTAATAACAATAACAATCTTGCAATGATATGATCTAAGCCTACATACGATATTATCGCCAAATTCATTGGAAGGTTTTTCTATAATGTCTCCAAATGTTATAATAGTTAAATTTATTCATTAGTATTTTTGCTACGGTCCACTAAACGAATAATGCAAGTGGAAGAAGAATCTTTAAACGCGCATCTAAATTAAGAGTTTCTTATATAACACACACCTCAGAAAGTGTATCTGTGTACAAGAACTATAGCGGTCACATGGATTCTTAAGGAATTGTTACATAAAAGAGCAAACAGCCCATCGCCACCCCCTCCGTCCGCCTCTGCGCCGCCTTGCCGCAAACACACTCTCGCAGTATAAATAACGCCGCCGGGGCGTCAGCCCCCCCCCACTCCCCCCGCCGCTGGACATACAGTGGCGACCGATCCCCTATTATGCGATGCCAGACGGGGACGCATCACAAAGCGAGCAGTTTATAGTCTCTGTGCGTCACTAATCCCACTCAGGGCTGAAACGGAAACAAAAAGCCACTGAGGAGATGAATTGCAACTCATGAAGGGTGGAGGGGGGGGGGAGGATTCAGACGTGTCATAATCTTGTTTTTGTGTTCAAGACTTCGCAATATACAGTGAATCCAGTTCACAGTGTCACCAGTTTGCTAGATAGAAAAGGAGAGGAGCTCAAATGGCTCAAAAACTGGTCCGATTGCTTTTATTTTGGAAATTTATTTAACAAGCGGCATTAAACACAATGAATAGCGGCGGTCAGGGTGCAGTTTTGACTAGTGAAGAGACGTCACTTAGAGGAGTGTGTCAGCTTCCCTGTATGTACCATGTGTATGAAAACAACATAAATCATGCATAGTAGGCGTGCAACACTTTTTTTGACAACTGAAACACGGGTATATCAGGCAATATCATGATATGGCGTTAAAACCGCGTTGTTTGCATCACGGGCTTGGTTTATTTGTGCTTACATTTTGAGGGTGTTACGGGAAGCTGTAGCTATAGCGATTGCGTGTGGGACGATGTGAATACATTTTAGCATAGAAATGTGACATCATTGTGTCCGATGAAATAATGCTGCAGTCATTTTGTTCTGCGATTCTGCACAGTTAATGTGTTGATGTAAACCGAGTGTCATGCTTCTGAAAAGACACCGTTTCGCTTCCCTGATTCGTGTAAATAGCAGCGATCGCTGTAATGTAAGCGGGTGAGGTGTAGGCATGAACACCCCCTCCCTTACCGCTTCACACGCTTATTTATCTGCTCCCAGGCTCAACCCACTACCCGCACTACGCCCCCTCCTGGCACTTTTGGATTCTGACCTGCCCCAGATCTTCTGCCGATGTCAGTGAACGGGAGGGAATAAAGAGCAGCCCCTGAATCCATTTTCTCTCACCCTGCTCTCTCTGGATGCCTGGCTTATGGCGCTGGGTAATTGTGGCGGTTGTGGAGCCAGGCTGGAGTCCTGGTACTCTGCCTCACAGTAACATTGTAAGCGAGGATGCGGGCTGGGATGAGCACTGGCTTCAGGGCGGGGGGACGGCTTGCCTCCTGTGCTGCCTGGGAGAGGCTCCAGGCCCTCAGTGACCCTGGTGAAGAGCATGGGGTGTCTGTTGACCTGGCTGTTGGACGTATTGATGGGGGATTTCACACAGTAAGAGAGAGAAAGTGAAAGAGGGAGGTCCTGCTCACTTAGCACGTACGTTCTGCCTAAATTAAACCCCAGGCAGGTTATCTAGGGGATCGCAGCCTTTCCATTCACAATGGAGGAGTGTCCCGGATATGAAATCTAAATCCCGTATGATACAACCATCTCTAGAGAGCTGTCACTGAGGAGGAAAGGAGGCGTAGACTCTGCTATGCCCTGAGACTAGGAGATTCAAGAAGGATCAGATATGCTTCTCAGTGGGAATCCTCTGCAGGATTCAGACACGATGTATGCATATACAAATGTTTACAAATGATGTATGTAAAAAAAAATATATATATATATATATATATATATATATAGGGGGGGGCATGGTGGTGCAGTGGTTAGTACTGTTGCCTCACACCTCTGGGACCCGGGTTCGAGTCTCCGCTTGGGTCAGATGTGTGTGGAGTTTGCATGTTCTCCCCATGTCGTCGTGGGGTTTCGTCCGGGTTCTCCAGTTTCCCCCCACAGTCCAAAAACATGCTGAGGCTAATTGGACTTGCTAAATTGCCCGTAGGTGTGCATGTGT
>JAODJX010000001.1:44929448-44965133 GCA_026776945.1 Isichthys henryi
GCTTCCGGGATAGGCTCCGGACCCCCCGCGACCCAGTAGTAGGATAAGCGGTTTGGAAAATGGATGGATGGATGGATGGATATATATATATATATATATAATCAATTGAATTTCATCATCTCATTGAATCAAGTCATCAAGATTTTGACCTGTAAAAAGGGCTGAATGGAAATTAAAACTAAAGGCTGCAGCTCTGGCCACGTGACTCCAGAAAAGATTCCTATAATCACCTGAACCTGTGATTAGATAGATAGATGTTTATCAAAATACAAAATAGTCACACTTTTAATAATATTTGTACATGTCTAAAAATTTGAGACTTTGAAATGAGTGATTAGAGCCCACAGATTCAAAGGTTCCCCAACCCTTCACACAGCCCAGCACACGACTCAGAGGTCAGTACCCATCTAGCAGGTTTTCCACCAGCTCGTTAAGGAAATAGAATGCCTTCCATATCTCTGTGCCTATCGCACCCGTATCATTATTTAGGGGTCAAAGATCAGGTTTCAGTCGCTATTATCACCAAAAACATGCTGTGGAAGTTAGGTGGAGCATATCAGCATTTAATCTCACATACTGTACTCATACATCTTGCTCATAAAACCTCAAACATTTAAATGATATCCTCTTGGAAGTTAGGTTTGGAGAAATGAGATTATGAAATCTCCGCTAATGATGTCCATTCACCTGTAAGATGCACTGATGTTGCCGTCCATTGTAGACACTCAGAAAGAAAAATTACAGGTAAATACAGCCTACAGTTATGTTCCAACAAACCTATCGTAAAGCAAAAATATCTTAAGGCAAAAATGCATTTTAATATAGCACACCTAGCCTAACAAACATCACAGCCTAGCCTGGTCCACCTTAAACATGCTTAGGACCCTTACATTAGCCTATAGCCTAAGGCCTATTTTATTGTATTTATGTACAGAATAATGTACTGGAAGTGAAAAACATTTACCCATCGTAAAAGTTAAAATATCATAACCTGGGGAGTGTCCATATCTCTGCCACATAAACACAGCTAAGAGAACTGATCTTCCATTTCCTTATATGTTGACATTTTATATTGATATAACCCTATGCAAACACAGCCTCAGTAACAACAGAATTGGTTGATTGTTAACTACGCAATAGAGGACACAGCAGTTACTTACCTTGTTACCTATGTTGAAGTTCTATGGAGCTGACCTGTTAAATTGTGTACACTAGCTGAATTCCTCCACTAAGTATTTAGCTGTATAAATCAATAAAAGTACACTGTAAAATTGTAAGCCAAGTTAGTCAGTGGATGAGGCATCAAGTAAATGAATAATGTAATGTTTTGCTTACCACACAAAGGTACTTCCCTGTATTGATTATAAAGTAGACAATAGAATTCATGGAAATGAATAGTCCTCATTAGCAAAACATCAAATGAGTCATGATATTTTGAGAAGGGATGTCTCTGTCCATGAAATTAAGCAATGAAAAAAACAAAGGTTTAATTGGGTTGAGTTCATAATAAAAAGCTTTGAGTTGTGTTTCTCTGGGGGGAAAAGGTACTTTGGTTTGGTCTATTGTAGAATGTGGTTTAGCTGAAAAGATCCCTGTTGAGACTCTGCGCTGAAAGGAATCTGGTCTGTAGTGTCTGATATTAGATTGTTTCCCCTGTTACCAGTAAATTGTTTAATGAACTTAGAAGTTCCAGTTGTGGGCTTAGCAATTAGCACCCCTATTTAGGTGAGCTTAGCTTTTGTTTTTCGTCTCCCTGCCTTTATATTAGACATTAAGACGACTGTGGCCTAAACCACGATGCTGGATTTCGTTCTTAGCCAGGTAACTTGTCAGATTTATGGTACGGCAGTTTAAATGTACTTTATCTTCGTTTACTTACATTTATCGTGGACTAAGCAAGAAATCCTGCTTTATGATGCAGACCCCTGCGTCCTATGGTCCTTGAAGTCTATTGGTAGTTAGCAGTGGCTTTCTTTATGCTGTCCTCAACCAAGTTTGACTTTCTCACGCAGATTTCCCTTCGACTGTGCTGAAGGCCCCGTGAGCTCCAAGAGCTACATCTCAGTCATCTGTTCTCGTCCTGTTCTCTGCAGTCTGAACCACCAGGTCTCCCTGACCCCTCAGATCTTGGCATCACTGGGACAGCTCTGAGATGGTTTGACCCGTACCCATCATGCAGATCCAGGGGTGCAGAGGTGTCTAAGGCGCGTCAGATAACATCTGGTGTGCTCCAAGGCTCAGTGCTTGGGACCCTCCTATCCTTGTACACAATCCCACTAGGCCCAATCATGCAGTCACATGGCTTCCCAGTCAACTGGAATGTTCTCAGGTTACATCTCTCCTTGTCTTTTTATTGGTTCCCTGGAGCATTTGCGTTCTTGGGGCTGGCGGCTTTTAGACCTGTTAATAGAACTACACTCACCTGATCGCTGACCTGCTTTCTGTCTTCATTGACAATCCCTTGGTTACAGATTCCTGGGAAATCTTTTATCTTGTATTTGTTTAACTGTAACCCTAGTCCTCATGTTTTGAATTGAATAACCCTTCTTATGTTCTTAAGATGTTCCGAAGTTCTTAAAATATTTCGCGATATATTATATGGCTCTTTCTCCACTTATGCTTGTTACTGGTCTCTCATTCTAAGCTCAGCTTATCAGAAGCTATACTTAAGTTTGCTTTTCAATAGCTGGTTCCTTGTGATGTATTAACTTCCTCAGTTTTATGTTACTTTGGACAAAACCGTCATCTAAATAAATTCAACTCATTTCAATTGAATTCAGTTTTATTTGTACGATGCATTTTCACAATATTTCATTATCTCAGAGTACTTTACATTATACCCGTTCGACACCCCCAGTGAGCGAGCCAGAGGCAACACTGGCAAGGAGAAACTCCAGAGGTTCCTTGGGATGAACCAGACTCAAAGGGGGAGCCCATCCTCCTGGGGCTGGCAGAGGAAATCAAATGAACATCATGGCAAATATCCTAATTTCCACAGTCCAAATTTTAAGACTTAGAAATCACTAGGCGAATAGTAGTGCTTATCAACAGATAATAGTATGCAAGACAAGAAATGTTGTCAAAAAGAGGAACAGGTATTATTAAATCACAATTTGTTTTTTTTTCTATTTAATTGGTATGGTTTGCGGATACGTTTCAGCATGTGGGAATGCTTGTGAATGTTTTTTAAATATACTTGTGCAAAAGAAATTTAAAAAAAATACCAGTGATAGATACAGCCAGCTCTGGCAGCACAAAAATGTTGAGCATTGTTTTGGAGATTCATCCTGCTCTTGTTGGGTATAGAAGGTATGTCATTGCTTTTTCCAGCCGGGCAGAGAATAAGTCCTTGTACAGAATCATCAACCTGACCTCATACGGAAACCCATATGAAGAGCTAACAGCAGGACCAAACTGACTGGGGCCCTCAGCTTCGTGTGAGCAGCCATTTGTCAAGGAAGACCACTTTCCTAAGGAATGCGGCCTCAGCACCAAGATCGCAACACTGCAGTGGATTCCTCCAGCTGGTGATCAGAGGGTAGCATGAACATCTCACACTTTGGTGCCACCAAGCTGCTGTTGTGCTCAGTTTTTCTCTGACAACCCCCAGGGAAATGAACATACCCAGCACTGCATCATAACTGTCACTTTAGGGAGTGCAGACAGAAGGGATGCAGATGGACCCTCCCAGGCCATGCTGTGGCAAGATGATATTACCACGAGAGCCTTGAGGACATGGATGATCACTAGTGCCTTGTCACCACAGTTCACCCCTCCCCCAAATCCAGTACTCCTGGATTCAAACTGTCTTGGTGCAAGAACTAGTACGATACACCAGATATTGCCACCAACTTTTCACCATTACAAAGAAGACCCAAGCGTCACTACAATTGACATTGACTTCATTGTGACGGTAGGTGATTTCTTCTTGCATGTCTTTGGTTTATTGTTCCCAGAAAGGTTCATGCAGTACACGAAATTCCCTCTGAGGTTTGCCTCTTTCCGGCTAGAAGGGATTGTCTTTCAGGCTTACAATGATTCAGTCCACAAGCTTTGCGTCCCTTGGGAAAGCAGAGACGCATAAAGGCAGAGCAATTAATCTGCCCCGGCCGGCGCTGGACTCCATCCAACGGATATTTCCCGAGACTCTGTGGCAACACCTGCGTCTGTAGTTTCTTCTCAATCGCCCGTGCTCCTCACCAAGGGTGTGACATTCCTATAGGGGAGTTTCAGGCACTTGTTGAACACAGGCTGCGGATGCAAGCTCTCTGCCCATTTAAAGGGAATTCATTTAACATTCCAGTTCTTGGCCTACATGACTCCGGTTTTACACATGCGTCAATGCAGAGGATCTCAGTCTGTCAGCAGTCACTTTAAGTGGTTGGAATTTGTTGTATGGCCAGTTGACTGTTTTTTTTTGTCCATAATGATTTTGTGCGTGGGTGGCTGGTTAACAGCCTGACTGGTTGAAGCTTGGTAAACCTAAATGTAGAGTCCAGAAAAAACAGAAAATAAAGAACGAGAGACTAATGGGGACCTATGGGGGCCCAGACTCAATTAAACCCACCCTATTAGACAGTGAAAGTACTGGAATCACCCCAATATAGTACATCTTAGTAATTGAAATACAAGAGCAGTGTTCAGACCTGTAGTTAGAAATTGATTTTGGCCGGGTGTAGGGGGGCGCCAAGAAAGATCCCATTTGGCCACTTGATAGGTTTTGCTTGGTCTGTCTCAGTAGATTTTGCAAAGCAGGAAGTCACCACAGCCCTTAAAAATTCCATAGCACCCTTCATCACCAACAGCAGAAATCACGCTTGAAAAGAACAAAGGGACTTAGACTGTTCTCATGCATAGCAGGCATGTAGCCATATAGTAAAATTATGGATTTGAACCCCTCTCCTTGAAATTTCAACAGTCAACATCAGCCGGATATTAAAATTATACTATCGAACACCCCGGACCCGAAAGCAATTGTGGCAACACTTTACTTAAGGCCATGTATTTAGCATTTTATGAACACATTCATAGCACATTATAATGCATTCATGAAGCTTTAAAACACGGCTATAGACATTTATAAAAAGACACAACACATTAATGCCATGTATATTACGCATTATGAATGCTTTATGAAGCTCTCATCTATACTGTACTACAGATACCTATAATGCTTACACTTACCATTATAATGCATTATAAAGGTATCTATGGGGCGTTATAGATGGTCAGGAGCAAACAGATTTCAAGGAGAGGGTTCAAACCCATTATTTTACTATGTGGCTACATGCCTGCTATGCATGAGAACAGTCTAAGTTCCTTTGTTCTTTTAAAGCGTGATTTCTGCCGTTGGTGACGAAGGGTGGAATGGAACTGCTAAGGGACAGGAGTGAGTCATTCACATGTGCTGGCAGACTTGCCAGCTTTCTCAGCCTGCCTGCCAGATTGCTCACAGCAAAGGCAAAAGATCTGTCCATCAAAAAAAATAAGAAAACCTGTCAGGACCTCTAATCGGCAACGTTGACAGTGGCCAGGTCTGGTGGACCTCTGTACGCTATAGATAAATGGCTGTTACATATCAGAAAGCAACTCTCTGGTGGGTTTATGCTAAACAGACACAGGGGCATTTCAATACACTGTACTTCCCTCAAGGTAATATATTAATTAGTCAGGATAAATGTTCTTTTTTTCTGCCGAAAAAACAGTGTATTTTCTTGTTATATTAACCTTATAAATACTTGGAAACAAATGATGATTATTAAAAGTCAGAGAAACTCATTTGAAAATCTAAAAGTATATAATTGCAAAAGTAATTGTATTATTCTCAAACCAAATAAAAGCCCAAGGCGGGAACTTAACTATTCATGAGAAACTTCAATCAGTAACAGAGTGGAGAGCTGCGCAAAGTCATTAAGTTTCCCTGAAAACTAATAAAGTTGTCCGTTTAAAACAAGCTTAGGGGGAGACTGTGATATTTCATTGGATTGCAAGCATTCTATTTAAAATAGGTCCTTTGGAGGGTTATTTATGCACTGTGACTCATGGTCTGGCCAGGGGACCCAAAACATATACATGCTTTATATATAGCATATGTCATACTTGAAAATTCCGAATAGCTAACCCATAGGAACAAATAATGAAAGCTGGCTAGTTTTGAGGTTGAAGTTGAGGGCAGGTTTATGTGTGAGAGGAAAAAATGATGTAGTCTCTGAAAAAAAATCATGATGTTTCGCAGGTCTAAGCTTCTAGGAGGATGGAAGCATGTGGGACATTAAGACAGCTGCCTGAACTCAGCCACCATGGTTCCTTTTGTTTTCACCCTTTACTTTGGTCTCCAGGAAAACATTTACAGAACCAAGAGTAAAGGGGAGATGGCATGGTACCATTCAGAAGACAGCAGCATTGTCAACAAGCTGAGACACACACAGACATACACCATAGGCACACACTGCCCTGCAAGGGACACAGTGGCCTGCACTGTAGACACACTGGCTGTCAACAGACACACAGACTCGCAACTCAAACATAAATTGTGAACCCAGACACACACTGTACTATAGATACTTTATCGATTCCCGTGGGGAAATTCTCTTTTCGCATCTCCCAGCCTGCTCTCTTCAGGTGAGAGCAACCTGGCCGTGAAGGGCGGCCACTTGTTGCGGCAGCTGATACAAATGCATAAACCCAGAAATATTCTTGCAAAACAGACAACAGCATAGCAAAGCGTTTGACATTGGGGGAGGCGTACAGCTTAATAATTTAAATATGAAGGTCTATCTATTTGGAGGATGAATGAAGCCAAATTAAATATTGGGGAATATGCCCCCCCACCTCGGTTTGTACACCCCTGAAGAGGGACCCACGCTAAACCCAAAATAAACCCAGCATAGCTACATGCTATCTTATGCCACTGACGCAGTGTAAATGCTGTGTAACAACGCCGATGCAGAAACAAGTCCAGAGCACAATCTTACAACATATAAATGCACTACCGCGCATCACAGTCGCAGACTCTCACAAAGCCGCCACAAGCTCAGACGGTTTAGTGACTCAGCAGTGATTCAGCACCACCAGCCACTCCGATGACAGTAATGCATGTTTATGTAACCATGGTTCCAGATACAAACAGGCTCATGGCAGCCTGCCCATGTGGGAACATGTGATCCCATGCTTTCTGGCGTCTCCCTGCATGTGCTACGTAGAAATAGCCTCATCTCACCTACTTATATTCTTCCCCTCCCTGTGGTATTGAGGTTTTTGCCATTGTCCTGCTCTTGTCCTTGGCAGATTTGCTCCCTGGGGCACATGAGCTTCCTGCCTGCCACGCTGCCAATGACTGGCAGGTCACCGTGACGATGTGGAATGCAGCAGGTGGGCGGTCCCTAGCTAACCGAGCATCGCCAATGACACTGTGCCTCAGGATTAATCAGTCAGGCCTACATTTCTCATGACTGTATGCTGGCCGCCTCATCACCCATTGGTCGTATAACTTGTTTCGCCGCCACCAGATGCTCCGGTTTCTGTATCCAAACTTCTTTTTCACACCTGTGCTCATTATACTAAATCCCAATGGAAAACCACATTTTTTCAGATTTCACAGAGGAAGCAGGCCATGAAAGGGACGGATAGGGCTGGTATATAACTGATGTATACCTACATGCCTTATCACCCTAAATCCCTGGGAATGTTGGAAAATGCTCCTAGAAATTTCCCGATCCAGTCTCAAACCAAGCCAGAATTCAGCTGTGTCCCTCTGTCAAGTGTCATTGAGAACACAGCTGTCATTTTTCGGACTTTGTATGCCTCTGAAAGTGTGGGTAGTGCTTGTAATTTTAAATTCACTTTATATAGAGAGACCTCCATAGGCAAATGTTCTGGGAGGCATGAGGAGAGCCTGACATATTGTTCAAACAACTGTTCTTGAGACATAAGATTGCAAGTTTATCTCCAAGCTGGATCTCTCAGGTTATATCTTTAAGCAAGATTCTGCACTTTCACTACTTCAAATAAATATTCTGCATCTATAACTAGAGGGGAGGCATATATTGTGAAACTTGCTTTGCAATTCGATCAAATAAAATAACCACAGAATGGTTCAGTGGGAGGGAGGCTGGTTTCATGAGGGACAGGTAATGAGTAGTAGGTGTGCAGAAGTGTTTCCTCAGGCTCTGTGGGTGGAGAAGCAGGCATCTCTCCCCCCACCCGTCTCCATCCTTTATGCGGAGACACCACAGCAGGGATGCAGTCTGAATATTTAGGCCAACCTTCGCCCCATCTGCTCCTGACTCCGCAGCCAGCCCACATGCTGATAGGCCGGCACAGAGCAGCCTCGCAAACACACACACGCACATACACACAAACGCTCCCGGGCGTACAAGCACTCATACATGGCAGCTTGAGACACACATATGCAGGGGCTTGCACACAGACATGGGACCCTGCTCTCCATGTCAAGGGCCGGGAAATGACTGAACGTGTTTATGACCAGAAGGTTGCCGGTTTGAATCCCATCCATGGCCTAATTGTCACATATTCCTTGGGCGAGGCCCTTACACTGCTGAAATGCTCTAGGGGCACCAAAAAAAAGCATGACCCCGTGCTCAGACCAAAGGCTTCACTCATAACTCTATATAAAGGATGATGGGATATGCGAAAAGAAGCATTCTAATGTAGTTTTGCAAATAGCAGAAAAAGCATCATTTGGTTTCTGTGAATCCAGTCAGATGCGCAACACACTGGCATGTCTTTGCATTGCTCGCGGGTTCCCCCGCCATCGATACATCCGCAAACGAGCGAGAATCACAGACTTCCCTGAGTGCGTTAGTGGAACATCTAGGACAAAATATTCTCCCCAGCTCCGTTAGTCACAGCATTAGTGTAATTTAACAGAACGACACTGCTGTCATATTGCATCAGCATCCTCAACGCTTTATGAAGACCTGTACATGTTTAAGGTCACCTGCACCTTTGAGATCATTTTTATGTTTTTATGGTCAACTGTACACGTGTTTGGTCCCTTTGCAACTTCACATCAGCAAGGATTTTGTGCCCCTGTACAATTGTACAATTCATGTACCATACATAAAGCGACATTAAACATCAAAGTCACTTCATGGATAACAATGTTCTGGTAATATTCCTATGCTGGTGGCACTGCTGCCAGGTCTCATTGTCTATAACTCAACTCACCAAAATCAACATCTAACTATTTACATTCTAACCACATGCGTCTAAACATCCCCCCCTTCGTCACGTACAGCTTGCCTCTATTCTCATTTTGTGGTTTCGATACACTTCCTCCAACCTGTTTCAATCAAGGTTTCCAGGGTTACCAAACCAAACAATTGTGCGTGTGAGATAATCTGTCTTCCAAACCCTAACCAAGAGATCAATGGATCAAAACAGCTTCCTTAACAAAACACTGAAATGAAATTCCCCTACATGTCCAGCACAATGGCTTTTTTAAAACGGAAGGCACTGTGCAAAACGTTTCCTACCACAAAGAATTCAAAATTGATAACAGTTTGTTCAGTTCTCAGTTGTTGCTTTCTGTTAAACCTGTGGTGAATAATTCACTGCTTTGGAATTGCGTGTCCATATTTGACATATAGAAAATCACTCTGGATTACTAACTCATTCGCTGAGTCCAGTGATGGTGCTTAGACACCAAAAAATTGTCCATAGTAAAGGCTTGATATTCACCCCACATCTCAGCCAGTGGCAGCTGTAGGTCTTTCTTTGTATCGCTTTCAATGCATCATGACGTTCTTTTCCTGCTGGACGAGAAACGCAGACAAATGTCTGAATTTACAGCAGCAGACGTGCTTTTAAAATAATGTGTCCCTCCTTCTCATTGTACACATTTGTCTTTATCAGCAGTGCAATCAAACCTGTCATTTATCAAGTTGGCCAGATAGTACAGTATACTTTGCAGTAACATGAGTCTGAAATAGAAAATGTGAAATATGGGCTCAGTCGTTTTATGGTTTTGCTTAGTCATTGTTTTCATTGTGACGTTGCTATCTTGTAATGTAGATTTTCATCTATGTGTTTATCAGACACGTTTGTCCACGTGCAAGTAAGGCAGATAATGCATCAAATTGTGACTAGTGAGTTATGAGCACACCCATGTTGTAGAGAGGCGATAAATGAATACATCAATACGAATTTCCAATACTAAAGTTTCTATAGTGACCAGGCAACAGCGGTTAACATCAAATGAGTTCAAATGACATCATAAGCTCAGCGCCTCTATTTAGTCAGTCACAGGCAGCACAGCATCACTTCCATCTTATAACATGCTGGATACATGAGCTCCAACTGTGAGCATAAACGGCTTTGAGCAAAACACTCCCACTCTGAAGATGCTGTTGTGTGAAGAGTTTGTGTGCGTGCGTGTGTGTGTGTGGAGGGGGGGTGGTCAGGCCAAATGTCCCCACAATGTGATAAAAACCTGTTATTTTTGCCACTGTGGGGATTATTTTTTCGGTCCTCGCAAGGAGAAATTCAATTTTATGAAAGTCTGTACTGCAATCGAGAAATTAAAAATGACAAAAGATATGAGTACAGGTGTGTGTGTGTGGATTAGATCTGTATTACATTGTGGGGGGCAAATGTTCTTTTGACAGCGTAGGAAGCATTTTTCAGGTCCCCACAAAGATCTGTGAATGCAATCAAACAAGCAGAAAAGACTCGTATTTTGTTTGGTTACTTAAGGAAAATCATAGAAATTAATGGAGAGTCCCCAGAAAGATATAATTAAACACCTGTGTGTGTGTGTGTGTGCGTGTGTGAGAGAGAGAGAGAGAGAGAGAGAGTGTTGAGATCATCCCTACTGTTATTGTTAACGTCGTACCTACAGTGGGTGTATGCATTCTGTTGGGTTTGTGTATTTTTTTCTCTGAACCCAGAACTTGATTTCCAGACTCTCAGCTATGACTGGGTTAGAAAAAACACGCCATCCTCTCATTTATGGTGAGGCATCATCTTTATCTGATTGTATACCCTGACCCCCTTTGGCCAGACTCCTCAAACAAGCTGGCTGTAATTTGACTGTCCCACCGAGGAAGCAAAGGGGTCAAGAAGACGTCCGAAATTCTTCTCCTATTATCCAGAGATGACAGCCTCTCGACCCTAAACAAGACACACCCTGATATACACCAAGGATTGGGTAGGTGCAGATAAGGACTTAGATGGTGCACAGGGCACAGAGAGGGGATGCTTAGTCCACTGGAGCCTTGCTGGCTTACTTCCAAATTAGATGAAATGATGTATTGCATTTGCCAGCTTGTTTTTTTTTAATGTATACATCATAGCAGGCATCCTGCAGTTAAGGAACTGGAACTTCAAGGAGAAAGGTTGTATACTGTACCCTTGAGCAGAACACTACAAATTTCATGGTTGGATTGATTCTCCAGATTTAGAAATGGTGTAAACATTGTGCGTGTTGCTAGGTTGCCGTGGAACGTATCAGCAAAACAAATCATTGCGATTCAGCTTTCTGTTCTAAAAATGCTCATCACAGTAACAGTATCAAGCTGACTCTGTTAGAAAACATTTCCAAGGAAGTATCTTTATATACTCCTATCAATGATCACAGGGCACCCTTACAGGTGAGCGCGTGCATGTAAATGCAGGAATACGAGAACAAAAGCAAAGGAAACTCCACTTCACCGGAATGTTGGCGTGTCCCAGGAATGTAAGCAAAAAGCTGCAGACAGCCGGTACAAACTGGAGGGGAGGCTGGTGCAGGGCTAAAAGTGAGGGAGGGACCTAGAGCTGCGAGTGGGGGTCCGTGTGTCAGTGGTCAAGGTACAGCCATTTTATTAAGGATATTTATGACTCAGACTGTGCAGTCTCACTTGGCTGCAGAGCACGACTGAAGCATGTGTCCATGTCTTACCTACGTTAAGTGTGGCTGTGATGGTCTTACTGTATATAGGAAACCCCCTTTGACGATAAGTTAGTAAATGTTCATTTGTAGGCAAAGTGAAAATTTCTGTATATTTCATTAACTATATCAGTCCACTCCTTTGTTGTGGGGGAATCCAGAAGCAGCCTGCGCCAAGTGATGGATTTCTTACCACCAGATATCAAAACCAAATAAATATCTAATGAAGTGCCTTGAATGAAAATCAACTTTTCCTACAACGGAAAGGTTAAACTGGGGTAAACAAATTAATAGATTTTTAGCTGTTGTGGGTTATTTTTAATTATTATTTCACTGCCTAAGGGTGTTTAAGGGGTGGGCAGTCTTAGGAGCCATACTTTTAGTACGTACGCACGGAAGGGGGGAGGGGGGTCTAAAAATTTTGTCTTTAGTTCATCTCCCGATCATCAGCCGGCCGGCCGAATTAATTTTGAAATTTCTCAAGTTGATTCACCCCCCCACCTCCAGCATACGCACACGTCCGCAAAATTCGGTCAAATTTTCAGACCCCCCTCCCCCCTTCCGTGCGTACGTACTAAAAGTCTGGCCCCTTATCTGCAAAGGACCGGTGTATATCCAGGCTTTTGGGGTAACCTTTAGGTCAGCTGTTCAAACCCAGGTGTGAGGACTCTTCAGAAAATCAGTCCTCTAATTAGCAATCTAATTAGGCAGTTGCAGTGAAAACCCACACAACGGTCGTTTCTGGGTAAGATGACCCACACCTGGTCTAAGGAAACGATCTATTCTCTACTCTCCTGCCAATGTTTTGTTTTAAAAACTTAGATAACTTACTGAATTCACTCCTGGTATGTTACACTGGCATACTTTGTTAATATAGATCCCTCTTTCATAATGAAAAATACTTATTTGAAATTTTACAGGTTGCATAATGTATTTTTAAAAGAGGATAATGAGAAAGACAGGGTTTAAAGTCACACTGTTCGTTTGTTGCAGTCTCCCGATGCTCCCTGTAACTGTAATGTTTTTCATGATCTATGCATTATTCTCAGCTATCATCTAAATAAGGAGGGATGTATGTGTGTTACAGCCTGGATGGAACCAGTTACATCAGCACTAACGATGGTCTCCAAACCTCACAACCATGCTTCATCGTTCCGGGGGCAACACAGATTATACACTCCTTATTCATGTTCAATGAAACCAGAAATGAAGGAAAAGCATAATTTTTGTCACGTACAAAGCATATTTTTAGCAAACTGTAGCATTAGCTTTAGTTAATGTGGTTGTTGAAAATGTAACAACTCATTGACTTATTACACTCCAGTAGAATAAAAGATTATAAAAAATACATCTTTAAAGTTCTATTCAGATATAATTTGTTCTACCAGGGGACGAAATGCATCTGAAGCAGTTACTGACAAGGTGCGGAATTTTAATCCAGCCATGTCTGTTATTATTACCAACCCCCACAGTAAAAATTCAGGAGCGAATTACCTTCTGTGTTTCAGTGAGCATGGACCTTTTCCGTTAGTAGTGGTTCTTCCAAATAGTCATGTAGGTGATAAGGTCATATCTATAAAGACATCCCTCTTTTTTCTAAGGTGGAGACAGCATTCATCCACTAAAAGTGGATCTTGAATGGATACTGAGTTTTCCACATAAACGTCTAGCAAGCTACACCTACAGTGTATGGTCTCTACTGCGTCAAGGTTTTCAGTAGGTGCAGAGCAGTACAACAGTGCTCAATACAGGTTCCTAAGTTACTGTACGGATGGGATGGAAAAAACATTCAGTTTTTGTATTTAATTAGTAGTATATTATAGGTCACCCAAAAAAAAAGAAAATTCAGTTGTCATTTGCATTTCAGACACACTAACTCTGACGTTAAAGTTCAGACAGGATTAGCTAAATGTCCGCTATCTCTGGTCATTTGGGAAAATCACGCACGTGTCTTATCCCATTTGAATCAGCCGGTTCACTTTACAATCCACATGCTGAACCTCTCTGGGTAAAACTAGTCCAGTCCAAATTGGGCTTTAGACTACTGTCCCAGCAATACTTGGTGTGCAAACGGAAGATACTGCAGTCTTCTCGTAGTCTTTTTTGGGGGGTTTGGATGGGTATTCTTGTGAGACAAACAGAGACACACTGCAGTCCGGTTTTCGCTCTGCAGATACATAGAGTACAGAAAGACGTGTGTGATCCTGTTGCTCGTCCCATTCCTCACTTATCACTTGCTTTATTAGAAAGAGAGAATGAAAAATCCGCACTACAGACAAGGGGAATACACTGTGTTTGTTGCAGTGTTTACAGTGACATGGCAGTGCAGCGTGTGAGTCACTGCGCCATGCTGTCAGGATCCCTCCATAGCCTGCATCCTCTTAGGTCCATATCACAATGCCGTTTGATCTTAGCATAGCAAGCATTGCACCGTCGGTATCATTTGTAAGGATCTGCTGCAAAAGCGAAATAGAAAATAAAAAAGTGGAACAAAAATACTCAGAGGTCAATATTCAGGTTGAATCACCATCCCACACCTTCAATGTCTGTACATGCCTGGCAGCCCAACCAGACCTGCTGGCTGATCAGAGACGACAGGTTATATTATCCCAAGGAGATGGAATTAGCGCTCCTTGAAAAAGAGAGACTGTAAGCAGCTCGTCTACTGACTTCAGAGATATCAAGACATTATGCTGATAAAAACAATTAGGAATTAGGCCTGCAGCTGTCTTCTGCAATTGATCGTTATTTTGCCTAACCCCCCTGTGTAATCTTATAAACTGCAACTGTCATATTTAGTAGAATATATCAACATGCCAGTTAGTAAAGGTGTTCTGCAAAGAGACTGCGTTTACAGCGTCATGCACTTTAGAAACCCACTCTCAAGTCAGCAGTGGTGGGGGCGGGGTGGGGTAGGGGGGGTGGCGGCTGAGATATAGCCTAGCTGACAAGGGGTAACCTTGCAGAAATCTAATTGAAAAGATTTCACAGTCAATAAACTGATGCTCCGAGATTCAATTACTTGCTTGGGAATCTCATACATTGACAATTACTCCTGAAGGGGTAATTTCATGGTTGAGTATGTGTTTGCATCCTTTGTAAGTGCTGATTTGCGACATATGCGTGCGACAGAGAGGGTTTCTGTGTGTTCTGCATTTGCCGTGAGACGTGTGTGTGAGTGGGAATAGCATGCGAAGGAGAGGTTTGAGATGTGTCGTTCAGTCCTGCTGGAGTTTATGTTAGGGGCAGAGCTGTTGTCCTCACACCTGAGGGTAGTAAAACACATGGCCGCCCCATGAAAAGCCCGGAAGCACATGGGGAATGTGGGCCAGAGCGTCCAAACAAACTGCGGTCGGATTTCACACTGGACACCGGCGTCTTAGGTCACGTAGCGAGTGAGATAGAAGTTTCAAAACTAAGAACTTGGCGCCTTTAAAATCAGTACAGCTTAATAACGATGGAACATCCTCTTTTGCAGTAAGTGCTAAAGTTTCTTCGGTTTTTAATTTTTGCATTTTTTACATGCTTTGCATATCTTTTGCATATTTTCTCAAAAGGGTGAAACCCAAAAAAGTACTGAAATGTGGTTGACCTTCTGCTGTAGTCAGCAGTATTATGGAAGCAGTATGAAGTAGATGAATATATTGTACTGCATTCACCACAGCCAAACATCAAGTCAAATGAAAGTACATTTAATAAGTACCTTAGAGAAAAACAGACAGTGTTATGCTCTGCATCCATCGATTGTCCATTCGTATTGGTAAAAAGAGTGAGCATTTTCTCTCCCGCAATCTTTTCTTACTGGCTAAGATATGAAACCAGCTCCTTCTTTGCGTGTTAACTTGTTTACTTAATGGTACATTAATTTCATCAGCATGTCAACAGAAAGAAAAAGCCAGTGAAATGCTTTTACGTAAAGCAAAAACTTCGAGATTCCAGATTTTTTTGGAGGCAGCATTGTTTTGCAATCTCTAACGTCTTTTTGGCTGTTATAAATCCAGAGGCAAGAGGACTTTGGCAATGGGGGTCATCAGACTAGACACAGAGCCCATCACCCTCGCAGCTCAAGGTCACCCTGTGACGACAGTGCGCTTTTCCTTAGAAAATATGCCGTTTATAGACACTGTTTGATAACTTCCGCCATTCAATTGCTTTTAATCTGCACCACAAACTCATAATTGTTTTAGAAAAGCCGCAACACCAGTGAAGCAATGCAATCAATGCATGTTGATATTACGATAAGGATTATTAACTGCAAGATTTTCCATGAGCAAGTTGAGTTTAGTTTACATTTTGTTTATCTTGCAGAAACAAAGAGAGTTATGTATATCTGAAGTGGCAAAACAATTCACATGATGTATTAGCCAGAGTGTCACTGCGGAGTTGGCAATGTACCACAAACACAATGGTTGTGTAGTCAGGACTTTCTGTGAAGTTGTCTTCACTTTTTTTTCCATTTTTTGCATTTCTGCATAATGCAGGCTGCACAAATGCAGTTGCTCTTAAGTGTTAAAACAAGGGCTTTTATAATAAGTTTCCCAGCATATGCTTATACTGGAAAACAAATTCATGTGTCAGTTTACATAGCTGGATATTTTTGTGCTCAATGGAACTACAAAAGGGCCAATTCTAGGATTTGATGCAATCAACTTTGGGTTCAGCTTTACATCTGTTACTTGTTTTATTATTTAATTTCTAAGATATTCTAGTTTTCCAATCCATCAACATATCATCACTGTATTTTTACACTATAAAATGTGAAGCAGCACATGCCTACATAAGTCACTTGTTGGCACTATAATCATCATCATGGGACTATTTTAAACATTTTTATCTAAATGTAATCAACATAATATGCATCCCATAATGCTTTGCATGTAGAAACCTCTCTTTTGCAAATCTTGATCATGATCCTGGGCATGTTGTTGCTAAGCGACCAACTATGAAAAGCTTCTATAGCTTATTGAAGCATTGTTTTCCATGCCAATATTTCATCTTGCAAAATGACACGAGTAATTTCATGCAGATTTAGTCCCTTAGAAACTAATTATTGTTGGTGCCTTTTTGAATTTGATTTATGCAATTTTAGATTAAATGAATAAAACCAAATAAAATTATAAATTCTAGCAATTAAAAAAATATTCTGAGGAACCTGCTTATTTGTCTAGTAATTGTTTTTGTAAATCTAATAATCTACAAGCTAAGGTTATAAGAAATTCAATACCAATTGAATGCAAAAAAAAACATATGTAATATTATTTCCTAAATCAATATTTGATTAGAAAATAGATTTCTGTTCTTAACCACTGCTACAGATATTAAGCAGAATCTATGGATGTACTGAAGCCTCACATCTCCAGGGTTGTGGGCAGTCGATTCTGTGTTCGTGTGTGTTTCCTGCTATGGTTAAAGCGTGGTGTTAACTGAAGTGGAGTCTCTAATTTGACCACAGCTTGCAAATGAGTCCGCCTGGATAAACGAGGATCCATTACAGGTAGCCCCACGTTCCTTAGTACAGGCTAGTGCAGCCCATACTGCATTAGTGGTCACAGAAAATGGGTGCAAATAACAGTGATATCCAGGTGTGTTATACAGGGGAGGAAAGGCAGGACTATTCCGTGGGCCCCTGAGTGACAGGGCCCCTAAAACACATAATTAGATTGGTCAGGATTAGGGGCCCCAGTAAAATATGCTCTCGTGGGGCCAGAATTCTCCAGCAGCTCCCCTGGTTATACCAAGAACACAAAAACCGTACTTATGGTCTCGGCAAGACAGGTCTTATGAACTTGTCTTCCAAAAACGAATTTGGGCCACATTGAATCATGATATTGGTCTCGTTTGGTGAAACATTAGTACGTAGAAAATCATGGCTCTTCTTCCTGTTCTGTGAGACACACACACACACACACACGTGAGGGCTCCTCTCGCAGTGCACAGACGCCCAGTTTCCCAGCAGCCTTGCTGAGGGACTTACTGAAGGACCCATCGGTAATATGACCATCATCCTAACCACACGATTCGAACTGGTGACTTTCTGGACACAAACTCCCAGCCCACAGAACCACATGCAGTCTCAAGAACAGTGTCATACTTCGAAGTAGTCGCCCCACTATGTAGTCCGATATAATTGATATTTTATTATAAGAAGACTGGAGAATATATACTTGTTATTGTACTGTTATGTTCATTTTTTTTTCTATCGCTTTGTTACCTAAAAATTTTTATTAAATGTCTGCATAGTCGCCCTTAATGCCCCTGCAAAAAAACTGAAATAATGTCATCAATAAACTTTATGTAGTTAAATATATGCAATTAATTAGAACAATTATGACATGATAAATATGGCCAACAATATTTTTGAAAAATCTCAGAGTAGCTAATGATCAGTATTATTGCCTGAAAACAAACTATATTTGATATTTATCTTGAGCATTTGCAGATTTCAAATTTGAAGCATTGCCCTCAAAGTTATTGACAGTGACAGATTCTTATAAATTAAATCAAACTAAATTTGGACTGGGGTTTGTAAGTGTGGTAACACACGTGAATCTATTAATTCGTCAGCACGGAGAGAAAGAAAACAGTTACAAATAAAAAGAAAAAAATGAATTACATTACCCCAGGAACCATTAATTAAGAGTTTAGTACAAACCTAGCCTGGGTGACACAATGGTATCCTCCCTCCTCCGCACACAGTGAACAGGATGGGTCAGGAGGTAAAGATTACCAGGCGCTGTGTTCACGGAACCGGGTGCATTGGTCAGATAAAACAAATATAGAGCTTTTTGGCCATTTTGACATGCAGTGGTGCATTTAAAAGGAGATCACACATGCAGGAAAGACCCCAAATGGAGGACGAACCCTGAATATATATCATGTAATTAATGTTCTGTGTTCATCCTTACTGCCCTGTTTTCATAAACGAATAGCATATATAGAACATGTAGACTAGACTTTACCACCGCAAATGGTTGCGAAGAAATGTATAAATGTATAAATATAAAGGCGTCCAATGCGCCTCTTCCAGACACCAGGCTATGGAAGCGTACTTCCGTCCATTACATGTTACGCTATCGACTAGTAGGTGCTCTGGGGTAGCGGTTCCAGCACCATCGCCATCCTTATAATAAAACAACTGGCTACATATTAATATCTTTATTTCCTTGGAAGATGGTAGCAAAGCAAAGGATCCGAATGGCAAACGAGAAACATAGCAAAAACATCACGCAGAGAGGCAACGTTGCAAAGACACTGGTAAGAAATTGGTTTTCCTCACAGGATCAAGTCTAGTTCGCATCTAAAATGGAAGGAATACGATCACGCTTATGTTAAATTACCAGTCAGCGATCAGTCTGTTTTCTGTCGAATATAACATAATATGAATCTCGTTTCATAGCCAATAATCCCTTTGAAGGATCGCGGCGATTCATTGCGTCTTTCGTCTGCTTCTCCTCAAGATCTTCCCCTCATCCCGTATCTCCACGGTCGTCTTCATTGCACCTGAACAAACATGGATACTGATGGTTTAATATATTACTTTTTGGGGAGATTATTGGGTCTGAAAAAGTGTTCGATAAGCTATAAGTGAAATATGTATGCTGCCTGGTATTCAAACACGCACATTGTCCTTACGAGCTGACATAGCCTAAGATCACCATTAAACAGGAAAATCATAAATGAAGCATGACTTCTGTTCGTTTACTTTGTAATATACAGAATATACAGAACTATTAAAATAATTTCTAACCGAATTTTTCATTATATGTGTCAAAGTCACTATAACTGATGTGGAAACATCGAAACGATGTATTTAATATTTATAAATATTTGCATGCATATATTGTGCGGTATCTAATCATTTGAGTTACTGTCAATAAATATGATTTTAAATGTGTCACTGTGCAGATTTGTAGCCAATGATAACCGTGTCTCGAAAATCTCGAAGGCGACACAGAAATATACATTACTACCCTATAATTTCCTTTTCTTAAATTATTACCTTTATTTGCGTAACACCGGAAACTGGATCCTTGGTAATAATTTATAATTGTGAAAACCGATGAGAGTGCCGTGATGGTTATACGATCAATAGTATATTTATCAAGAACTGAAGGGACACGTGACTTTACTTCCGATGGAGGCAAAGCACGAATCTAAGGAAATGTGCCACGTCTAAATGTTATATATAGGTGTACATGGGACGATATACTGGGACCCTGTAATGGCTCCAGTGAAACTGTAAGTGACGTAATGCGTTTTACAGGCAAGAACTAGGACATGCGGGGGGTTTGCAAATCTTTAGACGGTTGCTTTTGCAAAACTAAAATCTTCACCAGATCTCTTGATAGTTAAGGTGACACGTGACACGGTTTAATTTAATAACCGATCATTCTGGTAAAACAGAGAGTCAGCAGTACTGATAATGACATTTTAGCAATATATGTAATTATATCTTACGCATTATATATATTAGGGGTAATAAACAAAACAATGTGCCAGTACTTAAATTAAATCTGAAATATCGGTCTACCCTGAAAATGCTTGCATGAGTGTATTGAAAATCTATGGAAGAGGATAAAATGCATCATTTTTTTCCCAGATGAAATGCTTATATATGGTTATTTTCCAAATAAAATGGTTATACAGGATTCTGTATTAAGGCTAGTAGGCACATAGTGAATAGAAGTTCAACATCTGCATCTAATGGGGGATTAAACTGGTAGATAGTAATTCAGTGGCCCTTTAGAGAAAAAAAAAATTGCAGGTAATTATAGCTAAGAATCAGCTTCACTAATTGTTGGGCTTTTGTCTTACAGAGACCGCAGGAAGAGAAATACCCAGTAGGACCATGGCTTCTGGCTCTGTTTGTGTTTGTTGTCTGTGGATCAGGTAACAAACACACACTTCATTATCTGAAGGAAAACCCACTAGGCATGTTCATTTCTTGATCTAAATCATGGAGTCAATTCATACACGATGGTTTTCTATTCTTTATTTTGGTGTCTAATTTTAATAATCACGATTAACAATGAAAAAAAGGCCACGAGTTTTTCATTTTATACCATCTTTGTAATTTCCCTGTGCAGTGCGTTACTAATCCAATTATCAGTGTAAGCCTTTTCAAAATTACCAGTGTAAATTAATGTCTTATTGAGGAAATTGAATTATCATCCCGGTTGCATTGTGTTCTGATGCATGGCGTTCATTATCAGGCTGGTAATGCTGGCTTCCGCCCTCTGTTATAGCCATCTTTCAGATCATTCAAAGTATCAGGATGGGCATGTGAGCTCAGGACCGGATAATGGGTAGCTCTTGCATTCCTCATTGGACCGAGGGCTGACGGTTACAGCGCGGAGGAAGACCAGAGGTTCAGACTAGAATCTGCTGCAGGAGCGGGTCCCAGCGTGTGGCCCCTCGTTCATGACGCGTCCCTTCTCATGCTTGATTGCGTTCTCGGCTAAAGAGACATGGGGCTTTTCGAACCGACTGGAGCGATTCTGGTTGGCTTTAGCCGTTTACGTGTGCTGCCCTTCACCTATTTAACGTCCATTTGTGCCATTAAGTAAGCAAATCTCTAAATATGTGCCATAATCTGTTTATAAATTTTGTGCGCACAGTGAAAATGTTTTTCAATTAAATGGTAAAGTCAATTTGTGGTGCCTGGAGTCACTTTTTTTTGAGATTATTACTTGGGTGGTTGTTGGAACAGCATTCTTTGTAAATTGCCAGAATTTAACACAAAAGCCCTGTTTTTAAGTGATACATTTTCTCAGACATCTACAAATTATGAATTTGCCCCTTGAGAAGAAATTCGAAAAGATTACAACTTTGTGGTCCAGCCATCGATATTCCATACCACTTACGCAAGATTATGTGGGGTCACATTGAGCACTGAGCCTATCCCAGGTAGCATAGGGCACAATACAGAAGAAAACCGTGTTTGGAATGTCAGTCCATTACTGGCACACATGCATACATACACACACTACTGGTATTTGGGAGTAGCCAGTTTGCCTACCCACATTCTTTTGGACTGTAGAAGGAAATCTGTATACCTGAAGGAAAATGGTGCAAACACAAGAAAAACATGCAAACTCTGCACACATTGGTGGAGTGTGGTCACCATGGTGGCTAAGCATTTAATTGTAATTTTTGAACCACTGCTGATGAGGGATGTGATATCAACATGCCAAACAGGTCACATCAGATCCCTTTTCCCACATCCACAGACTCTAGCTCATTCTCTTCGATCCCCAGATGTTCCCAAGCACGCATGGGAGTTTTACTTCCACAAAAAAAAAAAAAAATTAAAGCAGAATGAAAAATGATTGGTTCAGAGATATAACCGGTTCAGAGATATAATTGGTTCAGATTGTAGAGGAGGTGGGTTCAAGCAACTAGAAGAGGCAGGACCAACCAATCAGATGTCTTGGTCCCGCATCCTCTAGTTGCTAAGACGCACCTCCTCTACAATCTGATTGGACAAATCACTTTTTGTTCTGCTCTCGGAAAACACTTGTGTAAATAAAACTCCTGCAAGCTTCCCATGCCAGCTGTTAGCTTCCATCCTGTTAGAGATGCCCAAGAGCTGACCAGGTGGCATCCTTATAAAATGCCCAAACCATCTCAGCTGACTTTTCTTGATCTGAAGGAGCAGAAGCTCTATTTCGAAGTCCCTCTGGATCTCCGAACTCCTAACCCATCACAGAGAGTGAGTCAATCAACCAAGCAGAGAAACCTCATTTCAGTCACTTGTGCACATGACCTTGTTCTTTCAAGCCTAACCCACAGCTCATGTCCATAGGTGAGGATCCAGAGGTACTGCAACCATGGGTTTGGAGACGCTGATGCTCATCTCTGCACTTCACATTTGGCATAGGATCACTCTGTGCTGGAGGTCCTGGTTGGATGAGGTCAAAAACGTAACAATATATGAAAAAAGCATAGATGTCACATGAAGCCTCCCCATCAGCTGTGCTTTGATCTCCCATCCATGAAAATCGCAAACAGGCGTAGAGCCAACATGTGTGCTTGCTGGAGGGTATTCAAAATGATTAAATAGACACAAGTCTTGCTCGAGTCACACAGGAGCCAAATAGCAGAAGATGGAGTTCCCCATGTTACTCACTGGTGTCGAAAATTTTGATTCTCCAATGTTCCTCTTCTTAACCGTTAATAATACGGAATATCACCTCTGTTCGGTAGTCCGAAGATACTTCACCCACCTACCATGCAACACTGAAGCCACGTCACCATTTACTGCTTTCAGCATCTCTGTGCAGATTTTATGTACTCCTGTAGCCTTTCCACTATGAAGGACTCAAACCATTATAGCAACTTCAGCTGCTGTTATCCACCAGAACTACTGCCTCCTAGTGAGAGGACATATCCACTGAGTTAACAAAGTGTTCTTTCGTGAATGAAGGTATATTTTATTTATATGTATTTAGCAAATGCTAAATATCTAAAATCATGCACAATTAAGAAAACAGGGTGCACCAGTCCCTGGAGCAATTAGAGCTAAGCATACAATGGTTACAAAATATGCACTGAGATCACTCGTTGAAGCAAAGAATTTGAACCAGTGACTTTCTGTCCCCAATCAGGCAGGCTCAGTGAGTCCCTGAACTAATTGGCATAAAGGGCCTTGTTCAGGGGCCCAATGGAGACCAGTCATGTGATTTGAATCAGTCACTCTCCGACCACAGAAGTAGCATCCTATCTCACGGAGTCACTCACAACCCTAAAGAGTTGGTCGGCACTTCCCCATTCTGAGGAATCGTACAGTTTGACAAAACATCTTTGTGGTCACCCAAATTATCTCTCCAATGATCTCTCCAAACTCTTCCTATGCACAAGCTTTGGCCTCTGTTGCCGACTTCCCTGCAGTCTTTCTGGCCTGTCGGTGCCTGGCTCTTTCAGAAACCCCCTCCTTCATCAGCCTGACAGTTTCCCTCATCACAGATGCCTACCAGTGGATACAAGCACTGATTGCCTCACTGGCCACAACTCAAGCATCCAGCTTAACAATTGATGTCCTGAACATAGTCCATTCAGACTTAATGTCCCCGACCTCACTCAGTATGTGGGAACTCCGGAAAAGGAGGCATGACTTGAATTCATCTCTCACAGAAGATCTAGCCAGATATTCCCAGCAACCAGCTGCTCGTCTGGGTCATCCTGGTCCATTTGGCCTTCTCCCAATTGATTACCAATGGTGCCTCACTTCAATGTCCAATCAGAAGACACAACTAAGTAATTCACTGACCTCTGGCCTGGGGTACTGTGCTACCATGTGCACTGGATTGATTTTTTTTATGGACAATCTATTACTTGCCCAGAAGCCCAGTAACAGTGGACCATTCTGGTTTACTTCCAAGACACCATTCTGTGCAATTACACCCCTTCAGGTACCTCCATTGTTGTCCTGCATGAGAACTGGGGTCTCCCTATAGGACCACAGCATCTGTATGCAGCCACTATCACTAAGGAGGCAGGTTACACACAAATTTCACTCAGTTTTCCTCTCAACCATCTGGTCCACCAGGATAAATTGGAATTATAAAGCCCTCAGCCAGGGACTTGTAAGCATTTCCTACTTCCACCCAATATGGGGAACTCCAGAATAGGTGAGACTCCACCCCCTAGTTAAGAGGTCTGATTTTGGAGCCCATCCTAAGCATGGACGTAAGGCTGAACATATCTAACCGATACCATTCCCAACAACAGCTCAGCCTACTTTCCCACCAGAGAAGCAGAAGTCCTTACTCCACACACCTGCCACACAAATGGCACTGTACTTGAGCCCCACCTTTCATCTTGCCGATGGTGGACCTACATAAGGGCTCCATGCAGACACTCGAGACGGACTGGGTTACTTGGCGAGCACCACCCCCAGGCATGACTCCAGGACTGAGACGTGGTAACTCTTTTGCTGGCATGGTACACGGGTTCTTCATAGTACCTTTCTTCTGGGAGTTTTGTTGGATTGCAGTTTGTCTGGCCCCTTTTCACAGACCTGCTTTCCAAGAGAAACCCAAGCAGGAGCTGATTTTCCAGACAGCACAGCTATGTGGATTGTTAAGGCACACAATGCCTTCCTGTAGCTAAAGTCCTGATCCTCAGAGGGCTAATAGTGAACATGGATATTCCCATTTACTTGACTGAAACAGTGAGTTTCACATAATTACTGCCATGGGAAAGATTTATTTTCATTCCTTTACATGGTAATAAAACTAAATATGTGTTGTATAGACAAAGAAACTGTAGATCGGCCATCAGCCAAAGAGGAATCATCATTACAACCACAAACATCTATCTTTATTTTGGCTTTTTTCCCCAGATGTTCAAAATAAACGACCACAGGTTTTGTAAAATATATCTCCCTCAGTAAACCCTGTGGATGGACTGAGAACTTTATTCATAAAAACACGAGTTATGGCTGAGATATTTGCAGCTTTCACTAATCCGATAAGATTTTCAGGAAAGTTTTGCAACAAGTTCTCCCACACTGCGGTTCACAAAGCAGCGCTAAGCAGATCTTGCAAGATACCTGCGTAAAGTTTACCGTCCTTTACGTTTCCAGCTGACCCTCTAGCTACACGACTTGATATGTCTATTCACTACTGCCTCTCCCTTATTGATAGTCATCCCTAGACACAAAGGAATACCTGTCACTTTGACTGGGTTACTTGTTAGCATGGTAGCATTACACCTGCAAGGTGGGGGATTATAATTGTGTCTCGGGCTTATGTGTGAAGTCTGCAAGTTTGGTAAATTGTCTTGAATAAGTAATTATTTGTGTGACTTGTATCCCCTGCCTCATGCCCAATGCTTATTGAGACAGGCTGCAGGTTTCCTGTACTGGATAACAGGTTATGGAATATGGATTGAAAACTTACACTTACTGGCCACATTATTATATACACCTAGAGTGTACTGGGTAGGACCCACTTTTTCAAGGGTAGGTGCCTTTTCAGTGCAGAGAAGCCATTCCACACACCTCTGTTGAACTGAGCTGTTACTTTTGCACTTGAGGCTTTCCTGTCTCATTTCTGTTTCTGGACCCACAAATGTCATTTTCGTTGCCATCTGACTGGATGTCTTTTGTGCATCACTGGAGTCCCAGGAGTGAACCTCTTGACCACGTCTGTGTGCTGCAGACACATGATTCACTATTTGGAGGAGCAGGTTGTTTGCATTATTTTAGAACATCTAAAAACGGCCATTAATACTGCACAAGACACTGCACAGGTATGGAATGTGCGAAATAGACTGATCTATGTTTATGCACATTTCCACGCATCCATCAGTCTCCTAACCACTTATCCTGGTCATGGGAAGGTCTGGAGCCGATCCCAGGCAGCATAAGGCACAAGGCTAGATTAAATCTTGGATGGGATACCAGTCACAGGGCTCATACTGCAAACAATTAAAAAGCCCCAGTTAATCTAAGTGCATGTCTTTGGAGCGCAGGAGAAAACCCACGAGATAAGGAGCTAACATAGACTCTACACATAGCATAGATGAGATTCTAACCCCCAACCATTAAGGCAACAGCAATATCGACTGAGGCACCCTCCTGTCCAACTTTGTATATTTTTTTCCCCTCAAAACCGGGGTTTCAAGCTAGTCCTGTTGAAGATGAGACTTTAGAAACACCGAATTGACTGTAATCATTCAAACATGTTATGTAGTGCTTCAGCCACAAAGACCATGCCCATTGTTACGTTGGCATTTAAAAACCATCCATTGTCGATGCATGCAACAGGAGCCAGCATAGCCAACGACCAGCATAGACTATATTAGGAAAACACCAAATTGAGACGCACAGGTATTAACCTTGACTGCGAGCTAAAGTTTAACAGGAGTGACGCATGACTGCTTTCACGACACACCATCACCCTTTATCCAGATTTCTGTATGAAATGGCCGCCACACCTAGCTTGTGGTTTCATATGAAAGGACAGGTTTCTTAGAAAAGTGCTGGACGAATTTTATTGTCCTCAGTTAATGGACTTTTGTTACCTGACATCTGGATGCTACCAGCTCCCCGAGGCCGAAGTTAAAATGCCGGCACAGCCACTCACTGAAGAAGGTGGAGGAGCGAATCCGGCAGGGCATCACACTATCTTCAGTTATTACTGTACTTCATCCCTGTTAGCACTCTTGGGGTGGAATCTTCAGAGACAGCCTTTTAATCCACAGGGCATATTGTCATCCATTCAGTTGGGGTACATCTACACCGTCCACCCTCTCCTATGCCTCAACAGTCATTAGACCATAAATTCTGGCTAGCAGGTGCATAGTCACATCCAGAGTAGCAGCTCATCACTTGGAATTCCTTGCAAAATCATGATGTTAGATTCCCTTAGTACAGCTCCAGATTCATTGAGATTATGCCAAATTTTGCTGGTGCTTTGAGGATCATCGCTGACACATTATCCTGGCTGCAACTTTGGCATCCCGGTCTAGCTACATAATGATACGTCTACCATTCAAGGCAATTCCTACATTCTTCCAAATTTAAGTACAAGGGAGGTAAGAATAAAATACTAGGGGACATGTGAGATTGCAAACGCCACAGTCCTGTACATATACTGACTTACAATGGAGCTTTGCTTTTTGGTCCACACTTACAGTCAGGACACCTCGATACTGCAAGATTATCAACAAGTGTTACCAAACGCCTTCTAGGAAGTTCAAACTTTACAAATACAGAAGCACGTGAAAACTAGTTTTGGTTTTTTTCTTTTATTTTGAAGTTGAGTGCAACTGTCAAGTGCAATTGAATTATGGTTACTATTTCTGCCTTGAGGAACATGCACAAAACATAGGCATACAGCTTTCACATATATGCAAAACCCATGTCAGATCTGATTTATGCTAAGAGTGGATTAATTGTGAAAAATGTGGAGTGCTTCACTGTCAAAAGTAAAAGCAGATGTTTGTAATTTCTCAAATGAACAATGGTTTACAGTAGTACTTGAAAGCAACCAAGAAATTACAGTTCGTCTGTCCTAATTGTCAAATGTCCTAAATTGCTGGAAATAGCTAGATACCTGATTTACAGCATTAGAGATCATCCAAACTTGCTCAGGTAAGCCCATTTACATTGTAACTTCATTTTGTACAACCTAAATATTTACTTGTCTTTCATTCTGATTATTACTATTTTACAGAGCACTTACACTAAATACATAAATGTACATAAACCTAACAACCTGCACAGAAATTCACCCAAATCCTTTTGCCTCGGATTCAAGAACCTGATTTCATGGCTTAGGTAAGAAGCAGCATCGTACTAAGAAAGGTGTGAATTTGAAATTTAAGTCAGATACAGAAAATTAATTTCTTTGCGCAGGTTGATCCACTTGGTCTACACATAAAGATTACAATAAATGCAAACATTGATCCCACAAATATCCTGTCTTCCTAATATCAAATAGGAGGATTAATCTTTTGTCGATAGTCATCGAAAATGCTTCACATTTGTCTGCAAGAAGGTGCTTGCTCTCATTTCGCTCACAGCCTGGAAAAGACGTATATATTTACACTAGAAAATTAAGTGAAGCATGGCAACACTCGTACGATTCCAGAGCCACCACTGAAATGGACATCAACTGAAATCCTAAGATGCAGGCACAATGATTCTGTAAGCTGATTCCACGTAAAATTACACATGACGAGCTCAGCAGTCCAGTGAGTTTGGTAATGTCCATCACCTGCCAGCAATCCATTTATTGAAGACGATTGTCTAAAGTGTGTAAAGCGTCTCACGAGATATTAACACTTGTGACGTTAAATATGTGCAAATATCGGAAGTGGATCCTCCCATGATTGCAGCATGTTCGTTCGTTCTCTCGTTCTGGGCCAGTGCATTTACAGTCTCCGCGCCCGTCTCCCTGGGGAGGGGGGGGGGCACTGTGCTACGCCGACCCTCCGGAGCTCTGTGAGGTTGGCTGTGCCGACGGCGCGGCCTGCTGTGTGGCTGCCCCGGGCTGCTGCGCGGAGGGCGGGGACGAACTGCTCTGCACCTGCGCCTGGAACTGTGCGAGCTGCTCGGGACTGGCCAGGTTCTTCAGCAGGTTGTTCTCCTGCTCCAGCTGCGAGTTCCTTTCGATCAGTTCTTTGATCTGCTCCTTTAAAACCTCCACTTCCTCCCGTACGGCATACATCAAGTGACTCTTCACTAGGTCCTGCAAAGAGAGATAGCAAGCACAATTCAGCATGGGTCTTCAAGAATTTTATTTCAAATATTAATACAAAATATTATAGAAATGCATACGAATAACTATTGTATTTTAACATTATTATTATTACAGATTTAATTTATTGGATAGGTATGAGGTTGCATTTTCTAGATTTGACTGGATTTTCCACATCTTTACTTGAAAAAGAAAAAACAAAACAGGAAAAAATATGACGAATAATTAACAACGGTGCAGGGCATTGCGTAAAGACGGATAGAAAACAGGGCAATTCTCCGCAGAGATGGACCCCTCCTCATTACGCCAATACAACGCGTCACCAAAAGAACAAAATGGCCGGCCTCCAGAGAGGGCAGCCAATCAGAAGGCGAGTTATTTATAACCGCATGTCAAAGATTCGGAGTTTGCCTAGCAACAGTCGGCAAGAGGCAGAATCGCGTGAGTTTCTTCAGGCGCAGATCCAACAACAAAAGGACTGCCAAGGAAACAGAAACCGTAGGTCTAAACCAGCACATTTCTCTCAGAAAGTATAACCCAAACTTAAATTCAGTTAAAAAAAAACATGTAGCCGAAATTAATTTACGTCGAATTGCTATCCTGTAAATAATCCCGAACATACATTGCCGTCATTGGCTAGCTTTGGTCATCTAGAAAATGAGCGTAGCTATGAACTAGCCGAAACTGTCACTCCGACGGTCCGCCTCTTAAAAATACGCTTGGATAAACAGCCAAATTAAGATATGAGAGAGAAGCGAATACCTGCCTATATACACCCACCTTCAAATCCAAAATATAATTAAAAAAAACATCGTTAACCATTTTCCATGTTGAAATGAAAATGTACGTACAATCAAATAAATGTTACTTAGGTAGGGGAGGGGGCATATGAAGATAAAAGAAGCATCTTCATATAAATGCAGTGATGAGCAAAATACATCATTAAATATATATTTACTAAAAACACTTACCATTGCTTGCTCTATTTTGTTGTCGATGGCCACCACACTAGCGCCGGAGGAGCTAAAAATAAAACACAAATGCATTAATGGACAGCATAGAAATATCTAACAGAAATAAGCAGGGGCCGTGAAGTGGGATAAGATTAAAAACGATAGCAGCATTAAACGAGACGTATTAAACGAGACAGTCGATGCAGTGGTTTCAATACAAAGCACTGAAGGCGGACCCAGTGATGTTAACGAGACTACTGCCGCCTGAACGTTTCATATCACAGGTCAGACAACTTTAGAATCCATTTATAAAATCAGATATGGGATACATTTTTTAAAAAGGCAAACCAATATTTCTCAAACTTTCGGTGCAATTTCAAAGCTACTTCAAATCCTGGTTATTTTTACAGCGTCGTTACCTAGAAGCATCCCGTCAAAACGGTACATTTTCCTCTTTACAAATCGCAAGCGAAAGGTACGTTTCGACGGACTGCTACATAACGCCTAATTCCACAAAGGTGACATTACAGTATTCATCATCGCTGCACCCTTCGCACGCAAGATTTGCGGCTATTCACACTTTGCATATTTAAATGTAAATTTGACGTTACCTATTATCAAGACTGAGGGGCGAACTCTCTGTGCCCAGCAACGATGACAGGAATGATATCGAAAAATTTCTTAGCTGGCAAACACCAAGATCCATCGCCACTGGATAACATGGAGTATTCATGCTATTACGTCCATATAACGGGCTAGCAAACAAAACGTCTTCTGAACTCTAATCAAAATCACATTCTCTTTTCGTCGGATCTGGAGAGGCTTTGAGGGGGGAAATCGGTCTCCAGACAGAAGAAAAACAAGCATCCAAGGGGAACCCGCACAACTACCGACGCAGCACAAAGAATATCCAAGGTCAGCTCATCTCCACCGTGCTGAAAATCTGCAGCCTCTGCCATATTTGCATAATATATCCAAGGAAAAAAAACACGCAACACTCTGCGGTTTCTCATTGGCGGAGAGAGTAGGTAATTATATTAATTTATTCAGGAACGCCCCCACCTGGAGCTCAGCCGACCTACTTAGCATAATACATTCAAAGTGCATACCGGGAAAAACCGGCTGGAGTAAGGAGGAATGACCTATTAATCTGCACGACGCGGTAACCACTTTTGGGAATTTATCCTTTGGACAATCTTGCATCAGATTCTAACGTCACAATTTTATATACAAAGCCTTAGAACAAAAGAATTTAGTAGAAATAATAACTATAGTTATATTAGTTCGTCAACCCGACGTCAGAAAGACATCCATGACATTCATGCAGGTGCATTGACGGCTGCTGTACACTTCACGCAAAATGCTGCCACCTGCCGACGAAAAGGAGAAAACCGTTTCGACCTTTATTGTGGAGAGGAAAAGGCGCTTCTCGGAAATGAAGCCACCAGAGAACAGTAACAAACAAACCTCTGGCTCCCTTTAAAATTAAGTGCATTACCCCAAGGGACATAAACCCGCAGTTTCACCTTCCTCAGCCCAGCTACACTGCAGTTTAAATGGTAAGGAATTCATTTCTATTTAAACCAACTGCAAAATTTTCTATTATACTTAATCCACAATAATTTAAAATTTTATGAATTCTATAGTTAACATCGCATTACTTTGAAAAGCCCTTTCATTATTTTCCTACAAAAAAAATTCAACAGATGCATTTCTGTCATGTTGTCTGTAGTCTAACATAATTGCTCCAGACCAAATCCTGCTGCTGAGGTACAGAATTTATTGAAATAAAGACAATTCTGAGCTTCTGAGAAACTTATCACAATAAAATCGCGCATGAACGTGTGACCCAGGTGCAGCCTGCCTGTCCTAAACCACACCCAAAGCATCTCGGCCTACTGTTCCTCATTCCAAAGCACTCAAGAACTCTCATATTACTGTTGCATTATTGAAATCCTAAAGATGGGAATAACTTACAGTTTTGGGCTGGAGTTAATCTGCCCTGCACCAGTCCAAACTCCCCACCCCCTCTCTTAAACATGAACCAGCGTTCCATAGTCCAGAGTTAGTGTGTAACTGTACGGTAATCTTTAAATATACACCTTACTTCTCAATGCTGAGACGTCAACCTCAGAACTGCCATCATAGTTATTGCAAAGACCGTCACTACGACAAGTCACAAACTGCTTCAGGTGACAAGTGACAAGGCTAAGAAAACGTGCTTTGTTGTTGAAGACAGAACGAGACTCGAACACTAAGCAGGGCCACCGCCACGGAAAAGATACTTATTTTCTCATGGTTAATTACTTTATCAAATAAGGAAGAGAAAGCATAATCCTCCACGACTATCAAATATATATGAAAAAGAACACCATTCTGCAATGAGAGAGTCTCGTGGGTACTGAAGTGTTGAAGCCCTTTCTAAATAAGCATGAATGTACTGGGAAAAGAATGAAATCCAATGCTTCACTGCACAGGCATTCTCTGCACAGAGCAAACAGCGTCCTTCAATGCAAATGTATGCCAGACAATCGAAAAAACAGAACACGCTAACCGGAAAACACACAGTACACTCATGTGAATGGGTTAGTATAATTGTATTACACAAAGAGCATAATGAAACTGGGAGTTTTTGTGCAAACCCAGCAACTGCAATACGAGAAGCAGGAAGTGATGTGGAATGCCTTTGTTTTACATGCATATTTAATAAGCAGGAGGATCAGCCCACAAAAAGCCCAATTCCAACATGGCAAACGGCTTACATGACCTTTCAGTTAATGTTGCTAAACCAAACCCAATAAGAACGATTGCTGCCACACTGCAGTCTTGAGGCAGATCGTCTTTATTTTGACAGAGTAGTCTGTATTATTAACTTCTACGTTTACGCCCAAGAATTCCCAGGTGTAATCCGCTCATTCACTCCAACAGGCAACCTGCTAAGCTTAAAGGATAAGCGCTAATGCTTTTTCCACTCCTTAATGATGGAAGACCAGCTAACAGGTATAAGACTTAATATTAAACAAAGCAGAAACAAATCGACAGGGTCATAACATGTTCTAAATCCTTCTGCCATTAAAACTTGTGTAGGGGGTGGAGCAAATCAGGTTGACTAGACACCCCCCCCCCATCCTCATCCTCATGCAACTTCAGAATCAATACACCAGAACCTGGTCCCTTCTCTAACAAATGTAGATCTTTTAAAAGAATGCAACTGGCTCTCTCTCACATGACGTTATACCATGATACAAACAAGACTGACAAGTGAATAAAATGCCAAATCAGGTAATGCTGCACAGCAAACATAGATGACAAACTGCTTCAGTTTACCAGATTTTTAAAAACAAGCCAAAAATCTCACTACGCTTGCTGAGTGGAGTCAGCTCATCTGGATTCTTAGACGGCCCTAAGGTTTAAGCAGTAACAGAGTCCAAATAAATCTCCTGTATCTGGGAGGTACTTAAGGCTTGTGCCTCATTGCCCCAGGTACATGAAGCATAATGCAGGTTTGGATCCCAAGAGGCTCAGCTGTAATGAGTAAACATGAACAGAAATGTTAAAAAAAAATAAAATAAATCACCTTGTTTCTCCCATATGCAACAGCTACAAATAGACAACAAAATAAACAGCTACAAATAGACAACAAAATAAATAAATAAGTTACACAAGCCATGTAATGGACAATTAGGGTAAGGGGGACCTGTTTATATAGCTACTGGATTCTAAATTAAGAAATCAATCTGAACTCAACTTATGTGGATTTAATCTAATGGTTTAATTAAACTTGTTACAGGATAGGTGAAGAAATGCTACATTAACTGAATTTACAGTTACAAATCAATAATTTTTGCCATTATTTCATGTACAACATAACACACACGTCACTTTAAACTCATTTTAAAGTTACAATTCTACAAGCCTAATTCTACTGAAATTTTCAACAGCTCCTGCTCTACAGAATGGATGTCCATCACATCTATATGCCAACCAAAATTATTTTAACCATGAAACTGCTGGGAATTTGATAAAAAGGGATCTGAACACCAAGATGACTGCTTTTCCATAAATGAAATGTCTCAGTGTCTTTTTCCTCCACTGGTCAAGCCCAAGAGCATTCACACATACAAAAAAAAGCATCAGCGCAAAGCACGCTAAGAAGCTAGCTCACAAAGGAGAGGAACAGACCCTAGGCTAGCATGCTGCTCAAGCGTAATGCTACGCCTGCAGATTTTACCTCTTCAAATGCTGTTCCAGTTCCCAGAACAATAGCTTCACAGCCATCTCATCCGGGCCCTGCACTCGGATCACCGTTTCTCTCATTGATGTGTTAATAAGCACTCCACCTTCGATAACAATGCCAACAACCTCTCCCGCTAAATCTCCACGGACCCCCAGACTGGCCAGCCCATCACAGCAACGTCAGCGGAGATGAGAGGGAAAAAAAACAAAACGGAAAGCGAAGAGCGTGAGCTTGGGTGGCGGGGGGGGGCTGGTATGGAGCGTCTGGCTGTTCCTGCTGTACTCGCTGTGTCCTTCTCGTGGGCAGACTTGCGAATGATTGAACGAGAGCGAGAGCAGGAGCAGGGCAAGGCGTGATGTCACGCCATGTCTGCGGCCACGTGACCCACTGTTACATAAACCACTGGCTGGGATTAACATTGTCCCGGAGCGTACTGCGCTTACACCTCGTCGCGTTATTAGGGACATTGCGATCTGCTACGCTGCACAATGTCCAGCCCCTTCTGCCCCTCCCCCTTCCATGGCACGGCCCCGCCCCCTCCCCACATCGTCTTACCCTATCACTTCCCATCAGTGCTCAGTGGTCCTGGTTATCACTGGCTTAATGAATGGGTTATGTGGAGGGGGGGGGCATCAATGGGGCACCAGGGTAAGTTCTGGAGGTTGTCCTGTCTGATCCGCGGATAGGGGATGGGAGACTGGGGGTGGGGGGGTATACAGCTGTTCTCGCCGGCTCAGTGCCAAAACCACAGCTTGAGAGAAACACAGGACCTCCCCTACACGGCTGAGCTCCCCCATCCCCACCCCCATAAATAGCTAAAAGATTCACATCAGGCAAGTGCAAGCTACCATTTGCTACAGTTCCCATGGTCGTCACAGTGACGTATAGTCAGCAGGGCCGCTGCACATAAACACAGTGGAAGTCTGTGCACGCAGGGGAATAAACTCAGTCACTCCCGGGTCCAGTGCGAGGTTTTCAGGCATCAGGCCGTTTGGCGGCCAAGACCCATGGAGCTCACAGGGAGCTGATGCCATACTGGTGCGATGCTGAAGCCTCCTGGCTTTGACCTGGTCTGTGTCTACGTGTGTCAGGTGTGCCGATTCTGCACACCTTAGCCACCGCCTCCAACGAGGAGTGGACCCAGGCCAATATGGCGGCCACGCCTTTTATTCCGCAGATAACCAGCTTATAAATAACCAATGCCGTCAGCTACAGTGAGCGGGTGACTCTCCTTTTGTGCTCTGGGCCATCGCCCATTAGTACAAGTACGCTGGGGGGGGGGGGGGGGGGCGCGCCCGCCCGCGGGGGGCCCCCCGCGGCGCCCCCCCCCCCCCCCCCCCCCCCCCCCCCCCGCGACCCGCTCCGGGGACAGTGGCAGGTGGGGAGTTTGACTGGGGC
>JAODJX010000001.1:44971703-44986503 GCA_026776945.1 Isichthys henryi
AGTATATATGATACTTAATACTGCAGAATAGGTGGGTGGGAAAAGTCTTTGTTGCCAGTGAACTGCAGAGGAGCCAGTTACACCATCAAGATAGAAGCATCCAAAAAGTTTTATTGACTTTGAAACTATACCTTGATCTGAACCTGAGAAGTAGCTCCAAGCTGACAAGGGAGCTTAACGGATTGGCATATCAAGAAAGAGCAAAGGACTAAGGGATAGTGCCATATCTAAACTGGGCAGGAAACCATAACACACCAGTAGATTCCGGAAGATTCAGCAAAGCGCAGGGCAAGAACAGCAGATCAAGATGCTAGCATGCATGGGCCGCTAGGTGAAAGCATACCCAGATCTGCGATAAGCACATCAGGCCAGCACACATCAGGGCCTGGGAGCCATTTGGATCCAGCCCAGCATCTCCCTCTGTCTTGGTGGATGCGCCCCCACTCTACAAAGAACTCATTATGCACCCCCCGCCTTTGTTCCCATCTTTCCAGCCTTTGCAGGTACAGCTCCAGCCAGGCACGCAAGGGGGGAAACACAACACCCAGAGTGTCATAAAGCGATGGTCTGCACTGAGGACATGCTGGGAAGGGACGGAGAAGATGTCCTCCGCAGACGAGGGGTGATAACATCACACATTTACGACTTGAGTGAAGGTAACCAGAGCATGAGACCTCATCAGAGACACGCATCGGATATGCCTTCGTGTTCGGAGAAGAGACGGATGGCGAAGGCCGACTCCAAGAGCTCACTGGCAGCTTGAAGAACCATGACACACTCCACATGACTTTTGTCAGCAGACGGACAACCTGAGCAGAATAATTTGGAAGACCAGTCATAACCTGTCAAGAGCATTCCATGCTGAGAAACGCCCTTTCCAAACGCAGTTTTACATAGCTCAGCACGCTCAGTATCGTTGTGCTGACAGCCGCGTGGGCAGGAGGTGCTGACAGTATCTGACCTCAGCACAGGGAGGACAACAGTGTGTAATTAAGCAGGACAAACCAGGAAAAAAAAACACAATGCTTATAACAGGATTAGGTGCCACACAAAAAGCTCTATAACCCGCGGCTGGAAAAAATCCGACTGACCGTTCAACCTTCTCAAGCTAGATATAGCAAAAGTAAGGCTTGGAAACATGAACAGATGCGCAATAGGACATAAAATGCTTTTTCGGATAAAACCCATTGGAATCCACATTAATGCCCCATATAACAGAACTCGGTCCGTTGTTTTGGCCCATCAGATCCCTGTACAAACAGAGCGAGAGTTTGGTTCACGTTGCCAGCAGTAAATCAGGTTCATTCCCGGTGGGTGTTGGACTCTGCCAGGGCTGCTCTGTGTCACGGATTCTCTTCATAACATTTATGGACAGAACTTCTAGGTGTAGCTAAGGGGCAGAGGCGGCCCGGTGTGGGGGGCTCAGGATCGCGTCTTTACGGTTTGCAGATGTCCTGATGCCCTGGTGGTTTCATCAAGCTGACTTGCAGTATGCACTGGGGCGGTTTGCAGCCGAGTGTGAGACGATCGGTATGGGAGTCAATACCTCCAAGTTTGAGGCCATGGTTCTCAACCAGAGAAGAGTGGATTGCTCTCTCCTAGTGGGGATGAGTTACTGCCTGAAGTGGAGGAGTTAAATTATCTCAGGGTCTTGCTCACGAGTGAGGAAGAAAGCGGAAGTTCAACAAGTGGATTGGCAGTAATGTGGACACTGTACTGTTCTGTCATGGTGAAGAGAGAACAAATCAGAAGGTAAAGTTTTTCATTTACCAGTCCATTTATAACAGCTATGGTCACATGCTTTGGGTAGTGACAGAAAGAACGAGATTGTGGATATAAGCAACAGAAAAGTTTCCTTCACAGGGTATCTGGGCTCGTCCTTAGAGAAAAGGTGAGGAGGTTGCACATTCGGGAGGGGCTCAAAGTAGAGCTGCTCCTCCTCTGCATGGATAGGAGTCAGCTGAGGTGGTTCAGACATCTATATAGAATGCCCCCTGGACGGCTCCCTAGGGAGGTGTTTCGGGCATGCCCAGGGACACGTTGGAGAGATTGTATCTTGTGGCTAGCCTGGGAACACCTTGGTATTCCCCTGGTGGAGGTGGCTTGTGAGACGGAGGTCTGGGCATCCTTGCTTAGACTGCGGCCACCACAGAAAACATTAGGAATGGATGGATGAATTGTAATATATTTGCAAACAAGAGCGCAGGGAAGCTGATCAAATTAGCACTTATTTGTAAAATATTAAGCAAGGGAAAAAAACATGAGTTACATCACCTTCAGAAACAAAAGGACTCAATGGCTTTTGTCTAAAGGAGACAGAGAGCTTTGTGTTAAACATAGTCCCACACAGCATTCTGGTTTAGTGTATTCATGACAGAGAGGATGGTGATGGTCCTGAACTGTGTATAACATTACAAGGATAAGTGTTGATTAACAAAATGTATTTGTTTTGAAGTTCGCTCCAGCGCACATTCCTGGATTTTCAAGCGATCCAGCCGCAGCCCTAGATACAGCCTCACATTGGCTCCATCTTGTCTGATGCAACATTTTGCAAAGAAATTAAAATTAGGCAATGGCACAGCTAGGGCACAGAATGCATCGCATCCTGCTGCTTCAGCAGGCATCGCACCTGCTCACTCTGCTCGCATTTTTTTGGTGGTTCTTCAGGACAAAATATGAACAACTCACAAGGTCATTAAGTCGAGAACATTTGAGATAATGAAACCGTTTCATGGCATCCCAAGTTTCCCCGTCTGTGTCCACCACTGGGGTGCATAATCTAGTATCACCCTGGAGGTGAACTGCAAATAGTCCAATAGCCTGCATTTTGTAATAGTCAAGCCCTGGACTGATATAACAGATTATGGATGATGATATGGATGTAATCATGCAACATGCTTTTCTGTCACCATTTTAGTTTCATGTGTAATGTTTCACCTTGATCTTTCTAGGCTACTTAGCCAATGTTTTTGAGAAACCTCAGATGATATAAAAAAAAAAATTAAGAGGAAATGGCCGTACCTGCTTTTGCAACTGTTCATTTCAACTATATTCTGGATGAAAATCTCAATTTAGGTTCCTTTCACACAGCAGATCCAGCACAGTGGACAGTGTGAGGTAAGGGCACAGTGGACAGTGTGAGGTAAGGGCACAGTGGACAGTGTGAGGTAAGGACACAGTGGACAGTGTGAGGTAAGGGCACAGTGGACAGTGTGAGGTAAGGACACAGTGGACAGTGTGAGGTAAGGACAGAAGCTCCTGGCTCAGGTCCTCAGAGGCACACCAAGGCAGTACCTTGAAACCCTTCTAGTAAGGTACAGTTTTGCAAGAATTTCATAAAAATTGCAAAATGCTTTAGATAACTATCAACGAAGAAAGCATATAAACTCAATGGTTAAACTTCATGAGCAGGTCACCGTGTCTGAAAACAAGCCCGAAATACGGACGCTTTCCAGCACTAACTCCACATTCCGCTACCCAGGAGATGTGATCCGACACAGGTAAACCGATACGTGGCTCCACCTTCCAAGTGTAACACAGCCTGCTGGCATTGAAACGTTTAATCACACCTCCTAAATCACCTGTAAACAACTAATCTTGTTCCATCCTGCTCACCCACCCACTTTCAGAGAATCTGAAAGCTGAACCGATGCAACAGTAACCCTACCATCAGATTAAAAAGGTATTATGAGCGGTATTATGATACTCACACATACACCCACAAATGCTAAATGCCAAATACTGAAGCACTCTCCTCAAGGATACTGATAGCCACAACAAGAGCTAGTCATGCAACTGCAGCTGGGTGTCTCATGCCTTCCTTTGTCTGATCAAGTACTCCTGAAATACGAAGTGCACATCACACCCAGATTAACACAATGTAGATTTCCCTAGTAGTGACATGACACACTAAGAAATGCTTGATATTTAAGGAGGATGTGGCTTGATTTTTATGTTTTTTTCAGTATATACTTCAAAGCACAAAACATAGAACATTAGATTTTAAAACAATAATTATGCTTTACAGATGACAATAGTACCACAAATGCTGTACATAAAACATCTTCTTTAATAAACAGTGCCACCTAGTGGTTGCATGAAGTGGAAACACAAAATATTTTTTTAATTGCACGTATTTAGGAAAATGATTACATATTTGATTGTGCAATACCTATTTTCCCCCCCTATTTTTAGACCCTATTTTCAAACATTAGTCACAAAGGACAACAAATAAAACTGTGATGAACCCTGAGAAAAAAAAGAAATCCATAAAATCTTACTTGTCACTGGGATGAAAATCTACCATTTCTATAAGAGTGTAACATCAGAAAAGTCATATCAGATTCTGTTAGTGTGAAAAAACAACAGTTACCAGAGAGACGGGACCTGCAGGATCTTACCCTTCGTTCTTGACTTATTATTTGCATATAAAAGCAGCACCTGCTCTTTTTCAGATGGTTTCTTCCAGATTGAAAAGTGATAAGAAACCACTATTTTTTACACACCTGCACAAACAGTTTGTTTTTATATCCAGTCCATGAGTAATTTTTTATAACTGAAATGCAATGTAATGCCACAGAACCTTCTGGCCCTTATTAGATGTCACTGTCATTTCTGATCAAGGCTCTGTAAACGTCTAGGGTTGGACCCTTCAGATCTTGATCTCGTATGGCCACAGACTGCAAGGCTTACAGCACAGAGGGAAATGCTAAAATTGGTTTAATCCAGTGCGTCAGCCAGTGTCTCCAAGGAAAAATTAAATGAACAACCACTAGAGTTCACTCTTATGCAATATTCCCTTAAGGGCCCATGTGCTTTGGATGAAAGTACCTCAATTGATCAAATGAGACTTTTAAAATAAAAAGAACATTATAAGCATTAAAAACCTAGGTAATGAGTTGAGCGCCTTTTCTCTCATACAAAAAAATTCTTTATAACTCTTGTACTTGACCAGTAAGAACAAACAAATGTGTACTGTAAGGCTGGTGCTAAAGGATGATGGAAAGACTGAAGAACACAATGCAAAAACTTGCAAGAATAACAATAATGGCTTTGGACCACAAAATATCACAAAATATCCCATAAAAATGTATCTGTCAGCATGTTAGATTGTTCTGTCACTGTAATCTGTAATAAAACCCCAAACAAATCACAGCTCATCGTGCAAAAATGCTTTAATCTCATAATATGCTGTTTATTATAACAGGTGAAACGATTTCAGCAAAGCTTAATACCCAAATTGTTCAAATAATGCTTTCAAACAACAGAAGCTAAAATTCCTCTGCTTTGTTCACTCTAACTGAATATACCGTCTTATTCTGGCGAAATTCTCCAAGCAATAAAATACTGAAGCGGTTTCCTTATCATATTCCTGCTGACCCACGGCGTTTCCTGTTTTTTCCTTCTGACCGAGCTGAATTAATTACCCTTGACTGAGCGGTTGATTAAACGAATCACAAGAGACGAGTCATCTTAAACGGAATTAATTATCTGACACAATAAAAGCGTTTAAATGAAGAAGCTTCGTAAATGTTTCTCACTTTTAACTTTTCCATTAAAATGAATGTGAATTTCAACTGGGCAAAAAGTTCAATGGCTAAAGCAACAGAAAAAAATAAACTACGGATTATTTAGATTTGATCATTTGCTTTGATTGACGAATAACTGAACAGTCTCTGTATTAAAGAAACGGCACCTGTAACAGGCCTGCTTAGGGAAATGCGGGATTTAACTTAAGTTTGTCAATCTGAAGACTCTGAAGGATCCAGCCAGGTAAACAGTCTCCACTGAAATTAAATCTTGGTTAACAGCAGGAATCCACAAAAAATATTGAAAAAAATGCACTTATTTCACAATAAAAATCAGCATTTTCATGTCTTGTTTGCACAGTTTAGCTATTTCTTACTTTGGAACCTGGAAAAGGTCAAGGCAAAATAAGTATTTCAGAATTTAATAATTCGGTGATCAGTGGTCATTGTTGACACACCACAGCACACAACAACGAAATGTGTCCTCTGCATTTAACCGATGTGTGGCATCGTGACATAGCAGGGGGCAGCTAATTCAGCGCCCGGGGAGCGGTACCTTGCTGAGGGTACCTCAGTGGTGTCTCGCTGGACGGGGATTCGAACCTGCAATCTTTCGATTACAAGTGCACTTCCCTAACCATCAGGCCACCACTGCCCACTTCAGTTGACAAGAGCAGCATGCAGACCCAGTGCAGGCATCAGGGATACATACTGACATCAAGAGCAGAATAATACTGATGCGAGCAGGAGTTGGGGACACTTGCTGGGTTCGAACAGAATGACTTTCGCTCGTAACTCTCATGCTGTCCCCGAATACGTTTCTCAGCTTCTATACCTGCACCTGTCTCCTTCTGACGATTCAACTGACATCAGGGAAAACAACATGCAAACAATATGCAAATATGGGACCATATGCTCAGATAAGCTTCATATTTAATTTACAATACTTAAATAACATCATTCAAACACTCATTTACTAACACTGCATTACAATTTCCATGTAATATACATGTGACCCATGAGACCTGAACAAAACCTTACAAAGTGATATTCACATGTCTAGGGTCTAACACTGCTTATAAAACATTCCTATTTCTAAACTGCAAGACATATCAAGGGGTACTGCATCGTGACAAATGCAAGTTCATGGTTATGTTGATGTGATATCCTTCAAAAAAGAGCAAACCTGTAGCAAATCAGAATGGCATTTAAATGGTAGGAAAAATGGAGGAGAAAGAAAAAATGTCGATTTTTTGTAGAATGTGGAAGCGGTCCATGGCCTTTTGCTACAATCAGCCACTAGGGGGAAGCAGACACTACATAAACGATAGTACCCAGATTAAAAGCTCCAGACTGAGACGGAGCACATCGGGTGCTTTCCGAACCAACCCTGCCTGCGGCGGATGCTGCTCAGCTCTTTGCAGTATAACTGGCTCGAGGTCTGGATTGTCACAAGCTCACTGGTCTGGTTCTCACCTCGGTTGTTTAATGACAATCACCATTTGGATGGAAAATTACTGACTGTCTTACCAGCCACTCACTGACAGCTAAACCCAAAAGAACCTTTAAGTGCTGGAATTCCTCACCGTTGCTCTGCAGCACCAGCCCTTAAAGCTACATACATAAAAGTGATGTGAAATATGACAAGAGTCAATAATAATAACAAGGTAGAGATGCTTTTCTTTGACATTTAAAGGCAGGGTAAAGACGGGCCTCTCTGTCATACTCAAAGTATTACCAGAACAGAAACTTAGCTGCAGTTAACTTAGGCAGCACTTTTACGGAATAGGAAGGAGAGTGAAATGATTTCATCCGAGGCTCATTCTGCGGCAGCTAAACTGAAGGTTCTTATTCCACTTGCATTTTCTACACCAACACACATGAAATTTAAAACCACGAGGTCACGGTGCTTTTCAAAAGGGAACGGAGCACATCCGATCCTTCCGCATAAGACCAGAATTACTTGTGCAGCTCAGCACAGCAGTAAATGCCAGGTCATGTGCTTGGCTGGCTGGCGGGGGGGGGCGGCATTGTACTTCAGAATAATAGTGATTGTAGTAAAATAAACAAAAGCCAAGTCCTTAAGAAAGAGACAATGTGAAGGAAGAGAGGAACAGACTCCCATTGTTCACTAAGCACAAGTGACTGTGCAGCACTTATCTGGCTGCTTCGATGATGTCACTCATCACATCATTCAGCTATTTGGAAAGAAAGAGGAGGAGCCTTAAACTCCCTTAAGCTTACAAACAGATAGGAGATCCAGCTCCACTTCTATTCAGAGCATAATACTTTCATCTACTGCAGTCCTGGCAGATTACAATGTAAAGCACCAGCGTCGATGTATAAGCCATCTGAAAACCAGAAGCGAGCATCGTAACCAGATCTACGGGCGATGACTAACGGGCAGGCACCCGCTTCTGGGGCTCGTACCTGGTTTGGTGGCAGGGTTGTGACCGGCTCCGTGCATATTAGGGTCAGCCTGACATGCAGTGCCACCCCATTTCTCCTTACAGACTGCCACGAGGCGCTGGCTGGGCCCACGGTGACTCATTTATGATGTTCCCAGGCCACCGCGTGTGTAAACAGTAACCTCAGCCGGTCACAAGCCTGACTGGTGGCTGTGGCGAAACGCAGCTTCGCCTGACACATGATGAGTCACTCGTGCAAACACCACGTTTTCATGAGCACAGCCCCCACGACCGTGCCAAAAGACACACGCAGGCAGGCATAAATACCAGCCTGGGCCTTCCTTAGATGACTGCCGCTATTGAACGTGGACCCTCTGACCCAAAAACCTTGTAACCCTGTCCTCACAGCAGCTCTGCGGTGTGTCGTGGGATCAGCGGCAGGCCGACCCAAAACGGGAGGAGGCAGCGCCCCTTCCAAATGGACTCACATCCTGCTGGAATAGGCCTTGGGCCTGGGTGGACTGGTGGTGTCTCTTTCAATTCAATTTTTCATCAACAAAGCAGCTGTGGTCCTGAACTTAACCCACGACAGGAGATCACTAGGCAGGCCATTTTCAGTTCTATCCCTGCTTTGGCCGCCTGACATGAGATGGGGCCGTCACGCCGGACACGCCCACTAGGGGGCCAGGCGGGCAGAAAGGCCCGACACAGAGATGCCCATTCTTCCAGCGGACCTCATTAGCGAGTGCGGAGAGAGACTCCCCGCTGCTCAGCCACACTATCAAAGAACACAAAGTGTCCTTTTCAGAGCACAATGAGCAGCCGCCTGACCGCCGGGAGACAAAGGTCGAGAGAGGCTGGGTGCCCTGCTGCCTGAAGAAGGACCGACAGCCACATTCCGCAGCCCCCAACTCGCTTTAGGGGCGACCACTTTGACACGGTGAGACCTCAGAGGGCAGACGCTGGGGAAGGGCACATTCCACAAGCCCGGGGTAGACATCCCATGGAACAGAGGGGTGTGGAAGCGTCTGGAGGGGGATCACTAGTTATTCATTTTTCCCCAACATCCTTTGCAACATTCTTCGCTGACAGTTGATGCTAATGATGTATGACAATGAACTACCTTGGATTCAGCCTTGACACAAAGACAACCAGGCAAGCTGCCTACCAGATTCCAGAACAAGCTACACATCATTAATTGATAAACAATTGGCAAAGTACTGAACATCTTGGTTTGAGCGGAAGGTTCCTGCATGAGCTCTGCTGCCGTTACAGCACCCTCAGGGCAACACTAGGATACTGCTGACCACAAAAGGGCCCAAGACCAGAGTGACTGGACCAAACCTAGGCGGGTCGCTCGACGTACCTGCAGGAGGTGCATGGAGCTGCTGCAGAGAGACTCGGTGAGAAAGTTGGGCATGAATACTTCATTACTTTTAGGGTAGCCATACCCACCAATCTCCCCTACAGCTAAAAGGTCAGCTGACAGACAACCAAAAATAAAAACAAGCACAGAGGAGTGAATTCCAGAGACCTGCTGGCACACCTGTGAGTCCACAGTCCTTCATTCAAACTTCTTTTTAATGTTGGTTGAGTATAAATGTGAGAATGGGAGTGGAGAATCACTGAGGTATTACCTCAACTGCCAACACCATACGCAAAGCAATATCCAAACAAAGATAAACAGAGCTGACGACGTAGCAGATTCCAGAAAAGCAAGAAACGATCCTGTACTTCCTGCGAAGCAAGTCAATATCGGACAGGCTGACTGACAAGATCCCCTCATTTCCATTTCACCTGTAACGCAGTCAAAGGTTCTTCAAACCGAGAAATGAAAACAAACCAAATATGTCTCACTTCTTATGCTCCAAAGTTGCACTTAAGTTTGCTAATCTGTAGCAGCCGTAAACTGAGCTCACACAAAGGATGCCGTCAATACTTAGAAGTGAGACCCCTTAATAAGCTTGACTCCGAAGCTTACTGCAAATGAACACTGATCTCCAAGAAAAGCACATGCAACAACACTGAAATCCTGCCAGGAGATCAAAGCTACACAACCATAGAGTAACTATATGCAGTTGTGAAGGGATAAACAATTGAAAGTAATTACATGACTGAAGCGATTACACAACGAGTCCTGTAATAAGATTCTTTGATCATGTGCACAGTATAGTTAATGACACCTTTCAAGACTATTTCAGCTGCATAGAACCGGCCTCAGGCACGGAGGCACTATGACAGCAGCAGCCATTACCGGCAGATCACCATGTCTGGGCCTGGATCTGAGCAGGCTGGGAGGCGCCTTGTAGGGGGATGGCTCAGCTCAACGGTCACCAAGAGCATTTCCACCCCGCCTGGCCCTCGGAAAAAAGGCTTCGCGGAATGCAGATCTGGGCGTGCCTTGACCCGAAAGGCTAACTCTAGCCAGGCATCCGGGTGCCCCAAAGACAGGGAAATGACCCCGAGCTGGTCCTTCACGTAGCTCTAAAGGAGGACGGGTTTGTCGCAGGGAAAGGCCTTAAGTCAGACTTCTGAGTGGAGGTCTTACACGGCATTACAGGTCAACATCAAAAGCTCATCAATAAAAAATGACTAGCTACATTAGACCTATTTGTGACCAGAAGCACTATTTGTGCATTCTTCAAATTCCAGAGCAGGAAGGCTTTTCCTGTAACCTCCCTCCTCTACTCCAGAGTGGTAGAGCTCGTTCTGTGTTCTCCACACTTCAGTCTGGGACAGCTCATCCTGCCTTCTCCCTACCCTAATCCTTACAATTGAGCTCTCCGGAGAAGGTCGAACAATTTAGCCACATGTCCTGATACCCCAGTTGGCCCCAGAAGTCAACTGAGGACAGCAGAGCGGCGGGCGGGCCGGCTTTTCCTCAGCTACACCCCATCAGCAGAAGCAGCTGACCCAGAAAATAGGCCAGCGGCTCACACCAACAGCCGTCTTCCAGCAAAGGAACCAGCAACGACACAGATGATGTCCGGGCCTTTGAGGACACCGGCTACACGCTAACTGCTGCCTCCACCACCCCCTGAAAAGGCTTCTCAGCTCTCAACAACCGCATTGACGGTGGCTACACACACACAATCCGAGCGGTAAAATGACCAGCGGCTTTGCATGGGAAATCAAACGGAAAGGTTGACAGCTCACTAGCAATTTCTCCTCTCCAGGCAGGAGGTCTTCGGTGTTGCAGACTAGCTCGCGGGCCATAACCCGAGTTTTTCCACTTCACGACCGCGGTGTACATCCGAGCCAATGACTGAATGCCTCAGGAAACATGTACACTCTGTCCCTGGAACGAAGATGCCTCTCAGACTAAACATTCCGAGCCACCAAACCAGAAAGGACACCGCATGCCCAGATGTCCATCATAGGAGCAAACGGAAACAGACTGGTGTTATGGGGACCGGAACAGATGCAAGCGGGGACAGAACGTAAACTATATCTATATATGTACATAAAAATCAACCAATCAACCGAGAAGCAAAGCCAACATGGTATGAGGTGCATCAGCATTTTACATTTGTAAAATATTTGTGATATTCAAAGGTAACAAGACAGATCGGATTAAATAGCAACTAGCTAGACAGGAGGGGTGGACAAAACTATGTAGCTGTTGGGAGGACTTTGGAAAGAGGGTCTGAGCGCGGTTGGACCTCATACTTAAAAGCCTATCTGGGGAATCACCTTCATCAAAAGCACACATAAGTCATGTCTGTCAGTCTGGAGGATCCACAGACTTCAAAAGAAGTTGGATACATGAGAGAATAAAAGCCAGGGAGGTCACCAGGTGCATGCAGACGGAGGAGGACTGGCTGAGATGTGGAGACATTCTATACAGCCAGGAAACAAAAGCTCTGCTTAAAACCACCTAAATGCATGAGGAACTTCACCAAAGCTCTGCACAGTCAGCTTAACACTGAGCTGCTACATAACCTGGAAAGAGAACTTCAACACCAATACGACAACGAGAATCTTTTATTTTTTGTAAACGAAACGCATATCGACATGAGGATGACAAAAGCGATACACCACCATTTGAGAGACGATCATCGACACAGCACTATTACAAATGAATGAGCAAACCCAGGTGCTGACACTGATTTCATCTAAATATGGGCTTTGATAAACAGGACTGTACTACATCGATCCATCAAGTCGTACAATAGCACTCAATGCACTGACTGTCCAGGAAACATAAGAGGGCCATTCTTGGCCTGAGACCTAACCTCTAAATCTTATGCTTTCTGTGGTGAGCCTGGCAGAGTCAGCCTCTATTCGACTGAGAACGGGCTTCGGCATGTAACCCTAGAAATTTCCCGTCTGACTCATTAACCTCAATGGTATCAAGTGAAGCAAAGCACTATGGGAGCTCGAAAGAGAGCAGGGTGCTACTGCCTTTACCCTGACACCACGAGACAAAGCACAGTGGTCAGTGGGAGAAACGGCTCAGTGCCCTCCCCAGGAAGAGCCATCAAGGGGAAAGACTGGTTAATGACTCTGCCAGTGGTGCATCAATTTCAAACAGAGGGGAGCAATATAACTTAAGGGGTTAAAAAAATAAATAAAAATCTCCTCTTTAAACCCACCAAACAAGTACAGCACAACCAAGAACTTGCATCCAGGCTAACACTTTATTTGCTTAGTTCAAGCTATTATAAAAAGTGGGTTAAAAGTTCATAACTGCACAATTAATATATATACATCTGAGTATTATTAGAGTTCAGGTTCCTCATCAAAAAGGTACAACAGCATAGTACCTCTTGGGATGTGAGCCAAGAATTACAGGTCATTAACCACTTTTGATATCTGCTGTCAGAGATCACACCTCTAAAAAACATTCATATTCTGAATTAATTAAGCAAGAGATTAAGCTATTTCAAGCCAAGACTAATCAGCGAATTGTCTGTTAGTAGAAGATATTTGAGGCTGGATTCACAGCTCAGAGTGTCTAAATGTGTTCCACAAACAGGACCCTACAGAGCAGTGCTTAACCTTAAGAGTAGTAGAACATACAGAGTAAATTGGGAAAATAGTTTTAGATGGAGGCATCTGCCGGGAGGTCGAGTGAGCGTTATGCAACGTGGCACGGCAAGTCGAGTCCTGAGTTAGACAGACATGTAACCGGTGAGCAGCGTGGCACAGAAGATACCGGAGGCATGACGAAGCAGAGCTGTGGGTCTCCACAGGAGACCCACCCTCAGATAGCAATGTCATGCTTGCCTGAGGTTATGTGCTCACACCTAAAGAAAATCATTACAGAAAAGGGAGCTTAAAATCCGACAAAAAAAAAAAAATCAATATCACCACTGTCATATGCTTAAACATATTTTAAATTTTGAAAATTTGATAATGTACTATTAATGTCTGCTTACTCTTTAAAATTGTTACACTCAGCTCTGAAAAACGTGAGCAATTCGATTGGCTATAAGGGGAGAATGCAGTTCCCCACCATGCAAAATCTCATTCAAGAAATTCTCTCTCTCTAAATCACTGGAAAACACTTCCAACAGAACTGATTCAACGTACAAACTTTCTCTCCTTTTCCTGCTTAAAGAGTTGGATACTGTCAAAGCAAACTTGCACACATTAATGAACTGGTGGGAGGGTGTGTGTGTGTTTCCACAGATTCGGGATACGCATACGATATTGGTAGATATTTGTGAGAGTTGCGGTGAGCAAACTAGTTTTGCAATACGGGAATGATTGTGCCTTTAAAAAATTGCTGTTGCTGCAATTTTGTGTTGTGACCAAAACTTTGTAAATTGTAGTGATTAGATGGAGTGGGATACGGACATGAAACGTTTGTACGATTTTACGGCCTGTATCGCATATACCATTTACATCCCGTTCTGTCTTTAACATTCCATCTACCTATTCAGGGACTATGGGTGGAATATAGCAATACTTACTAAAACCTGGTACGATGCATCTTTCCTTGTTTTGTACAAGGTTGATCTTTTATTGTGCACTGTCCCTATCTAAATAAATATCATGAAAAAGAAATCTCTCACACATACAGACTTTGTGCACAACCAAGGCCGGTGTTACCCAGGCATGACCTAAGGCGACAGCCACTATCTGCTTTCCACGTCAATTTCTCCACGTCCTTCACCCTGCCTGAGAAGAACAGCGCAGGGAGAAGCTTAAGAAAAGGAGCAGCACGCAACTCTTAAGGTCACATCCACCCCGAGGCTTCAAGCTACTAACAGAGAGCTTTACGATTTTACATTTTCACAAGATGCCTGATTGAGCAGGATACTCCTCTCTGAAGATCGATATTTCATCCCAAGCGAAGATCGCACATCTCCTGGCCACAACCCAGCACCGTAAACCACTAAAAGAACGGGAGGAGGGAATTCATGCAGTACAGCGGACTGACCACCGACGATAACAAGCAGGCTGCCTGCGGTTCCTCTCCCTTTCTAATTTAAAGGGCTCTGCAGCAGGAATCATGACTTCATACAGACGGCAGTGTCATGCTCCCAGATCCGCCATATACGCTGCTGACGGACACCCTTGCGTGCATCAGTCACCCACATGATTAGAGGATCAAAGCCAGGACACTGCACTGCCTGGAGATCCCATTCATTTTAATTTCCCAACAATTTCTCTAACGAATATACACACATACGGCTGTACTGTAACCCCTTCACATTCGTGACAGTTAGGGGCAAATTTTTTTCCAGTTTGCGAGCTTATAAAACCTTAAAATCTGAAACCGATCGGGATAAATCTAGAAAAATGGAATTTGAGGGAAAAAAAACTGATTTCGTAGGACTCTGTCATGCCCTGCTCGTTCCGATCCTCGTGTGTGCCACGCCCCCTGGTTACCCACTTGTGATTCCCCGATTGTAC
>JAODJX010000001.1:44993832-45014044 GCA_026776945.1 Isichthys henryi
CCCACCCCCCCCCCGCCCCCCCCCCCCCCCCCCCCCCCCCCCCCCCCCCCCCCCCCCCCCAACCAGCAAAGCTTAACGCTAACTGGCAATGAAAGGGGACGATCCATCAGCGACTGACCCAGGGCTTTTATGAAAAGGGTCCCAAAGACCAGGCTCACAAAACAGGGTTCAACCAGGTCCCACAGATGGGAAGCAGTGCCAGTGACCACCCCCCATCCTCCACAGTGACACAGACGTCAGCTGGACCATGGACAACAATTGTCCTCCAATCAGCCCAACTGCTTCTCACCGGCATCACAGGGAATGGCTGTAATAAACTGATACCAAATTAGCTCACCTGATTAGAAATTCAAAAGAGGCGTCTTGCTGACAGCAACATTCTGTCTGCGAATGTTTTAGGTCAGCAAAAAAAATAAATAAAAAAAAAAAAAAAACCCAAAACCCACAGGTGCCCAAAGTAGCCCATGAGGGCCACAAGCTGTTTCACTTTCATTCAACCTTCCTCATTCACATTGTCTTTATTAAAATGATTAATTGAATAACAGCTTCCCTGCTGTTTTAGGTGTAAATCAGGCACTAATTAAACTGCTTTATAACAACTTCAGTAGTTAATAAATAATAAACAAAAGGCTAATTCATAATTTAATAAATTATTGCATCCATTCATGGTGGGAAAAATGTCTACTCAGGCAGACAGGAATATTTAAGTCTGAAGCTTGCATGGATTTCTTGAAGAGGAGCCAGCGAAGGTGATTGTGTTCCTTATTTTCCGTCAGTCAGCACTGCGACTGATGCTGTGGCAAATTTATTCTATTTTGTTTTTTTAAACGTACTTCTACCTGAAACGGAGAGGTCGTTTCTTGGCCGTCAGGATCTGAGATTCCTGATCGTGCAATATCCTGGGTTACTAGACAGAGCAGCACACTTCGCATTATCAGCGAATCCCCTGTTACTAGCAGGGCAAAATTATTACTCAATATTGCATTCCCGATATAAGCTCATGCCTGATCTGCATCAGCAGGAGAATTCGATGCTGGCAAACCAGGTCGGCCTTCCAGACTTTTCCGAAGGGGAACTGCAGGACAGCTCTGTTCGAGATTTTTCATGCTGCAGGCATAAGATCCACACTCAGGTTCTATGTGTATAAGGTTGATTAAAAATAACAAACACACACACACACACACACACACACACTTCTGCTTTGTGTACGGCTTTCCTGCCAAGTAATCCACAGCGCGACTTCACCAAACGCCAGCCCATGTGACTCACTTGCACTTCTCATTTATCCGGGTGAAAGCTTGTCTGATTTTCAATACCATTTGTTGCTTTTTCAACATCTCAAATATCTTTTTGTTCTCCCTAAAAACCAGAGGAAACTCTTGCAGAGCCCCCACCCAACTCAATGATCTCGTGAAAATTATTCCTGATGCGCTGATTGGCCTCTTTGCATGTTTGCATGGTCTCCCTGTGCCGTGAGGGTTTTCTCCTGTGGTCGACTCCAGTGGCGCATGCATTTAGGCAAACTGGCGTCCCTAAATTGCCTATAATGTGTGATCAGGATAGGTGGCCAGAAGACTGATGTCTGCTATCTCCCCCAACACAAAGTGATCAATTTAACTTCTTGCAAAACCTTGCAAACAAAACATTACGAAATGCAAGCCAAGGCCTGAAACTAAGGTTCAGTTGTCTTAAATGGAGAGGCGTTAAACACAGATAGAATCGCAGAGCAGAAGGTGGAAGCTGACTAGGACCACCCCCCCAAAGTTCAGACAGCAACTTAAATGAGAAGGTGGTCTATGGGAATGACATGAAATGATTACTGGGGCAATTCTGCAACAGTCTGCTGAGCATTTAAGAGCTTTATCGGTAAACAAAAAAAGGCGCCAACATCCCAAGGATTATTCACATGTAGTTCCTGCGGCAGCAAAGTAATTCAAACCCCTCACAAGAAACAAACATTAAAACTGATTACAAGAGCAAATCATCTTTGCTAAGTACTTATGACCAGCACTAAAAGCTCAAATATCTTTCACAGGCTTTCAATACTATAAAAAAAGCTTATAAGCAGTCTTTCTGTCCCTCAAAGTTCCTCACCAAATTTTCATATCTACTTCAACTGCAACTTCTATTTAAGAATGTGTGTGTGTGCATGTGTGTGCATTACATTCACACACATAATATATACGACTTTCCACATGTAGAAGGTTCCAGCTGGTAAGCATATTTCTGGAGAAACCAGCTGTTTCGAAATATATATATCCTCTTTAAAAGGTTCAGGTGCAACTGAACATAGAAAAAAACAGTGTTTTTCACTTTAGCAAGAAAAGTGTGAGATTTACATGCCTATGACTGACCGAAAAGCCCTAAAAAGTTTGAAATAATGAGAAACATATGTCAGAGTCAATGGACAAAAACCTCTGAAGGGTCAAGGAAGAGCTGAAGAGCCCTTAAAAAAATCTGCAAAATGCATCAAGTATATCCTTTAAAAACACATACATTAGCCGAGTGAGAATATCATTCATACTAAGACAGGCACAGATGCACTTCATTCCAACAATTACAAGACTTATTATTTCCTAAGGAACGCCTGGTCATTCCACTGGAGTAATCGCACAGCAGTCCCTGATTAAATCGAACACGTCACGTCCGGGCTGAGGCTGTGCCGGTGATCTGGTGAACTGCAGTGGCGAACACTGTGTACGCCAGACTCCTGGACAACACTGAGGAATCCGTGTGGCATCACTCACAAAAGAGCTGCCACGGCGACCGGGATCTGTCCAATCCCGCGCCTTGCAAAGCCCCACAAGCTGAAGGCCATAGCAACCGGCCGCGTGGATGACACTCGTGCCCACTGGGTGTGTTCGCCATCCTCTGTGACATTGCAGAATAAAATATATATATATGGACTGCAGCAGCGCATACGGCTGAACTGCAAGGTCACAATAACCACTGAAGAACCAGGCCACTGTTCTTCCAACAGAATCACCATTACAACATGTAACTTGTCCTTCGTATTTCAAAGGCATTCAAATCTATACAGAAAAATGCATCACTGCCAGGGAACCATTAAAAAAAATTGCTCAACGTCAGTCCATAAATTGGCCTCAGACTAAAAAGCAGAAACAAATAGAGGCTCTTGAGAAGGTCTGTGTGTCATAAATATTTCCTCTCCTCCTCAAATGGTCTTGCTATTGTGATCCAGGCTATATTTAGAATCCCTGCACTGCACAGAGGCTGGTTTCTAATGTATTTCTAGGTCCCACGTATGAACGATCGAGAAAAAGAGAAAAAAAAAACTGAACTGAATTACAAGATCCAATAAACAAACAGAAACAAATGTGAGCTCTTCCACTGCTAAAATGGACTCAGGATTCTTCTAGGTTTCGGCTTTTCTACAGATGCACTCCAAAGAAGCACATCAGATCTTATCAGTGGCAGGTCAGACGGAACCCCAGACAGGCTTACCCATCATCCTCTCCGTCCACAGGCAGGCTCTTCAGAGGAAACAGGCCCGCTGAGGCAGTTAAGGCATTTGCACCGCTGCTCCCCTCTGCCCCCAGAGAGGCACTGGCCTCTGAAGAAGCGTCTCCAGCGGCCATCTTGGGGAGAGAAAGTAGGGAATGATGCTGAAAGAGAAGGCGCTGGGCGTCCTCCAACTGCGTGGCGGTCACAGAGGGTGGGCTGATGTATTGGGCCCCGCCAGGCAGCTGTGAGCCCTGCACTAGGCTTGATCGGGTTCCACTCGGTACAGGTGGAGAGCTCTGGGAAAGGCAGGGCTGGGAGTCAGCCGGGACGCTGGGAGGCACCGTTGGTGCGACCTGACTCGAGGTCATGGCAGGAGTCGGGGCCGATTGCTGAGGCTCAGGGGGGAGTGGCTGGGCCTGGATCAGCTGTTGGGCAGCCACCTGCGCTGCACCCGGGAGCATCTGAGTGGCGATGGCACCCTGGGACGCCTGAGGGACCGGGACTGACGAGGTCTGCGGTGGCAGGAGGCCCTGGTGAAGAGGCTGAGAGATGGATGCAGACAGACTCGCCACAGGCTGCTGACCCGCAGCCATCGCTGGGGAAGCCCCAGACGGCGCAGCTGCTGCCACTGGGGGCAGGCTAGCAGGCATAGGTGGCAAAGGCTGTGTCACCACCGGGGCCTGGAGGATCGGCTGATGTTGGGAGAACTCAGGTGGCAGGCCACCTCCTTGGCTCGTTGGCAAAGCGTGAACGGCTTGGGTGGGAGCGGGCTGTGTGGGAGGGTAACCCATCTGTTGGGCCACCCCCGGCAAACCCTGTGCTGAGACAGGCGGCATGGCCTGAACGTGCGGTAGCTGCTGCGGGGGCACCGCTGGGGTGGAATGCCCCACTGGCTGGGGAAGACTTCCAGGAGTCACCATAGCCGGCGGCCGGATGGAACCCATGCTGGCGGGCACAGGAAGAGGCGCACTGGTCTTTAGGAGAGGGTGCACCATGTCCTGGGAGTGTCCTAGAGGCTGGGCCACACTATGAGCAAGACTAGGATGGGAGGGCTGCAGGCCTGGATGGGTACCATAGTCTTGCAGCTGAGAAGGTGGTTGATGTTGGGCTGGTTGAAAAGCCTGCATGGCAGCAGGTCCCGATGCCTCTTCACTGACCACAGCCTCCCGCTCTACTGCCATGCTGCTCTCCACTGGCCGGTGGCTAGGCATGGTGTCCGTGGCAGAAGCTGCGATGACGGTGGCAGAGGGTGCCTCTTTGTCGTAATAATCGGTACATGTCCAACGTCCCTTCCGGAACGACTCAGAACTGGAATCCAGCTTCACCACCCGAAAGCGGGAACCCGCGGGAACCTGGGCCGGCTGCTGAGCCTGGCTGTGTGGGGCAGACGGGGTTGGCTGGCCCATACCAGGCGTGCCGGACCCCACTATGCTGGAGCCACCGGTCAGGGTGGCAGTAGTTATAGCAACGCTGCCGGTTGTAGTGACAGCTTGCTTTTGCACCAAGTTTATATTCTTGCTTCCACTTCCGATGATACCGGTTCCGCCACTTACGGGTCCTGGGGCAACACCAGTGCTGCTGCTTTTGGTACTGGCCATCCCCAGCACCGGGGTGCTTGCGGAACTCAGTCTACTCACATTACTGACGTTGCTCGTCAAGGTGTTTACACCACTTATTGGGGCTCCTGCTGTCCCAGGGAGCATTCCCGGAATGATGTTGGCTAACGGTGGGGCCGTGATACTGCCGGTGCCAGCAGTAGCAGGTATCACCTGGGAAATGCTTGATAAAACCCCGGTGGTGGAGGTAGCAGAGGCAGAAATGCCTCCCCCCTCTGGTGTCCAAGATGGCGCAGTAGAGGCCGCCGCAGGTTGGGGAGCGGCCACAGGCTGAGCGACATGCACTTGATGGTGTTGCCCATGGTGGTGGTGATGTTGATGGTGTACAGTCCCATTCACTATAGTGCCTTGTTGATGAGTCTGGGGTAGGTGGTGCGATGGCTTGCTGGAAAGGTGGGGCTGGTTGGGAGAGACCGCACCAGGGGTCTCTGCCTCATGAAAGTTGTTCAGAGTCTCTTCAGAGGAGCTCCTCAACGGACCTCCCATATCGGTGGCCCGGGACAGGGACACATCCAGGATCTCAGATGATGACAAATCCTCTGTGTGCGATTCATCCAGATCATCGTAACTCTCAGTGTCCTCTGCAATGCTATTGTTGGTGCTTACGGATACCTGAGCCGGCGTAACGCTAGTGATCTGGAAGCCACTTTTCTTCTTCATCTGAGCACCGACCGACGGGAGAGGCTGGGACTGCAGCTGGGACTGGGAAAGGAGGTTAAGGCTCTGAGGAGGATGTTGTGGCCCCGAGGAGGAAGAGCCGGCCGGAGGTGGGGGCTGTATCAACAAGGGAGATTGATAATCTTCAGCAGAAATAACATTATTGCTAACGCTACTACTCGTCGCCGTTGTCAATGCCGAAATACTACCTCTGCGAGGAAATATTGCCGGGTGCGCCATCTTTCTAGTGCTAGCGGAATCTCCTGAAGACTCGGGATGATGCATTTCGTGAATTTCCAGGAGTAAGGCTAGTTCACAGACTAATAAATAGACACGTTTTCAGAAGATAGCAGGTAGGATTGAGTCAACAAAGCCTTAGCTGAGAGCAGACTTTATTCGGTAATAATCGAAAAAAATAACATCCGTCACTGATATTATTTTATGCCGTAACTAGTTTAACTTTCCGTCGGTGTAAAATTTCCCCCCAGTGATATAACACTAGCCAATCGGGAGCTCTCACTGTGATAGCTAGGTTAGCTAACTATGCAGCTAGCGATCTATACAGACGCGCTTGTACTTGCGTGTCTTAAACCCAGTTCATCTCTTTATTTTTTTATCTTTATAAGACAATTTAAGTACATATACACAAGACAAAAATATAGCTAGTTATTAGTATACATCTATCACTTCTTGGGCAACAAGAGACCATCTCCATCACTGCCAGCCGCTGAGTCGCATAATTTGAAAATAGCTAACAACGTTAGCTAAATTAAACAATCCGTGAACGACGTAAGATTCTTCTTATTGGAAAATCCCCTTTTCGTCGATCACAACGCTTGTTTACTCCATCCTGTCATGTCTTTGTTTTTAAATCCAATGTTTGCTGTATCACCCTCTCGCCGTCTCCCCACCGTAGCCACCTTCTCGTAATGTAGCTGTTTCTCTCTGTGACGAGACAAGGGGGAGGAGGGCTCGCTAACATGGCGACGGCGCATGCGCGTTAACGCCGCAGAGCCGCCAGACATAAAGCCAGTCTGGGGAGAGGCGGAGGGTGAGGAGGGGACGCGGAGAAGCGAACAAAAACGGAGCCTCGGTGAACCGGCCGGCAAGTGCCGAGAGATTCCGGAAGCTGTACCCGAACAGAAACGAGTCTTTGACGAAATGTACGATCATACAGAGAACGGAGATGCTGGCTACGCCTTCCAACTGACACCAAATCGGTGCAATAGTTTCGCTAATAATATATCCGAGTTAGGAGTGGGAGACGATAAACTGATCACAATTACTTCTTAATGACATAAAAGCCGGAGCCGCTTTGGCCGAAAGAAACAATGATCATTTTTTAAATTAAGCTTTGTTTCTTGTTCATGAACCAGTGTCGCTCATTGTGTTTCACATTCAGTTTCACGTATAATTCATTAATTTAGGAGCATTGCAGCTGAAGGGTGAACTGCTGGCAACAATTTCTTTCTAACGACATGGGCGTTGCCAGATCTTTGCGCATTATATGAATTTAAAAGTAAAAAAAGCTGCTAGCAAACGATGAGATTCGCGGTCTACAAGTCAGTTAACGTACAAATAACAAAACAAAGGGGCTTTATCTAACTCAATTTCTTTAATGATCACCCTCTAAAAATACAGTTTAATTGGCCTCAATAAGTAATTGGTAATTTGCGGCTAAATTGTAAACAATATTGGACGTAAATGGTATTTTAGATTAGTAAAGCAAAAGTGAATGATATGAGGCTGAAACATCGCGAAAAGTGTTTTGCAAAAAGAAAACGAAATGCCTAAAGAATTTCAAACCGTTTTTACCCTGAATGTAGGAAACAGTGACTAGCATATAACAGCATGATCCGAGTACATTATACATGATTAATGAATTAATATATGCATTCCAATTCCCAATAAAAATGCACCACGAATAATCGCTTCCCGTCTGCATATTGTAACAAACTGCATGCTTTTTAAGCAGAAATTTGTTTGCTGATCGACAATGAATATTTCCATTTAAATATATTGTGTATATTTATGTGTGGTTTATGCGCTGCTTAAGATAAGATCATCTTCCAAATATATTAAGCGTAATAATAAAGTAATACATAAATTAATGTCTACATTGTCCATACAAATTGCAACCATACGATTTATTTTATGCCGAATCCGAAATTAAGTCTAAGCAATTCGAAAACATTTCTGCTGAAGTAAGTAAAGTAAGGAACCACATTAAAAAGTGATTTATCTATTACCTTATTATATGTATTAAATATGAGACCTGTTATGAAATGAGCATTTGAGAACAACAGTATTCATCCTCAGTGTTTTACATATCCCAGAAGAGTACCATATAAATTCATTAAAAATGTATTTTTAAACTGTGAGCACATATCCCTCAGAAAAATGTACACAGTGTTTCTTTTTTAAGATTAAAAAAAAAAACTTGACCAGTACAGATTAATAGCTAACTGCTCAGTATCACATGCACCATGACTAGTTAGCTTGCTTGTAGCAAATCCTTAAAAGCCGTAATACACTGGTAATGTAGATGACTGACAGATATGGCATTACAATTACCATTCATGGTCAGTGCTTAACGTACCCGGGGACCAATCTTATCATTGAAATTTTACAGGAGCCAATGGTGTTTCTTCATTGCACCGAGGTAGCCGATGATTCTCTGGAACCATTGCAAATGTAGCAATAACTTCCTTATGATGTTGCTCTCAAACAAACATGCTTGCACAGAAATTATATTTAGTGGAGTTCTCGGTTGCACATCTGCCATGGTTTAATTATTTTGATAACTTTCACAGCGGAGTAAGATAGCAGAAGGAATGAAAAATGTGAGCACTCAGTATTAGTCGCAAATACATTGTAAAGATTACTTCCTTGCTGTACAAATAGCACTGTAAACAGAGCGTGAACAAGTTTCACAGCTAACAGCAGTGTACAAGAAGCAGCCATCATACTGAAATACTAGTATATCGAATGAGTATCTCTCTCCTGTCCAGCCAGCTGACACCATTTAAACCCTAAAAAGATGCTCAGTTCCATTAGTGTTTGCTAGGTTTCATTACCAAAGATATTTGATTTCTTCAAAAACATTCTTAATAACTCCATCAGAGTTTCACAATTGAATGTCAGTTCTCCTTTTCAATATTCTAACCCTAGAATCGCCTGTGCCATACCGCCATCCTTGCATGTTTGAAAATGCGGTTTAAGAATGAGCTCATAAAACTAAAGACTGAAGATTTTACTGCTGCCATGTCATTTGCACATGTAAGCCTGGACCAGTCTTCGGAGAGCCAAATGCAATCCGTCCTGCATTTTAATGGGGAAATACCCCCCATCACCTTACCCAATGGAGAGGGGAGATGTCTGCTTTGACTGATAGCTGCCTGAAAGCCCATTCCCATCCATACAAATGGCGGGGCTGGTTGGGGAGGAGGGTTAGGATGGGGGAGAGCAAGCAAGGTCTGATTGCAATGTAAGCGTTTTACTGACGTCAGCAGGTTTACATCACACTGGCACTCGGCAACAGAAAAAGTGCAGACAGCTATTGTGGTACCGAACAATAGCAGGCAATTAATACAACATGGGCTTCTTTAATGAACCACTTTTGTCAATTAATTACCTATGATAAAACATTACATTCAGTCTTAGATTTATTCTGCAGTGCTGCATTAATATCAATTATCCAGAATTATTTGTTGTACTGCGCGTGTATCATGAGGCTTAAAACAATAGTTTAGGCACAACAAAGAGGATTATGTTTGACAAAGAAAATAATGAAAAAAAAGAAGCTCTAGAACCTGAATTGATGTTCCAAATGGAAGCCACCATCAGAGACCTGTAATCAAGGGGTGAGGGGGTTGGCCTGGCACCGAGCCTGAGGGCCTTTAGAGCTTGTCATCCGCTCTTCCCTGCTGCCTGGAGTTGGACCCAGTTGGGTAGAACTGCCTCTTGGCACAGAGCTACAGGTTTATTTTGGTTAGACAGGCCACGGAGCAGCTGATGGGGTTTTGCTGTACCTCATTGTTAAACACTCTAGATCAGGCCGCACTGACTCATGCACTCTTCTTCTCATCCGGCCAACAGCCACAGCCACAGGCACGTGAAGTCGATTCATGTGAAATCATCAACCAGTTAAACCATTCAAATTAAAACATCAGCTTTTCACTTTCTCCATATTATGCTTCCCGTATAGTCAACAAAATACTTCCCACAGTTTTAACAAATGATTTGACATAATAAAGATTCATTACAATATATTGTTCCTTCATAGATTGTTCTGGCCCTTAAATGAATGTAAATAGTCTTTCGCAGCAGGAGGAAGGTAAGGAACTATATTTTCAATTTCTAGTGAAGCACTGTTCAGTTCATTACATGTACACCAGGGCACTATAAAACATGGAGTTTTACTAAAGTAGATCATCTTACGTACTTAGCAAAGGGATACTCCAGCCATACCCCCCTCCAGTCCTCCACTCAGTTATATGCTCTCTACTTGTTGCCCTGTCATCATTTAACTTTCATTACAAATATCGCTGGCCAGCCAATTCTGCCTTTCCATAGTGTTCAAGTTTTTGAAGTAGATTCTCTACACAATTACATTTGCTATCAGCACACATTTGCTACCTGTTCAGAGATCATTTATTACAAGTGGTGTGGGACACATGAATGCAGAGCCGTCATTTACACCCGACCCCCTCAAACACCCAAATCCCTTTGCACTGCAATATGTTTGTGTTATTGTGCACTGCTGTTTACTCGTATTACTGAGTTTTTGTTCTCGTTGCTGTGTACTGTTGTGTGTTATTTTTGGTTATTTTTGTTTTAATTGTTCAGCTATTCTTGGTTCCAACCTTCCGATGCTCTGAAGCATCTCGCTTTGGTTTCACGTGTGTGAAATGACAATAAAGTGACTTGAAGTCGCTTCTTCTCAGACAGTAGATATTTTTGCTCCATCCTAGCTCCTCATTGGGAGCTGGGAGGAATCAAAAATGTGGATTGTCTGTGGGTCCCTGAAGACTGGACTGGGAAAGACTGTTATATAGTATAGTCTTTACAATAGTCTTTATAGAACGTTTTAAAAAGCAAGAGCTGGTGTGAAGTGGAGGCCTTGCAGTAGATATGGGGCGACTTAAACTCACCTTACAGTTCAGGGCTGCTTATGTGAAGAAGCTAATCTGTAGAGTGTAATCATCATTACACTAACCCCCTTTCATTCACAACATCCTTCGAAAAGACCCAGATAATTTACAAGGCAGGGCTCATTGAACATTTATTGGTAATGCACTCTTCCTTCCAGTGACCAGATTCTCCTTTATTGGGTCACCTGCTTCCTGCAGGATACGACATTTGCGAAAGGACCAGTCTGTACCAGATCAGGAAAAGAAAGCTTATGGATCAGATTTAGGTGGATTGTGGTGTAAGTCTTTTAAAAACAAAATCCTTCCTAGTCCTTACTGAGGGACCAAAAGACTTGTCTGGGGAGCTCCATCATAAAGAGATGCAGGTCAAACAAGGCCAAATTATTCAACAGTATAGTTACAATGAACTACCTGTGTTTTTTTTGGGAAATAATTGCCTTGTGTGAGGGGCCCGTTCAAGCAGAACAAACATGGTATGATCACACACCAAACCAGCAGGTCTGCATCAAGTATGGATGAATCAGGAGAAGCCCCCTTATTTTCCACATCAAATCGCAGGTCATTTGTCAATCGGCCAGTTCAGAAACCCCACATATGACCAGCAGCATTTTCAATTTTTAGCTATTAGTTGTTTGAATTTGAGCATATGACTCAGATAATAACTAGAAGAAAATGTCTTGTTGAATTTAAGAAGAGCTATTCTAACAACACAACCCCATTGACTGAGTACAAACAGAAGGTTACAAGACATTCACTGCTCTCCAGCTTCCAGGCAGGGCAACACGTCTGCAACAGGTGTGCATATTAACGCCTGCGTGGCACTGACATCAATTACCGATGTAGCACCTGACAGCCTCCCCTGTCCCCTCCCCTCCCCTGCCCAAGGAGAAAACCTGAGCTGGCTGGCAAACGAAAAGGACGACAGACACGCAGGAGGGCAGAAGGCGGCCATGAAAAGGCATCTTTGCTGTCTGCGAAGCCACGTCACCACATAAACAGGACAGAAAATCACTCGGGCCTAAACATCCCTAAGGAAGTTCTAAAGTCGAAAATGCTCATATTTTATAACAACGTATAACTACCACTGCGTGAGACCACAAAAGAAATGAAAAAAAGATGAAATGTCAATCAGCAACTGTCAAAATTATGAAATCAATAGTTATAAAAATATTGAGCATGAATAAAACAGTACGACTCTTTATAGGTGAAATAACTTTATTACTTGCTGACATAAACCAAACCGAAGGCTTTTTTTGTAATCGGTACATTTATAATTGTCATACGTGTTGGTGATAAAACAAAAAACAGAACTGAAATGAGTCACGATTTAAGAAAAATAAATGAAAAATGGTCAGCCTGAATAACCACTCAATTTATGCAAACATACACATATTAAAAAGGAATAAAATGAACACAAAATACTTGCTTTTAGGCAGTTTTATAGAGCCACTGACTGGCAGCACGTGCCTTTAGAGGGAAAGGTATGCATTTTGCTCCAAGGGAGCACGTGCAGGACGAGGGGTAAAGCAGGCAACAGTGAAAGCACTCAGTGCACGGGCACGGCGCGAGTCCAGCGACAAGTCACACGCAGCACAGCTACAACTGAATGGACTTATTAACCAGGCTAACATCACTTGCATTATTAGGTGGGGTAACCAATCTTCTTGACTGACAATTAATGGCTCGTAAAAGTTAGAAAATAACTTTAACTGGACTTTCATAATAATTTGCCTAATTCAATATTGAAAAATTGGGCTTAGATTTCAAGTTGTCGGAATTCATTCACGCACACACGAAAAGGTATTGATTCATGGAGATTTACTATCAGATGTTCTGAGTATATGCTTCAGAGATTTCCCAAATGTCCTCATCCACCACAGAAATAGTTGGTTGGACATTCTGCTCTTCACGCATTCCGGAATCGTCCCCTGCTGTGCCAAGACCTCCATGCTGAGTATTCCCACTGGGCTGTCGGTCCTCAGAATGATGCACATCTCCATCAACCTCCTGCTCCTCAGCTAACATATTCTCCGCTTGCTCCTCAAGTTCTACAGGCAGCTGACTGTTTTTGTCACTTCCTGTTGGACAGTGGCCTGCAGATGCGGACGTTTTCTCTGTTGATGATCCAGGTTTGCCAGAGTCCTGCCCATAGTCCTGGGTGGATCCGTCTAGGCTGTGAGCTTCTGGGGCATGCTGGCTTCTCCCAACCCCGACATTCTGCTCAGAAAGGTCAAGCCCATACTGGTGGTTTCCATCAGATGTGGCTCCTCCAGTTTCAGTCTGTAGTCGCCGCTTTCCTTCAAGTGCGGTGACCGAACTACTGTCCACTGCGGCACCTTCCTCAGCTTTGTCGTCCAGCCCGAAGAAAGCGTTCTGAACGACAAAGCGGACGCACTGCAGGAGGACATTTCTCTCATGGCGTACCTCCGGGGCCAGCAGCTATGGAGACACAATGAAGACAGTCTTACTTAAATGATCGCTCGATCAGTCACTTCAGCTACTTAAAAACCCGTGTGAGGACTCATTTCTCGTTCAAAGATCTTAAACTACCATCGATTAGGAAATAAACTACACTGGACAAATGGATTAGTTTGAAGCAATTTTTTTTTAAACAGTTTAACAGTGCTGTATATTCTTCATAATTTGTTGGGTGAGAAGAGGAAAAAAACTCCTTATAATTACAGCCATGGAGTATCCACAAAAAGGTATTATCAAATTACTTTCCCTTAAAATTATTTGTACATACCCAAAGTGTGTCATATGGCCACAAAGAAACATAAATCAATTGTTTGTTTAAAAAACCAGCAAAGAAAACATAATAAATTTCAGTTTGTTTCTTAACTGGGCTACTTTTTCCACTGTTGATGCATTGTGTACCGATTGAGTTTATGAATCGTAAGTCGAAATGAATGGTACTAAACCACATTATCCCATCCCGTTCACCCACAAATCTTCTTATGTGAATACAAATTCCTTTCTCCAGCCGGGGTTAGCTCACTGGAATTGCCCCGAGGGGCCGGTAGCCTGGCAACCCCATTGAGTGCGTACATTCAGCACATCGGCCCTCGGCATCCCTTTCTATGCTGCTGAATGACCGAAGCCACTCCTGGTATAGAAACTGCGCTCGCATCTGCTGTCAGCAAACTTTAGTTGGCTGACGCCGTCGATGAGGTCACCGCCGGAGGGGTCTGGGAAACGCGTCGAGCCCTGCTGCCCCAACGGACAGTTACTCAAGCCCGCTTCTGGGGGGGTGGGCACTGTTGTTTACAGGCTTTTGCTTTAGCTAGGCACTCAACCACATGATTCAACTAATCATTACCTTACCTCAAATAAATAAGCTTTCCTTCCAAGTATTTCGCTGGTTTTCGAAAACAAAACAAAAGTTGTTGTTCTCAACGGATTGAAAGCTTTTAATAACTGAAACGAGCAGCGATGTCTCCCAGCAACAGCAATTCCGATCCGTGGGACTAAAATTTAAATGATTAAAAAAACCTGGAGTAATAATTGCTACAATTTCTTTTATTACTTAGACAATGTCATCTGCCTAACAACATACGATCGTGCCCCATTTGCAGAGCAGCGTCCCAGGTGGCACCAGTGACAAGCTGCCCACTCATTTAGCTACACTGGCGCCTAATCTGATCTCATGAAGACCTTTTCCATGCAGCATGAGACCTTTTCAGTCGGCAAAGTGCACTGTCATTACGGAACAGGGCTTGCAGGTAGAGTCTGTGCAGTGATATCACGGGCTGATATCAAACATCAGAATCGGGGCCGACCCGGGCGATTTTTAATTGAACGGTATCGGCTTCCAGAACCCGATCTATTTAATTTCCCGCATCCACCCGATTTACGTCAGCCGTGCAAACTTGTAAAATTCCGTCGCATGCTGCAGTGAGCCTGAGGCACGGGCCTAGAAACTACGAACTATCGAGATGTCGGCCGTGTGGAAATTCTTTAAATTGGAAACTGAAGGCAGCCCAACAGCAACTTGCGATGTTTTCGATGTCGTCCTTTTGAGAAGAGGCAGCAACACAGCGTCATTCAATACAACAAATGAAATTAGATACTTAAAGAAACATCATGAAGAGGAACACTGTAAAACCGTGACATTTTCTCAGACGAATTATGCACCCGGGGTAGCAAAAAAGTGGATCAGGACACCCCTAGTTCTGTGTGTCTCAGACAGGAAAACACCCTTAAAAAGTACTTTTCTGATGATATATGAAATTAAAAGCTCATAATGGATTTTTTTTCCCCCAACATAACTCTCCAAACAAATCGATTAATGAATGAATGAATGTCACAGGCCTGGCTTTCTATACTCAGCAGCTCCCACAGTAGACAGTCTGCACCATTTTGCTCCAATGGACTGGGGACTCACCATCTCCAGTAATGTAGGGCGGCGCTGCTGAGGTGTAGTCGGGCCTCGGAAAGGATGTCCCCCTCTTCCCGGCCTATTAGGGCCAGTACCGGCCCATGGTGGACCAGCAGCTGGGGGAGCCCTTGACCCCTGGGGAGGTGGCTGACCCGGGACAGTCTTCAGCATGACCTGGTTCTCCTCAAGCACCTGGCTGACCTTCAGAATAGGCAGAGCTGGAAGAGGAACCACACATTACCGTTACTGTCACATGCCTGGATGCAACTCCCTACCTCGCTAAGATCATACAGGTATCAAGCATTCAGTTCCCTGCTTGTTGTGATAATATTGCTTAATGCAGGAGACATACAGAGAAAAACATCCTAATATTACAACATGCAACATTGCCAAATTAATACCAAAGGTTTTACGAGGAATGAAATGAGAACAATATCATAATTTCTTGTAATAATACTTGGGAAATAAATCTCAAAAGTATGATCGACATATTCCAAGAATGGAAAATACTGTTTTATTGGTTACAAACCAAACTATAAACAAGAGATGCCCTAAATCTTGACCAAAAAACAAAAGGTCTACAAAAAAATGACAGGAAGTAGACGTCTGACTGAACATCAACCGAATGCCGCACCTTCTGGTTCCTGATCACTCTCAGAGGTGGACTCATAGTTGGCCACGAGGGCACCTAGACCGGAGGTCATGTGCTTCGGGGTCACAGTCAGGCCGTCTTTTCCAGCGTCGGCTGCTTCGTCCTTGTCAGACTCTACAAGGACAGACCATGGACCTTCAACACACTTCTATTAAAAAAGATTAGCTCCAGAACAAGTACGCACGCTACGACAAAATGCCCACACATTATAAAACGGTGGTGAAAGGCACGTGGCAACTGTAAGCACGAATGCCCTTCTTTGTGCTGAAGATCGGAGAGGTCTTCACTATGTAACGTACCTCATTTCTGAACAGGACACACATTTACCTGGGCACTTGCCAATGGAATGCAATCCTATAAACCCTACACCAGAATACAAAGTTAAATGACAAAAGAAACAAGTGCCCTCTGACCTGGGTCACTGTTAACAATGGCTCCGAGTGGATCTCCGTCTTTGGGGGCACGTTTAAGGGGTGGGGCTGTGGTGTTTTCCATCATATGGCTTGGAATCCCCGGCCTTGACCATGCCCTTCTCTGGTTGTGTTGGAACCTCCCGCCTCGTTGACGGAAGCCGCGACCCCTTCCTCTCATTCGCCTGAACAGAAGACAGACCTGAGTGAGCTCTGGTCCCTTCGCATGCAGAAAAAAATGCACGCGAGATCCAACAAAAACAGGCCATGCGGCAGAACAGCAGAATCCATGCATATGCTATGCAGGAATAAGAAATCGGTATGAATTCACCGAAGGAGTAAATATACATTCAGTGAAAACATATTCCGTTCTTTTTCAGGTAACGTCCCATTCGTTTGTCTCCAGATCTGAGAAGACAGTATTACAAAATAGAATATCTAATACCTGAGCAGATGAGTCTAGTCACTGAAGGGTCTAAAGATGAACGTGCAGCATACCCAAACTGCGCTGTTTCCAGAACCTCTCCCCTTTCTTCTCGATCCTCCAGTATCCTTCTCTTCCTTTCCACATTGGATACAGTGGGATAGTTCCTAAGAAATAATGTTGGTCCCCAGTTATCGGTTTTAAAACACATACATTTATATTATTATTTATATTATCCTTAAATATACCTGCACTAAACTGTGTATTTTAATAAAAGCAAATATTAAATTAACTACTGCTTGTTCGTTGTACATTGTTCCATTTCTTTATTAGCCTGCACTGGAAGTAAAAAAAAATTCAATTTCCCATACACGTCAAAATTCCAAACACGTGCTCCCCCTAGTGGTTATCCTGTAACCAAATACTGGTTATAAAATAAATTCAGAACGGCACAGATGCACAGTCCGTTACTTACGACATCTATCTTGGAAAAGTACTAACAAAAGGAAAATGACAGGTAAAGAAAGGGAACGTAGTGGGAGCTTATCTAACCTTTTTCGCTCCTCTCTCCATTTTGCGATTTCTTCTGCAGTGTCAAGTTTGATCTTCTTGGTTCCAGGTGCATGGCTCTAACAAAATTGATACAATTTATGTTGCATCAACCATATAACCATAAGTATATTTTAGAAAACATAAAATAGCAAAAAGCTGGACCTAACTGCAAAACATGAATTATCAATTACAACTAAGCATTCAATTATACTTACATTTTTCCAGTGAATGCTGACAAGTTTCTCATGAGCTGTGAAACTGCAGCCTTCCACTGAACACTGAACAAAAGAGAGGCATGTTTTAACACTCCTACCGAAAAGTAGAAATGCTAGACTTCATTCAGAATTTTAGGGTACGACTGACTTTTTCATACCAAGGAGCAGAAATGGAAAGTGTAACTGATCCCCACCTTAACATGCTGTGCCAAGTGTTCATCATACTTCTCTTGATTCTTAAAACCTCTGTCACAGGTGTCACAGAAATGCATAAACACCGGTTCCTTTTTCTTTTTCTGAAAAACAGTAAAACATTTTCCCAGTTTAGCAGAATATTTCCTCTTTGAACTCCATTTGACGCTTTGACATTAGTTATATTTTTATTCAGAACGGTTACTGTGGCCTTGGTATATTGATCACAACTAACTCTGTCTAAAGTACCATACGACACCGCAGAAGCGGAAATAAAAATTACCTTATTTCTCCCCACGTGTGCATTTTCCTGGAGATGACGTTGATACCCAGCACTGTAATACCGATCTAAAACAAAAACGACAAACAGCTAAATGGATACGGTTTTTCGTTTAAGTTACTGGTTGGTTTGACGTTTTACGGGTAGGCGCAACTTATAATTGCCAAGTAAAGACACCAACTTTTATCAGAATGAACATAAACTGCAACTCACCATTACGGTTTGGATCAAAGCCATTCTTCCAATGCGTAGGTGCTCTGCAACAATTCACTGGAGGGTTTCTAACCCACGGAACAGATGGAGGCTGAAACCAGTTCCCATTACCAGAGTTAAAGTTGCTGGGACGAGGCTGCCAGTTAAACACCGGAGGTCGGAGTACAGAGTCTTGGGTTGGGCTGCTGAAGAATGGAGGTGGAAATTGTGTAAAATCGTTCATGGCGACATAAACTTCAGCAATAACACGACGTTCGTAAACTTGTTTGGATTCTCTTGCACATGTCTTCCACTCTGCTTCCAAGCCATGTGGGTAATACGCCATACGTCATATCCGGAAACAGCCCGGTCACTCTTTTCGGGAAAGGTTGTTTAATAACGTTAATTAATACCGTACAAATGCATAAGTAAAATATGGGATCGAAGCAATGTCTTCTCTGTCTTTATATATACGTACAAACAATTTCGAAGTGTTTTAAAGTAACGAACACAAGGTGGCAGTATGTGCTAAAATCGCCGGGTTTTCATTCATTCACTTCCGGAGCACAGCAGGGTCAAAGGTCACGGAAAAGGTTCAAAATACAAAAACTTAACCGAGGGCTGCGGATGGTTTATAATTTTTAAAGAATTATGTCAGAGGATGATGGTTTAATTGGACCTGCCCTACCTCCATGGATTAAAAGCAGCACGAATGATGACTCCGATGGAGAAGGTACATGTAAATCACTTAACCGTTAAGTTGATACGTTTCTAACGTAAACAGTTTAATATACACCAACTACATCTAGAATACTGTATATCCGTAACCAGTGAAATTCCAAGACTGGCTACTAAAAACGCATTCTTTGCAGGAGTCGCTTCTCAGCCTAACTGTGAAATCGAAGTGGCTTTGGATTGCTTGGTGGCCGGGAATAGTGGTGGCAGTTTTTATATGTGGAGGTAGCCTGAGTTTTAAGCGCAACTCTTTCCGCAGTTGCAGGTCCGGCGCTTCCGCCGGGATACAAACCGGCAGATGATTCTAGTTCGTCGGATAACAGCGAACAGGAAGAGCAGGTGGTCTTCAAGAGAAGCAGACCGGCTGTTAAACAGGAGATAGGCGATGGCCCGACATCGAAGTACGTGGAAGGCTGAGATATTCTTTATTTAACTTTACACTGTGTGGTGGCACTTTACAGGTGAAGGAGGTGCAATATTGTTAAGAGTAAATCTTAAAGTATAAATCTCCATGTAGGCGAGTCACTGGGATGTGAACGATAAGATCCCATGCAATGTGACATAAAGGAACTAAGCGGTGTCATTGAATGCTGTGCAGTCAAAACACGATGCGTTCAAATAAGTAATGGCAGTGCTAGGAGTGAAAGAAGCCTGGTTTCATGGTCTTTTGCTACGTTAAGAACTATGATTTTTTTTTCTTCAAGCAAGCAGCGTAGGGTGGATGAATCAGGGGAAGATGAGAGGGATGAAGATGAAGGTTTCTTTGGGCCTGCTCTCCCACCAGGATACAAGAAGCTGAGCTCGCCAGAAAGGTACAGACAAACAGCGCTCCCAGTCTCTGTCAGTTACATACAGAGAAGTGTAAGCAGCTAATTGTGTAGTGAAGTAGTACCTTCTTGTGGAAAATAAGTGCAGATGTTTTATTGTCAGGCCGGTGCTGGGGCCTGCCCTTCCGCCAGGATTTCTCAAGGCTGCGCATGTCAATAATGATGAAGACGGCCGGGTCTTCTCTGGGCCAGCACTGCCTCCGGGTTATGTGGCAGAGGTGGGGAACGATATCGTGAAACGTACATCCATCCATCCATCTATCCATTCATCTGCTAGCCGCTTGTCCAGTACATGGCATTGCTAATCAAAGCTTCTTGTGTAGTTTCTCCAGAAAACACTTTAGTCTGTTGCATTTTTATCATTGTCAATTCTTAGAAGGTATTTAGTATCCATCCATCCATCCATTTTCCAAACCGCTTATCCTTACTGGGTCGCGGGGGGTCTGGAGCCTATCCCGGAAGCA
>JAODJX010000001.1:45014144-45029165 GCA_026776945.1 Isichthys henryi
GACCCAGGCGGAGACTCGAACCCGGGTCCCAGAGGTGTGAGGCAACAGTGCTAACCACTGCACCACCATGCCACCCTCTATTTAGTATCCCGTGTTCATTAATGTTAAAGGTAGAATTAAGAGGCTTGAAGATAAATTCCATTTCCTGTGTAGCAGATGTTACTGGGCATTGGATCGGCCAGTGTAAATGTGTTTACAGTGTCTGTGTGTGTGGCTGTGTCTCTACAGGCTTCCAGCAGTGAGGGTGAGGATGATGACATCATTGTTGGGCCTATGCCTGCCCAGGGAGTCGCTTGCAGCAACGTTGCCATGGAATTTGAACTCCGAGCAAGAAGAATGAAAGAGAAACTTATTCATGGTGATGTAAGGACTGTGACTTGGACTCATTTTATAATTCTCTCGTCTTTTGTTCTCTCCCTCTTTTTTTTGGTCCTTGAAAACTGAATTTTTGAATAAGTCAATCATTGAGTATTGCATATTTTCCACATGTCAATAATCCAACGGAACTATTTCTACTTAGAAATGTAATTTATTGGATTGTCTTTTAAATTTCAAATATTCGAATGTTTGAATAAAACAGCGTGTCACTTGATTGGATAGTCAAAATATGCCCATTTGCTGTCATGGCCGCCTGTGTCCTAAAGTAGCAAGGAAAGAAAATTGATGCATTTAATTCATTTATCTGACTGTTTTATCAGTAGCAGCTTACAGCAGAGGCAGGTGTTGTTAATGTGTGTTCCCTTGGATTTGTACCCCTGACTTTTGAAACGTTGACATCATGCTCTACTTGTTGAGCACTTTAATTCAGGAGGGTGAGCTTGTCCCCACCTGCAGAGCGGTCCGAAGGAGCTCTCCAGGGAGGCTTGGATGACCGAGCTTCCACCTGAGCTCCAGCACATCGGCCTGGAAGCTCGCAGCTTCAAGAAGCGGTCTGGACCGGAGGACAAAGATCGTTCCATTTGGACAGACACTCCCGCAGACCGGGAGCGCAAAGCCAAGGCACGTCCAACGACCAACACAGTACTTATGATCTTAGTCAGATGCTTGTATCCAAGGCAACAACCACAGCTTATCATTTTAGCAATTTGTATAATTTGGAAAAGTGTCGTTGAAGCTCAGTAAGACCAGGAAACCAGATAGGAGCTTGATTTCAAAAGTAGTATGATTTTGTTGAATGCGTTTACAATCCATGGTGATTAATCATCAAGTGGGGGTTGATCTGTTTATTTTTTTGATTATTTTTCTTTTGTTCCCTCCTTATCCCACAGGAATGTCTGGAGAAGAAACAACGTGGTGAGGCTCAGGAGGAAGAGTTGCCACGCTTCTCCCAAAAAGACCTCCAGATGGCTGAGAAGGTGTCCAAGTACAATGTAAGCTCAGCTTCGCCGGCTGCGATGGTGGCAGGAGCGCTGGCTGAAGCTGACATGGCCAAACGGCTGTTGTGTGCCTTTTTTTTTATTTATTTAAAAAAAAAGGAATCCAAACGGGGAGAGTCACTGCTCACCATGCACACCAAGAAGATGAAGACCAAGGCCGAGGCAGACGCCAGTAAGCCGGTGGAAAGGCGGCCCTTCGACCGAGATGCCGATCTCCAGGTGAACCGCTTCGACGAGGCACAGAAGCAGACCCTGCTGAAGAAGTCCCAGGAGCTGAACACTCGGTTCTCGCACAGCAAGGACCGCATGTTCTTGTAGATGGTGTGAGGAACGTGTTTCAGATACAGTCCATCAGACCAGCTCTGTAGTTTGGCAAAGGTGTAGGATGTGGGGTCTGATGAATCAGGAGTTCTTGTTCATAACCGAACTTTATTGTGTGTGTGTGTGTGTGAGAGAGAGAGAGAGAGGCACCAGAAAAAGAACAGAAATAATTCCCTTTTTTAGCCTGTTCCTAGCTGGGAATTGCATTTAAGGGGCCTCCTCTTGCATCAGGTGGCATGCCAGCAGGAGCCTTTCAATCACAGGTTCGTATTTAGACTAATATGTTTACTTTCCGAGTGTAGGCTGAATGAACGTCATCGTCAGATATTTTGAGGACCAGTGTGTTGGCTGTTCACTTTAAAAGTCTTTAAGTTTACTTAATGCAACATCAAATGTTACTCTCTCCTCGGAATTTTAAAAATGGAACTTGGCACCTGCATTTTATTTATTTGAGCAATACTTTGAGATGCCAGAGTTTTTATATAAAGTAAACGATATTGTGTTTTCAAACATTTTTATTATCTCACGAACCGTAAGGCATGTCGAAGGGCTTAATATTTTTTTTGAAGACTAAACGTCAGCATTTATCATTAAAATAATATTTTAATCTTCTCATGTTGGTTCAGTGAGCAGAATTTAATTAATGGGTAGTTTTGGAGTTTTATTTCCATTATCATCAATTGATCCCAGTACTTTCTTGTAGAAAGTGAACCTAAACTGATCTTTTTCAAATTATATTATGTTTAGTCTTAGAATTGTCTTAAAGTGAATGAAGTTTCTAGCTGTTCTGTCATGGTTTTGAGCCCCTATTGCTTTCTCACCATTTCAACTGATCTGAGTTAAATAACATGCAGTTTTTCAATCCATGATGTTTCAGAAACTTGAGACCTGGCCAAAGTCAACTTACCCAACAGATCAATCCAGTTGGTACAGCTAGTTGTACTAAAGCTTATCAATTAATCTGGAAGTGATTTCATCTTCTGTATCAGTGGTTCCCAAAGCCAGAAATCTCAGAAGCTCGAGAATTTGAACCAAAAGGAATAGTTCTGAGGGCGCGTTAGTTTTTTTTGGCCACTGGGTGGCGATAAGCCCTTTGTTAGACTTCCAGTAACAAGTCTTTGTGAGAGTCAAATACGAAATGTGAACATTAAGTCAGCGTGTTTTCTTTGCCTGCCTGACTATGCATATCCTCATCAGGTTGTGCAAATATCATGCTATTGTCATTGTGAGAAATTAAGCATAATTACGTATCACAACAATTTGGGAATTAAAATGTCACTGAAAACAGCTTTTTATAAACTGCTGTCTGGTGGGAAAACACATATTTGCAAATGTATTAACAAGGTCAGTCATTTAAGTCTATTTACATGACATTAGCCCGTCTTGCATACTATAGCACATTTTATGGTTAATAATCCTAGATTTTGTGTTGATTTTGTTCTTGGTTTGAATATCGTACTTGTATTTTTTTTTTTTTGTTATGACTATAGAAAATAAAAATAAGCTGTGTCTGTCCACATCTAGATCTGATCTCACTGGTCGCTACATGTGTAAGCTTGTTCCAGCTGGTGACACTTTCGCTAGTAATTTGCATGGCGATTACAGGGTGAGCGTCTACAGATACATTTTTGCAGCGGTCAAGCTAATTGGGTCCATTAAAGACTTGATTCATACAGAAATGTGTGGAATGTAAATTGCAGTTTTCATTCCACCCCCCCCCCCCCCATTCTGTGGCCCCAGCTTTCTGCCAAGCTTTCACGAGCTGCAGGTACTGATTAAGTAGTTGCTAAGCAACAGGTTTCGCCACAGAAGTTGGCGGTGGATACAGGCTTCGGGAGGGGTGTCGTGCTGTTGTAGCCCCTCTGCGCTGTGCTGATTTTCGTCGGCTGCTGTGGGCTTATTTCTTAACTGCTAATGAGTCGGTGTGAAAAACACTGTCCAATGTTCCAGGTTTGGGTACCTGAGCTGCTGACCTGCCATGAAGATGAATGATATTTGGAAGCAGTGCCGATTTTTATTAACTTTGCGATATTATCGTGACATGTGCTTGTTGGAGTGTTCCAGCGACCCAGCGAGAGGAGAGCGAAAGAAGTTTATTGTGACTGGTTTAATATGTTATATTTTTGGATTAGTAATTTATGGGGTTTAGCTGCCAGAAATGTCCACGAATTAATGACAAAGATTTCAGCTCTATCACATTGTTTTGAAACCAATATTCAGCTAACAGTGTTGCTGTCTTTCGGCTTAATTTACAATGTTTAACCACCCCTACAGCTGGGTGAACATCATTACAAACGTGTGATTCTAAAAGAGTTACATCTTATTGAAGTAATTCAGGTTAACAGTCACCTCAGGTGTATGACATCAGCAATCCTAGAGGAACAAAAACCTTTTTTGTTGCAAATCTGGTTGGCCAACGCAGCAACTGTCATTTTCAAGAAAGGAAAAAAACACATTACCGCCTTTCTGCTTTTCATCTTTCTCAATAGGCATGTTTATCACATCCTTTTGCGATTAAGTGGCAATTCGCTTTGCAGAATCAATCCTATTTTCCGTGCCACTGACATTGTGGTCAATTCACTTCGATCGCGCGGCCTTTCTTAAAGGCGCAGCGCATGAAAAATTCTATCTTTTGTGTCTTACCTTGTGAGAATGGCAGGGACACACTCTTTGTAGACTGCAAATCTTTGAATCTATGATGCAAAGCGTGTTGTGAATGTGGGTCCCTGCTGTCGAGGAGAAATACCCCGGCACATTCATCCTTTTGTGTGCAAGAATCCCATCTGTGCAAGACCTTCGGGTCTCCGGTTCGCTTGCGAACTGTAGAATGGTTTTGATAACATGCATGTGAAGTGAGTATGCAGCCTGTTTGGAAGGAAAAAATATCAAATGTGTGAAATTTGTCTTGGTCACATTCTTAACTGATTGTGACCACAGCATGAAAAAAAAACATGCTTTTATATCTAAATCCATCCAGTCATCTACCAACAGCTTAGGGAATTACCCTACCCCAGGAGGCTTGGAACACAAAGACTTTTTGTACTGAGGAAAAGAGTACTTATGAGGAACCCACAAAGCACAAAATGCACATGCAAACTACACAAACAAAGCAGCGCCCTCTCTGGAGGTATGAGGCTACAGCAACTCCTGAACCACTGCGCCACCTACTGGTATCTTAATGTGATGCATATTTCCTAGGTGGAAGATGGGAAGCTGCTTAGTGCACAAAATGCATATGGCTGCTATTGACTGCCTGGTGGTGCATCTCAAGTATTTTATTTTTTTTTACAAACTAAAGATAAGTTTGTGCTGGAGGTGAATGGTTGTACAGAACTAGCCCCACCAGCAAATTGCGAAAGGATATTTGTGCACACCGTCCTGTGTGTGAGCAGCACTGTAGATGCAGCGTGTATAACTTAAGAAGGGCGTTTTGTGAATTTTGAGGTAATTTTTTTTTTGCAGGGCTGGCTTACACATCAGCCCCCTCAGGGCAATTCATTAACGCCACTGTGAGAATGTGAGATGCATGACTTAAAGAGTGATGCGATATAGTGACAGTGGAAAAGTCCTTAACAGGACAGTCATGGCTAATGAAGTCCCCTGTCGGTCTGTCCGTGCTCTCGCTTGTGTTGTGGCAGATGGATTTAATAAGAAATCGCGCAGGAAGGAGAAAAAGAAAACAACCCAACTACTAATGTGCGAGCGATTTGATGTGTCTGTAATAAATGAATATAGAGCCGCCCCGTGGACATTTAGACAGAAAACACGCATCTCCCGTCGGAAGGAGTGCTGTCCGTCTCCCGTCTTCATCGTCACGTGACAGGAATCGACGATCAAAAACCAGTGGGGCCATGGAAGCAGGACAGCTGGTCTGGAGAGATGCACGAAGATGTTGGGGAATGAATGGCCTGGTGCCTTGATGAAAAGTGTGTCCTTCTGATTCATGTGATTGCTGATAAGCGGATGTCAGTTAACTGAAGCAGATTGTTTCTTCTGTGTGAGTCTGTAGTCTGCTCTGTAGTGGGAGTTACCGTATGTGAAATATGTGCAAGTGTTTGTCCATCTGAACGCCCCAGACATTTAATTGGGCGGATTCTTCTACTACCCTTCCTACCTCTGGGTACCATCTAATTTTTCCCCCTTATTGGGCTAATTAACAGGGAGAACTAGAAACCTATTTTATTTAATTGTATTTTCATCATCTCATAACTTCAACAGTCTCATAACATTGGAAATCTGATCCCAAAATGAAAAAAAAAAATCCAGTAAGGGTGGTATGAGGTCACAAGCTGTTGCATTAGCGCTATGTTTTGAGTGAAGTCCAGGACATCAAATGAATTAAACAGCTCATTGACATTTTCGAGGCCGTCACTACATTATCAGCTCCATCGTATATCAATTTTGGCGATCACAATCGGTTGTCATTTTTAAACGTTTCATTTGTAAAATAGAGGAAATAGGGAAGAACCATATTAATGCGTAATAATGCGAGCATTAAAAAGGTATGAGTGCATTGTATGCAACAGCAAAGGAAAACCATACTACTCTATTTGGTAATATAATTTATAATTTGCAGAAAGAGGAATATTTAAACTCGAATTAAAAAGTGTTTCATTACAACGTGTTTTACTCAGAGGGAACCAAAGAGCTGACAAGCTTTCTGAGTTGCGAATAAACTTCAAACACGCAGACTTGATCAGTTTTAGTCTTTATTTTAGGGGTGTGGTGCTTTCCCTAATAATCCGTTTGATAAATAAGGCAATTTTTCAGTTGACAGCATCTATTTAGTTCGCCGTTTCCCAAAGGGCATTTGCGGAAGGAAAAGGGAAATGCTTTTTCCACGTTTGGAGAAAAGATCGATGAAGGCGCGTTTAAAATGTTTACTATCGTACATGTTTTCCATGCAGATAAATAGTCTTCAATTCACACATGCGTTTTGTGGATCGCAAGCATTATTAACTTAAACGACGCTATGATCTTCGGAAAGGAGGCTGATTATATGTTATTATAGAATGAAGCTGAATTATGAGCCAGATGCACATGGCTTTTATGTGCGTAAGAAAATGATTCCCATTGAAAACGTTGTGACTCTAGTGAGCAACGCAGGCATAAACAATGCATAGCCACATTTCTTACTGTTCATTTGTATACTATATACTCTTAGACAAGAGGCATAAATACTCCTACCTCTCTGATTTAAATATACACTACTACGAGAATTGTGCATGAATAGAATCGTTTTTGTTTTCACACGTTCATCCAATTCCAACTAAGCAGTCTAAAAAAGAGTCTACGGCAACCTCCGTATATTAAAATCAGTGTAAAGGCTCGAGCGCCAAAATCAGCAACTCACCATCTCACCCTTGCGTAGTGAAAATGGTTCGAAACCAAATTTACATTCCTTCATTCCCTAACCTTTCGCACACTCAAAACAGCGGGTCGTGGAGCGGCAGTTTCTAGATATTTCTGCAGCACTGCATTCAGACGAGCTATAATAGCATCCATAATACTACACCTTTTATTTTTCTGGAAAACCTAATCACAGATACAGAACACAGATCGTAAGTCACTTCACAATACAAATCATACGATCGCTCCAGTTATCACAACCACTTTCATATAAGCATGCATTATTTAAAATTTGATCGTACTGTTTTCTCGACCTGCCCCTGGATTTGTATGAAGGAGAACAAATACAACGAATATTGCCAGTTAAAAATTTCGCATACTGTTTTATGATATCAAGATCATTGAGTACTTTGGAGGTTTTATTATACGGGAAAAGAGCCAGGAAGATTGCCATAAGTAATAGCTTTTTTTTTGAGCAGCCTGTTGCACGAAGCCTCATGCCTGTTCTCACAGCGGGAAGGTGGAAGCTGGAAGTTAAAATCTAAGAGCGCGCGCGACATAAACGAATCTGAATGCAGGCAGAAGGTACACAATACTCATCAATTCTTGTATGCTGAGGCTTTTGGGGCAGTAACGGCGAAGAAAAGCTAGAAACCATTAAGTGTTTTCTCTTAAGAGGAAAAGAACCACCTTGATCTTTCTTGGCGGAGTCAGCCTTTCAGTTGAGCAGCCCAGACGAACGCTCCTGGCAGGTCATTTCACAAAGTGCAGGGCCTCACATTGCACCACCGACCCCCTGCTGCTGTCCAGGTTGGTGAGGAGCCGGTAACCGCCCCTGAGAGCCAGCAAGACGATCTCCAGCTTCAGGCACTCCAGCTTGCACAGGAAGGTGCTGTCTTCCTTCAGCACGAGCCGAGAGCCCATCTCCGATTTTATGAAATGGCGGAACTGGATGATGTTGGACGAGACCTCGAATTCCTCTGGGAAACTGTCTAGACGGCTCTTGGACACTTGCACCAGGCGGCCTTTGACTGCCTCGATGAACGTTGGGTCGCTGCAGTAGACTTTGAGGCCCTGGGATCGCTCGTGGCTGTCGGTCACCTCCAGGAAGGAGGTCTCCTGCTGGACGGCCTGCCGCTGCTCCCAGTCCGCCACTGCCTGAGCCAGGTCATCCAGGCGGTAGAACTGGGCCTCACGCTTCAGGAGCTCAGCTTCTTTGAAGTCCTCGGGTAGCAGCAGCTCGCCTAGGCGCAGGAAGTTGAGGATATGGCGGAAGACGGGGCCGTCCCGGTCTATGAAAGCGTTGCCCATGGAATCCACATGCTGGACAGGCCTTTTGCCGCTGGCGACCTCCTCCAGCAGCGAGCCGGGGTGCCTGGCCAGCGTCTGTCTCTGTGTGGCGTACAGGTAGCCCCCCACATTGAGGGTGACGGTGGCCGAAGACGACTTCTTGAAGCTCTTGCTGGGCTGAAGCAGGTCTGGATTGATCTCCCTCAGCTCGCTGTCCATCCTCCGGAGGTTCCAGTCCATGCCGAGGCGCGTAGTCTGTGGCGTGAGAGAGCAGGAGCGGCGGCGCAGCCGAATGGCGCTGGCATGGAGCGCGAGCTGCCGAGACTGGCGCTGGAGCCGAGCCTCTTACTGCCACTCGCCGGAGGAGACTGGGTGGGCTCGGTGAGGGGGCGGGGGGCGGAGAAACGGAGCCGCTTGCCTGGCCTCCATTCAGAAGGCATGATTTAATCACCCCTCCGCTCCATGCGCTCACTGCTGCTGACGCGCTCGGCAATTAGCACCGCTCCCTCAGATGAAAAGCGTCCTCAGCTGGACAGCGGCACGTGAGCTGACAGAAGAGGGAGGCAGTCTCAGGGAAGCAAGCTTATAATCTGCAACAAGCGGTGGGGACAGGGACACATATTTATAAATGGGCTCATTGTGTGTTTGCACTTGGCCGAAGCAAAGAAGCTTGACATTTCGAGCCCTCGGACTTTGGTCCTCAACATTGTATTTTCTGATTTTTCGGCAACCAACTGTGGCCCTGGGTGCAAGAACACAGAATCTGCAACGATTCAGAATTGTTGTGATACTGTGACTGGGGAGAATCGGTACCCAGCCTGACTGTGGTGTTTTTAATACTCCGTCATGTTCTCGGGGAAGAGCTGGCCTAATTAACTGCAATGGATGGGGGAGTTGGACAAATTCCTTTGTGTCGTCCTATATTAATGCACACGGGATCCGGCGTGTAATTGGCTCTATGGTTCCCCTGAGTCGATGTTTCACCGTAAGGGTGTGGCCATAGTACCCTGTCACAATACCAAACACAATATAGGACAGGCCTGTTGTGTCAATAACCTCTGGGGCCATGGTTCAAGCAGACGTGCCTAATATAGTACTCTGTCGATCCGGGCAGACAGTGACACTTGGGCCTTGACTTATATGTCAGCAGGGAGGCTGGCTCCATAAAGACAGCTGCCGAAATGTGTGCTGGGAAACTGTGCGAAGTAATTACAAAATAACAAGTTGACATCTGAGAGAAGCCTGTCCCCGAGGGTGACTGGATGACTGACAAGCAGCCAGGCCTGACAGACCTGGTTCCCGGCACGAAAAGAGACTCTGTAATTGTGCTTCACAGTGCGGCTGATTTTACTCATGAAGCAAGACCACGACAGCATAGACTATGAATGTATATGCAAGTAGTGCTTGTAGAAATGAGTATGTGATGTTCAATCTGTTTCTGGGAACCTTGAGGTGATGCTATATAACACATGGCAGAGGGCCTTGATGAGAGCGATGTCTCATCTCTAGAGATCCATAGTCTTGGCTGGACTGTCTGGTTGTAGTTATTTCTGACTGCCGAGTGCATAACAAGGAATAATTATCGAGGGACAGTTTTTATGTATGCAGTTGTTTATGTATATGATGAGCTATATGTTTATATATATTTGTTTACATTAATTACATTTTCTCATCTAGCATGAATTTAATTTGATCTGAGTACTGCATGCTTTTAAGTAGCTGTTACCTGAAACAGTTCTTTTATATTAATGACCAGATATTCTGTTCAGTTAATGGGAATATAAAAGTATTGAATTTTTTGCAGTTCTGTATTTAGTAATGACTGTAAGAGCCACCCTGTACTGGGAACCATTTACAATCCTGCAGAGAAGGAGGTAATAACGCAGTTTGTCTTTTTGTATCTCCTTGGTGTCCTGGCAATTGAAAGATCTTTGATGTCTCAGAAGCAGTCTATTTAATATTTAATCATTCCACAGGATGGGGGAGGGAAGAGCCTTTGCGCTGTCATACAGTTAAATAGAAATGCATTTTCAGTTTGCCTGACAGTACCTGCAAGGCAGTAGGGGGCTGTCACCTTCCAGGTGGGGCTCTGGGCTCGGTTTGATGGATCCGATCCTGACCAGGTTCTAACTGTGGTCACAATCCTTCTATCTCCCCACATTTCTGAAGGTGCTTCTAGGCGAGATGCAGGATGAGGTAGGGATTAGGCATGGAATATTCCTCATCCTTCCAGGGGGAGCTAAAATGGACATACATGCAGGGGCCCTGGCGAACACGGGACCCCTTTGGCCCCAGCAGGGGCGGATATGCACCACACTGCTTAGAGGAACCAGGCTAATCCTCAGAGAACAGTCTTCAGGGGCTGCGAGGACTCAACTGGCGGGGGCTGAGTGAGGGGGCGGCTGACCGACCTCTCCGAAACCACCTACACTGGCATTGGGGCCTGAAGCAACAGAGCCCTGGGCCCTCCTTCTCCTTCCGCAGCTCCACACCCCCCCGCCACCACCTTGGCAGGCTGCTTACGGCTCCGCAATATTATGATGGAAATGTTATCGGCATTATGCAACCCGGAGGCTCAGAGCAGCTAACGGACGGCATAACTTTTGTTTTCAGAAAACGACGGCCTGTTTGTTGTAAACCTAAAACTGGAATGTTAACTGTTACCAGCCCCGGTCCTGACCCCGGCTTTTGCCTTCTGGGTAATTGCGAAGCAAGTGGATGCTTCAGCGCTGCCTGGCGGTTTTGAAACCGTAGTGTGGGCGTGTTTATGGAGTTATTATATCAAACGGCACAGGCACTCATCGTGTGATAATTACAGATAATTGTATCCATTATCAAATCTTATTATGTTGGGCTCGGGAGCTGGCGCTGATTTGCTAAGTGACGTCAGGCACCCAAAACTTGCACTCTGGACCATCGCGATGTCTTACAAATTGTTACGGAACAATTGTGGCTTAACTACATTGACTGACTTAATGAAATCCTCAATAGACTGAAAAAACTATTACATGGCCTTAACAAAAAGGCATATATTCCTGGGCACAAGGAGAGGTGATAGGTGAATCATTTCAAATGTCAAGTTGATTTAATACAGTATGTTTTTGGAGGGTTCCTTCAAGTGAAAGGCCTATTAGCATTTAGCGGATGTCTCTTGATTTTCCAATCTTAGCCGGGGCGGATGTAACAATTGACCGCGGAGGGCATGAAATCACGTCAGATGACATTGCTGACGAATGTGTTGGCGAATTCATACTTAGGAGCCTTTCTTCATTCAATCTGTGACTCACTTGAACAGCCAGGTGAATGATTTTTGGTTTTATTTCTACAAACTTGCTAACGACGAGTAACTGAAAGACATGCGAGTGTCACGGATGCGTGAGAGTTGACAACCCTGTTGTTGCCTCACACCTTAAGGACTGATATTTGAATCTCTGTTGTCTCCCCGTGCTGTCATGGGATTTCCTTTCCGCAGTTATCCTCCACAGACCAATACCATGGTAAGTCAAACTGGAGTTGCCAAATTATGCGTGTATCCCCGATGATGGATAGGCGCACTATCCCGGTTTAGTCCCTGCCTGTAGATCCAAACTTCTATGGCATTGCATAAGATAAAAAGAAGTATAGAAAACAGACAGATGGAAGTTAAGGATTTTCTTTCCTATAAAGGTTACTAAGCGGTTCTGCTAAAAGAACACGCTGCTATTCTACTCCATCCATCCATCCATCCATCCATCCATCCATCCATCGGAATTGCTTTTAATTCGCTGCCAGGGCCATGCTTTTTATATCATCTGTCCCAGCATGGTAAAAACAGACCAGTAGATGTTACAAACTGCAGCCCATTGCAGCCACAGACCACATACCCTGATCCAATCACGTCTGTATAAATTATAACAATGGGAAACAATAGCGGTTTCAATCCACCATTTCCTGAGGAATGTAATTATCCTGAGGTACAGGCTGATTTTATTATGCATGTCGAGAATTGAGAGTTATTAGCAGCGTTAGCCCGCGCTAGCTAATGAGATGGTGGTTGTAATGCATGCTGAACATTACAAGATGGAAGACTCAGCTAGCGTGGGCTAACCAATCTGCAGATCACATTAGTTAAGTATAAGAAGATACAGGAGGATTAGCATAACTAGCAAAAGAAAGTAAGGAAGACAAAAGAGGGTTAAGTACTTAACCTGTGATTCATGTGCTGCCTTTCATTAGCAAAAGTGATTAGGTCTCTTCACCGACAAATTACAAACGCCCTGCAGTTGAATCTCCCACACACCTCGTAAACAATACGTGCTATACATAATATCCCCTTTGAAATAATGCTCTTACAGAACTCAGAAATCATGAAATTATGCAAACATGGAAGCTTTTTAATAGATCTGAGTGGGATATACTTTGCCAAGTTCCCTCACAATCTTCAGGCACCAACACTCCTGACACCTAGTGGTGAAATTGTCAAATCACAAGAAAAGTTTAGCATTTAAAAACATGCACTTACCAAATGTTTTGTGTGCAACATAAGGAGCTCAGCACTTTTTGAAGAGGACTTTGTCATTCCACCACAGCAGTATTGGAGACTCAGACTTCTTGGCCTTTAAAGCTGCACTGTTATGAAACATCTAGCCTCCAAGCATTTAAATAACAAGAAAGATAACTCTGCATGGAATTGAAAACGGCATCATCAAGGGCATTGACAGGCCAACATGGGAGTTCAAACCATAGTACTACACCTACACAAAGGGATGAAGAGAAGAAACTTAACATTCATATTTAGGCACTTAGGGGAAAAAAAAAATCTACAACAGACTACTTTTCTAGCATACTGCCCTGAGCATTCAAACGATCTCCTGGCAGCAACCCCACATACCCCACTGCAGATGACCGAATGACTAACTCTTGTGTAGTGCTACAGCACACCCATTAATTGGCTATTCAAATACTGGTACCCTCTAAAAGCAGATCTGGTTTGCCGGTAATATAGCCAAGAACTTTGGACAAACAGGACGACCACAGAGCACATGAAGATTTGTCCAGTAGTTTATTAGATATCTTACAGCTCAGGAAATCAAAATCATTCTTTAAGGAAGCGGGCGTTTTATTTCACACAACCGAATGCAGAGCAAGTGGCAAGTCCTGCAAGAATGACCTAATTGCGGCCTGGAGGTGGGTGGGTGGGGGTCAAATACAATACTGCCATTATCCACCCCCAATAGCATTTGACACTGGAAACCCGTAAAGGCTGAATTTGGGCTGGGGACAAACATGTAACCTGACATTTAAAATAATGCTTCCATTCCAAATAAGGAGCACATGAGCAGCCAGGGTCCTCATCTTGGGTCAGTACTGATGAAACAAAGCAGCCAGTGGAGGCAAAACGGTCTTCAGAGATGTCACTGCAACCAAACGGAATGCATCAAAGAGAGTCAACCTTTGGGGCTCTAGAGCAATGAATTGCGCTAAGCGCATTTCACGGAATGCAAAGTATCATTCCACCACCCACACAATATAAGGGTTAGGAGCGAAGATAAGGGCAAACGTATCTAATCACTCAATGGCTGCAGTTAGAAGGCAGCCGAGTCAGAGGTAACAACTGTGAAGATGTGAACATCAACTTACACATTTCTCAATTTCCAGACCATCCTTGAAAAAGGTCATAAAGGGGGTGACGCCATCCTCACGGAAGTCCAACAGACCAACCATGCCCTCTGGGTTCATGGACTCTCCTGTGAAAAACTAAAACATGGGGACAGAAATCATTCGCCGCTCCCGCCAGAGGAAGGACACGGTCACTGGTGTCCCATCAGCATGCTCAGACTAAGATCCTTTTCACAGGCCTAGACCTTCAAAGGTGTCCTAAGATGATCATCACAGCACGTCTCCGAAGACCAGAAGGGACAGGGACTCGTCTTACCTGGAAGTTCTTCATGTTACTCATGATCTTCTTGATTTCTTCCTGTACACCAGCCATGAAGGGTTTCACTCTGTCTGGGTTGGTCTCTTCCAGCTTTGCCTTGAGCCTAACATGACACAGACGCATTATACACTGAAAAGAAGATACAAAAAATGGTCCCCAGTACAGGAAAGGCTCTTACAGTCATTACTAAATACAGAACTGGAAAAACTCAATATTTAAGTATTCCCATCAACTTAACAGAATATCTTTTTATTACTCAAACTTTGTCATAACAGTGGAAAAGCCCATAAAATCATATTCTCCTCCATCCTGCTCTGCTGTGAGACTGTACCTTGTCCATGCCCCATCCGGATCAGTTTAGCAACGCTAATTTGCGGGCCATTTAAGCCTGCGAATTCCCTTCACCATCGGAAGCTAATTCTGCTTGTCCTGTCCATCGAGCCACTAGAATGGATCTGAATGAGCGTTAGCCTGACCGTCCCTTAAATACACAGACTGTCATCCCACATTCAATCTGTGCTGCTACAGTGACAGCAGACAGAAAGCGCTGGGACGTTAATTTGCATCCTCTTTCCAAATACCTGATTGGCCACAAGTGAACAGCGTCAGGTTGTCAATGGATGCTCAAGATTCTCTTTTTTTTTTTTGGGGGGGGGGGGGGGCAGTACCATATCTCAAAACGACCGCTTTCATGGTGTCCGTGATGTATGCCTTGTATGTGTGGTTTGTGAAGGAGGTTTCTTGCAGCTTGTGGTTTAGGACTATTTA
>JAODJX010000001.1:45031011-45042756 GCA_026776945.1 Isichthys henryi
GCCCCCCATCCTGGGTTGTTCCCTGCCTCGTGCCCATTGCTTCCGGGATAGGCTTCGGACCCCCCACGACCCAGTAGGATAAGCGGTTTGGAAAATGGATGGATGGATGTATGAAGTCAAAGGCTTTAAATTAAATGATGTGTCTTTTGCATGGTTTTCAGAGGGCTTTGAGATGTGGTATCTGTAATTTTAACATGATATTATACAGGCACTAAAAGACATAGGACAGTAATTTATGATAATGGAAATGTTTATGCATTTTGATGTATAGGTTGATTCTGCACCCGGCATGGGTGGAGACCTCAACGTCCCACCCCCCCAAAAAAAAACTCAACCCAAAGTTAAGCCCTTGCTGTAATATGTGACTGATGAAGAAAAACAGATGAATGGTTGGGTCACACCTGTGCTTCTCTGGGGCATTCGGGACATTTATTGCTTATTCTGGAAATTAAATTTCAATTTTCTTAAACTGGGATACTGTTTCTTTTGCTGATTGATAAATTGTCGCGAACCGTTACAGCCAGACTGTTATTATGACTTGATGGCCAGTAGATGGCAGTGTAGCCCAGCACTAAGCAAGCTTGTCAGCATCTTTTAATCCACTTCACAATTTGTCCATCTGCTTTTTGCAGATCCTCTCTTGAGGGTTATTTCTGTAATTTTGTTGGGGCTGTTGTGTGCTTGACTCTAGGCCTCCATCTTACTCAGCTTACACGCACAATTCTGCAGTCACTACGATCCATCCATACATGAACAGCTGCGTTTATAGCTATAATTGATTTTATATTTATTTAACGGTAGTCCAGTGGGTAGCACTTCTGTATTTTTCCTTCCGCAGACCAAAAGTATGCAGTCAGTTGACTCTGAATTTCTGTGTGCGCTTGGATATACTTGTATGTCCAAAGTGACATACCCAGACATCCCACCTCTACGCGAAGTTCCGGGAATCTCCCCCAAACAGACGGCGGCTCCCTGACACCGGCAAATGATGCGCAATGTCCCGGAAATCTGTCATTCTGCGTGGGTAAAATTAGCCTGATGGAGTTTTACTGCTGTAACCTCGCCTCACATTTTACCACCACTCTATACCAAATTTTGCCGCCCCCCACCATCCCAGTCTGGAAAATATATACGGTATAACCGTAATACCGGCCAAGCATTTTACCTTTTACCACCAACAACAGACGCCCAGCAATGGACAGAGAAATACATGCTCAAAGTGACAAATATATATTTTTATTAATCGCTGATTTTCAAGCACAGTATGTGATTTTTGTTTATGTGATTGGATAGAACCTTTTCTTTTAATACGATGAATGTTTGTTTACCTCAATTCCAGGGCTAGAAACCACCATCTTTAAATTAGTGCAGCTCATCCAGACTGGATGTCTCAGTCACAGCACTGGCTCATACTGGCCGATAACACTGGTTGGAAAGGAAAGGTGGGTTTGTGTTAAATAGAGATATGTTTATCTCTAACTTAACCCAGTCTGCTGGAACAGATGAGATTGTTGGCTTTTGAAAATGGCTGATGCAGAGCAACGCAGGTCACACGTGGAAACGTCAACTTGAAAATCAAGTCTTTTAATGGAAATACGCTTAAAAGTGCTTAAGAAGAATTCTATACAGGATTGAGTTTTGGAATGCATTAAATCAAGTAGTAATAAGACATTGGGTAGTATTAATGGTATTAATATTTAAATTAAATTAAATTGCCGTATGAATAGTTTATGATATGGCTTTTGGGCTCGGAGGTTTTTTGATCGTTTTAATTTAATTATTCTTTGAGATATAAATTTTATAATTAAATGACCGAATAATAGGATTTATACATGGGAAAAGCACTAATCTCGCAAATTTGATCATTATTCATGATCAAATTACTTTGCACATCTAGTTAGAATATAGTTAATTGCCGATAGCTCCATGTACTTACAATTTAGCTATTTAATTGAAGTAATTAGAAACACTTATTTTTATCTGGTCTTCATTTGTGTGTTTGTTTGTTTGTTTGGAAGGTAATATTTACTCAGAGAGTAGCCTCATGTGTGTCTGTCACTTTCTGTATCGCATTCTTTAATTTACACATATATACATGTCGGTTGATTATGGCCAAGCCTATAATGGCTGGTCGTTTTTGGGGATCAGTTGCTATCCATCTGCTACCCACAACAAAATTTTACAGGTGACGCAGTATTCAGCGGGAAACCATGGTAGGCAATATTAACACTTCTTGCTAGATTAACATGTCCTTTGTGAGAGCTGGTTCTGGATCTCATCAGGTAATACAGCTGTGGAATTAATTTAGAGACCACAGCAACATTTTTAGTTTCACTTATTTCTCGGTTTACGGGAATGTGTCTGTGTAAAATATACTCCAGCCCACCTCTTCTCTGCCTCTCGTTGATGAAGATCTTCCTTTCTTTATGAGTCTTTAAGGGCTTCTAAGAGTCCTCACAGTCCTGACTGGCCTAGCAGTGCACCTCACACCCCTTAATGTTTCCCTTTCTTCTGGAAAGTCTCTGGCATTATAAAGTCCCTTCTGCCCTCTGCCTGCCTGGTTTCTGGTCGTTCCCAGTGTCTCCTGCTTCACGTTTTTTTTTTCGTGCACTGCAGTCTTAGAAACTTTGAGCCTGGAAGGAGCTCAACACTGTACATACTGTAGCCTTCTGCCAACAGAACTAGGATTATACCAGGATATAAGAATGCAGGTTTAAAAAAATATACATAGAATGGTCTCTGAATTTTTTCCAGAGCTGTATCTTGCGCTTTTTAAGCAAGGTTGCGCTTGTATACATGGACACTTGTATACTGTATACATGGATTTTGGTTTGTTTTCGAAGAGAAATACTTCACCCCTTTCATTCAGTTAGAAAGATACATGAAAGCATCTAAAGAGTCAGTTTTATATTTGCAATAATTTAAATGATGTACGAGTGTATGTAGTATCATGCTCATTTCACTACACTTGAAAAATGTAAACATAAACTGTTCGTTAAAATATGTATGGGGTTTCATATGGGAAGTAATGACACTGTTCTCCATTGTTTAATCTGTCTCCTGTGCCCCAGATCTGTGTTGTTTTTGGTGCACAGCCCTGTAGCTGCCGGCATGTGGCCCAGCTGGCCTTGCATACATTGCATATTATACATATCTATCCATCCGTCTTCCATACGGCTGACCTAGTAGAGGGTCTAGAGCCTATCCAAGGCTGGATAGAACACAACACAGGGCAGTAGCGCACCTTAAACAGGATGCAACATCATCGCAGGACACACACGCATACCATGCACAACACTGTGGATGCCAGTCTACGTTATTGCATGGTTTCACTATGGGGAGGGGGAATCAGAGTATTAGTATTAAGATGGATTTGATTGATCCAAGTGAGAAATTTTGGTCCATGCAGTGGCAAGAACATGGCACATATGGTGCTAAGCAGGCAAGGTGCAAAGACTGGAAGCAGCTAGGATTAAACCAGGATTTAAGAATGCAGAATTTTTTCCAGAGCTGTAGCTTTTGATTCCCAGCTGGGTTGAAGTTGTACTATTATCCAGTGAGTCCCAGTGCTGTCTATTGACCTGCAATATTATCTGGCAATTAAGGCTGAACCAGGTCGGAGGAGACTAGCTTGGATGAGATACAGTGGAGCATATTAGCTTTTTGTCAGAATATCAGGCTTATTTATAAAATTCAACTTTCACCGTGTGTTTATTTATAAGTAATAAATTGTCAGTGTACACGATGTATCGCGTCAGGAATGGAAAACAGAGGCTGGGGACAGTGTGGGATTGTCACTCAGTCTGGGCGTCATTAGCAGTCCAGGTCAGATGATGCTCAATCATCTTAGGAAGAATGCAGTTGTTCATCTTCAGCCTCTGGATGTAAAACAAGCTAATCTGCCTGTTTATCTCTTTGCTCTTATTCTCCCGCTCCTTCTCTGAGGCCCGCTTACAACTATCACCTTGGTGCTGGGGCCTGATGTCGTCTCTCTTCATACTTTTATTTGTATGAGGTTTTCTATTGGTCCATGTACTGTGAGAAATCCTGCGTTTGTTTTGATTGGCATGGTGGCGCAGTGCTTAGCCCTGTCGCCTCATGCCTCGGGGACCTGGGTTAGAGTCTCTGGCAGGGTGGAGTTTGCATGTTCTCCCCGTGTCATCCTGGGGTTTCCTTTGGGTACTTGGGTTTCCCCCACAGTCCGAAAGCATGCTGAGGCTAACTCAAATGGCCTGCTGGTGTGTGTGTGTGAGTGTGCCCTGTGATGGGTTGGTGCTCCATCCTGGGTTGTCACCTGCCTTGTGCCCATAGGCTCTGGACCCCATGTGACCCTGAATAGGAGAAGTGGTTATGGAGTATGGATGCCTTCGTTTCCGGAGCATTGCTAGTGTTCTTATAGTATTTCTATAAATAATTTATACTTCTAACCATTTAGCCCGGTCATGGGGGTGGGGGGATTATCCCGCGCAGCACAGGACACGAGGCTGGGGTTCACACCGCATGGGATGCTAATCCATTGCAGGGCATTTACACTCACATACAATATCACTCTCTGCGGACAATTTAGAGATGCCAGTTAGCTAAATGATACGTCTTTGGACTGTGGGAGGAAGATGAAGTACCTGGGGGATGTTTGCATTTATATGTGCAATAAATAAGCTAGAAGTTAATGACAGTAGGAATACATGTGGGAGGGCTTGGATGTTACTGTAACACCCACATGCCCCATTTTCACCTGAATAAGGCTATGAGCTGAATCTGAAATAAAGTTTAACAGAATCATTCACGCCACCTCTGTGTGTGGTCTGAATGAAATTCCTTTTTGCATATTGCAGAAAGGTCCCACTGGAGTAATTGTGAAGATGACAGCCAAGCATAAAGTTAAATAAAGAGCTAGTAGCAGGGCATAATTTGCTATGGCAATATCATGAGTATGAAATAATTGGTCCCTGAATAGGAGTGAAATTGCTAAATATAAGTCTGTTGATGGCGCCCCCTAGTGGTTGATATGAAATTGCAGGATGAGAGAGAGATTTTGGAGTAGTCTTGGTAAATGAGAGTTTTCCCACGCTGAAATGAAGGCCGTGATTCATGCCTGTATTCTTAATAATAATAATAATAATAATAATGATGATAATAATAAGTTACATTTATATAGCGCCTTTCACAATCCCGAGGTCGTTTCACAGGAGGGAAAAAAGTCAGTAATCAGTAAATGAGGAAGAGACAGTAGAAAAATGTTCATGGAAGAGAAATGTCTTTAGTTCAGATTGGAAGGAAGAGAAGGAAGAGCAGTCAGGGGGAGATTGTGGGAGAGAGCTCCATGGTTTGGGGGCCATGGTGATGAAGGACCTGCCACTCATGGTGGAAAGTTTGGGGTGTGGAACAGCGAGGAGATTATTACTAGAGGTTCTGAGAGAGCGAGTGGGTGAGTGGTAAGAGTTCCCTGAGGTAGCGAGTTGCTTACCGGAGTTTGTCCCGTCTTGGCTGTGCACTTCAGCTTAGTCAGTTGTATCACCTTGACACACACATTGGCATAGTGGACTTTTGTTACCTGAAGCTTCTGCTAGTGGTGTCCATTTAATTTGACATGTGTGTGTGAATGAAAGCGAAAAACTGTGGATGGCATCTGGAACTGATGGACTGACACTGTTTATGGTAGCGGCTAATTAGACGATTACGGGCGAGATGATAACAATGGTTTGCCCCAGTCTAGCTGGTGCCTTGTAACTCTGGCCTGGATGGGGGCTCTGTGGCATTGCTCCATGAGGCCCCACAGCGGCGCTCGCTCTTCTAATTCCTGGCCAGTTGAGTCATGCAGTGCAATCAGGGCAGCCTTGGGCTGTAGGGCCTTTTTTGGGAATGTCATGTGTGTGTGGGGGGGGGTGGGGGTGGCAGTGGATGTAGTGGTGGTAGTGGGGGATGATGCTGTTTTAACTGAAAGTGGAGTTCGTGGGCTGTCTGCACGCTGCGGAATTTGGAGTTCACAGCCAAGGGTTCTGCTCGGGGTCAATGTGCTTGGTCCCTGGCGCCCCAAGGGGACGGCAAGCCTGCTGTTGGGGGTGGGGGGGCACAGGGTGCCGATCCGACTCGCTTCGCTCCATATTCAGCATCCAGCCCGCAGAGCGCACTAAGTTAAATAAGGGCTAGTACTCCTTTGCTGTGGTCCGTTATAAAGGTGTGTTTTCTTTGTGTCAGTCTACATATAGGACCCTAATCTTAGCGCAGTTCTCCACATGTAATAATAATCGGACCACACTCAAAGGACATACCTTGCTTGCCTCACTCAGAATGACTACTGAATTACTTTAACTGGACCTGATGTAAATCCATGATGTGTTCTGGAGCCATGGATGCCTGCAAATTGTTGGTGTCTGATGAAAATACCTACTTTTTGACGATTGTGATGTTTACTACATGCTCAGAAAAGGTAAAAATTTGTACATTTGCTTGTCACTGGGACTGTACCCTCAACGGTCTGTTATACCCTCGGCTGTAGGTAATTATAGGTACAGCCCCAATGACAAGAAAAGGTACAAATCTTAACATCTATTTAACTAGTATTTATGTTTCTAATTAACATTTGTATTCATGATGGTCATTTGTAAGGAATACTTTATATTGCTAATTTTTAACAATTTAACATTGATAGCTAGATAGCTAGTTAGCATCATTGTTAATTGTGAAGGTAAAGAGAGATTAGTTTGTATTTTGCTGATGCTGACATTTTGGTCTCGCTGACAACAATCCACATAAGACCATTTAAGACATTAAACTGTTTAAACTGACAGCTGCGTAAAGAGAGGGTCCTATTTGCGACGCTAAGGGTGTTATTTGTTATGTTTTTAGGTATATATTGTAAAGCAGTTTTTGAGAAAATGTGTGTTTTTCATGCTCTCGAAATAACAGATATTTGGATATTGGTGGTTTTCATTGGACAGCAACGATATATGCTAAATCGTTTTACATAATTTTTACATTATTAAATTGCATTTTTATTAATGCTTTTTATTCCTCCGTGAATTCCCCAGATCTTGTCCTACTTTTACATTGGTTAGTGCAGTGAGAGTAGCTAATGGATCTGCAGATGTGATTCTTCTTATCCGAATGATGCTAAAATCAAAATGAAAAAAAAAAAGCATCTGAAGTGCCTAACAGGCCAGAAGTGGGCTTACGATTTCACCGCGCTTCGTAATCTCTTTGTTCATCTCCGTTCATGCCCCCCCCCCTTTGGAAAATGCCTTCATTTTTCCTGTTATTTGTATTACATCAAATAAACACTCCTTCGTGGCTCATTATTCTGAGAAGCACACCGAACGAATGTGCAGGCGGGCAGGGGAGCATCGGATTCAGTAATGATGTTCTTGTGGCAGTGTGTGATAAATCTCATTAGGGAGGAATGGTTACAGACCAGCTCCATGGGCACCTAAACAGCCAAGGTTTAATCCCTGTAATCTTCGAATATTAGCCCATGTCATCGGAGAGGAAAGATTGCAGGTGTATCTTGCCGAAGGTGGGAACTTCACATGGCAATTAGAGCAACACAGAGGCACCTCATCTGCCAATCTGAGGGGGCCGCGAGGCGTGTTTGTGGCCGTGATCGGAAAGGTTGCAAGTTCAAGCTTCGACTGAACAGTCACATGGCTGTGGGCTCTTGAGCAAGGCCCTTAACCCTCAGCTCCAAGCGCACTGCGTGATGGTTATGGCAATTTATCTATATCGCATGTTTAAAGCCCTAGCAATGCCGTAGTGCCGAAGCAACATAGGAAATGAAATAAAACTAGAACATAACAAATTAAAAACAGGAAACGTACCATAAAAACACAATTAAAAAGAAAAACACAATTTAAAAGAAAAACCAGAAGCTTAACAAAAACACATTGAAGGTCACCAAAGGCTGTAGCATAAAAGTGAATTTTTTGTCTGGTTTTATACTGTTTTGTTGAAAAAGACTCCTTGATAAAGTTGGGGAGAGAGTTCCGTAATTGAGATGCAATGGCCACCAAAGCCCTGTTCCCCTTTGCGTTTCACGATGCTTGACCCTGTACTGTGACAACCGAGCTATGAAGAGCGAGTTGGGGTAGCATTCCAGTGTTCCCGTACTATGCTTGTGCGATAGCCAATAAAGGATTATACTACTGTTATGCTATATTATACAATTCCTCTATCCCGCACATGCCAGCTGCCAGGAAACATTAAATAAGTAGAAGTGTAATGGTGCGGCAGTAGCAGTGTGTGATGTCCATGTTGTTTGTCCTACATGGATGTGCTGTTAGTTACTGAGTGTTATCTGTGTGTATGGATGCTGTTTGTAGTGTTTATTGGTGTGTGTGAATGTGCTCATACACGTTGCACTTGTATGTGGGTTTTTGGCTTTTGTCTCTGATATCTATTCACCCCGTGATGTACGGTATCTTTATTTGTGCATTTTCAGGCATTTTTGCATCTTTGGTTTTCCTATATATGAATATATCTTTCGCTGAAAATCTATTTTTGTTTGCATGTACCTCTGTGTTATTTTATACCTTTTTTGTGCGTCTGGTAGTGTGCTGCTTCTTTGTCTGTATGTGTCATACCTGTGTGTATGTTTGCTTTGCCTTTTTGCATGTTTTCCCACAAGTTTTTCCCCTGCTTGGTAAAAGGCAGCAAAGCCACTTAATTCCACCCTGGTAACATTGCCTTACTGGATGTGGATTAAGAGTCATCTCGTAAGAGACATGATGAAGATAGCCAGAGAACCAGTGATTCAACATCAAATCCACTTGGCAAACACTCTCATAGAAAAGGTACCAGTTTGTACCTTTGCTTGTCCTTCGAGCTGTACCTTACGTTTGTGTTCCGTTTAAGGTACAGAAATGGACCCCCAAGGTACAAACAACATTAATGTGCCCCTGATGGTACAAAGTATCTTAAAAGGTACAGTTACCTACAGCTAAGGGTAAAACTTGCCCATCCTTGAGGGTACAGCCCCAGTGACAAGCAAAGGTACAAAGCTGAACCCTTTTTTTCTGAGAGTGAATGTGTGTCACGAGTGCTGTTGCTGTCTTATGCTGTGTGGCTCAGTGATCAGGAATCGCTGCTTTGAATCCCAGGGCTGACTGAGTGATGTCACCACTGGTCCTCTGAACAAGATCCTTAAGCTCCGGTTACCGTCTGATCCTGCATTCTCAACTGTATGTCACTTTGAATACAAGCTCCTGCTAAATATGTAAGGGTTAGATTATTTTAGACACTGTGCTGTTTTCCTCAGGCTACTTTTCTTTCAGGAGTGTCTGATATAGAGATTCTACACGCCAGTGGTTCTCAAACTTGGCTTGTGGATGGCAACCAGTCAGTATTTCTTTATGGTATTCCCATAACCAAACAATCTTGTTTGATTAATATCTAATCTTCAAGCACATAAGGACAGCGTTTCTGCTTGAGGTAAAATTTAAACTGCTATAGCGATAAGACAATATGTTACAATATGCATTATACATAATAATCATCAAAGGGATTATCAGAATGTGGGGTCAGTAAAGAGGATGTCAGTGCTTCCTGTCATTCCAGCATCAAAAACCACGATTCATAAACTGAGACTGGAAACTCCTGCATGATTGTCACACTGACATAGGAAAGGCATATCAGTAATAAACAGAGAGGCCTGGATCCTATCCCAGGCAGCATAGGCCACTGGGCTGGTCTATAACCTTTATGGGGTGCTAGTCCACCTCAGGGAACATATAAAATCATACCCTATGGACAATTTACATTACACTCATTTAGATGCTTTTATCTTAAGCAACAAACGACTGATAAAGCTGGGAGAATCAATCCCTGGAACAACTGTGGGTTCAAGGTCTTCAGAGGCCTAATGGTGGCATCACTCCCATTGGAGACACCAACTAGCCGAACAGCTTTGGACTGCAGGGAAAACCCAGTGTGACTTGGGCGATGACATGCAAACTCTACACACACAGTGGATTTTGTATTCAAAGCCCAAAGTCTGAAGACGCAAGGCAACCGCGGTAGCTGACGGGCCAAACCTTCCCCCATGGAGCTGTAAGCTGGATTATGTACAGAACCATTTGTAAATTTTTATTCGTTAATAAAAAATTCAGTCATTCAGTTTCTGTACACTTGAGTGCCAAGGTCACGTCTAGGCTACGGCGATTTTCATTTGGCAACCATCTCACTTAACAACCTGGTTATTGGAACGGAACTCGGTTTCTCAGTGAGGAGCCCTTCTATTGCACCATGCAGGAGGCCTCTATACAGATACAAATTGAACAGTACAGAAACATTATGTGAATTAATGGGGAGTCGGGGAGATGGAGCTGGAGACGGACCATGTAGTGGCAGAAGTGCAGCAGCTGCTGCTTCTACCCGGGAAGAAAAGAAATGCTTTTCCATGATTGTATTCCTGCAAAATCTTGTAAAGAAGATCATCCTGGAATTGAATTTCAATTACACTGCAAAATAGGCAATCATAAGCTGAGGCACAATCATGGACGTAAGATGTTCATTCATTCAGCCAGTGCACATACAAACACATTGTGCTGAAATCGTACAGCTTGAAAAAGTCTGACATTTAAAAAGGTCTTATGAAATGTTTTACCCTGTTATACATAAGCAGGTCTCCAGATTTTATCTCTGAGCTCATTCTGTGCTTCTCTGGACAAGACCAAGAGCAGCAGTACCCAATTGCTGAACTTCATTGAGCCTCAGAACTTAATTGCTTAGGGGAGGTCGTTCCTTGAATTGCCGTTTTTGGTGACCTCCACCCTAAATTGGATGTACCTGCTTGACATTGGAAACACCAGAAACCCATTAAAATTCATTCTTTAAAACCTGCAGGACCTAGACCTTCCGGATCTTGGCTTCTAAGGTTTGGCTTTGTTCACCATTCAATCGTTTGTTCTCAGAACCATTGTCTACACGAAGGTTACCCTTGAGAATTACTCTCTAAGAAGTCACCTTGACAAAGGCCTGCTGAGTTACTTCTTAATGATAAATTTTAATTGTTCTAAATAATATTTCTGTTGAACATTAGAGAGTGTTGTTTGTTCACTACAAAAATACCAGTATCACATCCAACCCTTTGTCATGCAAGGTATCCTATTTACAGAATTATCTGAATAGTTAAAAAGAAATACATCTCAATATACTAGTCAAATACGTCATTCGAATGGGCCGGATTTTCTAATTGAAAAAATGGCGCGTTTTGCCCTACACCCGAAAGTTGACTTCAGAGGCTCTGGGAAAGCATTCGCCTCAAATGTCTTGGCCAGCCAGCACAATGCTCACACACTCCCGAAGAATGGAAGGCCAGAAAGAAAGAAGAATTCTTGATAAGCCGGGAGCGCAGAGGAAAGCGTGAGCCGGAATGGCAGCAATGTGGAGCATTCACAACATTGTGTGGTGTCAGTGCCTGGCCCTCACAAAGGCGCCCTTCTCTCAGCTGTCAAAGACGCCATTGAGGCATCAGGCGAGCAGAAGCAACCCGTCAAGGCTCTTTATCACCCCTGCATTCCACATCAGTGTCCCATAAGGCATAATCCACTGTCCTTCCTCTCATTCATCCTTGCGTTCTTTTTTTTTCCCCCCCACTTTGCCCCCCACCCCCGGCCACTTTTTGTCGGACACGTCGGCCCCCAGCTGGTACCGAGAATTCGTACGGGGGGGGGGACACCTTTAAGGGGAGGGTGCTTCTGGAAGCGCCTGGACCAGTCTCCAGCCCTGGTTGATAGGTGACTCTACCCCCCC
>JAODJX010000001.1:45042856-45061599 GCA_026776945.1 Isichthys henryi
CCCCCCCCGTCCCCCCTCACTGGGATGACGTGACACTTGATGGATCCGCGCAGACTGACAGCTTCTGAGGCTCTGTCCAGTCGGCACTGAGAAGCGACGGGAGACGTCCGAACGCCACGCTGAGCTGCGCGACAGCTAAGATTGTAATCTGTTTGAGAACAGAGCAGGATAACAAGGGCTTTCTCCTGCTTATCGCTCTCAGGGCATTAAAGGGTACAGTGTGTTCCAAAAGGGAAAAAAAGGGCTAACTAGATAAAACAAGTCAATCCTTGGGGGAAGTGATACAAATTGGAGGCTAATTCCATTATCCACCGCTGCTCTCACTATTGTCCAGCTGTCTAGCTTGATTCATTACATTAGGAGCCTTTTTTTGTTTGCCGTTGGACACTCCTTGGCTTTGTTTGTTTTGGCCCAGGGTTACCCACAGAGAGGATGTCACAACTTAGCCTGGGGCTCTCGGTGCGGGGCTGCCTCGGATCGGGTCCCCTGTGGTGCAGGACTTCGGAGCGGCGGGGGCTCCGACTGGCAGCTGTGCCTTCCCGCTCCACACTCACGCTCTAGCCACCCCTCCCTTCCTGGCTTCTGGCCCGGGCTGATTGACAGATGTTTCAGAGGGTGGCTGACAAGGAGACATTTTACATCTGTGAGGCGCCACCACCCGTCACGTCCGCCTTCCCATGGTGCCTTTTGTGACGTTAGGCACAGGTGGCGCTGGATGGCAAGATGCTGGGAGTCACCCAGACCCAGCCAAAGCTCCTTTAGAACTGCGGGTCACTGCCTCAACTATATCCCTGCTACCAGGAGTGACATTCCCGCCATTGCAGGTATAAGCTTTCAGCTGCTCGTAGCCCCTGAATGCAGGGAATTCCCCGCAGCAGGCATGTTTGACATGGGTCACATTCCTGTGCAGACAACATGCAGTGAGATGGACAGCTCAAGAAGACAGGGAATGGCCTCTAGGACCTGCCATTACCATCACAGGCTGGCTGTAGGACAAACTATCTAGTGGATTTTAATAGGGAAGAACCTAACATTAATTACCCTCATTTTCTGAAGAGAATAATTGCATAGCCTGGCTGCCAGAACAACTTACTGTGACACAGGAAATGAATTATAAACATATAAGTCATGAATAGAAAACCACAGAGTGCATGCATTGACTGATGTATTAATTAAGTAGTACAGATTATTAATAAGCAATCCTGTATATGTGGCTATCTGCTGATTAACGACACAACCAGGGTGGGGTTAGATCTCTGCCAATCAAAGCTTGAGGGTCTCGCAGTCAGAACAGAATCAGAATGGGTTTGTTCAAATCCTGAGAGGCTTGCCATGGATAGTTCTGCTTATGCAAATTTGGATGTGCTATCACTCAGTTTAGTTATGGCTGGATTTATTAAGGTAGGAGAGATTTGGGGTACAGAACCTTTGCAGGTGAATCTGTGAATCTATATTTAATAAAATATGCAAACTCTCTAATTTGGGTTGAATTTAAACACAAACGTATCAGGTTATGGATGTTGATTAGTGTTCCTAAAAAGAATACTGTAGGAACCAGTGTTGGATCTGGTTGGTCAGTTTTATCCTTTCAGAGCCAGCCGTGCTCATAGATGTTCCCAGCTAATGTACCGCAGACATCCGAGCTGTCTGAAAAACCGGCTTTGTACCCAGACCATGCTGCTCGTGTCAAGTAAAGGAATATGTGAGAGCACTCTGCGATTTTTGGGAGCATCTTGACCACAAGTACCCAGAGCTAATGCAGACCGGTGAAACATGCCAGTTCGAGCATAAACAACATGCAAGTACATTGTGTACGCATTACAGTTGGGAACATAGTGACTGGGGTGCGGGGGAGCAGATATGGGGGGTGGTGCCGGGGGAGGATCTCAATGCACGTCTCTGAAGCCCACTCCATTCCCGCTTTGGCCATTAAGTGAGTCTCCAGAGACCCAGCCGAGTGCTGAGGAAAGAGCGGGAAGCGTAAATGTCAAGAGGAGCAGGGGATGGGGACCTCGCCGCCCTTCCCTCAACCCCATCGCAGATCCGCAGGTCCTGCCTGCAGATCAAATCTGAAGTGGCTGGGAAGTGATTAGGCGGACAAGTCAGAGGACCCTCTCAGTGCATTCAGAAAAATTAAGAATGGCGGTTGTAGGAGCTCCTAATGGTGCATCTCTCGAGGCATCACGTCAATAGTGCTGTTCTTATTGGTCTTGTTGGGTTAAAATCCCAAGTCTGCTCATGAGACCCTGAGGTGAATCTCAACACCAAGAACACAAAGACTGAACTTGTGGTCTTGGCAAAACCGGTCTTGCTAACTTGCCTTCCAAGAATGAACTTGTGGTGCAGTGAATCATGGGATCGGTCTTGTTTGCCGAGGGTGCAACCGATGTATCCCTGATATTTGGACCAGAGCAAGAGCAGCATCCAGGGATTTTTACCGTCCTATGTACTTGTGATATTAGTACTGGAACTGGTCTTTGGCAGTAGAAGATGACATAAAACAGGTACACAAGAACACAGGTATTGTTAAGTACGCATCTTGAGATTCACCCAGTTTCATACGTCTGGTGATTCCTGCAGTCAGCTCTTTAAGTCAGTTGGTGATGGTAGTCTGTTCCATATGCAGGTCACAATCAAAACACACCCCCTCCCCATACATTCCTCTGCTATGGTACATTGCTAGTGAAAAACATTTGAATTGCGATGTAGGAAGGAATCATTGATAAGGCCTGCTACAATGTGTGGAAGTAGTTTGTGCTGTATTCTGGTCTGTGTTGGCACCACACGTGGTCCCCTGCTGTGGTTGGCTATCTGTCCCTTTGATTTACAGCTGAGAGTCTTGTGGAAAATTTCTTTAATTTCATAGCACAAAAAAACTTGTCATTAAAACCGAGCTGCTGGTCTCACCGATTGTTACCGTAGTTGAGAAACATAGCTTCTAACCAGGAGTCGTTGGTAGAGAGCTGCCAAACTTTACCAACATTGACTGAGTGAATGATCAGTTGTTTGAAATGATATGATTGGAGAAAGGCATGTGGTACAGACAACAAAGAATCGTAATACAGGCAGTCCCCGGGTTAAGAACGTCCGACTTACAGACAACTCGTACTTACGAATGTAATGTCATATATCCTGTTGTATTAAAAATTCGGGTTCAATGCAATAGTTCGCAATAACGAATGCAAGCGCTGCTTTGTCATGGTTGTAAAAACATTGCGCGGCTTCAGTGGCTCAAGGTACAGTATGTAGTTACTTTTATTATTACTGTATAATATTATTATTCATCCATCCATTTTCCAAACAGCTTATCCTTCTGGGTTGTGGGGGGTCCGGAGCCTATCCCGGAAGCTACAGGCACAAGGCGGGGAACAATGCAGAATGGGGAGGCAGCCCATCACAGGGCACAGACACACATCATTCACTCACACATGCACACCTATGGGCAATTTAGTAATTCCAATTAGCCTCAGCATGTCTTTGAACTGTAGGGGGAAAACCTGGAGAAAACCCCATGATGACATGGGGAGAACATGCAAACTCCGCACACATGTAACCCAGACGGAGACTTAAACCCAGGTCCCATAGGTGTGAGGCAACAGTACCAACCACCGCACAACAGTGCGAGCCCTAATATGCTTTATTATTATTTTCCCAACTTACCTACAAATTCGACCTAGAGACAGACGTTGTGCAATGCTACTTGTTTACTTTCCTTTGGCAAATAACAGATCTCTCGCTTTAAAGGCTAACCCACCCCCACCCGCCATAACACATTTACCCCCACTTCTCCTGTCAACTAGAGCCAGAGCACAGTGATCTCATTGTGAGTGGTTGGAGGGTGGGGGGGTCGGGGGGGGTTCGGGCGAGTGAGTGGGGAGTGCGCTTTGTGGCAGTGCCGCGGTCACATGACCAAAGCAGATGTGGTGCCCGCTGCCAGGGCCTGAGCCTCGTGAACAGGTGGAGCATCGCCCGCTAATCTCTTATTAAAGTGGAGAGGAATGCCAGAAATGCACAGGAGCACTCTGTTGTTTCAGCCCCTGGCTGCTCGCTCAGCTCGCATTACCTAACAGGAATCTGCATGACTGATACTTTGTGGAGAGATGGAGACACAGCTAGTGAGAAAAAGAAGCTTTGGTTGTTCTCCTTACCGAAAGGCCTTCTCCAAGGCCACGTTTATTCAGTAAACGACTGATCGATTTCATATGTAAACCAGATCCCGTGTCCACGCCGTTAATCAAAACCACACCTTTGCTAGTCCTATAGGACTGGCAACAAGACCTGTTGCATCTCGACAGGAGTCAGACGGTTTGTCACTGCAGGGGTATTGATGCATTCGTGCATTAATGAGCCATAATGTTAGATCCCTGCGTCTGCCTTTGGTGTGACTCGTCCCCCGGCTCATGCAAAGCGAGGGCAAATGATCAATTTCATTTGTCAAATAATCAAATGGGGCACTGATTAGAGGCTGGAATGAGAACATTTATGTTGGTATTCTGACTGAAATGAGGCCTGCTCATATCTTCCTCTGCTGTGGTTCTGACCAAATCCAGACCCTTTTCTTGGCAGCTTCTCTAATTGTCGTTCGTATATCCAGCTCAGTGGACCTTCTAAGCCTTAAAAATGTACCTCTAACATCAAGAGCAGAACCATAGACTGAGGACCTACTGCTTTGCTGCTGATTGTGAACTTGGTGCAGCTTTTATTGCTTATTATCTGAAGATAGGGCACATGTTGAATTGTCTGAAATGTGGACAGAAGCTGGAGAACATCTCACATTTCCATCACATTGCCCTGTAAAAACCTAAATCGGTCTGATTATTTTAGGTAAAGTAACATGCGTTGCACCCTCTGACCAGAGACGCTGCATTTCAGTTTGATCTGCATTTCTCAAGCACTTCACAAAATCTTTAATTCTTTGATCTGGACATTTCAAGTTACCAGAAAGGCTGATCCAGCAGACCCTCACTGCAGGTGATGTCACTCGTGGAACCCTTTTAGTACCCACATAACAGGCATCATCATGGTATCCTTGCTTGTAAATAATAGAGATTATGATGACATGATTGTTTAGTTTATTAGACATAGCGGTGTCCTATAACCATATTATTTTGAGTCCAGGGTGGGTTCTATTAGGAGTCCTTTGTCAAGGAGCTCCAGGCAGTTTGGAGAATAGAACTTATTTTGAACCTAAGTCGTGAATCTCAAGTAGAGCAGGGCACTTTGATCATGCTTCCTCTGAATTTGCAAGTATGATGTAAGGTTTTTGTACTGTGCACATACACTGTAGAGCAGGAAACAGGAACAATAAGGGCATGTATCACACAGTCAGTCCAGATCCTAGTCTGATTTGTTGTGGTCTTTTTGGATAGTAGTTCATGCCCTTTAAGCATGCGCTTTGTGCTTGGTATGGGCAGCAAAATGCTGTGGTGGGGGTGATGATGTGCATGTCAATCTGGGTAGCAAAAAAGATTAAGGAAAAACTTTGGAATAGTCAGTGTCCTCGAATTCCTCTGTTTCTCAACGGACCACTGCGTGGAATTCCGTCTGTAAACATATCCTCCTTTATTCATTGGTTACCACCGCGGGCCTCGGAAACTGTCCTATGCACCGCATAAACGTCATGTTTAATCCAGTGTAATCCAATCTGCTACCCAAGGGTCCGTCTTCGGTCACCTGAGGACAGACAGCAGGAGAAACTGAGGAGGGACAAGAAGGGGCAAAATCGGACTGCGGGGAACCACTGTGACAGTCACGCATGCAATCCGCCTTCCACCTGCCCGTCCTGAAAAAGTTCATGGGGAGTCAAGGTAGAGTTACACCCTAGACAGAATGCCAGTCCATCACGAAAACCATGAAATAAGTGGGCAAAAATATATACATACATTTATAAAATTATATTATACGCTTATTAAAAAAAAGGCAAAATACAGACACTCCCCAGGTTATGATGGTCTGTGTTACAATATTTCGACTTTACGATTGATAAATGTTTTTCTGTTTCAGTACATTACTCAGTAAATTCAACACTTAATTAAAAAATAGAATTTGTGTTAATGATTTTGCTCAACTGTAGGCTGATGTAAGTGTTCTAAGCATGTTTAAAGTAGGCTAGGCTATGATGTTTGTTAGGTTTCGGTATGCTGCAATAAAATGCATTTTCACCTTAAGATATTTTCGCCTTACGATATTTTTGTCCGATAGGTTTATTGGAACGTAACCCCATCGTAACCCGGGGAAAAGCTGTATTCAGTAATTTCATAGATAACACTACTGCCTGCTATCGTTTAAAAAATTCTGAATTTCATGCAAAAGTAATGCATGCTATAATGGTGAAAATCTGATAGAGCCATTGTAATCATATTATATAGTGGTGAACTGGAGAGAAGCGTCATTTAAGAGAAGCACATGCCCTCATCAGTTTCTGGGTGGGCTGAGTGAGTGAAGGTGGATAAGTGTGCAATGTTTGGGGGATAGTCTTACAGCACATCATAAACATTCATCAGTATTACCATAGCCCGCGTCTTTAACTGTATATTTTACTACCATTTACATGAGTGTTGGCGGACCCAAATTAGCAATGCAATGCAAATATGCATCTCCCAAGCTGTTCTGCAACACATAAACACCTGCCATGTCTCTGAAAGATGGACCACAATGCCTTTGGTTTAATGTAACCAAACATCGCAATGCTTATTTTGAGTAACTCCATGCTAGTTACGTGGATTTATTTGCGGTCTGCTTTAGATTTGAAGAATCTGAAGTGCTAGTCCTGCGTATCCTGCAGCCGTTACGTAATATCTGCTGAGTCAGTATGTTTGGCAGGCTGTGCTTCATTTTAAGACGGTTGTAAAATCTTGTATGTGAAGTAATGAATGCTTTTCCAGTGGGTTTTTGTATGTGGTTTAAAACCCCATACTGACTGAAACCGACATACCATAAATGTAGCTTTAACTACTCAAATATCGCGATAACCTCTATGATTCACTCTGTCACTACTGAGACATGGTGAGCTGAGATTTAATGTCCGCCCCAAGAAAATCTAGAATCTCAACTGTAATTTATAATTTATTTACTCATTCTATGAAACCACCAATCAAAAAGTACACTTCATGAAAGTCATATGAGAAAAATCACGTGCAGATTTGCAAGACAGATGTACACCATTAATGTCCAAATAGTAGCAGGAGGCTACTTTTTTAATTTACTTTTAATTGCCATTAGAGAAGAGATAAGTCTATCCAGCGCACTATGCAGAGAATTTAAAGATACATGGTAAAGGCTAGATTAGCTTGGCCTTGAAGTGATGCTTATTGATCCTGTATGCTACCTACAAGTGTAACGTTGTAGGACTTCCTCTATTTATGCAGGTCTCAGGCAGCAGGCATGGTGTTAGTGACTGTTCGACTAATCATCCACCACATTACCTTGAATGTAGCAAAGAGAGCAGAAAGACTGGTTGATATTGCGTGCCTCTGTGCCCTTTCCTCACCTGTCCCCACCCTGCCTGCTTCCCTCCCCCCCAGAAGAGTAACCAAATCCATAAAGTCAGATAATACTTAGATTCGATATGGTGTCGGTATGTGACATCAGCACTGATGACAAAGGTAACACAGATGCTCCTCTACTTACAAACTTTCAACTTACAAGCTTTCAGAAATACGAACGAAGAGGACTGTAAGTCCAAATTGTGTTCATTGGGCTCCTGATTCCTGTCCTCAGCATTCATTTTTTCTGTGCGCGCCAACTCCACCGAGTATGACTTCAGGCCGCTACTCCCGCCGTGCAGCAGCGTAGCGTGCGTACTCCCAGCATCCCAGTTCTTTGTACTTGTGTATACCCTTAAAATGATGTTGAAAAATGACTTACGAACTTACGACTTACGAACATTTCAAGTTCAGAATGTTTGGCCGTTCGGAACGTCTGTACTTTGAACCAGGTAAGCTGCATTGTTTACTAGCTGCAGAGCACTGAATAATTTGATGGTTGACCAATCTGGTCACGTCGATATTGAAATCTGTTAACTGAGAACTATTTTTGACTGAAGGCTGAGCCTCCAGCTTATTTTGTCTACAACTCCTATTTATTTGTAATCTCGTCCGTTTGCTGTACTCCCACCTCGAGGAGCTTTAATTGCGGTGTAGGGCTTTTGTTAGTCAGTCAAAGGGCCATAGCATTCATGCGCTTGTTCTCCAGTGCTCACATGCAAGCTATACTTCACTCATTAGATCATGCTAATACTTATAACCTTATACAGAAGAAAACATTCATTCTATAGTGTTACTGGTTGTGACGTGTTCATCTGAATCCACCTTTGTTTGATCAAGTCTGGTTAAATGTACAGTGACTTGTGCGATTTGAAATTATTTATTATATAGAGGTGCATAATTGGAAAGATTGTGTGCATTATGTAGTGGCTGAGTAGAATGTTTTACTCAAACCTTTTGTATGCCAGGATGCCTCATAAACGGTGATTATGACGGAACAAAACATTTGGCAGCAGGGACCCCAGACTGGAAGTGTTGGTCACAGGAAATAAAGGGACTTGGGAAGTGAAATTGGCTCTGGTTTGTGCACGAAGAGTTTGGCTCTCTGTGGAGGATGAGACGGAGCCTTTGTCCTGTACGCTCACTTTGGTCCACATCTGTATAGATCAAAGAAGAAGTGAACCTTCCGCATTAGTGAGTTACTAAGCTTTTCTACAAACGTAAAGAAGAACGTATTTAAAGATGAGGAAATGCACGCATGGATTCAGGCTTTAAATGGGGCTGCTTAATTAGACCAAGCATTATAAACTCAATCCTCTGCACATATTAATGCTTGAAAGTTATAACCTGGACTTTGGGTGCTAGCATGCCACCTAAAAATCCATTGCAGTGGATTTACACAAAGTGTAAATATATTTAAACTGATACTTAACCTGGCGAATAAAGCAGGTTTGTGCGTATTCTGCCCATTGGAAATCGATGGCCTCGCTGCTCGGCACCCTGAAGCACATCAGCTAAGTTCTGCAGAGAGAAAGCTGTATACTGAGTGGGATGTGGCTGAGGCGTGTCTGAAAGGGACCCGCGGGAGACCTGCTCCATTAGCACATGAGTGCAGTACATGCTAATCACAGGGTTACAAGCCCAGGCCTTTGATTCTCATGCTCCAGGCAGGAGTTCCACTTTTCCAATGGTTGGTTTCCTGAAGGATGAATGGGGTCTGGGGAGCGTGCCGGGAGGTGTGGGGGGGGTGCGGCGGGGGGTGAGCAGGGGCTTGCTGCTGCCCACACTCTCTGCCAGCAGCTCTGACACAGTATGGGGGGAATATAAAACAGTGATGAACCGGAAACATCCACTTCCTTGACTTATGTGTCACTGGCAGGTGCCTTTAAAACTTTGAAATGTAAAATAAATTTTTTTTTTTGCAAATTCTTACTTTTCCATGCAGAATTATTTTACTGCATAATTTTGTTCTGCCTCCAGCAAAACCTTTTTAGTGTCCCTAAATACAATCATGCGTGGCGGAAGTAGATCATTAAAACTTTCCACGGGTTTCCATTTACCACAAGTAAAATATGTACACATTCTACACCAACGAAGGGCACTCCAGATTCTAAATTTAACGTATGCCCGTATAAGCCTTTTCCATCCAGCATGACATATGATCGTTATCAGAACAATGATGATGCGGCTGACTGGTCCTCATAAATCACTTGACCAATTAGGACTTTCCTGAAAGACAACAATAGCAATTTGCTGATGAGTTCCTGTTGCTGGTGTTATCCACTGAAGATCCAGGTGCGAATCACAGAACATTGTTTGAGGCCTTTAGGGCTACGGAATGGCTGATTTATTACAACACCCATCCATCCATCCATTGGGTGGCAGGGATGATTAATTCTGTGTCAGGAAGATAACGGGGAATTTAATTTTACTCATAACCTAGCAGTTACCATTAAGATAAAGTTTTCAGATATTAATAGGAGTTATGAGAAATATTAATATGAAATATGAGAGAATGTCTGTGATATGTAAATCAAAAGCAGCCATCTTAATTATTCATGATAAATAGTTTATTTTTACTTTTATTCAACAATAAAGCATTTACACCTCACTATACACAGGCAACGAATCAAATTGATAAAAACAGAAAGGACAATGACATCATTACTGAGGAACACTATAGGAAATGAAAACATACAAGGCACACGAGGAGGGAGAAAGCCAGGTCTCAGAAGTGTGTAATGTACAGGATAATGTGCTGAAAATAAGATCTACTGTATGACATTTTTACAAACCAAGAGAGGTCAGGAAAAGCCTCTCTTTACCAGCGGGTTATGGACGGGCTACAGAGAATTAAAAATATTTCTAACAGATATTCAATGACTGGGAATGCAAGGACCTTAAACGATGACCAGCACATTCCATCCGTGTGCCGAACTTGTAGGCAGTGGGATCTTTTTGGATGCCTGGGACTCTACGATGCTGTTCAGACCCGAAGGTGGGAGGGCAGACTGAAGACATTTTGGGGCTCCGAGTCATTTTAGGAATGGGGAAAATTTCAGGCACAGAGACTCCCAACCCCAAAGATGCAGTTTTCCAAGATGACACTCAATTTCAGCACAAGGCACACGCTCCCAGCATGCTCTGGGCCTCCGTACGGGCAAACCAGCATTTATAAGTTGCCTCCCACAATTCCTCCCCCAGCTCCCATCAGCTCCTATGGCAACCATCAGAAAAAGGTCTCTGCTTACGCTGTTGGTATGTGTTTACTAGTCCTCTCAGAGGACCACTTCCTGCTTAGTCAGTAAATCTGCCCCTCACCGACATTCGAAGAGAACGTTTCCTGTTATTTGAGAAACATATTAACAGACTTCTTCTTATGTAAGAATCTGGGACATTTACACACATTTGAAGCTGGCTCTTTCTTCATTCCCTGTCGGATAAGGTTCCAATATTCATTTTCATAAACACTGGGTAGAATCTGACTGCCAGAGAAGTAAAGCTGATTTTCACTGACGCAGTATAATAATTTATTAATATGGCTGCCGGGACGCTGAACTTTCAGATGACACGAATGCGCCTGTGAATAATGTACAAAACTATGAAAACAACTCATTTTAATGCACAGCATTAGTATCTGCAATGACTGAAATGCTCATATTTCCTTGTTACAGCGAGAAACACTATGAAGAGGTCAGGGTATGAGTGGGACGGAACACTGCTTGCTGAATACATAATAAGTTATGTCAATTATGTGGAATTTAAATAGGGCTGTTTAGTGTTGATACAAACCAGCTATAACTATAGTAATATACATACAGTTATATAAATGGAGTCCCCTTTTGGGCAATTGTTTTGTGTAGAACATGCACACATCCTTCTCCCAACTGCTTGGGTCATGGGATGTAAACAAGAGCATCCATTAAATGAAGTGTAAGGGTTATGGGTATTTCTGTGATTTTCCAGTCCGATGGAGGCGGGGGGCAGGCAATCTTAAAAATACTAAGGTTGCATTGAGAGAGAAGTTCGATTTTGAGTCGACAGTATATTTCCAACGCACATCTGATTCACATCAAAATATTTAATATTGCAATTAAACTTTTTTTTTTCTTCAGGCAAAGGAAACTAATGAGTATTTGCCAATAGAACTTAGCAATTTATAAATTCACATCAATGGCTATACCGACTTGCACCATAAAGGCAAATGTTCATGGTACACATGCAAACGATGAAATAAAATGAAAGCCCAAGAAATTAACCACCAACTGTGTCCAAGCAGTTTACAAACCACTAAGGATGATATTATACTCTATGTTAAAGAAAATATGATACTGTTAGTTAAAGGGATTTTCCAGCAATATAACATCTCTAATAGGCTGAGCTGTAGTGCACAAGTAATATCAGTTCTTTAAACAGAACTATCAGGGTGTACATGGACTCACAACAATTCAAAATAAAAATCAAATCAAAATCATAACAGGTTTTATAAAAGAAAAGTATACCTTAGAATCCGGGTCCTGTCACAAAGATGTCCTTCCTGAGAGAACCTTCTCTCTTTGGCAACATACCACTTTGTAAATCTCATCAAAAATCCCACATAAGGCAAGTCTTTTGGCTTTGGTAAAACTTTAATGTTCTTGATAGACGCTGCACTGCGTGACCCTAAGGAGATAGCTTATTTTCCGGAAAGAATTCCCAGGGAATTCATCACGCTTGCTGTCTTAGCGCAAGAAACTGTCTGTTAGAAGGCTTCTCTCATAACCTTCATCTCAGAACCAAACAGAAGGCTTTCCTTTCTCCGGATCCACGACTGCAGGTAGAAAGGAAATATGACTTTAAGACAGGAGTTATATTCAGTTTAGATTATTTAAAACTTCTTAACATGTATTCTGATTGGTTAGCAAAGGAAGAAGACTAATAGTAGACTGGTTGGACAGATGACTTTCTAGGAAGTGGTTGTGACTCACCACCCACCTGAATCAATGATGTCCAGAGACCCATGGAATGAACTGGGCCAGCTGCCTGTCTCTTGGACAGTCTTGGTCCCCTCACAGTGCGGGGCAGAGTTGCAGGCTGGACGCATGCTGGTGAGCAACAGTGGGTTGAATCGGGGATCGAGGGCTGGGTTGTGGGTGTGGTGGAGCATGTGATGGGCGTGTGGGTGCGTGTGATGGGCGTGAACGTGGGGGTACACCTCATGCACATGAGGGTAACTCGTGCCACCTTGGCCCCCCAGGGCATAGTGCCAAGACTCTGACAGCGTGGCTGAGGCAGGCAGGCCAGGCTGGTGGAGACTGTGCCCAGCCCATGTGCTGGGTTCCGCAGAATGGAAAGTGGTGCCTGGGGGGATATCGGAATGGATAGAGGGGACACAGGGACTGCTCTGTGGGGGGTAACTGCTGCTCCACAGGGACGACGGGAATCCGGTGCAGGGACCTGTAGGGAGAGATGGTCCATCTGCAATATAAGCATGCTGGGTCATTTCCTGAATTATTCCCACACAGCCTCCACGAAGGGCTACACAGAATAGACATTCTTAAGCAAAAGAACTTTCTGGTCCACAAACTAGGCCTGTGTATGTTCAAAATAAATTTCTGGGTTGTAATTTACACAAGAGAAAGACAAAAAATATATATTTCTATCATATCATTTCAATAGATTCTTGCCACAGAAACTGAAAGTCATGGTGGCTATGGGGTTATGGAAATATTACTCACCTTTCCAGCGTCCCCCTAAGGGGGTCTGGCTGCCTTTCCTGTCCTCAGTAAAGGCACTGAACTGGCTCAGAGCGCGGGAGAAATGTTCATCCACCACGTCACTGATGTCTCCGTGGAAATAGGTGAAGAGGACGCACCTGGAGCTCAGGTACTCAGCCTCTGCGGGTGGAGCCTCCTTTGCAGGCTCCCTTTCTCCACCCGCCCTCTCCCTGCCACGTTCCTCTTTCTGCCCTTTTCCCTCCACTGTTACTTCCAGAGAGTCCTGCATCTTTCTGTAGAAGCAGAGTTTCTTCTGTAAAGATATGGCAGGGGAGAGTGACATCAGGGCAGTGACATCACAAGTGTGGGGGCATCCCTCTGTAATATATAAATTATAACTTTTATTTCTCCCCGAGCCACAAAGGATCAAAGTATTTCATCATATATTTGGTGTATAAACTCTCATACTCATCTTACTCCATCATTCAGGCCACAGCATTCTGAGAAATAAAAACACTAACAATATGTTTCCTGTTATGTTTTTTCCGCGCTGGGAAATTTATGGTTCTAGAAGAACGCAATTAATTTATTTAATTTTGTCTCACGTACACCTGTTCTCATTATTTCTGCCTTGTTTCCCAGTCGTTTTGCAACATTATGACCGAAATACACCAATTAAACATACAATTGGAAGTTGTCTTTTTGTTAACTAGCATTGTTTTATGTGGAATACTCACTTGACGCTACTGTACTGCAGGTAAATTGTGAGGAAACAACTGCCATGCAGTATATTACTAACACTATATATGTATTTAGGTAAACAAAAATAATACAAAATATGTTCGGATATGTATTACATTCGTACATTTTCAAATCGGCTATCAGGTTTCAGAGATCCAAGCGCTTTCATCCATAAATCACCCGAGGTTTACTATTCAGCTGGTGGATCTGCTAAGGCACCCAGTTTTATACGTTCATACAGCCCAGTCACAGTTTCTTGTATGATCACAATTGCATACTTTAAAAAAGAAGCTTTAGTTAACACATTCCTTCAGTTGACAAATAATAAGTATTTAAGAAAAACAAAAAGGGCGAGGGTCTCGGTTCTGTTAAATGCGTAAAAACGCAGCGCAAAACAAGACACTTGCGCGAAGTTGATAACAGACGACACAAAGACAGCGGAAGAAACGTTTCTTTTAAAAGCATCGATCACAAACCACCCTCTCAATTCAATGCGGTTTATCACGATCAGCAATAAGCCAGAGACCTACCTGCTGTTTCTGCTGGCGACGGTAATACGCAGCCTTGTAAGCCGCCGATGTCGCCGGCAAGTACTGATGGGCTCCATAAGTCTGATACATAACATCCAGACAACTCATGGCAGGACTTCTGTATCTCAAGAGTTTGGAGGTAAAAATATAGCGGTGCAATCCTCACACTGGGATAAACGTCAGCGGGTGCATTGTCCCTATAAACCTGTGCATGGACAAAGGGCTGATCCGTCAACCGAGGGACTATTAGCATACAAACAAAAGATTCCCCATCCGGTTTTTCACAACTAATAGACCATGCATCCAAAAAGCAGACTACAACAGACCACTACTAAAACTCCATTTCGTCTCCGCACAAATGTCCATGGGGCGTTTTACATCAAGCCGTCACACGCCCACTAAAACTGAGGGAGATGAGTTTCAGCCTTAGTTAAGTTAGTGATAACCACACCCAAGCGATCGCCTTTCTATTAATACACCAAAACCACTTGGTTGTAAAAGCCTGTTTGTTCCTCTCATTATTTAAACGAGTAGATACGGGTTTCACTTGCTAACAGAGAACAAGTACTTGGCCAGAAAACTTGGCAAAGGAGGCTGAAATCAGAGAAAGCGGACAATATGTTCCGATAGAGAAATGTTGGTAATCTGAGAAGAGATTTATCTTATACTTTTTTTCCTGCTATGAAGTGTAAGTCGTGAGGTGGTTTACATATTTTATTTAGTTCACATTAAGGCTAATGTAAAGCAAAAATAAGCATACACAAAATCAGCAACAGTTTTGCATTTTAGTGAAAAACATATTATCTGCAATATAAAATCTGCTCAAACATTCGTCTTAGTTTAAAAACATTTGGAACCTTGTTAAATGTTAAAAAATAATAGACGTGGGCTGTTTTACTATAGGTGTCTTTAGTTCAAACGTCTCCATCAGTGTCGGAGCTGGGAATATTTCGAAAATTTATGAAAAATGCATAAACGTAATCATTTTAGAAAATGTCAGTGATGCGGCCAGTCTTTTCGTACATTCGGACATTTTCATATCGTGAGGTTAAGTATTACTTTTCGTCGGAGTACTGATGCTAATATTATTTACGATTGATTTACAATTGCAGTTAATTTAACTGTAATTTGTTGGATTCGCTTTGAAGTTGTATTCGTCATATGGTTTAGATGAAAATGAATAGCAGTACCATAGAATGAACATGGAAAAGCGATCATGAGATCCTGATGTTGGTTGTGACTTCATTTTAATGTTGGAACTCATGTGACAATGAGTATCAGCTGGGTCACAGTTTCTTTTTGGTATCGAACATCCATCCATCCATCCATCCATCCATCCATCCATCCATCCATCCATCCATCCATCCATCCGTCAATCATTCATACCTATCTAAATGTGGACCGTCCATTCATTTCTGTGGGGAAAACCCTAATCCCAATCATGACACCCTTAACCCCCACCCAGCCCTAACCCAAACCATGAGTAACCAACCCAAATACAAGACTTTTGGCATTGCTAGTTTTCTGACTGCAGTCTCAGATTTTTATGAAATTGAATTTCTGCTTGTGAGCACCGAAAAAATGGTCTCCACAATGTCAGTATAACAGTTTTTTTTTTATCATACTGTGAGGACATTTGGTCCCCACAAAGTAATGTATATCTGCCCCCGCTCTCTCTCTCTCTCTCTCTCTCTCACACACACACACACACACACACACACATATTATTGTTCGAATCTGTAAAAAATGCTCTATAGAGAATACTTTCAAAAACAATGTGACAAATATGTTTCATAATACATTTTGTTTTAATGCATCCTTGTGTGTCTGTCAAGCACCATGAATGGTGTCTGAACTGTGCTATAGAAATAAACCTGCCCCTTGCCTGATCAATGGGCTTCCTAGAAAGTGCCGTAAACATCTAAAAAAAAAAAAATCAAACCAATATTTGGTGTAACCACCTTTAAACAGCATCACTTCTCTTAAATGCATTCGTATGCATTTTATTGAAAGGTATTGGGCTGTATAGGTTGCCCCATGCATCCTGGAGAAGCTGCCACAGTTCTCTCACTCGCTCCTGTCTCTGTGTATAATCCCAGACTGATTCGATGATGTTGAGATCAGGGCTCAGTGGGAGCTGCAGCATATTCCTTATTCTTTTCACTGAAGATAGTTCTGTATGACTTTGGCTGTGTGTTTGGGTTGAATTGGATGCCTCCCTGATGATACCGTGTGATGGAGAAGAATCTGCTTCCACTTCCCAGCAGTGAGGGAGTCATTAATTTTGACCAAATTGCAAACTCTGTTTGCAGAACACTGCAGGGAATCTGTGCCGTGCTTCACTGTTCCCTGCAAACAATTATCCATCTATTGCTCTGCAGCCCTTCAGCGCACAAAGTGCCTTCCGTTAGTGCCAAATATTTCAAGTCTTGACTCATCAGTCCAGAGCACCTGCTGCCATTTTCCTGCACACTAGTTGTTGTAGTTTTGTCGCTTAGCTTTGTTTGCAAATCAGAGAATGGCTTTTTGGTCGCAACTCTTCCATGAAGACCACCTCTGCTAAGACTTCTCTAGTTGGGGTGCCAGGGTCCCAGTGGCTTATCCATTGCTCTCAGTTTTTGGCCAAAGTGTTTCTGGACCTCATCCTTGTCTTGTACTTCAGCTCAAGTGCTAGAACAGCACATTTGGAAAGAACTGTCTGCCATAAAGTGTCTGCTTGGGACCTTGCTGATGAAGGGTGACCACCCTGTGTGTGTGTGTGTGTTTGTGGGTGGGTGTGTATTCTTTTCCTGTGCCCCCAGTATAAAATTTAAAGGTTAATCTGCCACATCCACACAGCCTTGCCCTTTTTGGGTGGCTGTGCTTTGCCCATTTTCCTTCCCTCTTCACAGCTGTTTCTGTTTCACTTAATCAGTTTGTTTCAATCTACACATTATGTCATTGATCATTAGCACCTGCTTGTTACATTTGTTTAATCATGCACCGGGCAATATGCCGACAAAGACCTCAAGTTTTTAATCTGGAAAGCGGGTGTATTACTATGTTACTTTTTTTTTTTTTTAACAACATACAAAAATGTCACCGTGATATTTATTTATTTATCGCATAGGGAATGTTCGGAAATCTGAAACAGAACAGACATGTTATTCACCACCATGGGGAAATTCTCTTTTTCGGAATCCAGTCGGGGTTTTAGGGTCTTGCTCAGTGGCCCAAAGGTGGCATTAGCTTGGCGGCTCTAGGACTCGAACTGGCGACCTTCCAAACACAGGCACAGAATCACAACCAACCCACTGAGACACACACCTCTCGCTCCCCAATATGCACTTTCCTATTAACAACTAACAAAATCTAAAATATCCAAGCCGATTTTTTTTTAATGAAACATCTTAAGTCGCTAACAAACTCGCCAATGGCAAGTGATTACACTGCCTCCTACTGGTAGGAAAACAAACGCCACCTTGTTTGTTGATAGAAAATGTATGTTTTATGCGTGTTTTTAATAGACAAAACCCATTTGCAAGTGATCTCTTTGTTTTTATATTCTGGATGCCATTGTGCTTTGACTATTATTGAAAAACAATCCTTGAATTTCCAATATGGTCTTGCAGCAGTTATGTTTTAACGTATCAGTATATAGCCTTAACACTGATTATATAGTATGGCGCAATGGGTATTTTGCATATTGTAATTCAAACAAATCACATACTGTGGCAGATAATATATACTTTCACTCTGCCTGGGTGATGTTGTCCCTTCCACTAGCGGTTGCTTTCATCATTACAACATTTTAAACGTGTTTAAATCCAAGTAAGTTTTATATATTATAATTTTCTAATTGATAAGACGAATCAACGTATCTCTCGAAAAAATAAATTAAGACTGCCATAAGCTAGCGGTCTCACTTTCCTGCTCCACTGCTGTATTTGATTTGGCAAAGACAGGAATCTGACTATTTAGAACAGGTTTCCATTTAATCGGTTGCGCTGAAAAGTTTAACATGCTATTAACTGCAAGTTATTCTGCTTGGTCTCACAATGTTCAAGGTGATTTAGAAAGTTTAACGTTGTTATGAGAGCAAACTCCTTCATTTCCTTGTGGTTGCCGACGAGGGCTACTATGAAAATGTTACGCAATGCTGCCACTTCGTGGTAGCAAAAAGAAATTGCAATGCTTGCAAAATCGAGAAATCTGAGTGACGATCTCTCGATTTAGAATCCATCCATCCATCCATTTTCCAAACCGCTTATCCTATTGGGTCGTGGGGGGTCCGGAGCCTATCCCGGAAGCAA
>JAODJX010000001.1:45075198-45095024 GCA_026776945.1 Isichthys henryi
TAGTGAGAGAGTAGATTTGTGATGATGAGTGAGAAGGCCTGTCGTAGTGAGGGAGTAGATTTGTGATGATGAGTGAGGTCTATGGTAGTGAGGGAGTAGATTTGTGATGATGAGTGAGAAGGCCTGTGGTAATGAGGGAGTAATTATGTGATGATGAGTAAGAAGGCCCGTGGTAGTGAGCTAGTAGATTTGTGATTCTGAGTGAGAAGGCCTCTTGTAGTGAGAGAGTATATTTGTGATTCTGAGTGAGAAGACCTGTGGTAGTGAAAAACTAGGTTTATGCTGGTGAGTGAGAAGACCTGTTGTAGTGAGAGAGTAAATTTGTAGTAATGCAGTGGGATGCTGCAACTGGCTTGCTGGTTCATCTTTGCTAAAGTATATTTTAAGTATTAATTTCCTTAATAAAGTATATAATAAAGTAACGCTGGGCGATGTGATAACTTTTTCGTGATTGATCTTGAACATGTTTATGATCTGCTTTTCATGTGAATCATAGAGATTGTGATCTTTAATGTGCTCCAATTAGTTCTTTGAACGTCATATAAAACTTCGAAGGCCAGTAATAACGTGTGTCACTACCCGGTCTGTACCACATGTCATGTCCTGCTCGTCTGATCTTCCTGTGTGCCACGCCCCCTCGTTAACCTCCGGTGAAACCCCTATGTTGCCTTTACAAATTAAGTCTTTGTATTGAAGTCCACCTTCAAGTATGTTACCCCAGTCACGTCATTGAAGTCGAGTGTTGAAGTTTGACATCTCATGGCGAAGTCGCTTTTGTTTTTGCCCAGTGCCAGTGTTTTGCCCTCACATTTCATAATTATTCGTTTGGACCCCCCCACATTTAACATAAAATATTAGTTTAATGCCAGTGCCCCCCCCCTCCCATTCAAAATGCTTCTGACGCCCCTGGAGTATAACAAGACCCATAAACGCACACAAGTGCAGATGCTTTGCAGAACTTCTATTAAACAGACAGAGAACACAAAGAATCCAAAATTGGGATATTTGGTTTAATATCCCATTCTGGGCTTGTGCATATCGCTCACACACAGTCCAACAAACCTGATGTAGTGAAAGGTTATATTAATGGGATCAGGTTGGGTAGCGAAAATGTCGTGAAACGAAGTGGTACAAATTGGGCACGATCATAAAATATGCTGTAAAGTGTAATGCTGGGCATGTGCAGATGTGCAAAGTGCTAACCCTAACCCTAACCCTAACCCTATTACTACAGGATCTGAGTCGACTGCATGTGAGTCGTGCATGCGGCAGCGTTGAAAGCCAAATACATAAGCGATTAAAAACTAACTAATACCAAATAAAAAATAACTAAAACTGAAAGCTAACTAAAAGCAAGTCAAATACAAAAAAAAAACACATGTCCAGGTCCTGTGAGGGACTTTGCCAGTATCAATACAGGCAATATAGGGAATCAGCAATTTTATCAAAATTTATGCAAATATATGAGACGGACCTTAACTTTCTATAACTGCCAAGGATGCAGGTTTGGCAGACGGTCTAAAGTCCTTTATTACTTGAATAGTATAATACTTTAATATCTAAAACAGTTGACTCAGATTGGCAGCACATACGCGACTGAAATCCACGGGTGACTCAGATCATGTAGTTGCTATTTTCTAATTCAGGGGCTACCTCCTTCGAGGGACGCGATCTGTGAAGGCACAGACATTTTGGTCTATGTTTTTCGAAGGTTGAATGGAAAGCGCTGTCAAATGGGACCGTCTGGCTGTCAACAGCTGTTCCTACTACGGTCACCTGGCCTGGACACACCCACTTTACCTCCGGGAAATGAATCTAGGGATATGTTGGGCTGTGAAGGATCCATTTGAAGTGATGCATTTGGATAACTTTAGAAGGGGGGCTCCCACCGTAATAGTAAGGTATATAAATTCAGCTTTCCTGGCCTTAGCCTCCCCACACAAAGAAGTGTTAGGGGTGAGTCCTCACATGGATCACATAGACCTTTGGTAATTTGTACACGTGAAACAGAAGCAGACACATTCTATTACCCAACATAAATCCTCATGTTTTCATATCTACTATATCTTCCTCAGAGACAGAGTGCCCTTTATCACTATTGAACCATATCTGACATCACTCTTCAGCATGAGCCATCCCAGTGACTGCGTTTGTCCAGTGTTTCTCTTCAGCAGCATCAGATACTATCTGGGAAGTGGAAGAAGGCACAGTGTAGGTGGCTCTCATTGACAGAGAGCAAGTTATTAATGTGCTGTATGTAAGTACTACAGTACGGACAAAGCGTTCCATCTGCAGCAGAGGCCGGAGATGAGATTCCCTTGTGTATATAATACTTCTGTTCGTCTAGGCAGGCGTTGTAATGGAACTTGTAGAATATGAGATGAAATGCAGGGGTCAGCACAATGCAGGAAAGTTCGAGATTAGTCTCTTGCTGGTATTGATAAAGAGTACAAAATGAAACCTGCGGAAAGAACAGAAAAAATGACGATGTGGTTAAACTTAGACGATACTTGGAGCAGCTACACTCAGACATTCTTTTAAATATGTCAAGCATGTTTTTTTTTTACTGCTTCTGTTTTGCATTCCTTGTATAACTTGGATATATTTACCTGAACTTTTTTTTTTTTAAATAAAAGCATTCCATCCTTCCATCTTCCACAACCATTATTATTGAATGTCGTTTTCTTTAACATATATGTCTAAATTCTTTACTGATAAAGTATGTTGTCTTGTATTTTAAAGCAGTGCTTAAAGGGAAAACGAGTCAGAACACCCCAAGATGGTAATTTTTCATTTAAAATAAATGGCAATGGTCTAGGTGGCTGATATACTGGTCTTTCAGACCAGGATTTCAAACTGGGGTCTGCAGGGAAGCAGTTTTACAGGGTCGGCGGAGATGGTGATGCAGCTGCTTTGCACTTTCCAAAAATGCTAAAGGGGGACCTCCCCATTCATAGGCCCACCCAGCCCCAGTGGCTGGGGGTGGGGCAAGTTTGCTGTGTTTTCATTTGGGGGTCCCTGGTTTAAAAAAGGCTCAAATCCCTTGATTCAAGTAACCATCCTCCCTCACTAGAGGAAACGCTTAACGCTCAGCTGATGTCCATTTATGTTACACTGCTCCAACGAGGGTGGCTTTTTGGACAGTAATCTGCAGAGATATTTAAGTACATAGTTTCGCAGCTATGGCTATAGATCTTGGTTTTTACCTGAGTTCTATTTAAAAGTAACCTTGAGGTATGGAGTACATGATTTAGTGTGTTATTGTAGAAGATTTAGGATATAATGTATTGTATGTGTTGGGAAATTCAGATAAAATGATTTCATCATTCGCTAACTAGAAGTGGTGTCAGATATGCAGGATGCACTGGAAATAAGACGAAGAGTTAGTTTGGATTGCATTTGGATTTGGTTTGCAGAAAGACTGAGAGCAACACGTTTGATCTGTCATGCAAAAAGTGTACGTATGGTAGTCTGAGAAGAATTTGTGATTGCTGTGTGTGTTTTTTCATTCAGGTTTGTTCCTGGCCAGGGCATGGTGCTGCACCCCCAGATCGGGGACAAGATGGACATTGTGTGCCCGCGTGTTGAGGGTTGGGAGGGTGAGGGGGCAGAGTTCTACAAGCTGTATATGGTTCAGCGTGCACAATTGGAGAGCTGCACCATCACCAAAGCTGACACGCCACTGCTGAACTGTGTGAAGCCTGAACAGGATGTCAAGTTTACACTCAAGTTTCAAGAGTTCAGTCCCAACCTGTGGGGTCTGGAGTTCTTTAGAGGCAAAGATTATTACATCATCTGTGAGTATTACTCTTCATTACTCCATGTAGCGGAACTCCACAAGTTCTAATTTTTGAAAACACTGCACTCCCTTGCAATGTTGCCCGAAAGCACTTAATGTAGGCTTTGGAAGTAACGATACAGACATGAGGACTTCTGCAGCAGTGTCTGAAAAAACCACAATCAAAGTTGCTAGAATTCGCTTTCATTTATTTACTTATCAGGGATTGCATTTGTACTTGAGAATGTGTAGGAAAGCATCTGTTTATACTGTATTGATACATGTATTGATACACGACATTTGATAAACAGCTAAGTATGGATTATTCATATAAAAGGGACAGAAGTCAGCTTAGGAGAGTAAGATGACCATCTTTCTGATTCTATGAAATGAATTATTAAATTAATTGTGTGCAGGCATTTGGGACAAGAAAAGATTATGATTCATCCTCAAAAGTGATTATATTTGTAAAACTGACAGGCCATAGGTACATTTGAGGTTTGCTTTAATAAACATCATTCTTGTTACTTTTGTTACTGTTATGCATTTCTGTATATTAAATTTTGCTGTTATTGAATATGAAACTCATAAATTTCTGTCTGATTTCCAGATCTGTCTTTCTGTCAAGAAACACAGACAAAAAACACATTGTAGCGAATGGTTATGTGGTTTGATGTATTATTCATTGGAAATTCTGGTCTTGCAACCTGTTTGCACAAAGGAGAGAATTTGCATATTTATTTACACATCATTATGTCTGAAGGTGCTGCAGGAGATATCGGGGTTACTGGTTATTACAGTGTAACGTTAAAAAAGCATCCACCCTCATTTTGAATGTGCCTTTCCCTTCCATCTTTTCACAAATCACAACCTAAAACACACGAATCGCTATAAATCTGTATATGCCGCACAGATGCAGAAAGAATAATGACTGTATTCACTATGGATAGTTTGTGTTTTTTACATCACTTGGGGAAATTAATTCAGTATGTCAGAGTTTGTACTGGATTGCATATATTGTGGGTAGAGGGTTCAATAAAGAGCGTAGTTTTAATGATTTGGTAAAAATCCAGGTAAAAGCTTTAGTCGTGGTAAGCTCTAGCGACGTTCTCAACGTTAGCAGACATAAAGTAAGAATACAGTCAACAGAAACTGTCAGTACATTCGCATTTGGGTGTGGGAGATGTCAGGAAGCTACCCAACTTCTTTCATGAGCTCTGAAATGAGTCTCGTGATCCTCTAACTCAATATTCCACCATACGGCTCGGGTTTGAAGCGGTGACAGGCTCAGCAGGCTAAGTCTCTGTGCCTCAGCTCAGAAGATCACTGGTTTGAGCCCTGGCCTCGACAGAGCAGTCACATGTCTGCAGGCCTTTGAGCAAGGCCCTTAACCCCCAGCTCTGGGGGCGCTGCATCTTGGCTGACCCCCTTGTGTTGTGGCTGCCTCCCCTCCCCTCCCCTCCCCTTCAAAAAGCTATGAAGAGCAAGATGGGGCTGGTGAAGAGAACCATTCCAATGTACCTGTATTTGTACTTGAGCGAATGGCAAATTAAGCATGTTTGCTCAGATTAATGTGAGGTCCTCTAGTGGCAACTGGGAAAAATACAGTTTTTGTGCCTCAACTCATAGTCTCATGCACTGGAGAATTCAGAATATGTATAAAACCTGAGGCTGAATGAAGAAATATGAGTTCCAGTTCCATTACTAATTTCATTAATGCAGACAAAACTAAAACCTTGATAAATTTTCCGTATTGCCCCTTCATGCAGCATTAGTGAGGTTCCACCCAATTTCGGAGACGTATGCTGGACTTGTCAAGGGTTACGATCAGGATAATGGAGCTTCTGGAGTTAAGTGGCACCAGGAAACCCATAACTGCATCTTATACACCACTGCCACTTACAAATCTATCTCTCCACAAGTACCATCAAAGCTTTCCACAATATTAACATTCTTGGAGCCTGATAAGTGACAGACAACCTTTTGTTGACACTGGTACGTTATCCTGGCCTTGGTCAGGGTTAGTTCCATTAAGGAATCACACTTGTTTATAAGGTAGTGCTTGAAATAGCTGGAATCTGGGGTAGAATTAAGATGCCGATGGCATGTCATTAATATTTGATGCAAATTTGTTTGTAGTTTCAGAATCAAACATGTTGGACTGTGAATTATACAAGTACAGCGTTCCAGTGCCTGCAGAGTGATTACAGTGATGTTCTGTTTTAGCTTTTAAACAAAGATGCCCTCTGAAGGAAGCAAATAAGCCAAATTAGTGACAAAAGAGTGAACACTTAAATTCTTTGAGTGTTAGTAACCCTGACCACGGGTGGGTACCTCTACTGTGGCTCCAGTGTGACTCCTACAGACACGTGGCCTCATTATTAATAAACAGTCCCAGTCTGCAAAGAGAAAGATGTTGTATTCCTCCCTACGCCGTATGGATGTTTTCTGTTCTGCCCGCTGCGTTTCTCCCACTTTGCTTTGTTTCACTTTAAGATTAACTGCAGCATATGTCTGTTTAACGGTACCATTTCCAGAATGGAGATATGAATGGGTATGACATCATAATAGGTTCTTTTGCCAGTCTTGCAATATGTTTGTGACATTGATGGACAATTGGAAATAATACTAAACTGCATGGAGCGCTTTGAAAGATTAGGTCTGTTGGGAAAAGTGTAAGGTCATGCAAGTGTTTGCAATCCTTGGCTATTTACTGCAGGGCGATTCATTGGATTTTCTTGCAACACAACACTGGTGTTGCTCTCTGTTTCAGACATATATGCTCTGTGGATGCATGTAGGGGTAGGGTTAGGGTTACAGATTTTAATGGCAAAAGGCTCTAGGACAAAATGAACATATAAAGATGCATTATGGCAATTGTATTCATGAAAAACTGTTATACATAACTATAGTTGAGCTATTCTTAACGGAGAAGCTTCAGTTTAGTGTTTTCAGGCTTTGGTGCAGTTTGAAAGGAGCAGGCTGTCTTTCTCAGCCCAGTGGAGGGAATACAGGCCGCAGTACACAAGCAGTCAGTCAGCGGATAGGCTCTCCGATGTTATAGAATCTGCATTACTAAATTAACTCAGGCAGGCAGGATGTTGATTGTATTGAGTTGTCTGAGCCTCTAGGGGCAGCAGAGTGATGCTGGGCTTGAGGAGAACACAGGTGATTGAATTACAGAGTGAAAATGTACTATTACCGTAGCAGGTGCTTGTGGAAATAACCTATACTAATTTAATTTACTGCAGATGGTAAGGAAGAGTTCATTCCAGGTGGCAGAGTCTCTTTCTGGATATTGTCTGGATACAGTTAGAGGTAGAGCTGGATGATTTATCGATTTCAAATCGAAATCGCGATTTAAAACAACGCGATTAGCAAATCGTAAACATTGCGATTTAAGATATAAATTATAAAACACATGTATAATGCCTCGCGTGCCAGTCATGCTCACCAATCAGAAGTGGCCTAAGACGACTGTGTATACGCCCACAAACAGCAAACACGTGAAACCCAAGGAAAATGTTGCATTCGCAGTGTAGAAAAAATAGTGATTCCGCTACTGAGCTGTAAGTGAATTGCCTTCGTATTTCATGGTCCGAGATGTTTCAGAAGGGTCCTATCATCAATACAACCAGCGACTTCCTTTTAACCACCAGCAGCGACTTACTTCATCGTATCATACCTTTTGTTTTTGTTAATGGCCAATAGCATTAGCATACCGCTAACCAATCAAAACAACAATAAGACAGTCAGTAATCCTCACAGCAGCAGAGTCGGTGACCCCAAAAAAGCCGTAAAAACCACAATACAGTCGTGTTTGTGTCATATAATTTTGTGCTCATTGATTTAAGTATTTCCATAGATTAATCTTGTGAAATTAATCTTAATCCCACAACAGTAATAAAATAAAAACCTCACTTTAACATAAATATTAAAAGAACAGAATCGCTTTAATCTCTATTACAGTTGAGTATGGGCACCATGTTATTATTTGGAAAAGATACAAAAAGTGACACATATAATGTTTATTCATTCGTTTTTTTTATTTGTCAGCGTAACAAGGCAAAGGAATAATAAGCCACTTCAGTTGAAAACTGCATTTTACTTCTCATTTCAAATAAAATACAGCGTTGCAGGTCAGCTGCATGGAGTGAGATTTTCACACGTTTTCATGTATGTAAAAGTTTCATTACCTTGTAAATAGTCTGCTGGGTTTGCAAATGGCCCTAATGTTTTTGATGCAGCTAATTTTAAGTTCAGAATGGAATAATATAGATTTGTTGTGTAAGAGTCTGAAAGAGTTTGCAACCCTGAACACGTACAATTTTTTTTTGTTTCACCGGAATTGATTTGTATAGAAAATAACCGTAAACTTTGACCAACATGAAATCACCAAAAAACAAGTTATATGTATTCGACATATTATAAAATACATACTACGTTTGAAAATTTTCCAGCTGACGGTTTCAGGATAGAATAGCCACTCTGTTATGAACACCCATTTAAATTTATGGCGATGCGCCTATCAACCCCAAATCACGGACCTGTAACACTCTTACGATGACAATCCGTTGGACACCTTTAGATGTAAAATAAATGGGTATATTATTGTGTTTGGAGAGCAACTGCTGTAATGTCTTAGAAAAGCTCATAACTGAACTCGTAACGACAGTTAGCAGATTATTAGAGGAGTAATGAAAGAGGAAAGAATGGGGAACATTGGTGCAAATCTGTGCTTTTAAGAATATGGTTCTTCTATTCTGCTTTCAGCGTAGGGAAGTGAGAACCTGAGCTACATGTTCACATATTTTAGTTTTAACAGGACTTCTGTATCTACATTTCTGAACAGCCTTAACGGATAGGGTTACTAAGTTGGACCATAGCCAGTATTTGTTAGTCACGTGAAATGTAACTTGTTTGGAACTGAGTGGAAATCAGTATTCACCAGTGTACTGAATATATAGGTGTGGCATACATGATCAATGAGGCCAGTGGCAAGTTTTCAAAGGGAGGGCTGGGTTTCTTTCTTTGATATATACATGTAATTTTATTGTGAAAAATCCTGATGCTGGGTGCTTGTGTTCACCTTCTTCCTCTCTCAATCTCGTAGCCACATCTAACGGCTCCCTGGAAGGACTGGAGAACCAGGAAGGAGGTGTGTGCAAGACCAAATCCATGAGGATCGTCATGAAAGTTGGCCAAAGTGAGTGCAACCGGTGGCCCTCATGATGTTAATGAATGTTGTGTGTGGGCAGGTAAAAGATCCAGGAAGAAAAAGGCATGATTCAGGTGCGTGTAATGAGACCAGCTGTGATTCTCGTTCTTTTCCGTGTCGAGATTTGCGGTATATCCATGCTTGCTTTGTATGAAGCATGTCAGTTTAGCTACTTCTACATCAGATTCTTTCCAAGCCCATATAATTTTTCAGCCTGAAATTAAAATATCATGCCTACAGTCTTCCTGGTGTCATGACAGCTGTCAGAATTGCTAAATCGGATTTACTGTGTCTCAGATACTATCAATTCAGTGTCAGAGATCTGTAGCCACGGGGCATTGTCAGCGGTAGCACTGATGTATATACCCGGGTGAATTTCCCATAAGATAAAACAAAATGTGCAAATCACTTACCGCCTGCTATCTTTCTGAAGCTTACACCCATCAATAAAGGCCAGAGATATAAAAAAGTAACAAATTTCTAATGCTCTAAATGGTGTCGTCACGTCTATATATAGAAAACTGAAGCCAGCCTAAATAAAAAGCTGTATGTGAAACCTGTGTTGTTCCAGGTCCCAGTTATCCAGTTTCGTCCAAAGATTATCCTACTAGACATCCGCCCTGGTACCGAGAGGGACTGGGGAAGGTCTCTCACAAAAAACTGAATGATTCAATGGAGAAGCACGGTGGGTAGAGACTGATGCTAATGCTAATGCTAACCCTAACCCTACTGAAGATGCCACCAGGCTTCATGAATGAACACGGTTTTCAACAGAAAGTGTGTTTATAGATGGATGTGGGTCTGTTTCAGTGAGGAACATGGTTGCCCTGGGTTCAGTTGCTGCCCAGAGAGGTCAAGGTAGATACTGAGATATGAGTGATTAAATCCAAGGTGATTTTTTTTTTTTCTGTTGGTGCTATCCTGAAGCGGCTCCATGTGATACCATATGACCATGTGACTTTCTTTCATTAGGGGCCTCGCAGCAGGAAAGTGAGACCAGCGGAAAGGGTGGCAGGTCGACCAGTGTCATTGGCTCTGAGGTGGCGCTGTTTGTAGGTGCTGTATCTGGCAGTGTGATCTTCATCATTATCATCGTCACCCTGGTGGTGGTGCTGCTGAAATATCGGCAAAGGCACCATAAGCATCCACCCCAGCACACCGTCACTATGTCACTCAGATCTCTGGCGACACCCAAGCGTGGCAACGGTGGTCATAGCAATGGCTCCGAGCTGAGTGACATCATAATTCCGCTCAGGACTGCTGATAGCATCTTCTGCCCACATTATGAGAAGGTGAGCGGTGACTATGGCCACCCTGTTTACATTGTTCAAGAGATAGCCCCCCAGAGCCCCACTAATATCTACTATAAGGTGTGAGCTCCACCAGACTGAGCATTTGACTTTTAAAGATTATTATTGTGGGACTCATAATTGTCAAGACACTGGAAGACCGGCACGTTGTTGTCATTGCCGGAGCTCCTTCCTGGTACAACCTGTCATGCTAAGAATGTTGAATGTTACCCTTGGCTTGGACACTGACCTGTGAAGCACAGATGAGTGAAGGACTGTGAAAGATGCATTTCACTCTGGGAATATCCTTCAAACACAACTTTTGCCTAGGATGTAAAAACAGAGAAATGCAGCAGAGGAATGGGTAATCATTTACTAATTTTAATAACAGTTGATCTTTGGTTGATCAGTTGACGCTTTCTAGAGATGATCTGGAGAGGAACTGTGAGGAGAAAACAAGTTATATAGACACTGAAGTGGGGGTCCCAATGTTTGTGCCTATCTCATGAATGTATTTCACTCATTAACAGTTAGTGCAATGCTTGTCAGATTGAAGTTCTTTTTCCTTTCTGTTTGCTGCCTTTATATTGACTCTAACAACATGCGGAGTGTGAATGTTCTCCCTGTGTTCTCCCTGTGTTCTCCCTCTGTTCTCCTTGTGTTCTCCCTCTGTTCTCCCTGTGTTCTCCCTCTGTTCTCCCTGTGTTCTCCCTGTGTTCTCCCTCTGTTCTCCCTGTGTTCTCCCTCTGTTATCCCTCTGTTCTCCCTGTGTTCTCTGGTTTCTCCCCCACAGTCCAAAGATGTAGAATTGGGCTAATTGATGTCTGTAAATTGCCCATAGTGTGTGATTATATGTGGGTGTTTGTGCCATGTGATGCACTAGTATCCTGTCCAGGGTGTACCCCAGCCTTGTACCCTATGCTGCTAGGGAACGGATCCATCCTCCACCATAAGGGCAAAGGCTCCACCCTTCGCTATAATGGAAAGGTCCCATCCCCCACCATAATGGGATAAGTGGTTAGAAGGTGGATAGATTATATAACCATTCATTTAGTCTTTACGAGTCGACATTTATTCACTTTCGTTTCAGCACTTTCCATTGAAGATTTCTGTAATTAAACCCTACTGAGGAGAGGGTTAGGAGCTTAGAGAGAAGATTCACATGGAAGGGGAGGGAGTAAAAGACTGGAGAATTATCAATGCAGGAAAAACCTGGAAGAATGAAGAAGTGAACTCATATCTCTCTGACTGTGAGTTACAGGATATTACTTTGTGAGAATTTGGGCATTCTTATTTCTGTTGTACTGTTAGTCGATTTTGGGTCTCGTATCAGGCCAGGAAACGATGTGATCCAGGTTTTGGGCTGGTATCAGCCCATCCTCATGCCCTGTACCCACAAAGACAAATATAGTGCAAAATCAGCAGAGCAACCTCAATCACATTGAGTTTCATACGGTCTGAGTGAACTTCCCTCTAAAGGATCTTCCCTGATGGAGAAAATAATTGAGTTCAAGAGTCATACAATAAGAAGTTTCCTTTCTTTCACTGAATTTCATTTCAGATATTAGAACCCTGGTAAGAATGGAAAGCTGCCGCAGGAAGTCAGTTTAGCGCACGGTTCTGTGCTGTGTGGTCAAACACAGGTAACCTGGCCTTTCAATATAGTCACTCCTTTGATTTTGATACGTCGTAGAGGGTAAAGGAAGACGCAAATAAATTTAATGAATTTATTTTAGAGAGCACTTTTTATCTGAATAGGTAAAGTATAAATAGTACATCGTGGTCTTGCTCTGTTTCCCTGTGAATTTTCATAGCTCGTCCCCATAGACACTTTTACGCTGCCTGTTTACAACCACAGGGCCAGTGATGGAAGGGTTCAGGTGCTGTGGGAGTTTCTGTAAGTGCTTCAAAACCAAACAGTGTCAGTAGCTCCCTCATCCGCTCAGGGGCTCCGAACTGGTGGTGCTGCAGACTAGCTGGATCCATCCATTGTCAAGCTTATTCCACTCTACTGTAGCAATTCCCAAGCGATTGTGGGACTCTCTGCTTTCACTTTGGGAATTTGTGTAGGCGAGGGCATGGGTGTGTGTTTGTATACCTTCTCTTCAAGCAGATTCCTTATTTTTATATGAATTATGAACATTTCCCTTTTTATTCCATTCATGTTTCCACACCACATAATTCACAGATGTCGTAAAAACAGTATATGGAGAAACTGCGGAAATCACATCGGTGAACAATTTTCCAGCATTCGCTTGGAATGGTTTACATCATATAGCTGAACGGTCTCTCTGTCACTCGATATCAGTATACTGAGAAGGTGAGCCTTGGGTAACTAGTTTGCTGCTCTGAGGCCAAATTTCTGCAAATATGCAATTTTTTTTAAACTTAATATTCTGTACCCAAGTAAGTGTTCTTAAACCATTGTTAATAAGCTTAACATATGATTATACTCTTACAACCTGCTGTTTAGCTTTAGTGAAATTTCTATCATTTACTACATTCAGTAATTTGATTATGTGCCATAACTTTAAGTAAACTGTGAAAAAATTTTAAACCATTTTTTATATGTATATTTAATGCCACAAAATTTCTTCAAAATTGCCAATTTTTTTGGCAGAGTATGACAATCTTGTTAGTTTCTTGACATCTGAAGTCCTTACCCAACTAACACATAATATTCTCCGACCATTAAGGGCCATTATAGCATTTATTCATGAAATATTGCCGTGATGTTATGCTTTAGTTGGGATCTGTTTCTTCAGACTACTGTGGAATGCTGTGCTTATATGGCTAGTGCAGGTCTGAACTCTGCACCATGCAGTATTTACGAAACTGTATGTACGTGTGTGCATCATATCTATATCTATATCTATATATGATATATAGATATAATCTATATGAAACATGAATTATGACAGCCTTATTAAAGTTTATAGAAAACTAAAGAGTAACAAACGATATACATAAGAGTACGTAAGAGTCCACTTTTTAGGAACCAGGCTGTGTAAATATTTAAGACATTGCCGAAAAATGTTTTTAAGATTCTTTTGTAAAAATGACAATTTTTTTGTGATGTATTTTCACTAGATTCTCCCCTGTCCCTTTGCATTGTTTCATGGAAATTCTTTAAAAATAGTAAATAAAAAGAAAACCTTTGTCAGGCTGACTGTTGCATACTTGTGCCATAGTTGTGGGGCTTATTTGTTTAATTTTGTTACATAATGGTATGAAACAGCTGTACATTCTTGTGCTTGTTTTGTACAATCTGTTCTTTGCAGTTTTTTCCCTTCAGTTCAGAGGCCAGGCTGTGCAACATTTAAACAACAAATAAATAAAAATTCCGCATTTTCCTGTTACAGACGTCCCAATAATCCCTGTGGGTATGATGTCTTTGTTGTAATATGTAGTTGAGTTCCTGCTTATAAACTGCTGCTGCTGTGTGTTTGTGTGGGGGGGAGACATGTATATAATGCACTTTTTTGGTTCCCCCAGAGGAATTGGCCATTTTTATAAAAATCTGTGACTGTAGTCATAATACTAAAAATGTCAAAATACTTTTTGGTTACTTATGGTTAAGGTTGTGTTTAAATTGGCCCTGTAGTTGTGTGAGTGTGTGTGTGGCTGTGTGAGTGTGTGTGTGGCTGTGTGTGTCTGTGTGAGTGTGTGCGTTCTGTGGTGTGTTGGCACCCGCCCAGGGTTGGTTCCCGCCTGCGCCCATTGTTCCCGGGATAGGCTCCAGTCCCCCACGACCCCAGTGGGGATTAAATGGTTACGATAATGGATAGATGGTTAAGATTAGTGCTGGGTAGGGCTTAAGGTCGTTATTGTTGGGATTAGGTTTTTTCCCATAGAAGTGAATGGACGGTCCCCACAAACATATGACTGCAAATGTGTATGTGTGTGTGTGTGTGTGAGCGGATATACCTATCCTTATGGGGACACGATGTCCTCATTATCTGATAAATATGCGTTTTTTTCCCTTACGGGGGCCGGTTTCCTGGTCCCCATAAGGGAAAACTCTGTTTTATAAAAATCGGTGACTGCTATGAAAAAACTGAAGACGCGAAAGGTCTTGTATTTTGTTTGGTTACTTATGGTTATGGTTTGGGCCGGGTGGGGGTTAAGGTTGTCATAGTTAGCATTTTTCCCATAGAAGTGAATGAGCGGGCCCCATAAGGATAGGTATACCCTACGTGTGTGTGTGTGTGTGTGCGCGAGTGTCATCTGCAGTATTGTGTTCGTTTTCCTACTGCTTCTCATTCCCAACAATTATTCCGGAGACCTGGAATCCCCAGGGATTCTCCGGCCTTCTCCAGGTATCCGTGCCGAGCCCTGGGGGCTGCAAAAATGCAATGTAGAAATAAACACATTAAACTTAAAATAAAAATGCTATTTTGTTCACCTACAGGTTTGGCATAGCTATCTGTTTTTAAAGCTGGTATCTGTGAGGCCCTATAGTCGAACATTTTGTTGTTATATATCAGTTATATATTGTGGCTGAAGAAGCATCACCAAATTTTAAGGGTGGGTGTAAAAGGGCACACCACTGAAGAAGCGAATATAAATTGTAGATCATTTCGGCGGCAGAACTAGACGCAAAAGTGATGCAATAAAAAGCGGCCAGACTTTACATCAGAGTGGATGCGAGACTGACAGACACAGACATTAGGATTGGTAAGAGACAGCAATACTGTATAATGGATAAAAAGTTACACAAGAGGAAAAGTGAAGAAAGTGAAGAAAGATATAAAGATTCAAGAGCTTTATGCCCCCCTGCCGCCATAGTTACCATGGATACAAAGAGCACATGGGTTACACTCCAGAGATTTGCTGTGGTGGTGACTGTTTGATCGGAATTGATGCACCCCCCCACAATCTCCACCCCCATGTTATACAATGAGCCTCTCTTGCAATCACCCTGTGGAACGACCGTACACTTCTTAAGTGGACGTTCCTCAGTGCCAGCATCCATCATCTGGAGCTTGGAAGCAGCTTCTGATCTTGCTGACATAAAGCTCGAGAGCCACCCTCCACCTCCAGATCTATTAGACGACGTGGTCCCTTCTACCAAAAGCATTTAGACAATCACATTCATTTTTTTTTAATAGTTAACTGCAATTTGAGAAACAGATGTCATGGGAGGAAGTTTTGCAGTTCTCTTCCCAGCCACATCACAACACAAATGGTACACAATAGATGGGGCGAGAAGATGAACGGAGAATTTAGGGTTGAAGTAACTAAGACAGACGTCTACATGCCTCCATACTGAGCGTACAGAGCAAGTAGCCAGATACAAACCCCATTTCTGATCATTATTTCTTATTGGTATAATAATAGCTAAAGTATGTATTGAGTAGAGGTATACTTCACCGTTACAACAATATTACTCCATCATTTAGAGAAACCAGATAAGCTTTCCAGCAATCAGCCAAGGCTAACATGTTGATGCATTCATAATTTCATGACAGGCACCTTTGCATTCTTCAGTCCAGTGCTTGCCAAAAGGTTCTGATCTTTTAAAGTCTGTTAACTCTAACAGGTACCTTTTGGATTAGAGGTTAGCCTGAGGTTGCACAAATACACCATAGTTAAGGTTTAGTGCTCAATCTTACCTACACGGCTCTAAAACTGATCTAGTGCTTTTATATGCTTCAGGCGTTTCCATGATCAAAAACACCACGTTCCACATTTCATACCTACGCGTTGGCCATAATGCCAAAGTCATCGAGAGGCATAACTCATATTGAGCCAATCTATCCTCATGTCCTGCAAATATCCCTCCAATAATGATGAAGTCATCCAAGTGCATTAGCACCCCATCTATGCTCCTATCCCTCATCTTCTCCTCTAGTGAAGAACATTGTGGAGCTCCAGTGATTCCACATGGATTACATACAGATTTATAGAATCCCAGTTGCCGTATGTAATCTTCTAGTTATTTTCTGTGCTCATATCACAATAGCCACTTCTCAAGGTACAAATAGACATGTATTGTCACATGGCCTAAATATTATTTATCGCAACTTTCACATAAAATACTCACTTGGGAGCCGGTATCTAACAACGTTTAACACATTTCTGCAATCAACTGTACTGTGATTGTGGATGACAATCCTATTAACCATTTGGGATTGTCTAAAGCAGGTGACAACTGTGTGAGCTCTTCCTCAAAGTAGACTGACTCTTTCTCTCAATTATGACGACTAACTTTGGATTCTCTGCATTTCCACAGTCATCTACTGCAGTGTTTCTCAAACCAGTCCTCAGAAGCCCCCAACCGGTCCACGGTTTTTGCTCCCTCGCAACTTTCAGGGAATTGGGAGAGAGTAAAAACGTGAACCACCTGGACGTCCCTGAGGATTGGTTTGGGAAACACTGATCTACTAAATTTCCATCCCTTTGAAACATGCAAGAGGTCACTCTCTAGTTTCACCTTCTTATCTGTGTTGAGTACAGATCTGCTAGTTGAATTGACAGTGTGGCCAACTCTGTATTGCAACTCCAGCAGACATTTTTACTTTCCTCTATCTCTGTTGCTGTCTCTGGCAAACGTCTACTGCTATCCCCAGGATCTGGGTTTGATGACTCATCAAGCTGAGAGAGTAACTGCACACCATCTCTTCCTCTAAATACACACCTGTTCCAGCTCTTCAATTTCCTTTACGCCCTGTTCAGAGGCTAACATGCTTTGCATCAATCACATTGATTTTTCAAGTGACTGTTGCAATGCATTTTGTTGTCCTCCCTACATAATCTTTCGTAATGGTCGCAAAAAGGTGGGCATGTTACAACGCATTACGTAATAACGTCGCATTATGTAATGATGCCGCATTATGTCATAATGTCGCATTATGTAATTACTTGACAGAATGTAACAAATTGAATGATGAAAATAATGACGATAATTATGACGATAACAATAACAGGGTAATGTTGCAATATAATGTCTATAAATTTGTTACATTTTGTCGAGTTATTACATAATGTGACATTATTACATAGTGTCTTGTTACAGTGCAGCAGTTCTTTTCATTTTCAGACATGCAGAAAAACTTCAAGTTAGTTGTCAGTTGTGAGAGACCCCACAACAACTGCTCTTATTAAATCCAGCTGGACTAGAATACATCTCTCTCTCTATTCTTTACTTCCTTTTGCAGAACATGTTCCGTACAGCATATGAAGTTATACATCATTATATCAGCATGGTACCTAAAAGCACGGACACAAAAGTATAAAGGTTTGCTTCTTGCACAGCATGGATAATTAGCAAAGAGTGTGCCTCTAGACTCTCAGCAATTTAAAGTTTTCACCAAAAATCAGGACTGGGTGTTTTAAGGCATTTTAATGTACTGTAAGGTACCAGTGAGCGTTTTACTGTGTTGGCTGTGTTGCAGACCAGAGAAGCTTTGGAAAAAGGGTAAAACAATTTTCACAAATGTTGGGTTTCGTATATTATGTTCAGTGCCTGTCAACCCATTAGGTGACATTGGTCACCTGTTCTGCGGGGACACTGACGTACCCATGCAAATTCAGTTGTGGTGCTTTTACATTGTCACCAAGAACTGAGGCGTATCTGAGCCGTACCTGAGCTGAACCTGCACTGACACAGCTCTGCTTGTTAGCAGGGCTGAAAACATGACCAAACTGAGCTGGTTGCTGATTGGTCAAAATGCATGTAGATTCTGGTGTTCTGCACACGGATTATCTGAAGGAAAATGCGTATATTCTATATATTATTCATTATTAGTAGTTTTGAATATCGTGATGTACCAGTGCATTCCTGATGAGTTGGAACTAAAATATGAAGCGAGCTGGAACTACGCCATAACCAGTGCCTCTTTGTGGTACGGATCGGGTAGGTTTTGTTTCCTGTATGCCAGTGCATAAGCCCCATTTGTCTTGGACACAGTGCACTGGCAGTGAAGCTTGTTACGGGCTCCACATAGGCTTTGACCAACACTGATTGTATGTGAGTGTGTCCCCTGCAGTGGATCCCCCCCCCCATTTACAATGTCTCCTGCTTGTGGTCTATGTTTCTTGGGAATAGGCTCCAGACTCACTGTGATCTTGTAGATAACGGGAAAAGAATACGAATGAGTGGATGTGTTTTTGTATTGATAGCCGTTTTTATAGTATAAGCATCAATAGACTTAAACAAAGCAGGGATTCTGACCAAGACAAAATGTGAAAGGTAGTAGACAGGAACGCCCTGTACGACAGGAGCCGAACTTGGAAAATAACATCTCGAAGGTCTTTTTGGTTTAGAAAAATTGTGTTTCAGAATCTATGGTGGAAAGGACTACCTGCTTTAATCCAATCAGAACCTATAAAATTATTACTGGAAAGCAGTAGTCTGGTGGCATGAAGCAGTGACTCATTTGTGGCTTATATGTGTGGGAAGAGACAGGCAGGTTGCATAGTTTGTAAGAGTCTACTGACTACCAGAAACTGATAGAACAGTACGCATTTGGGCTTTCCTTCAGTGGTCTTTGTGTTTTAATATTGAAACAAAAAACCCAATTTAAAGTGTTTTCTACTGCAAAAAAGTGTCTGCTTTTCCTGAGCAATCGGCACGTATCCAGTATTAATCCTGTCAGAACAATCCACTGCCTTTATTTCCTCATCTTCTTTTTCAATCTATTTGATTAACACTGCAAGAAGGACTGGTTGTTAAGGGCCATGTGAATCCTGTAACGGCTTCAGACTGAACTGAGGTGGTTTCACAGTTTGCTGAGAGTTGAGAATAAGATGCGATGAAAGGGAAGACAGCTGCCTTCCTAAGACAACTGCCTTTTTACTTTGCTGCACGTGTCAAAACACAAGAGTTTTCTCACGCACCTGTAATTAATTATTTAGATATTGAAAGTGCATAGAGGGACTCATGTTAACCTCCCTGCTCAAAACTGCGCACCTGCTCCACTACAGCAGTAACCATGCAATGAAAAATCTGCACTTATTATGACACGGTGTCCGTCTGATTTAATAAAATATCTAGCTGTACTCAGATGACACACTGCTCTGCCGCTGTGAAGCCACTGAAGAAATCATTAGCAAAACATACATCTGATTTATACAGGAAATTGCGTAAAACGTAAATATGGTTTACGTGACGTTTTGGCAAATTTGTTGGCAGCTGCTGGAATCGGAACGAAAAGCTGCTACTGTTGAATATTACAAATATATGTATATAGTGAAGTAGATAGTGTGAGACAACGCTGCATATTCTTAACGGCTTTTGCACCGCTGCCTGGGGCTCGTGCGCAAATCAGATGTTATTTTGGCACAATCCCTATTGTAGCTGAGTGGTGCAAATTGGTTTTAGCAGATAATTTCTCACCTTAATTGAAACATGGTAGTACTGACACCAGAAAGGTACAAGCCGCCTGCGTGCGCACGCACGTGCACACACACACACACACACACACACACACACACGCACATGTAGGGTATACCTATCCTTCTGGGGCCCGCTCATTCACTTCTATGGGAAAAATGCTAACGCTAACTATGACAACCTTAACCCCCACCCTGCCCTAAC
>JAODJX010000001.1:45101812-45112263 GCA_026776945.1 Isichthys henryi
TCCCTGCCTCGTGCCCATTGCTTCCGGGATAGGCTCCGGACCCCCCGCGACCCAGTAAGGATAAGCGATTTGGAAAAATGGATGGATGGATGGGTTGTTGTTGATATTGATTCAAAATCTGGTGGCCTTGGTGTGTAAAGAATCCACTGGAGCATGTAATCTGCCTGTCATGTTGTGGCATAATGGCTGAATGACTGTAATTTTGAATGTAACATCTTTTCCATAGATTGTGGCATTGAGTTTCAGTCTCTGCTTCCTCCAGAAGGGTTAGGTCTTCGTCTGTCTTCTGGCCCCTTGAATGAAATCTGTTACCAACCAGCTGGTGCCATCTTTCATCTTAAGTAGTGAAGAATTCAGGCCATCCATGCTAATTGCAGGACCGTGCTCTGAGTAGCAATGCATGTAAAATGAAATTAAACTGATGTATGTATTCATATGCTTATGGTAGGTTCAGAATATTCCAGCGAGTGACATGCGCAATGAGCTAGTAAGTTTCCTTCCGAAGGAAATAAACAATGTTTTGTGGAGAAAAGAAAAAAAAAACACTTTGTAGAATTCTGTAGATTACCCACTGGGTTAAATCATCACAAATATTAGCAATGTTTGCTTATTTCTCATCAAACATCACAGAGAAAAGGGTATCTGTTCCTTGCTACAGATTCTTGAACGCAAGGTCTAGTAGTGGAGGTCAGAGGTATAAGTGAACATTACTCCAGAGGCCCGGAGGCCTGTGTTCGTTCTGACTCTGCCCTGTGAGGGTAACTACATAAACTGCACTTCATTATTATCTCAGCAAAATGTATTAACTGCCCACCTCTGGAGTGGTAATGATTTTAAATGAAGCTGTAGAAAATGTGGCTCTTTGACCCTGTTGACATTGATCTAAGTCTCCCCGGGCTCAGTAGCTAAATTCATGCTGCGTCCACCTGACTGATTTTCCTGCACATTTTACTGATAAATAGTTTATGGGATATATAATTTGCGTGGCCTGTCATTACAGTTTTATAATAGTATAATTACATGAAGGTAGCCCTGGGGTAAAGCAAGGTCACTACCTTCACTAGTCTGTTCTAGTTTTCACTTCTTGCTTATATAAACCGAATAAACAAAAATATATTTATGTCTTGGCAGTCGCCCTGTTGTGTGAATTGGTTTTATGTGGCTTCATGTGGCCCTGAGCACCGATGATGCTCCTTTGCAATGACACAAACAAAAACAGCGGCATGGCCCCTATCGGCTCATAGATAGAAGTTTGCTTCCATGTTTATGCGGGAGATGAGATCGCAATGATTATAATATTTATGTATCACGCTCATTACCCAGAATTTCAAAATGGGAGCAAATTTCCTGGATTCCTTGCAATCAATAAGCCTCTATGAGTTTTAAGGATTCCAAGAAGGTTGATCTGTGATGGAGGAGGACAAACAGCAAAGTCACAGTCACCCATGGTAGATAATTTGGTCGCGTGTCACAGATTACACCATCCAGGTCTTGAAGGACGTGTGGAGGTTGGAGCAGAAAGGAGGTCAGTATGATAAGTGGGGCCTTTGCCACTGCAAGACTTGAGGAGCAGCGGGAGCTGGAACAGCGGGAGGTTCATTCTCTCTTTGATAGGAAGCAGTCGAGCTATTCTGGAGCACCTGTAATTTCCTGAGAGTACACAAGGGGAAGCCACAGAAAGGAGCAACACCTGAAGGAAACACCTGGACGAGCTTTTAAGCACCGAAAAGGGAAGCGAGCACCTTAAACCAGAAGATATTTTTAAGTTAAATCATGTGAACTTATGAAAGAAATTTAATGCACTTGAAAAAACTAGACAGACGTCAAGCTTCGTATTAGAGGGTCATTCAGACAGAGGGATAACATTCTCAACTATGGTAAATTTTGTATCTTGTCAGGGGTTCCAGTTAATATTAAGGGGTTAATATTAAGTTAATATTAATTTTACTTGATGGGAGATAAATATTTAGCTCCGTTACTACTGACGTACAAATCATGAACAAACCCAGTCACTACTTAAGATGAAGGATGTGTCATGATTCATTAATGATGAACAAACACGATATCAGTATTTCACTTGTGTCATTCATTACTTGTTCCTTCAATAGTTCCTTGGTTCCTCCAGTAGTTCCTCTCAGTAGCTCACTAAAATTTACAGAATTAATAGATATAGTAACAAATATAGTATACTCGCTTGATATAAAAGATAGTGTGAAAGTGAGACAATTCATTAATGATGAACAAACGTGAGATCAGTCTTTTGCATGTGTTATTCATTACTTCTTCCTTCAGTAGTTCCTTCAGTAGCTCACAAAGATTTACATAATTAACAGATATAGCAACAAATATAGTACTTGCTTAATATAAAAGATGACAAGTCATTAATGATGAACAAAGACGAGATCAGTTTGTAACTAGCACTTAATTTACGGCTACATGAGTACATAAGTAATAGCACAATACGATATTATTTGTGTCCCCTCACATAAAATGTCACTGATTTATGTTTTGTCACTGTTGAGCGCAAGGAAGTCATAGTTCATGCTTGATGGGGCATGTAGATGAGAAGAAGAGTGAAATTTAGGGGAGACAATTACAATGGTTTCGTTTAGCAGAGCAGTTAGGGTTAAGGGCGATGCTAAGGGTCCATTGGAGAAATAACTGAGCAACAGTATTAGAACTGACAACCTTCGGGATTTGGACACGAACCCTCTGAGCTACAGTCTGCTCACACACCATGGATGACAGGTGACATATCTGGCTTAATTTCAACACTAGAAGCAAATTGCTGCCTATTAGATGATAAGAAAAAAAAAACCCTTTTAGATTTTTAGATTATGGAAGCTCATGTGAGACAGTAATTAGCAACTGCCTTTTCAAGTTTCTTAGCAATAATTAAGGTGTTGTTGAAGACCGGCATATAACTGGAGCAGACATGAAGATTTGATTTCATCAGTAAGGGAATGACAGCAATTATTCTGAAGAGAGATGGGACTTCGTCAGCTATGAGAGATTTGTTAATGAAAATGGTAATAAACTGAATAAGATAAGCAGACGGGCAGACTTTAAAAAGAAAGGTGGGAGGTGGGTCTATGTACTTTTCAATGCACATAGAAGAGGTTTCTAGTGAAATGATATTAGAGAACTTATTTATAGTAGAAAAGTGGATACTGGCTTTTCACCTGTTTTTACTGATGGATGCTGTCAAATATTCTCTGTGCAACCACTGGTCCACGAAGACCATACGACGTACAGTAAGGCCTAATCTCCTTAAGGGTTCCCACAATCTTAATGTCTGACTCTCCGTGAATCACGGTTCTTCTGTATACCGTGCTGAGGACTATCTGAAGGACATAGTATAAGTTAGCATAAGGGCCACTGAATTAAAAACTTGAGTTAAAGATGTTATTATAGGAATCATGCAGCTGCTCAACACTCATCTAAACACAGGAAAAGGGTGAGAGAATTGAGATATTAAGACCTTTTTATAGTGTTTAACTGGAGTGCATCTTGAACAAAGCCTGGCGTTAATGATTTGTACAATCAGATGCTCCGAAATAACAGACAAAAGTATCCAAAACTGAATTACTAGATCAATGATATCTAGTACAATCATGGATATGGGCGTGGCTAAAAATTATGGGCCCCTCTCAAAATATTGCCTTGACGGTTCCCCCACAGTACATTTTGCTGAGTAGGCGGGGAGGGGGGGGGGGGGGGGGGAATGTGTGTCCTTTAAAAGTGCTTATGCCCTTGGTATTTCCAGCATCATCAACATGAAAGCTGAAATTTAAAATGCTAAGGAGATTTAATTAATTAAATCTAATTTAAGTATTTAATTTAATTCATAACTAGACTTAATTTAATTTACAGAGATTTAAGAAAATCAGAAGATATGCAATTCCTTCTATAAAACTCTGCTGTTTGATTTTAGAGGACAAAAATGAGCAGTGTAAAATTAAATTCACCTGCTACTCTCAAATCAATGCATCCGGGTGTCTTAGTAGCAGGAAGCAACATCACAGATGGAGTAAAGTTTGAAAACTCTCAGCAGAGCACAGCAAGTCCGCCTCCTCAACTGTGAGTATCGGCTTTTTCAAGTATTTGTATCCAGCTGGCATAGTCTCATTAAGAAAAGAGTAATCAGCTTGTGTGCCAGGTTTCCATTTAAAATACTAGATCAATGTTGTTACCCACAATAAAACGGCAAAGTAAAAGAGCTCATCAGAGACTGAATGTTGAAAAGAAGCAGTTTTGCTGGAAATCAAATGTATCCCCAGAGAGAAGAGGGTCACAATCACACCAGCATAGTCTCAACCAGAAACATCTATAGCAAGTTTAAATATAGTTTGCAAATTCTATTCATCCTCTCTGCATCCTTTGACAGTTACTCTAGAAGCCTTATTCATGGTTTTTCTCTCAATCACTTCCGTTTCCCAGTTTTTAATTCGTTCTTTGTCATGTCACAGCGTTTGTGTAACATTTACAAATCACACCTGGACTTCTGCTGAAGAATTATAAAATTAAATATTGAAACAGAAAATTGTCCTACCAAATAATTATGGATTGCGATTATTATCAGCTAAATATACATCCCTGACCTTGCCAATGGTCGTGAGCTGTGTGTAACGGCTGAAAGAACAGGCCTGCGAGCGCAAGCGGCAAGGATGATGTTTCTCTGCAGGGTTGCTGGTCTGAATCGGGTGAGGAGTTGAAGAGGGACCTCAAAATAGAGCTGATCAAAAGGAGTCAACGGAGATGGTTCAGGCATCTCACCAGGATGCCATCTGGTCAACGCCCAAGGGTGCTGTTGTGAGCATGGCCCACTGGACAGTGGCCCTGGGACAGAACCAGGACATGCTTGAAGGGATTATATCTCCCAGATGGTTTGGAAATGCTGGGAGATCCACCAGAATGAGTTGGAGTCTATGACCTTGGGAAGTGGGGTCTGGGCTGATCTGACCTGGCATGGTACCGCCATGCCCCTCACAGGGTGAAGAGGCCTGAGGATGAGTTACTTGTTTGTGGGTCATAGTTTATTTAATAATAACAAAAAACAAATACGTAAATCTTTATGAGGTGTGGCTGATCCATTCTTTACTCTTTCCCATAAAAGGTGCGTGATGTTGCGTCACCGGAGCGACTCAACTATGTGTTACAGCCATTGTTTTGTCATCTTGCGTTTGTTCCCTGCTTCAATAATGACCCTCTTGTCTCCCCCGCACGCCTGTTGCTTGTTTGTCTTGCCTCTCGTCCCTAACCTTCATGTTAATCACTCCTAGCTACCTCTTGTTAGCCCCCTAATTAGTGTGTAGATACATGCTGCCTTGTCCTGTGCTTTTGCAGTCCAGTCACTGATGTCGTCCATTCTTGTCACCTGTGCCATACCTCGTTCCAGTTCCCCTGTTTTGATCCCTTTGATCTCAGTTATTTCCAGCCTTTCTCCCTTTAGTTCAAATGAAGATCTTGTTGTGTCTCCACCATGCCGGTCCCATCCTTCGTCCTTTGTCCCATTAATCACGGCTAATAATAATAATAATAATAATAGTTGGGTGGTGTAGGGGGTCTGTGTTTAGCACTGCAACATCACACCTGCAGTGTTGTGTGCTGAAGGTGTTTGGTGACGTGTGCATGTATGTACCTGTGATGAACTGGCATCCAGTCCTGGTTGTTCCCCTCGTGCTGCCTGGGATGAGCTCCAGACTCTCTGTGACCCAGATAACTTGTCGGATTTAAGGTACCCCAGTTTAAATGGACATTTATTATATTTGTTTACTTGCATTTATCCTAGACTGCCTTAAATTCCATAAGTTATCTAGCTAAGCAAGAAATCCTGCTTTGTGGTACAGACCCCAGGATAAGAGGTTAGAAGATGGGTGGATAGATGGATGGATCTTCTAAGACAAATGAAAATATGCAAGGACTGAAACACCAACTCACAGTACAAGCAAATCAGATCTTATGCCTTTTACAATAAAGATCTGGTGGGGGTTCCACTTCACTCCATTTGTATCTTCATTTCAGGTCATCTAGAACTGGAGGCGTTGGAGGAGAGGAGATACAATGAGATGAGCCATTTATTTCCAAACTGCTGTTAGCCTGCATCCATGATCATTAGTTTCATATCTTCCTGTCAGATCTCCAGCTAATTAAAGTATGTATTCTGTGTTGGTTTCCATAGAGACATAATAGTCCATTGCCTCCCTAATAAAATGCTGGTGAGATGTAATGCAGCACAGTGCTATTCTGTCATGTAGGCACATTATAATACGTAATATTTAATGGCTGCTTGCCTATAGGGAGTCATTCTTCAACAGCCACTTGTACATTAAGACGTAATATGCTGTTCTAAGCTCTGTACATTTTGAGCACTTCAGCTTTAGGTGTAAGAATGAAAGAGACGTGGGAAAGATGTTTAGACCAATTAGAGTGCTGTACAGTAAACTCCCTTTTATTAAAGTCCTGAATTCACTGGCACATCTGAAAGAAGCAAAACTCTGATTGGTGCATGCAGATACAACTCTCTTCCAGTCAAGGAATCATAATTATGAGGATGATTACTGCCTCTGCCACAATCAGACATAAGCCAAGTGGACAAAAATCAAGAACGCAGGATTGTGTTTTAACATACTGTATGAACATCATTAGCAATTACTGTTGCATCCTCGGCAAGGTACAGTCCGGGCCACCAGAGGGGGCCAGTGAGCAATCAGAAGCATTAGCCTTCTGGAATCTTCCAGCTCTTGACTCCATCCCATGAGTACACCTGCAGATAACTACCAACTGGTTACCATCACAAGTGAAGCAGCTTAGCAGAGATTCATCCATCCTTGCACCTTCCATAACTGCTCACCAAAACACATGGTGACAGTGTACTATGGGCCTATCCGAGAATACCAGGGTAGCAGGTATGGGACTCCAAACCAATAGTCCATACACAGGGATTTAACCCACAGCCTTGTTGCAGTAAGCCAAGCTGCTAAGATGCTAAGCTGCCATATAATTATCTATAAAGACCTTGGCTGAATTACACAAAAATGTCTCTTAGACAATAAGGAGAAATCAGCTGGCCAGCCTGAATCCTCACCATCTGATAAAGACCTGTGGGCTGATGGTTCTAATGCATGTGTTAATGTTTCCAGGATTTAATTCCATGGCAACCAAAGTGTAGGCGGCAGAATCTCCACTCTCTTTATAGTGTGGGTCTGTGCAAATAACTCACTCCAGTGCTTGTTTTGTCTTGTTTGGTTTCCCCCTTAAATCCACATTGATTAGCAGTGTGGTCTCACACCTCCGGCACCGTAAGCTTGATTCCCGATCTGGCTCTCTGTGTGAAATTCACATGGGCTTCCTTTCAAGGGCTCTGGTTTCCACCCCTACTCTAAGTACATGGTTTTCATGGATCTCTGACTCCCAACTGCCTTGTGGAAAACAGATAAAATATAGATGAACGAAAAGTGTGGGTCTGTGATCATTATGCTTCATGTCAAAATACATTGTTTGACCTTTATACTGCCAGTATTGACATTTAGAGTCGAAATATGCAATTAAATATTTTCTCATACTGTGATGCTCCATATGCGTTGCAGTATGAAGTCCTCATTCTGTGGCTAATAGCTTTTGCTATACTGAGCCCATATACTTCCTCAGTCAATAATCAGCACTGTTACGCCATCAGAGCACTACACTTGTTTATGGTGACCAGGGGGCGCTGATATGCATGGGGTGACCAGCGCTGAAGCGCAAGGGCCCCATAAAGGGTCCCCGAAGAGGAGCCCCAGTAGACAAATTTCATCCTTTAGGGGGGGCACTGAAAATTCAAATAGGCCTCTAACCATGATAATGTGCCCCCTAGTGGTGATGGGAGGGAATGTTGGAAGAATGGCCGGCATTTATGTGAACATTTAAAAAGGCAACACACTCTTTTCACAAAAGGACAGAAGATAGGGCTTTAGATAAAGCGACTGAACTGTAATGGAAGTCCCAGCATCCCAGCCAGATGCAAGACATGGCACAACTTTTGCAGGAAGATGCTGAGATGACCTGAGATGATAAGAGAAAAGGCTCCACATTTAGTGCTATGTCCGAAGGAACCGAAGGAATGCTTGGACTGAATTAGCATTTTATAAATACCAGTAGTGTGAAACTATTAGATTTCCCTCCTCACAAAGACTTAAACTGCAAAAATATGTACATGTTTAATAATGCCATTAATCTTCGGTAGGTTTTCCTTGCAGAATATACTTGAAATTTTGCATAGCCTAAAATCTTGCATGTTCCTTTGTTAGATGCAATTTTCTTTGCAGTCCTATTCTTTCTTCCTTTAGTGCATTGTAAAGAAATAATATAATTTTGCAGCAATAATACATTATTACTTTTATGATAATTTTGTGGGTGAGTACCAAAGTTCAAAGCAATGATTTAAAAATATTGTATATTTAAATTAAGTTCAAGCCTCAGTTCGCTCAGGCTCAGTCTCTTTGTTGACACACCTCCACCCTTTTTTATTACGCAGAGCCTTATTCCTAGTTGCTCTGCCCTCCTGTCCTGAGGGAGAGGTGTCCAGGGCTTTGCCCGTGTGTGTGAGAGCTCTGTGTGAGTGATAGTCTGGGTGACACCATTTGTTAGCTTTAGAGGCTCGACTCTCTTCCCTGTTCATCTCCCGCTTCCATCAAAATGAGCTTTGGTTGGGTTTCGGCCACAGAGGGTAGCAGTATAAGGAAGCTCGCCCTTAAGCCAGTGTTTGAGTCTGGAAGAGATTCCCCAGTGCAAATGACGGGAGTTATTTTGGCAGCTGTCTGCACAATTTAATTCTTGCCATCATAAACTATGCCCGGTTGTCAAAGGAATGGTAAGTGTTGTCATTTGTCATATGCACAAATTTCCCTAAAGTGTAACATAACTGTCAGCTGGTCACTATGAACAAGAAAGAAGACCTGATGGAACAATGGATGGAATTTGTATTCAAAAATAACTGTTATTGTTATTTTCTCTGTCTTTTGTCTCATACTGTTATAATACAATAGTTGCACTATTGTTTTTGTGTCTGTCTGTCTGGTCAGAGAATACATGCAAGTTCATTTGATAATACGTGCTGGATAATATTTGCTAAAATGCCTCCTTTTTTATTAGACAAACTTCGTTAATAAACATCATGAATCATGGTTAAAAAAAACGCACATTTAACAGGGAATTTTGGGCTTTCCCTGTTTTTTTTATTAAGGATGAACAAGGTCGTGTCCGAGGCAAGCAACAAAATATTCTTCACGTGGCTAAATCAGTACGGAACATGAGCTGTTGTTTACATCATAGCTGCGCGAATTATGTTTGACCTTTTTCAAAAGCACATGTACTGAGGATCCTCAAGAGTTTTCCTGGTTTCCAGCCGTGTATGGAGTCGACCAAGGCTGTATTTGCTTCTACATTATTTGCTGTTTTGGAGTTCAGGCATGTCCTGAAATCAGTTATAAACAGTGTAATTAGGATATTTATGGGTAAATTTTAAATGGGTGTTTTTCTCCATGGTATACATGCTTTAGTTGACATAAGCCATCAGTGTAGCTGGTTCAGGCAGACTTGCACCTCTGGTCAGAGAGAGACATCGAGAAGGCATGGTGTGAGACAAACATGTTACATGTTCCTGCCGGCGTTCTCCACCTGCGTTTCCTGTTATGGAGACGAAGGTGCTCTGCAGGGCTCATTTAGCGTGAGGCAAGGTGTTAATTAAACTTACGGGATTATATTCTGCCGGCATCTGTGTGCCTTCAGGACATTTGTGAAGTTTCTCTGAACCACAGACACGGAACAGCCATGCTGCCATCTTTTTTCCTACCCTGAGATGCCAATAGAAAATAGAATATGGAAACCAGGTCAGGCAAAACAAACACCAGGAAACACCATTAAGTGACTTGACAGATCCCTTCTTTTTGTTCGATGCCTGTGGTTTTGTTGTGCTTTGGTTCCACAATAAATATCCGCCCCAAACTCCTGTGTATTACTGGTAGGACCAGCATCATACATATATTACTGCTGAAACTTTATTACGCCGCGAATGAATGTGAAATTATGCTTCGCTCACAAGACTCTAATGGATTACAGCAATTTCCAGCGGTATTTAATGCTTCTCTGTAGACTTTACAGCCAATTTCATCTCCAGCACATATTCTATCAGCCAAGGTTATTTGTTTTAGGATTTGGCTGGGCATAAACCCCCCCCCCCCAAAAAAAAAAAAAAAACAGGATGCATTAGAACATTAGAAGCGTTAGGACAAAGCTGTGGTCAGATAGAGAGTGGGAGGGTTCATTCCATAACACCATGAACCACAACATCCAGTTCACACCCGAAAACAGAAACCATCCATCCATCCATCCATCCATCCATCATCCATCCATCCATCCATCCATCCATCCATCCATCCATCCATCCATCCATCCATCCATCCATCCATCCA
>JAODJX010000001.1:45122741-45132825 GCA_026776945.1 Isichthys henryi
TGGGCTGGCCCCCCATCCTGGGTTGTTCCCTGCCTCGTGCCAATTGCTTCCGGGATAGGCTCCGGACCCCCCGCGACCCAGTAAGGATAAGCGGTTTGGAAAATGGATGGATGGAAAATCAGGGTTAGAGGAATGCGACTCCAAAACTTAGTAACTACGTTAAACGAAATTAATTAAATAATAAAAACAGTGATACCAGTAGCCAATAATGTAATTAGATGTATTTTAAGTATGAAATAATAATAATGCATTAACAAATTATATCATTAGCATCTCCTATGGATCTTATGAGTCTCACGAGAATTGCCTAGAAACCACTTCAACCGAATGTGCTGAACTCGCTAACTTGTCGATTTCCGAGTTGGGATTAGTGATACCCAAAACGGTGCTTCATAAACCACTTGCTCTATTTTCTGACCCCACTAGATGGCACTCTTGGTTTACTGTGAGTCTTTTTTTAACAGAGGGCACCACCTAGTGGTTTGAGAAAAGACAGCAAATGGTTCATGAAGCATTGTTTTTGGGAGTAGGGCTGGGCAATATATCTAATGTATCTAATCTAAGATTTATTGATATATTTTCATATGAGATATAGGAGACAAAACTGTTTATATCGATATCATAATTTTTATGGGCTGAAACTGAGAGCAAATGGTCCAAAAATAATAAATAACATTTAAAAAGAATGAATGTAATATAAACAGGCATGGCGACAGACTGAAATATCTTATCAGATTTTATTACCAGTGTTAGAACCAGATACACAATACTGTATCAGAGTATGCTACCACCATAAAATATTGGGTAACCAATTTCGATAGACTAAAATACTTAAAGAAAATATAACGATGTGGTTTCATAAATATGCGAGCAAAAAGACTCATTATATAGCCTACGGTTAATTCAGTTAATTCGATATAAATCTGATGGTTACGCGTGATAAATGTATTTAATAAAATATTTAAAATCTATGAAAGTTCTTCGATGACGAGAAAAGGGGCGTGATTTTGTTGTGTGCATGCGCAGTGCCCAAAAGTGGGACGTTATCATACTGTGGGTGGGATGGAATGTTGCAACACCGCCAGTTCACCTATTTCTCCTCTCCTTGTCTGTGTCTTACCCAAAAATATTGAGATATATACAGTATGTTATATCGCTGTTCAGCTAAAAATGATCAAGATATGACTTTCGGTCCATATCGCCCAGTAATGAACCATAGCCACCAAGCATCCAGGCCTGCACACAGCACAAATACTGTACACTGGGTTATAGTATGCAGAGGGGCACTTCAAGGTGACATGGCTACAGCCTACGAATACAAATGTGAGTGAATTAAAAGTTGTTGTATTGTTATATGATTTTTTTTTTAATCTTAAGACTTGTGTATTGCGTGGATGTACATAAAGTTAGATTCTTGTAGAGTTGAAAACCGGTTCAATTTATTCACTGAAAAGAGCCAGTTCGAAAGAACGATTCATTCACGAGTGCAAGTTGTGTTTCTCACTAAGACCATATTGCTTTGTGGTTAGTATAGTGCTCTTTTCCAATTGAAAATCGCACAAATACAAATGCGATTCCTTGTTGTATTGGACTTGGGTACTAATACGTCAATTTCCTTAGAACACATTTCCAATGTGATATCGTGCATTGTAGCAGGACTGACTTAATGTTACTGTTTATTTGCTTATGTTCCAATGTAAAATTGCACGTTATTTCTAAGCAAATATACACTATGCAGATAAATTGCTTTAAACATTTTCTTTGACTGCCTAAGTCTTCTTTCACAGTACTCTATATGCACTAGGCGTTGTTAGTTGCCCATTTGTAATTGTCCATTACACTTTACCAGACGTAAACAACTGTGATCTATACTTCATATGCAATGACAAGCAGATACACTGGTGAGGATGCATCTGTGACACCCTCAGCAGATAGACTGCAAACAGCCAGCTTTGTCTTAGTCAGCCAATACTTAATGATACAGCCTTTCACCGGTTTATGTTCATGTTACCACTTCATTCTTAATAAACATAAACAACAGAACTTCATATCGTGAAATCAACTTACCGAATACAAGACTTTCTAACTGACTCGCAAATTTTTATGGGGTGTAGAGGAAACTATTGTACTTCACATTAAAATTGATCGGTCACCTTTTATTGTGCGTTCGACTGACTAGCACTTGTCACCTTCCATGGAAACGATGTAGAAACATAAGCCCAGCATGTTGGACCTTTTTCACTGTCTGCAGAAGTAAACCATTAACATAGAGTCGTCTCCCTAGCTTTCTCAAGTGGCACAGAGCAAATCCACTATGTATCACATTCATTTCATTGTGCCTACCAAATAATGAAGGCATTACAGCATACTATAAATCATCTTCAAAGATCTAATTAATAACAATGAAATACAACCATACATTATACTAATAAGCAGCTTTATTGTAAATAAAGGTGTGTAACAGAGCACCCAGCAGATTAACCTTGACAGGCATTTTATGATTTCAGGAAGTTCTGCACTATTTTAATAAATCTAGTTGTCCCATCCACTTATCTATCCTATCATCCAACTGTGTATGCCAGGTAGGATGACAGGGCTATTTTTTAATATTAAACATCGTGATGAAAACACTTTTCCAAGAACATTAAAACAACAGGAAGTTCATAAACGAACATGAAATATTTGTCTTCCACATGCTGAAGTGCCAAACTGAGTTGTGCATTCAAATTTTAATACGTACAGCTAAGTAGATGAATGCTGCAGTAGATGAGCAAGCTTGGGAGTCACAGGGCAGGGTCAGTCACCTGTGGGGCCGCTGTCGCTGGGGGTTAAGGGCCTTACTCAAGGGCCCCTGGACATATGGTTATTTTACCAAGGCCAGACTCAGACGGCAAACTTCACAGAGGCTTATTACACTGAGGCCGTAAATGCCCCGATCTTCATTGACAGGTAACCATATAAGACTGACAAATTATAAATCTGTGATGATTGTAACTTATGTGCATAACGTCTTACATACTTTATATTCTCTTCATTTGTTACCTATTAAATAAGATCTTCACTTGCTAAATAAAATCTGCTCTACATGCTGATTTCCGCACTCTCCACTTTCTCGAGAAAGTCAGACCTTCGTGTAAGCAGACGGCAGCACACTGCCTCCTGCAGGGAGAGCAAAGCACCCCATTGCCAAGCGGAGCCCGATACGTCCACCTTGATTCATCACTCCTGCAGTTCCTCATACTTTCATCCTGCCTCTGACAGTAATAATACAGATAGTTGCGGCGACAAAAGTTACAAAACAATCTTGCTACAGGTTTTTATGTCAAACAATGAGGGCATAAGGTTTCCCATCTGAATTATGCATTAATTTATCATCCTTTAAAAAACTGAAACACTGAGTTGCTTTAAAATGTAATACATGAATAATGGACGTGTCATGGATACATGTGCTCTGATTCCTGTTCTACGATAAGCATAATTGGCTCCTAACAAATGCTTCTTTAGTCTCTCTCCTGCTATACAGTAGACCTTTGATCATCTGTCTCCTTCAGTAGAAAGAAAGATGCATGCTGTTCAAAAGCAGGGCATAGTAGGATCAACGGGCCGGACAGAGAAACCACATTATTTATCTTTGATATGGTGGAGCTCGAAGTTTTATGGAAGGCCTGTTGCCTTCGTGTTTTCAAAGCTCTGTTTTGGGTTTCATAGCATTCCAGCTTTCCTACAACAACAGAGATGATGAATGCGGAATCAGATACTCATAAAACGATTTTTTTTTGGGAGCAGAATGAATATACATGGTTCTCCTCATTACTGAGGGCCTGTCTCATAGAAGATCATCAAAAACGTATCTGCATCTAATGGGGTAGCTGGGATAATGTAAATGGAAAAAATGTCTGTTTTTATCTAAGTGGAACTCAGATAAAAACAATGGCATGGAAGGAGATTACATTGTGAGACTGGTATACATGTGAACCAAACAGAATGTACCAATATTTTTGTAGGGGTGGGCCTAGGGCATAATTTTGGATTGAACATTGGGGGGGGGGGGTGCATTGGCTGATTCTGATTCCCCAATAATTTACGCCCATGGGGTGGGCAGAACTAATACATAATTACTAATCATTTTCCAGCATTCTATAGTCGAAACAAGAAATAAGAAAAATTTTACATGTTTTGTTTACATTTCCTGGTGATTCTTGATGCGTTTTTTAGCTACGTGCATCACTCCTGCAAGGAGAAGCTAGGGAACGAGAGTGCAGAGAACTTCCCAGGTTGACCCAGCCCATAAACTGCTATACAGACAGCGGTGGACTGGTAACAAAAAACAGTTCAGAAATTGGTTGTCAAGCAGCCCCAATTTGATACTTTGCTGCCATAGTCCAGGGGGAGTCTTGGTATATTTTGTCGCTGATTGGGGCGGAGGGGGGGGGAAGTCCCCCTTGGTATACTGAGCTGCCAGCTGGGGTTGGGGGTGGTTCCATTTGGTATATTTTATCGCCAACTGGTTCTCTCTCCCAGTTGTTGCATGTTTTGTGTTTGCAGTATAAAATTACATTTCCTGAAGCTGCTACAACCTGATGACACATTTCTTCTCAGATAAATGGACGGTGAGCATATACTGCACTGAAGGAAATGAGAAGTACGAAAACAGCTCAGCTGGCTGTTGTGTGGATGTCTGGAAAAAAAAAGTCATATTTTGTGTAACAATGTCTGTGCTTCAGACGAACATACAATCTGATCAGTGTCTCTTGCAAAACAAAGCTCCATCGCTATCTCATGTCCGACATCACATTGAGCTTTTATATCCAAGCAATTAGCCATAGTCAAGGGCATAGATAATGGAGGGATGGGGGGGTTATAACCCCCCAAATAATCAAAACCAGCGAACACAACCACCGGGACGCTCTTAAATGGGTGGAGACCTCAACCCCCCCCACTGATCAAACCAAAGTTATGCTCTTGGCCATACTGGTCAGTTATGTAGCTCATTTAAAAAAGTAAAATGGTCCAAGAGCATTTTTTTTCTCTTGAGGAATGGCTGTTGCATCATCTGCAGTGGCACGTTAACATGGCAACGTTAATATCACCATACTATTTTCTACAACAGTGTAAGTTCATCGGTCAGGGGGAGGCAACGATGGTGTAGGGGTCAATGTTTATTGATCAGGGGTTGTAGGGCTCTCGGGCTTCAGCCGGTGTAAGTCTATGCATTGTAGTGCCCCAGAATCTCTGGCAGCCGTAAGGACTAGTCAATGGGAAGAAGCAGTCGGATAACGGCAGCGATGGCAGCTCTGGCTTCCAGACTACAGCCCACAAATTAATCGAAGGTCTATGCAATTTGTTACTAATATGCGTGTTTGCTTGTTCACCATCACATGCTGTCCAGTTCATGCCCTTTATGGAAACACATGGTGCAAACAGGGGGATGGACAGACCAGGGGCTGTGGTCTGTTAGTGTTCTTTGTTATTTTTTTCCTGTTGGCTCAGAGTCAAGAACATTTATGCTAAACTGCTAAGAAGGGGCTAACCCTTGGGATTAGGCTGGCATGCTGGGGCTGTCTGCACCTACCGGCGGGATCTTCTGGCCTTCAGCTTGGGGTGGTTGACTCATCATCTGCACACCGAGCTTCAACGGCACCTCACTCTCCTGCTCCCGAGAGCCTGAAGACGCCTCATTAATGTCTTGTTATTGTGTCTGTCATCCTGCAAGCTCTTGATTAGACCTCTTATTCTAATCAAAAGTGTCATAATTAATATCATCCATTGGCGATGCCGTGCAGAGCTCTCGTTAAGATACTCCATAAGTTAGGGCATCTAATTTGCCTTAATCACACGGGATGGTCTTTTATGTGTCAGATGAAGCAGCAGAACTTTGGGCACTGACAGGTGTGTTAAAGGTGGCAGCTGAGCATACCTCCGGGGTCAAGTGATCATGTGAGAAGCTCACTGGGAGTGATGGGAAACTGACAGCAATGTCGCTGAAGCGACACAATTTCAATGAGACTGTTGTTTATCTTTTTCTTATCTTAGTATGACGACATGCGACTTTGGTGCTTGTGTCATAATTGCATGTAATTCTCAGAATGAAATTAACACAATGTTTATAGTTAATAAAAAAAAGGCAGAAACATCAATTTCTGGTATGTACAAGGATATTTCTGTTTTTATTTTTTGACCTTCGAGACAACTGCAAAACTTAGAAAAAAGTAAAAATTATTTTTTGGACAATTGCTGTAAATGGTATATTTTTTTGAGTGTATACCACACCCCAGTGCACATCCCTGCTTATGCTGAATGATGTGTACATATTTTAGGTCAGAGGTGGGCAGTCTTACCTAGAAAGGGCCGGTGTGTATGTGTGTTTGCGCTGTAACTCCCTAATTAGATTACTAATTAGAGGACTGATTGGCTGAAAACTCCTCACAACTGGGTTTAAACAGCTGACCAAACGTCATCCCAAAAACCTGCAAACACACCAGCCATTGGTGGATAAGATTGCAAACCCCTGTTCTAGATGTTTGGTTCTTTGAGTAACTGCAGGCCCTAGTCTGTGTACGTGTAAAATGAGCTGTTTCCTAACTTATTTGGTTGCCCATTGTTTCAGTCTGCCAAAACAGCAATTTTTCTTTGTAAGAAGACTTTTTTGCAGAAATATTCTCTCCCCTGAAAACAAGCATACCTAAATAAATTCTCAGCAAAATGCAGGAAGAAGGATGCCTGCAGTCAGTGGTTGCGTACCGCTATGTCCGAACAACTCTAGTGTCGAGATGAAATTCAAATAAGCTATTGCTGTTTCTTTCCAGAGGATTTTTTTCCAGCCTGGAAGGTAAGACAATCATCTCCAAGGTAGTTGTCAATGTGCATGTCCTACAGACTGTATAACATCGCATCATTGCAGTGGACTGGATTTAGAATAGTATTTAATGAAGAGGTTGTATTTTGGCAGGTTTCAGTGTGTGTGTGGCATTGCATGCAATTAATATTATAGCAAAATACCACATCCTAAACATCTAAATTATGATGAACATCGTTTCTTTAATTTTAAGTTTTCTTTGAGGAGACAGGAATGCAATATGAGCCGTTTTACGTGCTGTAGAGGGAAACAGACATAAATGGAGGTAATCTGGGGCTGACCATTAGCCAGACGCTGGCGTTTAGCCGAACCCTCCTATGAGGAATTTATCTCCTATTGGTGAGAGGTTGAGTTTTGCATTTTCATTGTGGTCTTTAGGGTCAATCTGTGATTTCAATATTGTAAATAGGCAGCCATCGTGCTGATAATGGCGATAAACAAATCAAGAAAATAAAGGAAAGAATGCTGGTGTCACAAGTAGAAAGATCAGACTTGTGGTGCAGTCATGTGTGTTTGATCTGAATTGGCAAATCAAGGTATTCTCATCCGGAGTAGAAGTGACTTCATTTTAGTGATGGAGACTGCCCTCATCAGTATAGCTTGTCTGTTCACTTAACGTCTTTATATTTCACTATTGTATGATTTTCTGACCTCTGTTACTGTGTTGCACCATAAACACTAAAATTAAAGGCAAACAGAGAAACATATACAATGATTCAACAGTCTGTTATCGCCTTGTACTCAACACCACAGTGCCCTGCATTCAAAAGCATCTTTTCTAAAGAGGCTGAACTAAAGGAACACTGGATATCATGCTACAAAATAACTACGTTTATATGAAAAGAACACAACACGGACGCAGGTAAACAGCTGTTCAGCAATGTGGATGTTTGACAGACCATTGAATCTGATTGTCCACCTTGAATGTCAGTGGACAGATTGGACACTGAGGGACAAACCTTTGCTCTGTGCTCTGCTGTGATGTACAACCATCATTGCGGTCGAACAGCAGTGGTTCAGGTCTAATGAGTTTCTATCAAAGTACATGATGTAAAGGGCTTTGGGGACGCCTTCCAGTCACTTTAGTGAAGGGGACTCTAAGTGCACTTGTGTCCTCTACAGGAATATTCAAACTGTTACACATGGTTATTAAAAGTTCCCTCTAAAGTACAAAAGAAAAAAAACTCGCTAGCGAGTTAACTCCATCACTTTTCTATTGTTTTCAATATTATGATTGGTATTCTGAGAAAAGAATAGGATATCACTTGAAGAAAAACTAGTGTTGTTTCAAGAATGCTAATTCACATTTTTGTCTCGGTAGAAATTTTCTTTCATGGTTTTTGTATGATGAAAGGCTCTGAGTTCCATGTGTTGTTCTTTATTTTTTTCTCTGTTCCGTTTTGATTTTCCTTAGGCTCCTTTCTTCTTTTTCTACTTCCTTGCTTTTCCAAAACAGTTTTCCAGCTTTGAAACCTTTATGAATGCATTTGACATAATTACTGCATCTTTCCTCCCCTTATTGTGCCTCAATTCATTTCCCTAAAACATGATTAATGAAAACAAAACAGCATTGTTCCATACTGTATTAAAATATTATGTTTTATAATGATGGCCAAGCAACAAGCAAGCGGAATCGGATTTTGAACATGGATTATATGGGATGAATTTGATATGCCGCTGGATTCTCTGTGTTAATCTTGGTAGCTGTTATGCTACCGAACATGCTTGAGACAGACATTTCACTTCTTTGACTATAAACATAGAAGTTCGGCTGTGTTGTATTGTTTTCGGAAATATTTCACTCAATGTATAAAATGTGCTTGTGTGCCAACTGAAAACTCATGAGCCAAAGAAGTTTTAGAAGCAAAATAAGGAACACAGCACACACACACACACGCACACACACACACCCTCTTTTATATGATTGACTCTTACCTGCTCTGTATCCCTGGCAGAGTCGCTCAGTTGCTTCACATCTTAAGGTGTCCTCACAACATTGGCCATCACCATGGTGATTGTGATCTCGCCATGGCACTGTGGCCGTATTATCACCATGGTGATCGTGACATTGCTGTGAGATTGCATAAGGCACTCAGCAGAGTCCAGGACATAAATGTCCACACCCAGTGATTTACGTATGTAGAACCCGGTGAGTCAGCATGTTACTGAGACCCTCATGAAGCACCACTTCTAAGCTGGGCCATAATTTCCTTTCACAGAAGGGTATGAAAATCAGTGTTCATTGATCCACAGATACCTTGGAAATGGATGCATATTAAAGAAGGACTTTGTGCCAACTTAGACTAATATTTGAGTCCTACCTGGAAAATGGATATTGGTTACTATAAAACCAGAGCTGAATTCTGTGCAGGCTTTTATGAATACTCCTCAATCCACACAGAGCCCCACTGTCCCAGAAGCACTAGCAAAAATGCATTAGACTGAGAATCAATGCCTGGGTCATTAGATATATGGATAATTAGCCTCCTGATTTGCTCTCAAACTAGCACGGAGCGAACAGAGAGCCCCAGTCACTATGATTCTCGGGCCATATAAATTAGGATTGTCCAAGTAGAAGATAGGAGAGGAGCTGTAAATATGTGTTTAGAAGTGCTCGGTGAGTGCCAGCCCGGACAGAACCCAGAACAGTGCGTGTTCTACCATAATGCAGACTCTCCCTGAATGTGCACTACAGAAAGCAAGTATCGGTACTCATAACTGGTATGAAAATCGGTATCATTGCATCACTAGGTTACAGTATATCAATAGTAATATACATAAATATACTGCCGCTGTGTATCTAAGGAGTCTGGCTTATGAGCATTGTCACTCTGTCTTCACCCAACTTTCCGCTGTACTTGGAAAAAAATATCGTTAAGCGTTTGGAGGAGAACTACAGGGCTGTTCCAAATCCAGCAAAGGAGAAATCCGAGAAATAAAGGACTTTTGGCACATTAAACGATGATACATATGCATGCCGATAAATATGTACCAACAAAGCATGGCATTATACTAAGGTGACACATTTCTTATTTTTAAAACTTGCTGGGTTTTGTTGATTGTGTATGTTGTTTCCTCCTGAGTTTTTTTTCCCCCCGTTTGTGTTCTATATATATACTTGTGGTAGAAAATTTACGTGAGGACTCTTACACTTGGGGCGGCATGGTGGTGCAGTGGTTAGCACTATTGCCTCACACCTCTGGGACCCGGGTTCGAGTCTCCGCCTGG
>JAODJX010000001.1:45132925-45147676 GCA_026776945.1 Isichthys henryi
GGCTCCGGACCCCCCGCGACCCAGTAGGATAAGCGGTTTGGAAAATGGATGGATGGATGGATGGATGGATGGATGGACTCTTACACTTACTGTACGCTCCCGGTGAGCGAGGGTGAGTATAGGCAGTGGATGTAAACAGCGAATGCCGTCACATACAAAACTGCGGCCACACAGGCTGCAAAGAGAGCATGGCAGAGACCCAGCAAGCGGGTTCTGCTTTCTTACCACTGATTTTGCGTTACGTTTTGGAAGGTATACAAACTGAGGTGTAGGGGAGTCCATGAGAAAAACACGGAGAAAGACAGTGGGCAAATAAATGAAAGAAACGACACAGAACATTGTTCCTACCTGCTGTGCTGAACCAGTGTAGAGAGATATAATATCATGGGATTTCAGTGACTCTTTTCAGAGGTGGACAGCTGGCTCCATGATTACCTGAGAATGGAAAAATATCACAAAGTAAATTGTACTTGTGTTTTTTTTTTCCAGGCATCCAGCACCTGATGTTTGCTTTAAGAATGAATTTTTTTGTGAACTAGATGATGAAAAATTAGTGATGAAGAACGAGTGGTACAGTATGATGAATTTAGACAGTAGATTTGCTGTTCTGGTTAGTACACAATACTTGATTGCAGAGGTGGAGATTTCAGGTCCAGAGAGTACAAATCCAGACCAAGATTTTGTTTCAACCAACCAGTTGAGCATAAAGAGTCACAGTCACATAGTGCTCAACTGGTTGGTTGAAACAAAATCCTGGTCTGGATTTATACTCTCTGGACCTGAAATCTCTACCTCTCCTTTATTGCTACCTCCGTGGTTACTCAGAGCACCTCTGCAGTAAAACTAGAATACTACTGTTATAAAGTTTGAAGATCAGTCTAATCCTCACTGAGAAATTAAGGAGCAGATTTCCAAAGCTCAATCCACATGATATATTGGAGAAGATTTCTGTGTACTAGGTGAATTTTGGAGATTAAAAGTTCTTTGCCGGATTACATGAGGACTGAGCACAGTAAGTGATGTTGCCAGTACTGACACATATTACGAGGAAGCTTGCCTTCAGGTCATTGGCGGTCTCATCTGAAAAACAAGAAAAAATGGACTAAGTGAATTATGGAAATTTGCTCTTCAGTTATCTGATTCGCCAGAATTCACCAGCAAAATAGTAAAAGCTATGACATTTAATAACTTATTCCTGTGCCAACCTATAACCTTATCTTAAGGTAACCTTCCTACCTAGCAAACCATTTCCCAAACTGTACATTTTCTGGGTGTTGGGTGTACACCAAAAACAACTTACAATTATTCAGGAACACCACTGACAGGAAGCATATAATTATGACTCTAACATGTGACAATAAAATGCTGTTCTGATGGTGTTTTGTGTTAAATTGATGGGCACCACATGGTTATCAGAGCATGAAAAGACTTGCCTGGAAAAGTTTACAAGCCAAAATTACGAAGCTAATTAGAGCTCCTTCAGTAATAAATTACAAAAATGTAAGTGCTAAACTAAGGCTACACACCACCTGCCCTCGATTTCAGCCCTGTAATTGTGCCTCATCTTCTCTCATTCTTCTACATTTTAAATTCTTTTTGAAAAGAGATCATGGTAATTTCCCAGGTACAGCAGTACAGCACCACAGAAACATTTTATTTCCCCCCATTTCACAGGCTTCCTTTTGTTTCCTACCACAGTCCAAAGACATGCAGTCTGGAAAACTGGCATCTCTAAAATTGCCCGTAAAGCATGTGGGCGTATGTGCCCTACAATAGAGTGACATCTCATCTAGGGTGTACCCTAGCCTTGTCAGAGATGGGCACAGATACATCAAAAAAGATCTAGTTACAAATTACAAATGCTTGCAAATGTAACAAAATAAAATACAAAATACTGACGTTATAAAATGCATTTAATCAAAATACAAATAATCGGTCATTTCAGCATACAAAATATCGCGGTTCCGCTGTATGAGATCGCGAACGTCTGCCTTGCGGTTTTGGTGCTGGTTTCAGAACCGTTATACCCTAAATTTATACACAGTGTTTCCCACAGAGTTAGCGGCGGTGGCTGGCAGGGTGCTGGTCTGTGCATGTGCACGTGTAAGGAGGCACACCGATGCTTTCTTAAATTAATTATCATCATGCGTGAACTCCTGCTTAGTTTTACAGTAGGGTGCTGAACATGCGCAAACACAAAGAAGAATTTTATTTATTTATTTATTTATTTTTGATATACGATACAAAAAATGAAAAAGGACCATGCATGTAATAAGCAATGTCACTAGTGGGGTCTCCCTTTTACACAGGCTCAGTGGCTATAAAAACTCCTACTTTCATCTGATAGAAATAAAATGTTGTCCTTAGGAACAAAAGTAGCTAGTCTGATTTATCGCTAACGAAGGCGTCTATATATGACAAACCGCAAGATGCCATTGCCTGAGCATGTCTGTTGAAATTAATTATAATGCCACTAGCAGGCTAGCAAGTTAATTCACAGGTTCCAGAGCACAGCACTGCTGTTTGCTAATTGCTCCGTTTCTCTGTTCTATAATGACGTTCAGTCGGCAACATCTGATAGTATATTTTACTACATTCTGTAGACTTTACGTTAAGGCAATTTGTGCCAAGTACCAAAGCAGCTTCTTCGCTTGGATTACTGATCATGGGAAAATGAAGTTCACAAGGGGCAAGCTGGGCCCAAAGGATGTTACATGATTTACATGCATCTAGCTCAGGGGTGGGCAGTCATATCCGCAAAGGGCCGGTGTGTTTGCGGCTTTTTGGGGTAACCTTCAGGTCAGCTGTTCAAACCCAGGTGTGAGGTCTCTTCAGCCAGTCAGTCCTCTAATTAACAATCTAATTAGGGAGTCCCCTGGATAAGATTGTCCACCCCTGATCCAGTCAATGATGGCGATGGGCTATATTAAAAAACCTGTAAGCCTGGTGAAGAAGGCTCTTAAAATGACAGAAAATAAATAAATAAAATGACATTTTATGAAAAATTTGAATATTTTAAATACATAAAATCTCTCAAAGTATTTTACTTTTTTTGCCCAACTAAAAAAATACTCAAAAATACTTAAATACATATTTTAGCTACATTTATTTAATATACTGCCCATTTCTGAGCCATGTGCCCTATGCCTCCATGTCTGGAAAATACGTTCTTGTCCATAATAATAGTTATGCTCTTATTTATGAGCATTAATTTGGAGACATGCATGTGGTAGTTAGTCATTAGCTGCTGTTACAGCACTCACATTTTATATGGAAATCTCTTCATTCCTGTTTGGGTAATTTGCATTTTTATGCAATTATTTGAGATGGAATGAAGCAATACGTATGTGCAATTATTAAAGCTGGATATTCTGGCAGCAGTCTGCTAGGGAGACCGTCATCATTCAGCGGCATTGTGAATGTGCAAATGCAGCTGCGGCCTTTTTATAAATGCAAAATGAAAGGAAGAAAAGCAGACAAACGTTTTCCTTTTGACAAATATCAGCATCGTTTTTCCATAATTATTGTGGGCATCTTTATTGTACTGCTTTGCATGTGAATTTGCCGGAGTGTATTCATTCATCATAAAGTAAGTGGCTAATTACACGCCATTAATTACATCTGAAGAGGTAGAATGGTGACGCACGTCTCGCTGTTCCCGTGTGCTGTAGCTTAAGTGCTACAGTTTGAGCGTAAGCTGGCCTTTCTTCCGATTCATTCAGAGTCAGATTCCGATTACTTTATTTACCCCCAAGGGGAACTTTTTATGTTGCAGTAGCCATTTACACGAATGACAGGAACACACAGACACAAGACGGGCATACCGGTAGACATAACACCAAATTACAATTGCAAAAATATATATGTACAAGCATGCAAATATGCTAAACGTACAAATATGCAAAAATACCTTATAAAATGCCTGTGTATAATAGATGTAAATGTGCATCGTGCATTATGTACCGTCTCAGAGAAGGACACCCCATTCCTGCACAGAGAAGAGTCGTTATAGATATAGATGTGTGTGTGTGTGTGCGTGTGTTTGTGTTTCTGACTGTGTGTGTTTCACCGATTAGCCATAATATCAATACAACTCTCAGGTGAAGTGAATAACATTAATCGTCTTGTAACGATGGCACCTGTCAGGGATGCCATCGTACGTTGGGCAATTGAACAGTCAGCTCCTGAAGCTGAAGTGTTGGAAGCAAAATGTTATGTAAGGATTGTTGTGACTTTGACAAGGGCGAATTGCAGTGGCTAGATGAGTGGGTCAGAGCATCTCTAAAAGCAGGTCTTGTGGGGTGTTCCTGGTATGCAGTAGTTGGTAGTTAGCAAAATGATATGGATACCAAGCAGGAAAGGTATGTATGCAGATGCATGTCCCCCCGGAACCTGGCATTTATATGCATAAACACTTACACATGTAACGCTCTTCCATAGGTTTATATTCATGAGGACTTAATCTATATATTGTTTTCGCAACTGTTTATAAAACAAATAATAATTATAAAACGCTTCCAAGCAAAATCAAAGCGGTTGGCTAAAGGGCATATTATACAGCACTTGTAAAGTGAGGATGGGTGTTTCTCTTGGGGGAGAGAAGAGAGTCTTGTGAAAAGATCCCATTAAGACATTTAGTTCCACTTTGTATTTTTCTATTTCATGCGTTCTTCCTTCAGGAAGAGCAAATAAGATCTTACACTGAATTATGCAAAATCTACAGGTAATGATACAGAAGTAAAAATCTGAATATCACAGCAACACCTAGATTTTTCATAGCCACAAGAAATGTGGTAATATTTCAAAGTTACAGTTCTGCAGTTCTAAAACAGTATATATGACACATAGATAACATGAGACTTCGAGGTGATTTAAGTCTGCAGTTGAATTATGTGCTTAATGATTGGGGATTTGATCCGAATACAGGAGCACAAAGTTATGTTCAGGAATCATGGACCATGAGCAGGCAAAGTGCTGAGAACCAGGTTTGGGCAAATAAAGACAAAAGAAAACAGGAATAATAAATAAATAAAAAAATTTAAATCATCATTCAAATCTGCAGCCCAAACAGCAGCAGTAGACAATACTAAATGTACCTACAGTATCAATGAGGCGAGGCAGAGAGGCAGAGCGGGAACAGACTGGGAGTGTGTGAATGGATGGTGCTGCATGAGGTCATGACAAATGAATAATCCTTTTACATCATACAAACTAGAAAGTGTCCAGGGAAATAACATAAAAAATAACTATTAGGGTTACTAACTTGTATGACTAATTTGTGAATGCATTGAAAAGGATTTTGAAGAATAATTGAATACGCATAACAATGCATTTTAATGTAAAAAAAAAAAACAGGTGTTGAATCAATTGCCGTTGAATATTTTATGGTTAGAATTTAAGGGGGGGTCCCTATTCCTGAAGCAGAAATATTTGATAACCCCTAGTAATTAAATAGCCTGTTAATGTTTAATCAACATAAATTCTAATTAAGCACTTTGGGAAATTTTGCAGTCTTTTATTATCCTTACTAAGTGTCAGTCTATTTGTATTATTTAAAAGAGAAACTATAAAGGAAGAATTTAAATGAGGTATTTCCTTTTAGGTTTTCAGTTGAAATATCTGTTTAATTAAAACATGTGTACTCGTTTTATGTCTCCATGGAAACATCATCTGTTTCCTGCAGCAGTTGTCATGTATTTAATTGATTCATTTTGAACAATTTTCAAGATAAATACCTACAAGTCATTTTCCCGAAATCCCCAAATGAATATTGAGAGAGAGAGAGAGAGAGAGAGAGAGGATGGTTAATTAGAGGATGATCTGGAAGCTGCTAACAGGTGGTGTTGCATAGTGACACTCGCTAAAATTGCTGGGGGGTGGGGGGGGGCAAATTCTGAACACTTTGTGGAGTTTGCATGTTCTTCTAGTTCTGTGTGGGGTTCCTTCTGCAGTCCAAAGACAGTAGATCCTTCTCTCCATTATCCATAGTGTGTGATTACAGTAAGTGTGTGTGGCTTGTGATGTGCTGGCATTCCATGTGGGGGTCCGGACGTACTCACCTGGCCCCAGACCATGTGCGAGTCAAGTGATTAGGAGATGGCTGGACTATCTGGTCTCTCTTCATAGTATCTGACTTTAGCTCTGAAAGAGTGATCTGTGCTAAGCTTTAATTTGGGGACATCCATGTGCACTGACAATGAACAAAATCTAGTTACACCAGTCTCAGTGCTCCACTGATCCCAGTTAGAAAACCGCCATGTGGAGTGTAAGCACTAAAAATAGGTTAATTCCTAATTAGTTTAATACAGCGGTACGGATGACACTCATTTAATGTCTCTCATGAATATTTCACATTATTAACATTCTTTCCATCAATTATGCAGTAGAATATTTAGTGTGTGTTTGTTAGTGATTCATCTTCAGTAACTGCTTGTCCAGTGCAGAGCCTGGAATCCATCCCAGGAAGCATAAGGCATGGGACACCCTGGATGGGATGACACTCCATCACACTGGGAACACACACACACACACACACACACACACACTGGGGATTCAGAGATACCGATTCACTTAACCACACATTTCTGGGCTGCAGCAGGAAAAGCCTGAGTACCCAGAGGAACCACGCGCAAACACGGAGGGAACACGCAAACCACCGCGCCACATGCCTCTGTGTTATTATATCTGCCACATTCTGTCCGTGGTGATTCCCGCTGGAAAACTGTATAAATAAAGGCTGTTTTATTAGGCAGGGAGGACAATAAATCTCCTTTTTTTTAAGTAAAGTGGCTGGGAAAAAAAGACATTCCAATCTTCTGAATGAGATATAAGTGAGTCACGTGACAAATAACTGCAGCGGAGACATTTAATCAGTGGAGGGGAAAAAAAAGACAGTGGAAAGATGTCATAAGTCCTGAGGTATTTCCAGCCGAAATAGAGCCTTTTGCAAGCAAAGATCTATTTTTTCAGTTAAAAATGGCATTTCAGTAAGGATTCTCACGAGAAAATATGACAATATGAAAAATGCACCTCCTGCGTTAGTGCTCTTGTCTTTATCCAGCTGAAATGGAACTGAAAAACAGTTTTCCCCTTTCTCTGGAATTGCCGGTATTCCTGGTTCTTCTAGGGAAGAGACAGTAAACAATCAGACATAAGAAGACACAGACAGCACCCCTGGTGAAGTTAACCATACAAATATGTCAGCTTTCAATTTTATTTGCTGTAGAGTCTAAATGTACAAAAAAACCTGTATTTCTCCACTAAAATAATTTTTCCATGAAAGATCATAATGACAAATAGGCATCATTCTCAATGACTCTGGTTTTGGCCTTTTAATTAACTGAACTGTGAACAGGGTAGATTATATGGATAAACACGGAAGATTTCGCAGCCTTACTATGGTTACCTGTAGCTGTGGATGTTCCGTCCCAGCTGAGACACCCACCTTGAACAGAGAGTAATTAAGCTTCTGCTTTCATCGCAGGAAATGACATCAGAAAGTAAGTTCATCTGCCGCATCCTTCAGCTGTTATGTATTTGACGGAGAGAACAAACCTAGACACCTCAAGTCTCCATGACGAGGGATCGGGTCCCACGTCTGCTTTATGCGTGTGGAGGTCATGCTCTCCTTGTGTTGTGTAGGGTTCCTGAATGCATATTGTGTGGAGTTCCTCAATGTACATGGTGTGGAGTTCCTGAATATACATTGTGTGGAGTTCCTCAATGTACATTGTGTGGAGTTCCTCAATGTACATGGTGTGGAGTTCCTCAATGTACATGGTGTGGAGTTCCTCAATGTACATTGTGTGGAGTTCCTGAATGTACATTGTGTGGAGTCCCTCAATGTACATTATCTGAAGTTCTTCAATATACTCTCATTTCCTCCTGTTGACCAAAAGCATACAGTTAGGCTAACTGACGTCATTCAGTCACCTATGATTTCATCTTTTTATGTATGTGCATGTGATGGACTAGGGAAGCATATTCATACCAAGTTATACCAAGAATCATGGTGTAAAGGCCAGGTAAAAGCAGAAGAAGATTTTGAGCACACTAAATTATACACATATGAATATCTCACAAAAAAATCCAGTCATTTAAGGTGTCTATTTGTAATTCCATCCATCATGCATTCCCCATGCTGGTTTGCCCTATTTAGGATCCCTGGGGTCTGGACCAAATTGTCAAACGACAGGGAATAATCCAGGAATGGATGCCAATCCATCAAAGGGCATCTGCTGTATTTGTTAATTGTTAATTGGTTCCTAGCCCTGGAATTTTTTTTTAATGGTTATCAAGCAGTTTAAATAAGGTGAATACCCTGAATGGCATTCTGGTGCATGCAAGGTGGAATAATCCGTTAACAAACAAAAATAAATAGAATGCGGTGGATATAAATAACAGGATTCTACAATGGCAGGTGGTCAGAATTAAAAGAGAGCTTCCTGTGAGGCCTGGAGGGAATCCAAATTCTAAGAATGCCTCCCCAAAAAAAACAGCCTTGTATAGTGATACGGAGAAGTCATCATCTCTGCGTTCATTCAGCCTCTGGCAGCTGCTGCATTCATTTGTTGTGAGCAGAGTAGCTACAGCCTAGTTTATTCTGATGGTTCTGAAAGCGCCATTTGCAGCTCCGCGTGGAAACTCTGCATGTCAAGCTGTCAAGCTTCTCAGTGTGCCGCGGAAAGATGCACGGTGTTACGGTAATGAACATTACGGTTCATTGGCAGCAAGCAGCTATTGACCAGCAGAGGGGAGATGAAGGAATAATTAATTAAAATCTAAATATTTCTGTGACAAGCCCTCTGAACCTAAACGGTAACATCAGAGTCCCTTGAGAGCACCGTTGGAGATCCAGAGCAGACATGCTAGTTTTGCTCCTGTTAGGTTTTTTTAACAGATGTGTGGTTTTGCTCAAGGTGGGTAAAACAGGTGGAACTGCTCTTTGTAACCCGATTCAGTTCACGTCACACTCTAGGGACCCATTCATTTCAAATTCGAGTTAGCATATTAATGTAACATGATGACCATTCCTCCCCCAAGTTAACTGCTGACCAAGCCACTCTGCTAAGCAGAAGGGTGACCATTTCCATTTGCGCTATAAACATAATCAGGCGTGCAGGGCTGGAGCTCGGAGGATATGGTGAATGTGGAGCCATGTTTTGAATGTGGCGCATGCAACATTCAGTAACGATCACTGTGCATCACTGTGGAGATCGCGTGATGAAGACCATGTCAAGATTTAGGGTAAGATTAGATTCGATTCAACTTTATCACTACGAAAAGTACACGTGCTTAGACAGCGGAATGCAATTTGGCATCTAATCTGAAAGTGCAAAACAGTGGGAAAGATACTGCATCAGTTGGTGCCCTGCTAATTCATATGTAGTACACACATCAGGTGCCTGTGTGCTGACTATTAAAGCCATATCTGTCCATGTGGTGTTTTATATTTTTGAGTTAAAAATATAAAACCTTTGAATATGTACTGATGGCTAGAAACATTTTAGAAAAGACATACTGTATTTACAATGCAACAGAATACTGTACATAACAGACATGTAAATATGTTTTGAGGGTAGGATCTGCTAGCGAGATGTAATTTCAAAATGTCACAGTGCCACAAATCAACAGCATGACATCTCATGAATAAATTGTGGGATTGAATCAAAGCTCTGAGAGGAGGCCACATCACCTCTGCTTACTGCCATACTTACAAACACCTGAGGACCAAAAGTAATCAGTTCTCCTTAATGATAACCAACTCTGCACTCCGGAACTCTCACACAAGCGGAATGAGTGCTCTTGGTCCATTCCCTCACACCTGCCTAAATCTTCAGGAGGAATTAAAATACTTAGTCTCTTCAGTTTTAATGTATATCATCACCCAGGAAGCAGCTGTAAATCTGGAAATGCCAACTGAAGGAAACACCAACAAATTTTATGCATCGCAGTTGCATAACTGTGCAATTTCTTTCACAAATTCAAGGAAGTAATGCTGGTTAACTGTCAGGAAAATAGTACAGATGGCATTATGGGTTAATTTCTAAATAATCTAAATCCCTTTTTGAAACAATATATAAACACAATAACATTCATGTAATGCAATAACTACTATACATTACTAATATTGGACTACGGTAATATAATTGATATTGATATCGTCTGGGCTGTGAAGCTGTAAACACTGTTGGAACACATGGTAAATTGGAAAAATTACCGCTTGATTTAGATTATAGATGAATCGAGAGGATTTGCATATATTCATTTTAGTTATGTTAGCGTCACAAAACAGTGGCGAAATAATTCTGAGGGTTTATTTTTATTTTTGAAATGGTAGAGTAGACAGAAACGGTGGATTTGCACACACACCCACACAGGCAGCATTGTATCCGGTGAGAAGTAGACGCTTGCGGATTCAAGGGTGACGCGCCGTGGGTTCTGTCCTTAGCCGTGAGGGGTGCAGCCTAGCGCCAGTCGCTGCAAAAAGACAAGATAGCACGTACATGCAAAGGGAAGTCTTGATTGATTTTTCACTTATTTTTCCTTTCTGCCTTGTTTTGACAGAGAGAATGCGGCTTACTGGGTTCATTCCAGCCCTTGAAGAAACACCCTCAAGACCACTGTTGGGGTGTCACGTGGATTTCGGATGTCCTGGTGAAGCTTAAAATAACTAATGTCGGACTTTGTATTTCACTCCACGTCACCAAGCTGTGGATTGTATCTCAGCTATTTGATACAATGATTTAATGCCATTTCAGACAAACCATTTGCCCTGGCATTCTTCGACGTGGTGTTCATGGCAGCTCCCTTATTCTAACTGGGTTGTTTTGGAGGTCATAGTTAGTTGGCAATTTTCACGTGAAAAGCCTGAGGGACAGTCCATAAACTCACAAACTATCATTCCCGGGATAATTAGGGATCACTACAGTTATAGATTGAACTTAATTTAATAGTCCGATTAATAGGTCCGACTGAGATACAGCATCTATTCTTCCAAGGAGCCTTGGTCAAGTCGGCAGAAAAATATTGTAAAATAAAAGTTTCATATAGAAGTACAAACAGAAACAGAAAACACCAGAAAAACACAGAATAAACACAGAATGTTCAGTGAGCCGAAGCTAAATTGCATCATGGGAAATATTAGCATACAAGCATACATAATAACATACAAAGATCAGGGGGTAAATGGAGCATGGGAATTAATAATAAAAATTAAATGGAATTACATTGTTCTATGACAGCTGATTTCAGTTATTATTGTTGTTGAGAATAATAATAATAATAATAATAACAACAAAAAAATTAATCATAAATAAATAAATTAACCAACCAAATGCTTATCCAGTACAGGGTCAAAGATATCATGGTATCTTCAAGCAGAATGCTGCTTTTACCTGAACTTCTGTGTTCACCCACTTATGCAGCTGGATATTAGAGGAGTTCAGGTTAATTACTTTGTCCAAGGGTATCACAGCAAGGCCCAGCCTGGGACTTGAGCTGGCAGTGAAGGCATTGCCCGTCTGGGCTGCTAACACATATGCCGTCCCAGATAAAAGCGGTTCTGCGGTTTTTACTGCTGCCCAGATAAGGAGGACAAGTAAAGCTCCTCTTCATATTTAACGTCCACACATTAAGGAGTGAAGGTAGGGCTGACCACGTGTCCAGACCATGCGGATTATTATCTTATTGTATTTTATTGTATCATCGTGCTTTTCCTTTAACAGGTTTTTGAAAGCGATTCCAATCCCCAGTGCTAAATGAATCATCGGAAACGGTCCTTATCGCCCGATCTTTCCCCCTTTCAGGTTGAAGCGAAGCAAGTCTCAATTACTGTGCCGCAGAAAGGAATGGAAATGTTCTTGCTGTAAGAAATCTTTATTCATAAGAGCTTAACAAGAGAATAACAGCGATTGCAGATCCCTCAAGATATCTGCCTTCTTTGGGGGAGATAGCCAGATGTTATAGATATTCACAATAGATTTAAATTTGCATATTATATACAGTTGTTGCTTGGAGAAAGGCAGGATTATCAATTGAAAATATTTCTATTAGGGCTGAGTGACGGATTTCCTCTCAGATACTGTATACCAAAGGTCAGGGGGTATCGGTCATCCTTAAACGAGGAACACCCCAAAAAAAAGGAGCCTTTGATAGGTGGTTGATCTTTAATATTTCTTTCTTGGCGGCGGACCAGGAGGGGGTCGAACATCCCTTTCAACAACGGCTTGAACATCCTGCTCTGCTTCAATGCTTAATGTAAAAAAAAAATAAAAAATTTAGAAAGTTGTTTGATTTCCATTTATAATTTTGAAGCATATGTGATTCTGCAAAGATATTACAGCTACTTTGAGCTTTCTGAGCTGAGAACATGTTCCAACTTAAATTGACAAATGAACCATCTGAACAGCATACCTTAAAAAGAGAGAGATATAATTCAGGCTCCAATTATGTTTTATCAGTATTACTATTTATTGGTAATGTTTTTTCATGGTGGTTCATCAGTACATTCTTACCTTGAATATTCCACATACCTTCCGCCCCCCCACCCTCCGCCTCGGTTCCAAAGTCTGTGAACTGATATATACACATGCAGAAATGCCACCTACAAATATCAGGCACCTGGTTTTGAATAGCTGACCCGCGTACACACTGGACCTTTGTGGATAAGATTGGCCACCGCTGCACTAGAGACTACGGAACATAACAGAGCTGACTATACTAGGAAAGACTAAGAGGGAAAAAAAAATAAAATCAAACCAACACAAGCAGGACCAATCAAAAACAGGGAAGCAAAGTACCAATAAGAAGCACTAGGGAAATCTGAAAACCAATAAACAAACAAAACAGGTTAGGCTAGTTTCTGGCCAGTCTCAGACTAATAAGTGGAGACTTGACAAGTCTGAGCAGCAGACTCAACCCAGTGAGCTATGCGGTTGTCCAGGGGGCAGGGAGAACACACTAGGGCTAAGGGGCTACATGACGGGAGAGAGAACAGAATGAGCAGCCACCTGCTGGTCAGAACAGGGAAGGAACACAAAGAGGCCAGGTTGGATGGGCGCCGACCCTGACACCTGGCCCTCCGCTCGGTCGGACATGCCCGAAACAACCTCTCCAGGGAGGCGTCCTGCAAGCATCCTAGATAGATGCCTGAACCACCTCAACTGGCTCCTTTCGATGTGGAGGACCAGTGGCTCTTCTTTGAGCTCCTACTGTATGTCTGCACTCCTCACCCTATCTCTAAGGCTGAGCCCAGACACCCTGCAGAAGAAATTCATTTCTGCTGTTTGTATCTGCAATCTCATACCTCTGGAAACTACCCAAAGCTCAGGGCCACAGGGTAGGAATGTAGATACAACAATTCTGCAGATGCTACACTGATCCACCAGGCGATATCACATTTTAAGCTCGTTGTCACAGGTGAGGGTAGGAACGTACAGTAGTGGAAATACGTAGCATATTTGGCAATATGCTTTAAAACTACTACATGAATACTGGTGGGAATGTTTATAAGCAATCAAAGAACATTTACAAATATACTATAAAATTGGATGATTAAATAAGTAACTGGAGTAATTGGAATGAAGTTCTGCAATCTCAAAAAATTTGAAGTGCTTCCACAATTTTAGCCACTAGTGTAGATTGACAGGTAAATCTAAATATTTGCCTTCTAGCTTGGCTTTCTTAACCACGGCAAAACGGTACAGCTTTGCTGCATGGATCTGCCTGTCAAACTCTAGTTCCTTTCATCCCTCACTCATGCGGTCGGGTGCAATGTAGATCAGGTGGAAGTCGAAGGCAGTGGTCCCAACGGACCTATCGCCGGCTAACTAATCAAGCTAATTTATCAAAATGATCAAATTTGGCTCATTTAGACCTCCCATAAGCATAGATATTGACAGGAGAACCTTTACTATAGCTAAAATACAAGCTTTCTGTAGAACAATTAATACCATGTCAGGCATGTAGTAATACTTGGCAGTTTAATTTCAGAGCTGGACCAAAAATCGATATCAGAATAGTTTAGTACTCCACCCAAAGCTGCATGGATTTATAGCTGCCCTTACTATAATGTAACACAGTGCTTATAATGTGGCTGTGTTTCTGTATGGTGCGATGTAAGCTGCTTCGAGTGTTGAAATGTGTTTGTTACATCCACCAGTGCTCATAGGGGAAATTGTACCAGTCACAAAGCTGCTGTGGTCAATAACTGTGGGTGGTAATTGTGTATAGGAGGAGGTTTGTAAAGGATCCATTACTACAGGGCAGTCATATACGGACAGATAATTACTACATCAGAGGGTTACACGAACAGTGATCTGGCTTGATGTGTGCATCTCGTAATTCCACTCATTGTCACTTGGGCACTTTAGCTTTCCTTCTCTGAGGACATACTAATGCATATTTAATTTTTTAAAGACTCCAACTGCATTTATCCCTCCCCAACCCAACTCAGCATGTTGTGATATTAAATGAATCTTTTATGACAGATTTTTACATGTCTTACAGATTCTGGGGCATGGACATGGAAGTGTTTATCACAATGGAAATGTTACAAACCTTTCTCTAGATTCTAGTAACCTTCCACTTAATGAGAATAACAGAAATGTAATATGCATAAGGTTTATTTACATCTGGGATAACAAACATACTACATTAACAGTATAATATATTTCCACTGCGATGGGCTGGCCCCCCATCCTGGGTTGTTCCCTGCCTCGTGCCCATTGCTTCCGGGATAGGCTCCGGACC
>JAODJX010000001.1:45162373-45173026 GCA_026776945.1 Isichthys henryi
TGCTGAGGCTACTGCCCCCGCGACCCGATCCCGGACCAAGCGGCAGATGATGGATGGATGGATGGATGGATGGAAATTATTCTCAGTCTGAGCAGAACACAGTGATCAAATTGTCAGATGACTTTGAAACTGCTATTAACTGAGTCCCGAGGGTGATGTGATTATTCTGCCAGCAACAACATTGGAATTCATGACCATTTTGGACATATGCATAGATCACAAACCTGCTGAGCTTGTCGTGTTTCCATGAACTTCTCTCTGTTCCTTCTGTGGGTCCATTGAAGCCATTGGGTGAGTCACCAGTGCCATCATCACCAGGACCCTCTTTGGACTGGCTTGTTAGTGAACATCCGCATGAAGTACACACACGCACACGCACACACATGGACACACACACACACGCACACACACACGCAGTAAATTTCAATTTTCTTTCTCAAAAGCAAATTATTCTAAAATGAACATTTAATTAAACCTCAAGATATGTTACATGTTCTTAACTTTAACTCGTTGAATAAAAATCATCCTTTGGACTTGATATTGTATTTCAATACACATTCTAATAACTCCAGATTTAAACACTTTAAGTGCCAGAATTTACAGAAAATTTTAAGTGGCTCACTAAATGCTCCTGTAAAGTAGATACATTACGATGCATTCTCATAATCCATCCATCCATCCATCCATCCACCGTCTAACCACTTATCCAACACAGTATTACAGATAGCTGGGAGCCCATCGCAGGAAGTGCGTTGTTATTCTCATATCGCCCCATAATTCTGCTACAAAATAAATGTTGAATTGACTTCAATACAGACAAATACCTGCAATATGCTGTGACAGTTATTGAGCTCGGTTTTTCTGTACAAAGTGATGATAAATTGGCTGTTAGATTGGTTGTTAGATATACGTTGCCTCAGTGCTTAAACATAATCAGATTCACTCTACAGGGTGCACTCAATTGCCCAGTTGCAAACAGACTGAATTGCTGTTGTTCCCAAACCTCCCTCCTGTGGTCTGCATTTCATTCAGGGGCTGCGAGCTGCCAGAACGTCTAGCTGCTACAGTTTAGCTTGACAAAATGTCTTTAGGGTGAAGATGGGCAACATAAAAGCTGAACTGAATGTTTGCTCGGCAGGTATGCAGCTCTCTTCCAGTACCACGGCCGTGTTTTTACTTGAAAACAGTTATTATGCTGTTTTTGAATGGTTTTCAACCTGTGCTTCCTGCCATGGCTGGACAGGCACTCTGGTCTTAAAGCTCTGCACTGACAAGCCTTTGCTGTCTCTTAGCCACTTGAGCTTCCTTATGTGTAAAGAACCAGCATCCGTATATATATGCAACCCCACATGACCACTGACTCCAGATGGAGGTCAGCTATTAGGAGAGATGGTTTTAGTATAAAAATTTGCGCTAGGCTCTTGACATTTGTGATTAATTTAGACCCCATCTTCTGATGGACTGGAGGAAGGAATTAACCAGTCTTCCAGATCCGTCGCTTTAATCAGACCTTGCCATTCACAGCCACGACACGTCAGCTGCACGCAATAAAAAAAAAAACTGGGCCCAGAGTTTTCAGACCTCTAATGATGACTCACAGTGTGTCATGGAATATCGCAATATGAGGCCATCTGACTTCCAGCCTTTCCAGGACCAAACTGGTGGATGTGTATTCGAAGGTAAAAAACAGTATAGGTCAGTAAGCAAAAGTTATACTACAGGAGCAGTGAATAAATCCTTTTGCAGTATTAAAATTAAAGGCAGTGATCAAATTAAATAGACTTTTTTTCATGTGCGAAATGCATTTTCATCAGATAGCAAATTGCTATACTAACATGGATCCAATACATATTATTTAAAAAGATTTTCTGACTTGTATTTTAAGATCCATTGAATATTGCTTTCAGTTTTTTTTTCATGCATTTACATGTTGTGCAAACCAACTAAAGGACTTTTGTAATAGAACTGAAATGGAATGGGGCAAGTATTAAGGACCGAATGCTGGACGTGAGTAAGGAGAGCACATACTGGGGGAGAAGGTTACCGATCATTAGCTGTTAAAATTCAAGGTCAGATCCACAGACCTGCACTTGACACAGTCCAGCGACACAAAGAGAAAACATCGACCCAGCCATGCTGGACAATTACTGTGACAGCTGTGAGAAGCCAGAGAAATGCTAATTATATGAATCCACCATATAGAGTGAAACACATCATTGGCCTCCACGTAGAGAGACAGAAACTCTCTATCAAACGTTGATGTGCCAAGATTCCGCAACAGCTGAAGCCAAATCATCCATACTGTGAACATACTTAGAAGTTACCCTGTGCTTCTTGAGGTCAAAGTCATCATGGAGTCTGATCGCTCCCTATTTGATTTTCACAGTCACAGCCCCCCTCTCCCATGTGTCCTGGTACCAATTTGATCATCGCTATTGCTGTTGTAGCCTCTTTGTTTATGGCACACATACTGTATCACTCAAATTGTTGATTTTTGACCTTATATAATCTAAATTAGTGGTGGGCAATCTTACCTGCAAAGGGCTGGTGTGTTTGCAGGTTTTTTGGGATAACGTTGAGGTCAGCTGTTCAAACCCAGGTGTGAGGACTCTTCAGCTAATCAGTCCTCTTATTAGTAATCTAATGAGGGAGTTGCAGTGAAAACCCGCAAACCCAACGGCCCCTTCTTAATAACATTTCCCACCCCAGATCTCAATACTACAAATTCTTGAAATTCGCCAAATGTTAACCCATAGAGAGCATGAGTAAAATCCACCATGATGTGTTTTATTGCAAGTGATTTTCACAAAGCAAAACCAGTCCACAGCCATCATGGAGAGCTATGGCTTGGGAGTTAGGGTTAGGATTAGGGTTAGGCCACAAAGCGTTTTTCTGCAGAAATTCCCTTAGACTAAGAAAGCCTTGTGTACAGGTCATCACTAAGCTCACTTCTCTTTCCAGAGCTGGGAAGGCATGTTCCAATTGTATTCTTAAGTGTCAGTGGTGTCTGCAGCTGGGATCAATGCAGAAGTAATTATGGTCATTTGATGGTAATTGGTGCATCACACCGCAAATGAAATTGTAAATACAATTCCGCTTGTCTGAAAAGGATTGGTTTTACAGGAATTTGATTTTCTTTCCTGTATCTGAGTGATATTTACTGCAGAGCCTATCTGAACGCATCAGATAAGCACAGGAATAATCTCTTGTCCTGCTTCCTGGGAATGGATCAGAAAATATATCTTCATACATGAACAATCTGTGTATATTTAGAGGGAAATGCCCGTCTCAAGACAAATCTGATGTCTTATACGACAAGTGAACTTGAATCTCCCATCATACTATTATCTCAAGGTGTTTAGGGAAGCTATTAGAGGTTGAGATTTCAGGTCCAGAGAGTACAAATCCAGACCAAGATTTTGTTTCAACCAACTAGTTGAATATTCTGTGACTTTTTATACTCAACTGGTTGGTTGAAACAAAATCTTGGTCTGGATTTGTACTCTCTGGATCTGAAATCTCCACCTTTGTAAGCTATGATACATATTGTAAACATTTATTTCTTACATAAATGGTGATTCTTCATAGGATTCAATATCCTTTGTCACTTTAGGCAAAGTACAGACACTTGATTTTTTTTCCCCAAAACTAATGTTTTATTAGGATGATACGAGGCTAGGAGCACTCGAAAGGGCAATCCTTATTTATGTGCTGACCAAGACATCAGAACAGAAGGCGTAAAACCAAGGTGTTAAAGCTTGAATCCTTAAATCCTCACAAGGTCTCATTTTTATTAATGAGGGTCTCTGGGACTCTGTAGGGATCATTCAGAATGTTAATACGTATTGATTTATGCAGGTCTGTGCTACCGGCCCTGAGAGACTTGTGATGTATCACATTTATACATCATTGATGTTTAGCATTAGGAAGGGGCATGGTGGATTAGCACATAGCAGTGTTGCCTCACATCTACAGGCCTGTGGGTTTGGATCCCACCTCCATTCAGTATGGGTGGAAGTTCTATGTTCTCCTTTTGTCATGTGAGTTTCCTCTGGGTATCCCAGATAACTCCCACAGTCCAAAGACACGCAATTAGGGTGAATTATCCATAGTGCATGGTTGTGTGTGTGCACATTAATGTGTCTGCAATCGATTAGCGTTCTATCCAGTTGGGTACCCTGTGCTGCCTGGTATTGGCTCTGTACACCCCTCTCCCTTCAGAAATCCAGTTGGAAGACGAATTGATCTCTTGTTGGCAGGAAGGCTATCAGCACGTAATAACAAAGAGTTAGTTGGGGATAAAGATGCTTTACAATCCCCTCCTAGCCAATTGAATACCAGCACCTCTGTGTAAGGGAGACAGGAAGCACATTGTCGCTGTCCATAAAATGTTCATGACATTTATCACAGTTCATGGAATCTTGCTTATGTGTTCAGGGTTATGTCTGTGTATTTTTCCCAGAATGCACCGCTTTAGTCCTGCCCCCAGTTCTGATGTTTGTCTTGCCTTTATTCAATTTAAGTCTGATAAATCCCAAAACAGATACCAAAAGCTACCTTGTCAGAATGTGCTGCTCGCTGACTCTGAGGACCATTTACTGTAGGTGACAGCAAAATTTAACTGGCTGAAATGCCTATGAGTTCCAGAAGGTGACATCCAGGTTAATATCCATGGTTAATGGGTCTGCATGAATGTCCAAGCCATCCTTGAATTTATGGTCACTCAGATCACTATCAACAAATTTCATGATAAATACGCTTTTTATTTCCAAGCATGGAAAATAGTTGATCAAAATATGGGTATTTCATTTCAAATGTTTCCTTAAATATTTCAGTAACTATAGGGCAAAATAGAGCTGTATGAAGAGCAACTCTGGTTTGGTAGACTCTGTAAGGGCCCGATGTTTAATTAAAAGGTGAAATCATTTGAAGATTCTGTGCTGGTACATTATGGCAACTAAGCACAGACTGGCCACAAACCACTTAAAAACGGCCTGCCAGAAGCATGTGGCATCAGATGAGGAGAATTCACTAATGGAGGTGACAGCAGAGAAAGAAGATCCACCCATTTTCTATACTGCCTGTCCTATGCAGGGTTGTGGGGGTTCAGAGCCTATCCTGGAAGCAAGGCAGGTAATAGCCCCTGATGGGGCAACAACACACCATTCACACCTATGGGCAATTTGACAACTGCAGAATCCTTTGCCTGCTTTCGGACTGTGTGGGGAAACCTGTAGGAGCTCCCAAAATGACATGGGAAGAAGCAAACTCTATACACAGAGAGCTGGGGCAGCGAGTCAAGCCCCGGTCCTAGAGGCGTGAGGCAATGTCAAACACTGCATCACCACACCTCCCCCCCAAAGAAAGGCATGACACAACAAAATGAGACGGGAAGCAACCACTCAGTGCCCAGCTGTCTCACTTCCTCCTTTCGTTATGTTGATGCCAACTCTGCCTCTGGGGGGGACAGAGAAAGAGGGAGGGAGAGAGAGCAAGGGTGTAACTTTGGATTGAGCATGGGGGGGGGGGTGAGGTCTCCACTCATTGAAGGGGGTCTAGGGGGTTCTATTGGCTGGTTTTGAATATTGTGGGTTTTACAACCCCCTCAACCCCCCATAATTTATGCCTATGAGAGAGAGAGAGAGAGAGAGAGAGAGAGAAAGGGGGGAGGAATGGAGAAATGAACTTACAATGAAACCCCATGTAAAGGAATCAGAAATGTAAATGGAAGTAATGGCGGGCAAGCTGGCTAACAGGGAGGGCAGCTCAGATTAATGCCGGGTAGTTGGGGGATGAAGAATTACTAGAGCAGCGAACAGCATGACTGCAACTCCCCCGTGGTCTGGGGAGAGAGGAGAGGCTGCACTCTGTGTGAGACACACCGCGATCTGCTCTGCTGTGACGCTGGGAGAAAAGTGGACCCGGATGATCCTGAGAGCAGCTCAGTGATGCCCACATGCCTCCCTCGTGCCCCCGTCCCCCCATGCCCAATAAACTCCCTGCAATCAGATAGATGCAGTCACCGGCATGTTTTCCTCACCATTTACCAGGAAGCTGAGCAGAAAAACAAAGATGAGGTGAAAGTTGATGTTTACCGTCCGCTTTACAGCAGAAGTACAGAGAATAGCTTCTAGTACCTTGATGGTGTATGATAAATAAAAGAAGATATTAAAACTTCTGCTTTTAAAGCTTAAATTAAAATAACTGCCAATGCTTATGTGACATGTGTAAAGAAAAATGTTTACAGTAATGCAGACGTCCTGAAATAGGCCTGATTATTATGGTCCCCAAGCCCAGAGACTGTATTTTTCAAGTTTGGTCGTAATGATGCCATGAAAAATATATAATATGTGTCAATGGCTCACCTTCCCTGTGTCAGATGGTATCAGCACAGATGGTATCTCACAGTAATTACAGGAGAAATACCTTCAGCACTTAAAGGTACAGACCCCATGTGCCATGTGAATCCAAACACTGGAGATGACTCAGAGAAATGAGCTCCTCCAAGATCTGATGGAACGAAACACACAGGTGGTGTTTGGTACAGACCCAAATGATCAGCCCACAGACCGTAAAAAGGCCTTTACTGGGGCTAACTGAGAGTGATGAGCGCCTTCTCTTCATCCCAAAAGAAATGACAGGACAAAGGCAGTTAGGAAATCAGCAAAGTGAACGCATGCAGTGCCACGTAGGTGTACTTCACAGGGGCTCTGTGTGTATGAGAGCGCTGGAGGCAGAAGCAGTGTGGAGGAAATGCAACATAAGCTGGCCTCCGCCTCCATGCGTGATGATCGAAACAATAGAAACACAACCGCCGCCTTGTCTACAGACTGCCTGGGGGTCACAGAGAAATCCTTCAGTTTTTATATACCCCATTAGTTCTCTGTGTTTATATTGTTGCTTTCAGACAGATAGACAGACAGACAGACAGACCGACCGACCATATATGTCTGTTACTCTTCTGTTTGGTCATGGTATTGCGTAATGGGTTTGAATCATCGTCCATCATGTTACGTAGTTTGTTGACTGTCCTTTCCTCTGCAATTCCTTCCGGGGGGGACCAGGTCAATTCCCAGTGCTGAAGCAGCCTTTCTGATTCATTAGTTTAGTTTATTAACCTCTGCTGCAGTGATTCTGTTGCCCCGGCGTAGAAGACTGCACCATTAATAACCGACTGGGAGAACTGCTGCAACAGGGACCTGCATACCCCAAAGGACCTGAGTCTCCTCCATACCAAATACCAAGCCATGATGATAAATGGAACATTCAGATGCAGTGTACAGTTTTTTCACATGCAATTTCTGCCATGCTGCGTGATTCGTGCCGGACATCCAGTGTCGCATGCCTCACCTCCTTTGTGTATTCATAAGACAGCATTTCACTCCAGGCTGAAAAGGTAGCACAGCAATGATGGCCAGAATTCCCTGGAGATATTCAGGTAAACCCCAAAACAAAATGTGTCCCCTTCCTTTGGCTCATGTCTCTCCAGGATGACAGAATAAGGAATCGAGCTGCAAGCGTAATCAATCATCTTTGGGCCGTTGAGCATAACCCTTAACCTCAACTGTTTCACGGGGCTGACTGAGCCTATCCTCTAACTCTGAACTTTCCTCACTTGCATGTAATTTTGAACAAAATAAAATCAAATAAAATGCAAGTGTAAAGTATGCATAATTCAAAGCTGTCAACGCTGACATCCAATTGGCTGAAATTATTTTGACTGATGACATTGACGCATTTTTTCAGTAGACAAATAGCTCATAGAAGCTACATGTTGCAGACAACCAGTTGACCTTTTGTCTTACCCCAAAAATCATATGCTGTTAGCCCCACAGCAGGTTAATTCCATATGTCAGGTCTAACATCTAACCATTAAGCTGGCAATAATGGAGGCAGAGAATTTTCAGAGATTTAAAACTCTTCTCCTTCAAATCAAAAAGGATCTGTGCTAAATGCTGCCATTGTCTGCTTGGTTCCAGAAGAGGAATAAATGTATGGAAAAGGAGTGTTTATGTGTTCCAGAGAAAAGCCTCATAGCCCTTATACAGCTTCAGGAACATGTTTATAAACATCAAAGAAATGTGATACGTGAGTCATAGACTCTCTTAGAGGAGAAATTTGCTTTTCCCATTCAAACAAACAATATATGTTTCTATTTTTACTTCAAACATCATGTTACTCTCATCTCATGACTATTGTATGTGTTGGTAAGTCATGCAGAATTAATGTCAATGCAGCTGTCATGCTGTCACACTCAGTTGCTACATGCATCTATTGCTACATACTCAGTTGAATGACAGGTCCTGTTCTGGGACATTTCTCCAGTGCATGGCAAATACAGTATTGCACCAGTGTTGCCCCAGTCGGTTCTGGATTATGGGGACTATTACAGTGTCCCTTACTTGGGTAACCTTTTCCAGGTACCGGCCTGGTTTTGACCATTGCTGAGGTAGAGGGTTTTGACGTCACACACCAGAACGAATCTCCCAAATTGACTGAGTGTTGTGCTGTGATTATGTCTGGTACTGATTCTTGTGTTGTCAGCGCTCTTGCGTCCTACATGTTGTTTATATTCGTAGCTCCAGACAGAGAGCACTTGACTCATGCATTATTGCACCAGCGACAAGCTGCAACACCAGTCAGTCAGGGGGGGTTATGCAAAGTCTGCAGTTTTAATAGCACCCTCATTAAGACGTTCAGTGAACAAGTAAATATGTATAGTAGAACAGATTAGTGGCACGTCCTCACTAACAGAGAATGAATTAAACCTTTGTGATATATTTGGATTGCATTAGCTCAGACAGAGAAGTACAAACAACACAGCATTAAATGATTTTTCTGATACTTTTAGCAATTCCATTAGCACCATGAGAAGAAGCTGATCGGCAATTAACCAACCAAAATGACCAGGGCCTTACAGCATCACTAGCCCCGGTGCTATTACTGCACTCAGATATTGATGTCCAAGGTGACCTGTGAGGTTGAAATTATGACGTGCTATTAAATAACACAAGTCCTTATTGCAGGGCTATCCAGCCACAGCGACATCTGCGGGAAGGAGAGGTGCCACGCTGGATGAGGAGCTCAGCTCTGAGCGAGCTGCTGGATCTGCTGATCCTGGCCAGAAGAGGATTTGGCTCCCACTGGTTCTGGGGAATATGGAGGCACTTGGCTCTGTTCAGCAATATCTACACAGTACAGGCACATGAACTAGAAACACCACCTGAAGAAGTTTTACATTTTTTCCCACAGGCAATCTGAGGTCGTATTTTTTATATGCTACAAACATCTATAAGGGATGTGGGGGATGGCTGTTTATTTTTCAATTTTTTATTTTTTTTTTGGCGGGGGGGGGGGGGTTTATTTTGATGTTTTATCGGTCTGCCGTATGACTGAGTTGGTTTGGCTGATGGGTCGGGAGGCTAATAATGTTTTGCCTCGAGAATCATCACGTATAAAAAGGCGGATATAGAACTGATGGGCACGTTCAGCCGATCTGTCAGTTATGAGTGTAAACCAGAGTTGGTAAGAGGCAGATTTCGCTGAAATTTGCGATGTCTGAATGTCTAAATTTGAATCAGTAAAAAACAGCGAATAACGGACAAAGTGTTGACCAGTTGAGGGCTTTTACTGCTCCCTCCTCCACCTATATTTACTGCTGGTTTTAAGCTTTTACCTTTGTATGAACCACGCTTGCTTGAGGAATGCGGAAAGGCTCACGGTTAATAATCGAACACATTTATGCGGTATCGCCGATAACATTGAGTAAGCGTGTTGGTTTTGGTATTGTGTATAAGCGGTGGTCATACGCACAGCAGTGATGTCGGATCCAAAGCAATACTGTATGTTTATAATAAATGCCGTAATATTTTATCTTGGCTTTATACGCTTGCTCACCACTCCTGAGTTTCTTCCAAGCCAGTAGAGCTTATCTAGCGTGGGGTATAAATTTGTATTTTTGACTGACTCTTCTTTTATTTAATTATCACTCGCCAGTTGTGCCCTTACACGATCACCTTTTATTTCTAAGAATACTATTACTACACACTATTCTGTATATATAAGTAGTGCTACCCTTAGGTCAGAAATGGAAGCTGGGAAAGTCTATGCATCCATTCGAAAATACGCATAGCATGGATAAAACTTCCAGAAGGCTACTTCGGGGGTGCAATGCTGGAAAGGGTGATTTTTTTTTTTTTATCTCCTGCGGAGAAACAAGCTTTCATCTAAAAGCATTGAAGCTAAGCTCAATTTGGAGATAAACCACCAGTCATGCCCTCAAAAGAAAAACAGTGGGGTGATAATGAGGCGCCTTTGCATGCGTGAAGAACATCATGAACATTCTGTGAAGAGAGGAAAGACTGGAACCCTGCAAGGAGGCACTGAGGCGTGTTATGTCAGCTTGTCAGTGGGGCATTACAGAAGATGGTCAATTTCAATTTGCATTAATGGACACCAAATGCCCTTATTATGTTCAGAAATCGTGTTCTTACGCCTCAAGCACTTAGCCTTGAGCACACTGGACCTACTGCAAACATGCTAAGGGATTATATTTAACATGGGGTGTATTGTAGTAGGGGTGGCATGGTGGTGCAGTGGTTAGCACTGTTGCCTCACACCTCTGGGACCCGGGTTCAAATCCCTGCCTGGGTC
>JAODJX010000001.1:45182662-45196266 GCA_026776945.1 Isichthys henryi
GCCCCCCATCCTGGGTTGTTCCCTGCCTCGTGCCCATTGCTTCCGGGATAGGCTCTGGACCCCCCACGACCCAGTAGGATAAGCTGTTTGGAAAATGGATGGATGGATGACTTGGGACATTCATTTTCAATTCATAAAACTATTCCCGCACACCTCTGGGTGTAGAATGTGCATGTTCTCCTTATGTCATTGTAGGGTTTCCTTTGGGTTCTCCAGTATCCCGGCACAGTCCAAAAACATGCTGAGGTTAATTGGAGTTTCCTAATTGCCTGTAGGCGTGTATGTGTGAGAGAATGGTGTATGAGAGAGTCCTGCGATGGGTTGGCGCCCCATCCTGGGTTGTTCCCTACCTTGCGCAGGTACCCTCTGGGATAACCTCTCTACCTCCTGCAACCCTAAATAGGACAAGTGGTTACAGAATATGGATGGACATTAGGAATATGGATGGAGTATACTGCAGGGTAAATTTGCACACAGTAATGTGTAACTAGTTTCTAAGACTATGCTTAAATGTGAAGAGCTACGAATATCATTGGGTGAGGCTAACACTCACCTAATCACCTAGTAAAAACTCATTGTCACCGAAGCCAGACATCAGTCTCACAAAAACTCTCCTGCTAGAATCATTTGCTGAAATAAATGTAGTGCCAGTGCTAAACTGCCCCCTGCAGGTGACTTATTCACAAAACAAGTTGAACACATTTTCTGTATCTCCACTCTTAACATATATTCACAATCTTCAATACACCACGAAGTATCCCTCTACTTTTTGATTAAACTGCATTGTCCATATTTGCCTCAGAAATGAATGTTTGCTGAATGTATGCCTCTTTTGCATTACAGTGTTTCACACCTGCTTTATTCTTTGTAAAGTATCAAAGCTGGATGCTGCTATTCTTGGCATCTGAAGCTAAATCACTTATCAGAATGCCAGGCTTGAGTTTCATTTCAGCAGAGCGTTTCGGAAAGATGTGGGCGATGGAGAGATGCATTTCTGTTCAACTCCTGTCTTCCCATCTACAACAGCTCATTTTAAACCCCATTGTAAAGCATTATATTTATCTGTGGATGTATTGATTTGTAATTATTTGTATCAGTTCCTTTCTGTATGCATCCTGACACAGATTTAATATCTCTACCTCTGGGGAAAAAAGCTTATTCATGAAAATGTATGAGACACCATTGTTTCACACCGTCAGTCATAATCAATAAAACAGGCTAAATGATTGATCTTTTAATATATGTTTACAGTCTTTATATTGTTTTTAGTGGTAAAATGGTTTCAGGTCTGTGATGTTTCCTGCGATGTAGTGTTTTAGTAAACCATAAGGCACACAGTTAGAAGAATTCATTGGAACATTATGGTTTAAGGTTACAAGTGGATATTTTATGTCTGTAGTAGACATAAACAAAGCAAAGTCACAACACAAAGCTGGAATTCTTCTCTAGGTTTTTAGGAGAAAAAGGGAAATGGTTTTCATCTTACATGTGCAACCAGTGTCTCTCCCTCCCTTAAAGATCATCTGATATAAGAAATAAAGCCATTATTTCCATTGAACAATTCATCCCAGACACAGAATACACAGCAGGGGTGTATTCTGATGCAATGCCAGTCCATCACTGCATACGCACCATGGGCACTTAACCTAATTGCAAGTCTTTGGACAACAGAAGGAAAGCCTGAGGAAAGGCACACAACAGAGAGTACATACTGTATGCAAACTCCGGAGCAGAGGTGGAATTCACACCCTTAACCTTGGCGGTGGGAGGCAACAGTACGTCCCACTGGGTCACCATGTCACTGGCCCCCATCAGTTAATGTATGAAATAGTTCTACCAGTCCAATTTGTTATGCTGCTGAGATTTTCACCAGTTTGCTTCTCATGGAGGTCAGCATTGAAAGAGCCTAGCAGCTGAGAACTTTATGAGTGAGCGGTTGCAACTGGAGATGGAGAAGGAGGCGTGATCCAAACACAGCTCAAGATTATGGAAAGGGACCTCACTGAAAGACGGGAATACACACTAGGTTATGAGCAAAAGGGCCGTGAGGGGGTCAAATTAGGATGCAGGGATGGTAACTCAAGAGGAACCAGGGCTGACCTAAATACAGGGAATAGCAGGACAAACCGCAATACTAATGCAAACTACCCATAAGCTGGAACAAACACTGAACACAAACATTTACAATGAACAGCAAAAGAACAAGGCAAGAGCAGGCACACTGTAGGTGAGGGTAGTCAGGAACAAGAGGGGAAGGAAACAGGATGGCCAGCAGAGACCTCTGCTGGTCAAATGGGAACATGACAGGACCGATTGAGACAGATCGTGACAATAAGGTGAAAACCTGAAATTTTCTGATTTGTGAAGATGTGTTTCTCTGTGAAGATGTGTTTTTGTGAAGATGAAGTTCCTCTATACCTTGAATTCTGGCTTTGATGATAGATGACATATTGACAGGCATTGGATATATATCACTGATATGAAAGAAAGGAAAAAAACTTGTCTATTGACATTCTTATCCATATACTGTAATCCTGGCTTAGCAGCTGCTGATCTTCTGCTTCAGCTACCTGAAAACTCCCCTGGAGCTGCAGGCTGGATCTCCTACCTGGCGTCTGAGGTTTTTATACAGAGAATCCCATCAAGGAGTTTTTTTAAAGACCGCATCAAGTGGAGAGAGCTGTTTCCATGGTGCTGTAAGAGCATCATTCTTACTTTGTTTTTGTATGAACAACTATTTCTCGCACTAGATATTGAGCAGGGATGTAAAGAATTAGAAATCCAGTAAGATTTTAGCCTGCTTATTTATCCCGAGGCTTTAGCTCTAATTGCATGCACAATATCTTGGATTACTCTTTCATTCAATGCTCTGAAAGCATTTAACTCTCATTCATTGGATTTGCTAATGTCATTTTGAAGTGTCCCTACAAATGCAATCTCTCGCATTGCTCTGCTGGATAATGGACCAGTGTCCACGCGACAGCTAATCTGTAGGCTTAAGTGATACAATTTGCTGAGCCAGGTGGTGGGCCGGGGATGGGGGGAAAATCAAGTGACAACCTAGTACCCTGGACAACAGGTGGCAAAAGAATTTTATTTTATATGACTCTTATATGACTCATATGACCATTTATGATCTTGGAGCCATTTGATTATAATTGAGCAAAAACGCAACTGAAATGAGCGAAGTTCAAACCATAGAATCGTTACCTTGTTTAACCCCGATTTATCTAATTAAATACCATCTAAGACAATAATCCAAGATATAATAGTTTCAGCATTTCCTCACTATTTTGTTGATATGCACTATATACTGTAATTGAAAACTTGTTTACACTTTATGCATTATTTTGTCATAAAGAGTAAGTCACCCGAACTGATTGAGCTCGTTTCACAACTCACACGTGTGGACACTGCTCAGCACGCTCATTAAACAGATCCACATGTTCATTAATAAAGACAGGAATGTAACACCATGCATGTTAATGTCCTGCAATCATTACTAACTGTGTGCTGTTTCATATCTCAGTGCTGCAAGGGAGAGAGGAGTCGAGGACATTCAGAATTCAGGAACACAGTAGGATACATAGACTTTGACACAAAGACACTGAGATATACAGATGGGAATTTGATGAAACAAGTGATAGAGATGCCTGACTGTCGGTGTGTGAAACACAGGATGAGGTTGTAGCTTTCAAATCATCAAAAAGACTGAAAATGATGATTTTACCGCATATGAAATTCTTGTTGACACTGACCACATCCAAAGCTGAGGAACAAAGTCAGCAGGAAGCTCATTGCAGGGTATGTCTAATATGTTGCCATTTTTGTTTAATTCAGGGATAGATGTGGTGATTCTTGGGGATTTCATCTAAAAAAGTAATTCATCTATTTATTCGTTCATCTTCTTTACCGAAATTGTCCATAAGTGTGAATATGTCAAAGTCTCTTTCACTGTTAGCTTCAGATATATATGATGCATGGAGTCATAGCCTTAAATGGTCACAATGCAAATGGAAAGCAATAAATTAATAAAGAAAATGTGAATTTATGAATATAAACATCTCTGGAAAAACTACATGAGACCACAGCAAAATTTTCAGTTTCACTCATTTCTCAATTAACGGACATGCGCTTGTGTTGAAATATGCATCATTTTGCAAACTTCAGCCTGGCTCTTCCCTGCTTATCTATGAAGGGCTTCTTCCTTGCTTTAAGGGACTTCAGTCCTGCTTCTAGGAGCCTGTTATGACCTGTTCTCCTAAAGCACTTTTAATGTTTCCCATTCGTTTGGAAGGTCACTTGAGGTCATCCTCTGATTCATGAGGCACTGTCGGATAAGCTAACGGTCATCTCTGGTATTAGAAAGTCACTTCTGCGCTTTACCTGGCTGGTTTCTGGTCGTTCTCAGTGTCTCCTGCATCACCTTGTTCTTGTGTACTGCTGCCTTAGAAACTTCGCGCAGCCTGCCTCACAGTGCAACCTTCTGCCAGCAGTGCCAGGATTAAACCAGGATTTAAAAATGCAGATTAAAAAATAAATATATAGAATGATCTCAATTTTTTCCAGAGCTGTATATACTAAGACATATAAACGTAATATATACATGACATTAAGACAGGGACAGCCAACATCCCTGATCAAAGACACAGTTAATGCTGGAGCTCTCTTATATACAATATATGAATATCTTAGAGGCACCGCTTGCACATGTAAGTAGATGTTAGCTAGCAGTGTGGTACTTAGCAATGTTGTGGTTATGAACATCATAAGAGTTCAGGTTCATACATCCTACATGAAATAGGCCATTAAAAAAGTTAAACGGAAGTTATCCCAGACTGAGCCTGAGACTCAGACTGAACGAAAAAACGTCCCCATGGACACTTTGCACAAAATGGAAATCAGTGCGTTGAAAAGGGGATCGAACTTAGGAGTAATATAAGATGAAGGCTTGTTGGCCGTCGTTAATCAAAAAAGCAAATAATACTAATTCAAAAGGCAGTGAAAGTGGTAAAAAATTTGCTGCAAAGTGTCAGAACACAGCAGGTCAAGGGAAGGTCGGGCTGCACTGCGGAGATTCCAGCTGTCACCAGATTCAAAGTTTAACTTCCACGTGCAAGATCCTGAGGGTCACACTCATGTTGCCTCCCCTGCTATATACGCAAGTACATTTTGATTTGTGGGTTTTAAGGACTTTCCCTTCCAGTAAAATGATGTAAGCAACGCTCAAATAGTTTGGTGCCATATCGTCACTTCACATCGCCTCACATAGAGCCGCAAAGACAGTAAAACCACTGTAAAACTTAAGGGCAAAGGTGATAAAAAAAATAAGACATGGCAATACAATTTATTATACCTAAATTCGATGCAGTGACATTCAATTTACCCACAGTTAGCCTCATAAAAGCACATATACAAGTTAATTTTTAGTGGCAATGACTTTTTAGTCTGATATAAGTGTCTGCGAGAAGATTTTAAAGCTGGAGCTTCAGAGGTGTGTGTTTTGCTAGAGAGCGTATGTGCTGTGTGTGTTGAGTGCGTGGTGGATGTGTGAATGTTTTTGCTGTATGAGTGTGAGATCTCTAACTGGCTCTGAGGTCAACTCATTGCTTCCGGTTTCTTAATGTGGTTCCCACTTCAGTGACAGCTTCGGAATGTCTTCAAACGGAGTCCTCCCACCCGGGTGCCCGGGTAACTCCACCATCTGTGAGGGAATCTCCTGCCTGGAGCCCCCCAACAACTTCAACGAGATCCTGAGCTCGGTCCTGAGTGTGGTCATGACAGTTATGATGGGCTTGGTCATGTTCGCCATGGGCTGCACCGTGGAAGTTGCCAAGCTATGCAGCCATATTCGCCGGCCCTGGGGCATCGTCGTGGGCTTCCTGTGCCAGTTTGGCATTATGCCCTTCTCAGCTTTTGCCCTGGCGCTAGCCTTTGATGTGTTGCCTCTTCAGGCAGTGGTCATTCTCATTATGGGCTGCTGTCCTGGGGGGTCGAGCTCCAACATTCTGGCCTACTGGATGGATGGTGACATGGATCTCAGGTGAGCAAGCATGAAGATCTTCGGCTGGGGCAAACCTGGATCACAGAAACGAAACAGTCAAGTTGCGTGTTTCTGTCTTTAGCATTAGCATGACCGCCTGCTCCTCCATTCTGGCTTTGGGTATGATGCCTCTGTGTCTGCTCATCTACACCTCCAGCTGGACCTCTGCTGGTACCATCCAGATCCCTTATCAGAGCATAGGTTAGCCCCCCGCTAACAAACAATCCATAAAATCAACCAGAGCACAAGGCTGCAGCTGACAAGCAAACTATGTCATATGTCCAGGCATAACGCTGGTTTCCCTCCTGGTCCCCATTGCCTGTGGAATGTACGTGAAAAGCAAGTGGCCGAGAGCAGCAAAAAAGATCCTCAAAGTAAGATTACTAGTGGGGTGGAGGGGGGGTTTGGATGCGTGTGCGTGTATTTTCTTTTGGGAGCAGGTGGTGTGAGGGTCTCTGTCTCTGTGATGCTAAAGGTTGGCTCCATCATGGGCATCGTCCTCATCGTCATTATCGCCGTGGTGGGCGGCCTGCTCTACCAGTCATCCTGGGTCATCTCACCCTCTCTGTGGATAATCGGAGCTGTTTACCCCTTGGTGGGTTTCGGCCTGGGATTCCTGCTGGCTCGATTTGTGGGACAGCCTTGGTACAGGTAACTACCCGCTACACAGAATCAGGTCTATGCAGGTCTTGAGTATGGTATACATGTAGCACTTCACCAGTGTTGGGATAGTTGCCCAACAAATTAATCCATTACAGACAGAGGAGGAAAGTTCAGGTCCAGAAAGTACAAATCCAGACCAAGTTTTTGTTTCAATCAAGCACATGATTATAAAGAGGCGCAGTCACAAAGTACTCAACTGCTTAGTTGAAACAAAACCTTGGTCTGGATCTGTACTTTCTGGACCTGAACTTTCCTCTCCTATCTGTAATAGATTACTTTTGTGAGTGACTTCCCCAACACTGCATTTCACTCCTGGTGTTTAGTGGAACTGTTTGGTCACGTGATTCTTCTGCGTCCAGGTGTCGCACCATCGCACTGGAGACAGGCTTCCAGAATGCCCAACTGTGCAGCACCATCGTACAGCTGTCCTTCAAAACGGAGGAGCTGGAGGTCATGTTCGCCTTCCCGCTCATCTACAGCATATTCCAGCTGCTGATGGCTATGGGCGCCGTGGCTGGTGAGTTACTCACGTACCGTGTCTTACACTCTGTCTCCAACAGGTTTACATACAACTAAATGCCAGTCAAAAATCCATCTCTTGAGTTTATACAAGCATGAATGATTACTAAAGTACAGTAGGTTATGTTTAAGCTTCTAGTCGCATTCAGTCAAAAACTGGGTGGCTCTGTGAGTGTGTGCTTGTGACTGGAAGGTCACTGGTTCACATCCCATTACCAAATAAGCTACTGTCACTGTTGGGCCCTTCAGCGAGGCCATTAACCCCTAATTGCTCCACAGACTGGCTGACCCTACTGTCTCAAACGTATGCAGAGTTGGGTAATTCAGGTCCAGAGAGTAAAAGTCCAGACCAAGATTTTGTTTCAACCAACCAGTTGAGTTTAAGAGTCACAGTCACAGTGTACTCAGCTGGTTGGTTGAAACAAAATCTCGGTCTGGACTTTTACTCTCTGGACCTGAATTATTCAACTTTGCATACGTTTGAGACAGTAGGGTCTGCTAAATAAATGAATCAAGAAACATTTTGGGATGTGAAAAAGTAAATATAGCATGAGGACATCAGACAGCCATGATATTTTATTTAAGAGGCAGAAAAATGCCTCAAAATAGCTTGTTACCTAAAGTAAAGACTAAGTTAAATTTGGTTTGAGTCTAATATTTGTCATACAGTATGGGTGACGATGAAAATTAACCATTGCTTGTTTTACCTGTTTCAGCTTATCGGGTGTATAAAAATGGATTTTTAACAGCTTTATACTTATGTCAGTATACCAGGTATACAAGAGAAGGTATGAGGGAGGAGCTGACCAGAGCAGCTGCAGTGCGGAGTCTGCAGTGAAAGATAAGCAAGACTTTTCTCTGGAGAATGGTGGCTTTGAGTATGATGAGAATGGAAACACTGGGGCCAAGCTAACCCACCTGTGAGTGAACAAAGGCATGCCCTCACTCCACAGGAAATGCTGGGGGGCTGAATTATGAGGTCACTGTAGGGTTTTACGGCAGAAGCAGGTTTTCTGTTGCCCTATATCCAGCCGCACATCTGACTGGTGAACTTCAGGCACGTCGGCTGCTCTCATTGGTCAGTAGGATCACGACACTGTGACCCACTTTATAAAGGGTAAATGTAGCATAGTGTGGCAGAGAGAGACATTGTGCATTAATAACTTTCATCACAGATACCGAGACCAAGAAGCAGGCTTGTTTTGCATTTTAAACTGGTCAGAATGTAAACTATTACTTTAGTGCAATCATCAGCAGTTATTTCTGATGTAATGTAAACTATACTGTATAATATTATTTAAGCTGAATATTTACCAGGTAGGATTTGACTATTAAACTATTAAAATGAATGAATAGCTGCATTTAAAACTCCTGTATGTCCATTAAGTTTAAAGATCAGTTATTTGAACACATTAAGTCTTTTTGTTCAGAAATAAAAATAACTTAAAGTTTTCCGGATATTTATTTGTTACCAAGACGTCCAATATTTTATTTATTTTTATTTTTTTTGCATGTGTGTTATTATTATCGCTGTTGCTGTTTTTGTTGTCGTCGTCCTCGTTTGTTGCTGTCGCGTCATTGGCTTTTGCTGGAGATTTTTTTCAAATTATGGACATGATACTATGGTGCGTATAAAATTAACACCGCAGCAGTTTGCGCTTTGCACAGCTTGAGGGCTAGTAATCTGTGCAAAGGGAAGTCTTACGCGAGGAAGCGAGGAAAGAATGACCCCGCGTCTGAAGGACGCTTAATGTGCTGCGTGAGGTGACCACGGTCTTTCCATTATTCTGTTAAGGGAAAGTGCGGCAGCCCCGAACTCACCTACTCACTGCGCCCTCCCTCTGTACCCAGTTCCTTTAATCATTTCCCATTAATTCCTTCCTATATCCCCACTAGCTGCATGGAAAATCCGTTATTCCTACCTCTCAATAGTCCGTCAGTGCGCCTAATAATTTCTTCCCTCGGGAAATGAGTGTCTTGAATAAAAAGAACTTGCTTGGCTGTGTTCAAAGGCCACCATGCACATATAATACCGTACACACTGTAATAAATGGAAATGTAAAAATTACCAAAGATGCATGTTTTATAAATTACATAATATAGACTTATCTATCTATTTGAGAACTGTATATCGATCATATAGTAACTTCTTACTATAATTTCACTACTTTTGCTGGTAATGAGTAATGTAACTAATTACCTTTTCAACTTAAATGATGTAATTAAAAGTACTTAAATTTAAATGGACTAATTATTTGTTACTTGACTTCAATGCACAAATTAACTCCCCCCATACCAAACAAAAGCCCCTGGTTCCCCCTCCTATGCCCATTTCATGCAGCTATTTTGCATTCGGCCCACAGAAAGTCTCAAAGTAACAGTCTGAACAAATAGCACTTCTTCATGTGGCTACTGAATAGATTTACTTAAACAAGGGCTGGAAAAAGTGTGTAAACGTTTATTTTTAGTGACAGGTGGACCTTTTTGAGAAGCAAGAACCACAACCAAAAGTTTCCCGTTGTTGTTGATGAGACCTGCATAAAGGTTAAAGGCTGGTTTGGCCCATCATGCTTTACAGAAGTTTCTCAGAGTTTTGGGGGGAAAAGCAGCTTCCCCACAAACAGGTGCAGATGAGTAAACACACATCATACCACTGATTCTTGGAATGGAGCAGCATAGGGGTATGTGTTCTTACCTCTGCTTTTCCATTGGACGGTTGCGCATGACATCACATGGTACCATCCACATCCAGCAAAGCCCGCCATCCGCCATACTAACTCATAGTTTTGCTACCTGGTGCAGTAATAATACCCATGAATACGCCAAAATATTTCCTCCACAGTTTTCCTCTGCAGTTCTGGTACCCAGTCAGAAATAAAGAAAGTAAACCTCCAGACTTTTATTTGCTTCCCACCGTATTTGAAAAACCACATAATTAACGATATAACTCATAATGGACAGCAGGCACCTCACAACCATTTCGCTTTCGATGCGTCTGGGTCACATCCAGCAATATCTGTTTTCTCTGTATATCATTTGCTTATTTTGCTTTTATATAATGTTATTTCGTTTCACCATATGCAGTGTGCTGAATTTGACCAGTGTGGCAATTAAGCTGTATTTGACTAAACTTGCTTGAATGCAACGTGCTTACAGTACTCCAGTACCATGACTAACAATGCACCAAGATGGCGGCACGAGGCAATTGCTAAATATATTTCAACCCTCATATACACTAATGACTGAATTTGAAAAAATGCTTTTACACCATGTGGATTAGTCTCAGCATGATACAGGAAGTCAACCACAACTCCATTGCCAAGAAGGATAAACTTAACCTGCCAATGTCAACGTAGTTCTAGGTTTCTGTCCCTGGGTCTGGTTTCGGAAAAACCCAAGTGAAAACTTCAGGTTTTTCCACTGAAAGGAAGCTCCACCTCCCTCAAGCAAAGGGCTGACTCATTTTTGAGATAAAAGAAGGCCTAAAGGATGTAGTGGGGAGGGTGTTGGTGCATTTTTTACTGGAGTACCTAGGTGAATTCTTTGGTTTAGAATTTAGATCAGATTCATAGATTTTGGTTTATGATTCTTGGTATTTTGTACATATTCTCTGCCTTTGTACAAGTTTGTATGTTCTTATGTTTTTGAGTCAATGGTTGTTTTTTTCTTTGTATCTTAGCTTCTCCTTTAGGTATTTTACTGCAGTGCGGAAGGAGTTTAAAAGCTCAGTTGTACATTGCTGTCTGCCAGTTTTTATATGCTGGTTAGTTCACTTCTCTTGTTAGTTTTGTTTGGCGTTTTAGGCACTAGTTCGCCTAGTCACCCGTATTTCACTATACAGTACCTAGATTAACTGCCGTCTTTAGGGTCATTGCCATAATGAATGATCCAGATTCTGTTACACTTCAAAACACAGAGAGATACTCTGATGTTCTAGAATTCATTATTCCTTCAATGACCGCAAGCAGACAGCAGCCTCATCTATTCGCAGCCCAGTTCTAGCGGCCTTTGTAATATATTCACTCCCAGACAGTAAAAACTGCAGATTATTTCCATTTATGTCTGGCTGGATTAATTGAGACCCAGGTCTTTAGAAATGCTTCTGTAATGCTTTCTTGTTCAATGAGCTTCAACAACTCCGCTTCTAAAAATTAAGCCTGCATTTTCTATGAATTCACTATTGGTGTAGTTTTTACCAGGAACCCCAGTCTTACCCCTGAATGATCACTCACTGACTGAAAGATTTGACACAAATTCCATATCATCATTATCCTAGAGATTCATCAAGGAATCTCATTATCCTATTTACACCATCTTTACACTATTATGTGTCATCACTGTGAATTTTTTAAGGATAACTATCCAGTAAATGTGACATAGGATAGTTGTGTGTCGTTTGTTGAATCAGAATGTGTTTATCAATTTTTATGACTTAGATACAGATCAGACCACATACTGTATTATGAGCAATTAATGCTGGAATCCAGTCCACTCCCCACAAAGTGTCATATAGAACAGGTTCAGACAACTGTTGAATGACACATTCAGAATATACATTAGTAAGAGCTGCTCAACATGGCAAAAAGAAGACAAACCTTTTCACCAAATCATCTTTTAGATCAAAACATTTTCCTTTTTAAAATCTTACTGTAAGGAAAGTTCAACAGCTTAATTCAGGCCATTGTTTACTGCTTTATTACAAGACACCATTTTCAAGATTACAGTTTTATGAACTGTAGGATATTCATGTCACTGTGCAGACTTTCTCATATATTTTGTACTGTACTGGTACAGCACATGTGTTATGATCAAACAATATGGACATATACTATGAGAATCAGTGCATGTATGTTTGAATTTATTTCCACACTCTACATGCATAGACATTTAGAAAAATACATCTTTACACTAGTAGTCGTTGGCCTTGGTCGAGGGCATTGGAAATCTTTCATTTCTATCTTGACTCTATTCAAATAAGCAAATAATCGACCTTTTCAAATTTACTGAGAAAAAAAACTAAACGTTTCGAAGTTTGCCAGCACGGATTAGTGGAATCTTAGGTGTCATGGTAGAAAAAAAAATCATCACCAATCGGAAAGCACCACTTACTAGCTCTAGCGCACAAATCAATAACTTGAGAACACAAACTACTAACTCAAGAGCGGAAATTAGTAACTCAAGATTATTAACAGAAATCACGAATTACGACAATATTTTTTTCTACCGTAAACACAAATCAATGCTGAAATCTTGATTTTTGATAAATATTGACCAATACTGATATGTACATTACTTTTTACTTAGCTAGATAGTTAGCTACCAACCATACCGACCAAATATAGCGGGATATTTAAATATACATACTGTATATCACCTATTTATAAAGATGTAAATTTCCATATCGCAAATGCATAAACTATACATGTGTCATGTTCATGCACATGTTTAACGCCATATTCTATATATATTTGTATGATCTGCTAACATTTATACTTCTAATCTCAATCTCCAGAAACCAGAAAGGGCCCCAACACTCACTGCCGTTGCACGGGCTTCCTGTGTATCCACCAATTGTTTCAGCACAGTCTGCAGGCAAAAAGGATGCACGGCTTTCTTAATCTTAAGTAAAAAGTAGCATTGCTTGTAGCAAAGAAAAAAAAACATCACAGCTCTTCAAAAATACAGATAAATGGTAACTGTGAGCACATGGACCACACCAGATGTTTTTCAGAAGCATCCATTAGCAAGCTGTGGCAGACACTAGAAGTTAAACGGAAGGTTAACAATCGGTCCGTGAAATAGTGTGGGAATTAGGGGCAGAAAAAAAAAAAACGTTTTATATGCGGGGAGCTTCTGTACCACTGATTTTGCCTCGTGATTGTTGTCTGACGTCTCTACTGGCCTAATTCCCGAAACATTCCGGAACAGTCGGCACCTGTGGGTTTTTCCTTTTCTCTGCCTCAGTGACATGGTCTCCTTCCAGCAGTGCTGCAACAAGGCCTCTGCTGCTTCTTCTGCTGTCAGACCAAAATCAAGACAAGACAGACCTTTTTTGACAAATCAACACTGAGACGCTGATCTATCTCACGTAACTCCAGCACTGGAACAGGAATATCGATTTTGTCTCAGATACTGATACATACATATAAACAATAAAAAAGGCTGAAAATTCCTATAATCAGTATCATCAGGCAATATAATTTTAGATGGTTAATAATTACAAAAATAGTTTTAGATAATTAATGCTGATAACACTTCACCTGGTAGCACTTTACTTGGTAACACTTTACTTGAGGGGATGCAAATCCATCCATCCATCCATTTTCCAAACCGCTTATCCTACTGGGTCGCGGGGGGTCCGGAGCCTATCCCGGAAGCA
>JAODJX010000001.1:45196366-45214275 GCA_026776945.1 Isichthys henryi
GTGACCCAGGCGGAGACTCGAACCCGGGTCCCAGAGGTGTGAGGCAACAGTGCTAACCACTACACCACCATGCCGCCGGGGACGCAAATACTTAGTAATAACTCAGTTACTACTGAAATACAAATCGTGTACAAATATAGTTACTACTTGAGATAAGAAGTGCATTGTGATTTATTACTGATGAACAAAGGTTTACAGAATTAACAGATATAGTAACAAATATAGTAGCTGCTTGGGATGAAACATGTACCACAATTGAGTGATATTCTTATATTAGTTTGTCAAAGTTAAATCAACTTCATTGCTCGTTTCACAAAAAGCATAAAAAAATTAATTAAAAAAGCCCAAAACTTTCATGTGATGTTTCAAACAGCCAATCATGTTTCAGATACCCAATCATGTTTCAGATACCCAATCATGTTTCAGATACCAAATCACGTTTCAGATACTCAATCACGTTTCAGATACTCAATCACGTTTCAGATACCAAATCATGTTTCAGATACCCAATCATGTTTCAGATACCAAATCACGTTTCAGATACCAAATCACGTTTCAGATACTCAATCACGTTTCAGATACCCAATCACGTTTCAGATACTCAATCACGTTTCAGATACCAAATCACGTTTCAGATACCAAATCATGTTTCAGATACCCAATCATGTTTCAGATACCCAATCATGTTTCAGATACCAAATCACGTTTCAGATACCCAATCACGTTTCAGATACCAAATCACGTTTCAGATACCAAATCATGTTTCAGATAACCCAATCACCTTTCAGATACCCAATCACATTTCAGATACCAAATCACGTTTCAGATACTAAATCATGTTTCAGATACCCAATCACTAACAACTTATTATGCAGGACTTTGCAAGACACTTTCTGAACCTTTCTTGTTTCAGTATGGTATATTACTAATGTTCATTCACTTAATTGACGCTTTTGTCAAAAGTGACTCACAGTAGGGGGAAGTGTTACTATTTATGCACACTGCCTGGGATTTGAACCCATAGCCTTGGCATTGCTAGCACAGTGATCTTACGTGACGGACAGAACCCATAATTAGGCTGGGGAGGTCCATTCAGTGTGATGCACACACGCTTGGTGATGTTTCTGTGCAGTACGTGACCAGGCCCTCCTGATTTTACTCATATAAAGGTGAAGATAAGATAAAGACACAGTGACTCACGAGAGCATTGGAGAGATCAGGCAACAAAATTCAGTGCGTTGTAAAAAGAAAGACACGGTAATTAAACTAAGGTGTGTAGCTGACAGCTTATGCAAATTATTTTATTAACTCCATCCTTATGCTGTAGATAATGAGAAGATGTCAGCCACAATCTCAGGTGGGAAGAAGCGATGATTTATGCAGCGGTATGCTATAATCCTTCCTGGTCTGCGCAGAAATGGCCAGGGATGTGACTCAGGGTCAATGAGAGCAAGACTTCAATCAATTGTATCTATAGCATAGCTTTGCTAAGTGCTCTGAGTTGTAGATTACAATGGATGGATCATAGACAATGGCTGGTTAACTCAAATCTCAAGAACTTCAATATATGAGTATACTGGATTTAAAACGCTTGCAATTTTCAACATACTGATATTAATAATTGCAAAAGTATTTTTTTACAAATGATTTTTCAGTCCATAACCGAACAGCTGATTTCTTAGCATTTTGCTTAAGGACAAGTGTCATATCTGTAAGAGCTTAGTATCTGATATGTTCTCCATGGAGCGGAAAACATATTTAACAGATTTATGGAACAATGAGCTAGAATGGGTTCCCGTCCCATTCTCTCCACATATTGATCAGGTGACATCTCTAGGGGTGGTACATTTCTAGCTTTCCTATGTGCCTTAAAAGAGAACAAGACATTGTTTGGAAATTGGAGGTCCTGTCCAGCCGGCCTGCACTTTCCTCCCATTTTTTTTTCCAAGAATTTCCTGTTCGGTACAATGGTGCCATCTACAGGATTAACCTGTATCCAAACCAGTATTAATTCCAGATTTTAAAAATGGGAGACTTTATACTGTACGTAGAACAGGGACCGCCAATCTTATCCGCAAAGGGCCAGTGTGTACGTAGCTTTTTGGGGTAACCTTTAGGTCAACTGTGCAAACCCAGGTGTGAGGACTCTTCAGCCGATCAGTCCTCTAATTAGTAATCTAATTAGGGAGTTGTAGCGAAAACCCACATACACACCGGCCCTTTGCGGATAAGACTGGCCACCCTTGATATAGGGATTCCAGATAATCCATGCCATGGAGAACACTATGAGCTCGGACAGGGTTTGTAAACTACCATTTCAATTAAAAAGATCTGGATTTCACTGAGTCCTTGCTGTGTGCTGATTGGTCAGTCTCCTATAATCATGCGTGTGTCACTAATGTTAATGTGAAACAGCTGGATGAGTCTTTCAATCAAGGAAACAAACCAGTAAAAATACAAGACAAACTGAAACGTTCAAGTCAAGCACAGGAACCTTTCAGTTTTAAAGTAGTAGCCTGAAGTAGCTCATAGTGTCTCCCCTGACGTGGATTATCTATCACCCTACTTCTACGTATGTGTTACAGGTCCTTGCTCGTACAGATCTTTACTAAAGACCAAGATTTAACACTCAATATGTCTAAATTTCCTATAAGTCGGTTTAAGACATTTTATTGGTTTATGGACTAACACGGTTACCTCACACCTCTGGAGACCTGGGTTCGAGTCTCTGCCCTGTCTGTGTGTGTGGAGTTTGCATGTCCTCCTAATGCCATCGTGGAGTTTCCCTCCGCATCCTAAGGTGGAGATCTCAATTTGTCTGTCACTGTGTGTGTGAGAGCCAATGTCTGTTAGAAAATATGACAGCCCAGAATTTAAAACTTAATTTAATATCTGTAAAAAAAAGGAGAATTAAACTGGAGGAGAATCACATGGCAGAGTTATACAATAGCACCTGAAAATAAATATGTTTAATACTGAAAGTCAAGCATTCAAAGTTTTATTCAGTGATATCAATTACTGTCATACACAGCTTTACAGTACAAGTTACATTGTATATCTCATAGCATTTTCTGAATTACAAGAAGTATGATGTATATAAAATAATTTAAACCACTGTATGGAAAGGAGGAAAGTGAGACTGTAGAAAAATAAATCCACAGATCCAACCACGTTGAGATCGTGGTTAAGATTAATGCATCGTGGAGAGAGATAACAAAGTGGCTGTGGATTGGGGCTGGATTACAGGTCTGTGATCCGACCAAAGTCCTATTGGCCCCGACACGTATTGAATTTCGGGCCAAGTACGGGTCAGTTTCTTCTGGCTGGGATTGGGTTTGGTGTTTTTTTTAAATGTGCAAATCGCTTCTTGCACTTGCAGGGTTTTTTGCTCGTTTGCACTTTCCAAGCCCCACTCCCTGTCCCTTATCTGTCTCCCACTCCCTGTCCCTTATCTGTCTCCCACTCCCTGTCCCTTATCTGTCCCCCACTCCCTGTCCCTTATCTGTCTCCCACTCCCTGTCCCTTATCTGTCTCCCACTCCCTGTCCCTTATCTGTCTCCCACTCCCTGTTCCTTATCTGTCTCCCACTCCCTGTCCCTTATCTGTCCCGTCTACTGGCCACCCAGCAAGCATCCGACTAGCAATGGAAGAAATGTAGCAAAAGCTTGCAAAAGTCTCTATATACAAATATTCTGGGTTCGGGTTTTAGATTCGCCAGGGCTGTCCAGGCCAGGTTGTCTTCAGTCTCACGGTCTCGGGTCTGGGTTCAGGCTTTATATACAGGACTCTCTAGGCTGGAGTCAGAATGGAAATCGAACCCTGACTTATTGGCCCACCGGGAAAACGCCTGGTATGCTAGATGGCTACTCCAGCCCTGCTGCAGACTCAAACTGAGCTGCAACTCTGTTTAATATCTTATAAATATATCATCTATGTTCAACACACTGACACAGCCGCGTCACACGAACACCTACAGCGTAAAATACCCGTTCGATGTACTTTCCCTGTGAACAAAACATCCCAGAAATTATTTAAAGTAAGTCAGTTTTTTGAATAAACCCACAAGACATTTTCCATCAGTGTGTTCCGTGTTTTTCTACACGACGTGGGCAGTGGTTGAAGTGTGAAAAAACAGGAACCGGTACTCCTCTTGTTATACAGTACTGGTACATTATGGGAAGTGCCAATACTCAAGAAACAAACAAAGCAGTACCAGTACCATATACCAGTCAATACCAGCCCTCTTCAGGTACTGGCCAGGGTAGGAGGAAAAGAAATTAGAATAAGTGAATAAGTAATCTCCTTTTAGATTAGATTGGGTCTGTACTGCTTTCACTGGTTTCATTTCACTGTGATTCTGTGCTTTCGCCACCCCTGTTTTTCCACCAAGTCAAAACCACTTCTAGTTTCACATTTCTAAGACACATTCACGATAGACAGACACATGAAAGATAGAAAACTCAAAGAAAGCTGTTTTAACAACGGCACTGTCAAATTTTTGATTTCCAGCCCAGCAAATCACCGTAGAAAATCAATGAGGTATATTAATCTTTAATTCTAAAATAATCCTTAATTTATACTCTCTAATTCTAATTCTTTAATTCTGTTGATTCTTTGCTTCTTCAGCCTTAGGTTTAAAAATGTATAACTTGCAGCTTGTTCTGCAGTAATCCTTACATATAATACATAAATTTCGAACCTTAGGGTAGATATCTGAGCTCCCTGCGTCCTTTATGCTAAATTGTGGGCATTTCTTTGCGGCTGAATGTAATTGCGCAACTGTAAGCATATCTCGCCTATTTCCTGTGTGAGGTCTGTGAAAAAAACAGCTTAGCTGCTGTGAGAGAACTTTTTTTTAACGGTCCCTGTTTTCACCTCCACACATAGCATTCTCTCGCCGCTTTCCAACTCACCCACTAACTCAGAAAATATCGGCACCTCAAGCGACCATTTTACACGATATACCACAATCTGAGAATATACAACGCTATGTCCCGCATGAGAACCAGCGGCTTTACTTCCTTCTCCTAGGTTATAAGGCCTGTTACATTGATGAGAATGGGCGTCAACCTCCTGAGTCGGCTGAAACTTTAAGGGCTCCGTGGTCATTTACAATTCAAGCATCTCTTAAGTAAGAGCAATAATAAGGCACTGGAAAGGGCTTGTTGGGTACACAACTGCAGACCCCTAAATTAGCCAAATGAAGCCTCATGAACCGTTTGCTGTATTTTCTGACCCCACTAGATGGTGCTCTTGCTCTGCTTTGGGGCATGCTTTGAGCCCTTTTATTAACAGAGAGCACCATCTAGTGGAATCATAAAATACAGTAAATGGTTCACGGAGTTTCATTTGGCCATTAACTATCCTAAATCTATCAAAGGCCAGGCGAACTGACTTTCTATAATCACAGCAGCGCCAGTTCATTCTGCTGCCTCCTTCTGGCAGGCATGTGGTAAAGCATGTGCTTCCAGAATTCTGAGCTCAGGGGAGCTGAGCGGTTCCTCTTCCAGGTTACAGCCCCTCCAGAGCGTGCCAGCAGACGCAGAGACTCAGGAAGGGAGTCCAGGTCACCACGTGGTGTCGTCCGGATCAGAATGAGGCGTGTATGACGGTCCACCAGTGCTGCATGCAGCCCCCCCAGCAGGCCATACTGGTCCTCTGCCTGTGGCCCTTCAGCTCTGGGAATCAGCAGCAGCCGACGACTCTGTTTCACATGCTCAAGCACTGCCTCCACTGCCGCTGAAATGGCCAATCACACAGCAGCACCAATTCATTACATCAATCAAACAAAGGCACACTGGCACTAAACCAATCACACAGCAGCACCAATTCATTACATCAATCAAACAGAGGCACACTGGCACTAAACCAATCACATAGCAGCACCAATTCATTACATCAATCAAACAGAGGCACACTGGCACTAAACCAATCACATGGCAGCACCCAGGTGTCAGAACCTTTAATTGAAAGAATTATAATAATAATTTAACTATTTATCCATTTTAATTGTTAAAAAGTACTGATGGCAAAAGGTAAAATGATTGGTTCAGAGAGATAACCAATCAGATTGTAGAGGTGCTGGGTCTAAGCAACTAGAGGAGGCAAGACCTCTAATTGGTCGCCAATGTAATCTAATTGATCAATCATTGAACCAATCATTTTGCTTTCTGCTCAGAACATTTTTGGATAACATTTTCTATGAAGCCTCCTTTTATAAAGCACTATAGATACCTTCATAATGCATTATAATGGTAAGTATAAGAATTAAGGATCCTTAATTATGAAGGTATCTATAGTGTATTATAGATGAGAACTTCATAGAACATACATTCATACTGCATAATAAACATGTTTATAATGTGTTATGCCTTTTTATAAATATTTATAATGCTTTATGAATGCATTATACTGCACTATTAAGGTATGTACAATGCTTTATCCTGACTGCTTTAAGTACAGTGTTACTCATTTTTATGTAAGTAAAACTCCCATAAGCCCAGTCTAAATAGGTAACCATGGAAACAGCTAATCAGTTTTCAGCTGCTTTGATGCTGACAAACACATAAACTTTACGTATTTGTGTAGTTCTTTAGATTTCATTAATGATAAATAAGGATTAAAATATTGAAAAATGATAGTAGATGTAGCAGGTAGGTGATGCTGAGAATACTTCAAAAAGAGGTCACTATTAGTGACCAGGTTGAATTAAGGGAATTTCTGAAAAATAAACTCTCTGTTACATATATCTTTGCAGTTGAAGTTTAGGAACCACAGTTAAAAGACAGAAGGTTACTAAGTGTATATGCAAATAAATGGTAATAAATGTACAGTCTGAAACGTGAATCGATTGCTACAAATATTAGCTCATATGTCTCCAAAACAAGTTTACACAAAGTAGTTGCTACTTGACCTTTTTTTTGATGTTTAAGAACATCTTACATATTTTTACAGGTCTCACCTTCTCCAGGAAGCATGTCACGGTCATAGACACAGAGCCGGTAACCATACTGGGTCTCCAGAACGTTCAGCAGCAATTCTCTCTCATCCTCAGTCAACGCTTCCTCACTGCAGGTCTGATAGTATGAGATGTAGGCATCATATTGCTTGCCATCTGAAACATGGTCGATATGTGGTGTTACTGTAGCAGAGGTGTCTGCTCCCAGTTCCTAACACACAAGGGCCACACAGCTATTCTTAACTCAGAAAATCCACAGTGAATAATTCATGAGCAAACTTCACAAAAACTCACTCAGTCCGCAGGATACGTGGATGGAAAAAGTCGGTTACGTAAGAACCATTTTTGAGACTTGGTAACTTTCAGAAATTTTATGAATTCCTTCATTGGAATACATGAGGACTGAGTCTTGATAAGGAATCCTGACTTTGCCAAAAATGGACTGAGTGATTCTTGGAAATTTGCCCTTCATTCCATCATTTGACTTTCAAACATCCCACACATTTCACGTGTTCACGCATCAGTCCGAGTTTCAGTTCTCCTCGAATTAAATTCCTGGTAGAGAGTACAACGAGCTGGATTTACTGCCCCCAGTACACATGAAAGGTTATGTCTGCTGTCCACTTGAAAGACTCAATAAGTCTCACCTGTCGGACGGCATTGATTACGCTGAATGTCACGGAAGAACAGCACAATGTCGATCCTTAGCTTGTAGTACACAATGATAACTACCACAACCATGAAGGCGGAGACAGCCACGATTGCTAGGCCAACACTTGGGATGGACTTAGATGCGACTGTAAAACAGTAACAGAACAGAACAATCACACAGTCTCCCCACACACTGCACAAAAAGGAAACGCATCTCTAAATAAATCATTAAGAGACATAACCGACACTGCAGTCAGAAATAAGCATCATGCCGGACAGAAGATGGTGTTTCAATGCCAGATTACTCTCGCTTTCATAAATGCCAAGAAATGCTACAGTTCAGCTTACCAGAGAAGCTTGTTTTCAGTCTAGCATAATTAAAAACAAAACTACTTTAAAATCCAGTACATATAACTAGTCTATATTTATATAATGATATTTAATAGCAACTCTGTACTACTGCTTCTAATTTGATCTTAAATTTTTAGCTTTTAGCTGAAGTCTCTTCATCTAATTTTGAAAATAACAGTGAATTACAACCTAAATACTAAGAAAAAGGTATTCTTTGAATGTAATGACGATTCTACGTCTGAAACACAGCAATATGGTGACAGCAACTGTTTTTTTAATAACTGTTTAAATTTTCTATTAGCATAGGAATATTAAAAGAAACACCTCAGCTTGGTGAAAAGTGACCATGCATTAGCACTGAGTCAGGAAGAAGAACAATAACAACCCAGGACAGACATGCAAACAGCAGTTCAGACCCCTACCTTTCTGCTTCAGTGTAACGGAAACGTTAATCAGTTCCGATAATGTAGATTCTAGTTTGCAGGTAAATGCAGTGTCAAGGTGGTCTTTTGAGACATTTTTCACTACCAGCCATGCGATCATCTGATCGCCCTTTTGGTCCCTTTGCTTCTGACTGAGGAAAAGCATAGATGGTTAAGCAGGTCTTACACTCTGAAGATGCTGAATGTCAGCAAAATTTGGTTCTGTTTTTTGTTGTTTTATCACATGACAAAAGGTGGTTTTGTTGTGAGAAACCTATGATGCTCACATAGTGCTGTTGAAGTAAACGGTCGTGTTCGGATCCTTAGGAATATTTGAAGATCCATTAATCCAATGGAGCTCCATATAATCTGTTTCAGAATGATGGTCCAGAACCGCCAAACACATTATCTCAACCTTCTGACCTGTATAATCACATAAAAACAACAGAATTTACAGCATATCATTTCATTCTCTGTTTTCATCATTGTAAATAAAGACGGTACCGTATATGTATTCGAACATATTTGTGTATTAATTTTTTTGTTGTTAACCGATGGTTTATCTCTGCTTTCATATAAATGTGTTGATCTAGGCTTATTGTACAATAGTCTCCCCTACTGACTTTTTGCACATTTTATTTCCCCTACTCCTCCTGGAGGGTGCTGCCTGGAGACCTCAATCTATCAAGATTTCCAGCACACCCTGCTACATGTGACGTCGCCACTACCAGTGACGTCCCTGCATCGTGCCGTTCTGCCTGTCTCATCTTCCATGTATGTTCCGCTGCCTTACTTCTGGTTGCATGGCGATAGGAGGGAGAGTCGGCACCAGCTTGTCATCACCTCCCTGCTCCCCGGCTGTTTCTCAAATCTTATGATTTGGACAGTGTGACTTGGCACTTAACCATCTCTCCTATTTGACTCTCCCTTCCAGCCCCTGGAGGATGGGCTCCCCCTTTCAGTCTGGTTTGGGTTAGGGCTTCCTCTGCTGCCCCCTAGAGGATGGGCTCCCCCTTTCAGTCTGGTTTGGGTTAGGGCTTCCTCTGCCGACCCCTGGAGGTTGGGCTCCCCCTTTGAGTCTGGTCCCTCCTAAGGTTTCGTCCTTCTTGGGAGTTTTTTCTTGCCACTGTCGACTTTGGCTTACTCACTGGGGGCTTTGGGTGGGGATGCTGTAAAGCGCTTTGAGACGATGTAATGTCGTAATAATGCACTATATAAAAATAAATTTGTTGTTGTTGTACAAATATTGTACACACTGGGGAAATACTCAGATTATGCACTTTAATCAATGTACCATTCATGTTTCTTAATGTGGGTATATAGGTATATGAAGAAATAAGATCCATTTGGACAATTTCCAAACACCTTTCCTCTTACCCAGATCCACACCGATGATTTCATTGGATTGTGGTTTTATAATTTTGGGCTGAAGAGGATCCCGAAATCCTGTCAAAAGTTACATCACAAATCAGTGTTTTACCTGAACAAATCATGCCTCATGTATGTAAGGACAAAAAAGCCATCAATTTCAAGAACAGCTTGGCTTTTTCATTCATTCATTCATTCATTCTTTCATTCATTTAATTTTTATACAAGAAATACCATTTTTTTTAACAACTGGTTTCGTTTTAGACACAACGAACTGCAAAAATATAACGCGAAGTTAACTGAGCAAATTCAGCATTTCTTCATTTACAATTTTAATTTACCTGTTACTAATAAGTAGTGTGTTTCAGAAGTTTTGTACGACAGCCCCTTGTATTTGCAGAAGTGTTTAGACCTGTAGACCCCATCATCACTTTTAGAAACCATATCAAAGTGAATTGTTTTATTAGACGAAATATATATTTCATGGCAACTGTCAGAAACCTAACAATAGAAAAGGGAAAAAAATGTAGTATGATTAAAACTAGTCAAACAACTATTTTCTTGAGGTAGAATGTTCTAAAGTATATTCTGCATCAATTTTGAAAAGATATTAGACACGTTTTCAAAAATACACAACATATATGGCATTGAGAAAAGAAGCAGAGTCTGTACCTTGAACCAAGTGGTGGTCAAATCACAGAGAGATTGGCCATTGAGAAAATTGTTTTCAATGACATACGATTTCTTCTCATGAGAATATTTATCATAGAGAGTGTCATTCGTATAACATTCACTGTACACTGTCAAATTAATCGAGGCATGCTTAACTCCATTTCTTCAACAGAAAAAAAACATCAGTTAATGCATGCAGGAGACATTGTGAAGTATCTGTACAAATTGCCTTGAGACACGTAAGCTAAGCCAAACCAGAGATGTACCTGGTCACCACTCATGCTGCCAGAACAGTGAAAAATGAGTACAGGAAAGCTGACTGTTTATCTAGCCATTATTCACAATGCTAGTTATGTGAAACAATTGCAAGTCTACATCCAAATCCAGAACACAAGAAGAGCAAAATATGTTGCCTGTCTTGGTGAGTTAGAACTCCATGCGTGGGATCAGAAGGTCACAGGTTCAAATCCCATGGCTAGCAGTCTGGCTTTATTATTGGGCACTTAACACCATAAAGCTTCTGGGGTGATTGATCCAACTCCCTCAATTACACATTGCTTTGGGTAAAACTAAATTAATGTAAATTACTGTAATGTGAATGTGCTGAACCAGCAAATGACAGCATTTACTTCATCTCTCCGCCGCATAGAACGATACAATCTGGTCCTGGTCAGGTTGTGTGCTACTTGTTTAGCTACCTTATCATGCAGGATTACGTAGCATAATCAGCATACATACTGTTAGATCACTCACTTCTCCATGCAGGTGTACATTCCGCTGTCATTCTTTAATACTTTCATCATAAACAGCCATTCTTTCTGTTTGACCTGTGGTCTCCCGACCTCTTCTATCAGTTCCTGGAGCCCCAGGGAGGAATTCTTTCTCCAGACCAAGGGAGAAGACTTTAGGGGACATCTAAGAGCCGCTATTTCCCCCTCCTGGACAAACACAGAAGGAACTCCAGAGGAAAGTCCAAAAGGAATTTCAGAACGCCGATACATCCGCTCAGAGCAGGAAAAAAAGCCCCCGCAGTCTGTCTGTGCCTCAGAAGCGCAGGTCTCTATAAAAGGACAACAAGATGTTTATATCAATTATTTTATTGTGCTTGACTCTCAAATAAATATAATTATTTGTAGTCCAACTGCTAAGGCTAAGGCAGTATAGGACACAAAGCTGGAACGGATCCTGGAAAGGACGCCAGTTCAGTACCGGTCGTAGCCGATGTGGGCCAAGGTGAAAATGGTAACCCTTCAGATGTTGGCACCCTAGGCGGCCACCTATTGTTCTGACTGGCCCTGTGCCTCGCGAGGCATGCACATGCACACACATAACGAACGCACTCATGCATGCACATACACACGCATAACGAACGCACGCACGCAGACACATGCACAACGAACGCCCTCATGCATGCACACACACATGCATAACGAACGCACTCATGCATGCACATTCACACGCATAACGAAAGCACTCATGCATGCACATACACACGCATAACGAACGCACTCATGCATGCACGCACATGCACAACGAACGCACTCATGCATGCACACACACGCATAACGAACGCACTCATGCATGCACATTCACACGCATAACGAACGCACTCATGCATGCACATACACACGCATAACGAACACACGCATGCATGCACAACGAACGCACTCATGCATGTACACACGCATAACGAAGGCACGCACGCACATAAACACACATAACGCATGCACATACACACCCATAACAAACGCACGCTTGCACGCACATACACATGCATAGCGAACACGCGCATGCATGCACGCACATATACACACATAACGAACGCATGCATGCACAAACGCACGCATCTACACACGCATAATGCACACATGCATATATATACTCGCATAATGAACGCACGCATGCACATACACACGCATAAGGAACGCATGCATGCACGCACACATGCATAACGCACGCATGCATGCACACACGCATAACGAACGCACACATGCACATATACACGCATAACGAACGCACGCATGCACATACACACGCATAACGAACGCACGCATGCACATACACACGCATAACGAACGCACACATGCACATACACACGCATAATGAACGCACGCATGATCTCTAAGTTGCCCATTAAGTTGTCCAAATTTCATTAGCAGGTTCTCTTATACTGGAAATTGATATTCAACCATAATTTTACTCCACACAGCTCTTGAATATGGAATAATAGATATATCTTGTTTTTAAAAAAATCCTTGTGACTGGGGCTACAAGAAAGATTCCTGGTCTTAGAGGAATGTCTTATGAGGAAAGGTTAGCTGAGCTGAATCTGTTTAGCCTCGAGCAATGGAGACTAAGGGGGGGACATGATCCAGGTATATAAGGTTCAGACAGGTTGGGATGCTGTTCAGCCAAATGGCTACTTCAATATTAGGTGGAAATTAGCGGGAGAACATTTAAAAATTAATTTGATAAAGCACACAGCACACACGCTTTACACAGCGTGTAGTTAGAGTATAGAATAGTCTTCCTGCTAGTGTAGTGCAAACTAAAACTATGGGTTCCTTTAAATCAGAGCTAGATAAGATTTTAACAACTCTGAGCTATTACAGTAGCTAAGTTCTCCCCAAATGAGCTTGATGGGCCGAACGGCCTCCTCTTGTTTGTAAATTTCTTATGTTCTGGGTTGAGAAAGATATTTGGTCTTTATTACATCTGTCGGGTGAAGGAGGTAATCTTTTAGAGTGTGATGTTTTTATGGACAAATTCAATTTGGAGCGTATTGAGAAACAATATACAAAATATATGTAAAGTAGTTATTAAGGCAATCCAACAAGGAACGCTGAATATGGTTAAAGGGACGATGCTTTATAACACATCAGTCCCATGCTCTATATTGATGAACTTGACTTTAAATAGAAAAAAATGCACAAAGTTTTAAGAAATACTCTTACCTCTATGTCATTCCCTCTTCCATTGAAAAGAAAAAAAATGATTACCCTGAGGAGCTGAAGTTAAAAATTAGATCCAGATACCTCACTCTCCTCATTGATTTTTTTTGTTCATTATTTATGCTCAGTTATGCGGCGTAATATTATACTCGAGGGATTTGGAAGCTATATTGCGTTGTTCAATAGAGTTCTTTAAGAAAAAAAAAATAAAAAAGGAAAAGGAACGCACGCGCACACGCCCGCGTCTATGCACACGCATAACGAACGCACACACACACACACCAGCTAGACCAGTGGTTCTAGACCCTAGACCAGCTAGACCCTCTTGTGACTTTGGGCTACAGGAGGAAACCAACGCGAAACAGGGGCAGTATAACGGGATTCAATTTCCTGTCCCCGGAGGTGTGAGACAACAGTTATTAACTGTCACTTTTTATTTCTTCTTCTTTTAAACAAACCCCGCCGAAAACACTGACAGGTCATTTTCTTTTAAAATACCTTTAAACAGATATATGGCCAACAGCAGCATCTTCCACTTCATGTTTAACGAGACCTGTCTAAAAAATAAAATAATTAACAACACAGGATTACAACAAAGTGACTGATCACACTCAGATGACCCGATAAACGTACCTTAATTTCTATTTATTTCCAAAATACTTTTATAAACTCCGCGTTGATAAGTCAGTGTATTTGAATTATTTCGCAAATTTAAAGCTGAACTAATAGCGTACAGGTGACGAGCAAATTACAATCTAATAAATACAAAACAAATACTTTATAGACCTACCTTCATAAGAAGAGGAATGAGATGATTCTATGGGAGTTTATGAAATAGAATGACAGTTTCGTTTTCTTCTCGTTTCTCTTCCGAGTGCTGAAAAAGCTGACGCATGTTGACGGGAAGTCCCCTTTCGCCTACTTACCGAAAAAAGCTGCACTTTTTTTGCCTAAACATTAAGACTTGATGTTGACCCTGGTTTGGTTCAGAGCGACCGCTTTAACAATTGTGACATTCCGCATTCTTTTAACTTACTATACTGTGGCATTTTTACATTATTTTTTCAGTTACATATTTGCGGAAGACTGCAGACATAAAATACGCATCCACGTATAAAAAGAAGATTTATTTGGCAACAGAGTACAAGGACTGCTAATTTATCTTAATTCATTCTTAATTTTCTAACTAATCCAGGTTTGTATACCGTTTATCAACAATGCTTTTGACTTAATGTCCTCCATAACACTACAGTAATATCAATTTAAAAAACAGAAGACAGTAAAAGCTAGTTTGACAGGAGAATTCTTTCTTCTCTCTTTGATAAAAAGAACAAATAATTCTATAACAAAAATACAATTTCAAATACAGTTTTGGCAAGAGGCAGTTATGAAGTGCGGCTCTGTCTATTAAAAATACAGTTAGGCCTGTAACGTAGGTTGTTGGTTATGTATTCCCGTTTTTTGTTTTATATCAAAAGCATTTCTATTTTCTTTATTCATTAAAGCTAGTGCACTGATATGTTCAACACAAGTATTACCAATAATACAAGAATATTAAACGACACGTCATATTTTTTAGACACACAAAAGGCTAAAAATTTTATATCTTTCTTAAAATTCACGAAGTGGTCTTTAAAAAAATAAAAACTACAGGACCCTCAGAAATGCACTCTTCTCAAATTTATTAACTTTAACCGCATCATTCGTAATGTTTGATGGGCTTTTTCTACGTTACACATGAGAAAAGATACTAAAATAGACCGATATTTACCACAAACAGCGAGCGATAAAAGATGGTCTAATTGTGAAATTTATAGGTATGTAGGGGGTATGATTCTGCTTTGAAAAGAACCTTTAATACTGAGAGAATTTGTTGTCGGTCCTGAGTATTTCCCACAATCAGGTCAGGTCCAGCAACCTGCCATTAATTTTTTTAAGAAAGCACAGATGTTGTAAACATTGAAAAAAAAAAAATACTGTCATATCAAAACATAGGTTAATGGCATTTTCTTTACACTTTTTAACCTAAATGTAATCTACGTCCATAGTTCAGTTGAGAAACAGCTCTACTACTATGAATTTTGGCAATTTAAGTCCTCGAGGAATGTGAGGATATTTGAACTTATATGCCAATATTGACACAACATAATTATTATTGCACAATATTACAAACATTACAAATATCAACAGACATTATACAAATGTAAATTTAAAAAGTTCTTTCTTATCATCGACTGGTTTTGGAAAGTTACCACAGAAGCAAGCAATATTGTACAAAGCGATGTTTAGTAAAACAACAGGCAGACACATATTCAACTTCAACATTAGTTTTGATTTCGATTGTATATGTGTAGCACAAAACTACAAGACTGAACTTTTCAACTTGTTTTCATAATAGTGACACTATTCATGGAAGTCCATAACGGTCTGTTAATCACACATTTTGGTCTTTGTTTTTAATGCCTCTTTCTAACTTATACCCAGTTGTAGTAGACATGTGTGACATCACTGTGCAAATTTTGCTACCATAACTTAGACAGCTATATGGTAAGTGAGGCAAATGAATAGGTGTACTACAGTCACTGGCTTTGGCAGACAGGGTATATCCACTGGATTCACTGCAATAAACCATCTCAATGCCCCACATGTCAAAATCACTGACAAAAAACGTCAATCTTCATCAGACACTACTGAACAGTTGACTGATTGAGTCAGATATAAAAGCTTTCTGCTCGCCCTCATGATGGTTTCTCTGTAACGTGTTATATTTAACACCTTTTCCAGCTGTGCTAACACTGTTTCACGATACACTAAGATCATGCGACTCCGGTGCACTTTGACATGAAAACTGCGAATAGTTACTTCATGACTATGTGCCAGTCCTAATATCTATGGAAACACAAAAGACTGCTAGAGGGCTGAATGTTCCCTGAGTCATAACATTCAGACACTTTAGACACGATTCCAACACCCTCAGTTTGAAAGGTAAACACTGCAGCACACTGCAGCTCCAATTCTGAATATAAAACACAGTTTTTGTTTGAGAAGAGAAAAAAATATATATTTTGGTCAATGTGGGTAGATATAGGTTTTTCATAAAGAATGTAAATATACTTCCTAAGCATCATTTTATAGTTACCCTTTTTATGTAACTTGTTTTTTCAAAGCACATTCTTTGTGCAGTCTGCTTCAGGTCTTATCTTTAGAGAAGTTGCAATTCAGGACCTCAGGGACACAAGAACCTCCCCCCACCCCAAATATGGCAAAACAGGGACTCAGACACATGGAAACCCAGTGTGGACAGGAAACAGAAGAACATCCTCATGCAGCTCTCAGTCTCAGTCCAGTTCATCGTGATCTACAGCATCTGGCAATTCACCTCCCATCTTCCCAACTAAGAAGCCTCCATCACGCTCTTTTTGACAGCGAACGCTGTCTTTCCTTGTCCTTGCATGGTGAATGCCAACATGGCCACACGACACAGCGCAAGTCCAGCTGATGAAACATTTAAAACTGATACCACTTCTTGTCCTTGCATTTCAACATCAGCTGTGGACGAGAAGGACAGCGCAGCATGAGCAAAGTGGACTACCCTGGGACTGTGCCATAGTGACCGCGCCATGGCGACGGTGTCTTGGTGATGGTACCTCATGGGCGTGCTTGGAGAAGGTCTCAGCACTTGACATCATGTGGGAGGTTCGCTCCTCCAGCTCTCCCAGGCGCTGCCCTCTCTCATCCAGAGCCAGCCGGGCCTTCGCCAGCTCCCCCACTACTCCCCCAGCGCCTCCCCTCAGGATCTCCACACTCGCTTGGCCAGGGATGTGTTGGGCTAAGCTGCGTGATGCCTTCCCTGCTGCAGCCTCCCCGACTAGTGGAACAGAGCATTTGTGTGGCCTAACCTGGCGCTTATTTACGGGTTTAGTGTTTTTCTTTGGGTTCTCTGGTTTTATGGAGGCCTTATGGGTTTATTTATGGCTTAATATGAGTTTATATGAGGAAGGTAATAATTAGATTCCATAGGATAGCAAAGCAAATCTCTTATCCCTGAGGCTAACTGGTAAAAGAGGTGAAGATATAATGTAAGAAAAATTTTATTTAAGAAAATAGGTTTTATATTATATACATGTGTTTCGTAATAAGCAGGTCCCACTTGCCCATGATGGGATGCTTACTTACACAGCTCCTCCCTGTCCAAAGTCTGGACACTGCTCCCGAAGAAGCCCTTGAGGAAGCCACGGTTCTGCACCTCTGGGGTCTCCAGTGGGATAAACAATTCACCCAGCAGTTCCTATAGTCCACGGAGGAGAGATGGAGACAAAGGTTCAGTGGTGAGTTGTGGAAGATACAGGGACATAGGTCAACAGGTGAGTCACATATCACAGAAGGATATAGGTCAACAGGGCCATCGCAGGGCGCACACACACACCATTCACTCACACATGCACACCTACGGGCAATGTAGTAACTCCAATTAGCCTCAGCATGTTCTTGGACTGTGGGGGGAAACCGGAGTACCCGGAGGAAACCCCACGACGA
>JAODJX010000001.1:45214479-45238852 GCA_026776945.1 Isichthys henryi
GGGAAACCGGAGTACCCGGAGGAAACCCCACGACGACATGGGGAGAACATGCAAACTCCACACGCATGTAACCCAGGTAGAAACTTGAGCCTGGGTCCCAGAGGTGTGAGGCAACAGTGCTAACCACTGCACCACCATGCCGCCCGCCCTATGCAGATGTCAGCAATTAAATGTTTTTCCTACGACATTAAAAGATTTAAAATATATAATACATCATTCCACTGTGTACATTCATGTTCCCATACAATAAACGGTCACATGATATAGTTTATTTCCTGCTAAAATAATTCGGTATATACTTTTTGGTATATTAAATAATCCATATAGATACTTAACTGAAGCATAAAATCCCAAGAAATGGGTTTAAAACTGATGTAGGTATATGTAACATTGGTTAGGAGCCTGAACTGATGATGTCATCGCATGACACTGTCAGCAGGTGGCAGTAGAGCAGCAGTATTTTCTTCTCTTATTGTGTCTGGATTGCAGCTGATTGTAAGGAAATGTGCTGCATTATGGTTGGAATGATCTGATAAGGGCTTTGGAGATAGACGCCTGGCGTTCTCGGAGGATGAGGCTGCTCTGATTTTGTGCTTATTAAAATCCGGTATCCAGTGCTTTGTCTTTAGATTAAGTTCTGAATTGCCCAATTGAAAACGAGTATACATGCTCGGAATGGTTCATAATATAAAAAATAGTCCATGCATATTTCCAATCATGTATCTTGAGTAAGGTTCCAAGGTTTAAAAATAATAAACTAAAATCAATAAAAATAGAAGCGCCCTTTTTTAAAGCAAAATGAAGGTAATGGGCCCTATTAGTGTAAGTGTTTGTTTTACGAATCTTTTTAGGTGCTCACTGTACAGCTAAAACCAGACAAGTAAATGCAGTCCATCTTCTGCTTTTATAACTGGCTACTACTTTTGACTCAGTTCTCGATGAGGCACATGCACAGCCGAGAATCCGTACAGGCACACACTGGACAGCTAAAACCAGACAAGTAAATGCAGTCCATCTTCTGCTTTTATAACTGGCTCCTACTTTTGACTCAGTTCTCGATGAGGCACATGCACAGCCGAGAATCCGTACAGGCACACACTGGACAACTCAAACCAGGCATGGCCATGCAGCCCAGTACCTGGTTTACAAACAGCTCTTAGTTTTGAGGTATGATAAGAGAGGCATCTCTGACCTGCAGGTTGTCACAAATCTCCTGGCTGTAGGTGATCCGTTGGATCTCGGTAGGGGAATCCAGGTAGAGTGCCTGGCCGCCGGCAAAGCAGAATGTGCGGGCGATGCGGGTGTCCGTCAGGGGTAGATAGCTGCCATCCAGCAAGGGTCTCAGACTCGGCAAGCTACCAAAGCAGAACAGATATGTCACGAAAGGCATAAAGAGTACCTACTTCGGTAATCAACAGAGATGGAAAGTTCAGGTCCGGGAAGTAAAAATCCAGACCAAGGTTTTGCTTCAACCAACCACTTGAGCACAAAGAGTCACAGTCACAGAGAACTCAACTGGTGGGCTGAAACAGAACCTTGGTCTGAATTTATACTTTCCGGACCTGAACTTTCCACTTCTGGTAATTAAATATTAGCTGTGTAAGACAAATTAACCATATCAGCAATAATATGTATTTGTTATAATATAAAAATAATAATTATCAGGAACCATCAGAAGTATTAATTCCATTGTATGTTAACTGTTACTTCTAATCAACTATGAATCTACTACAACGGGCATGTATCAGTATTACTGAATACCACAGTATTTCCATTCAAAATTACCCCCCAACCCCCAATTTGTAGATTTATTGGGTTAATGCCAGAATAGTGGTTTTTTTTTTTTTTTTTAACACCATCAGAATACAATATACCCTGATGTAATGTCTGGACAGTAGGATGGTATAAAAACAGCAGAATGACAGATTTACGGGACATTGCTTGTCATTTGTGGGTGTCATGGGAACCGCTCTCAATTTGCGGGAGATTCCTGGAGCGTCTGAGGCGGGATGTCTGCTACTGCTATACAGCTCTTGATTATTAACAAAAAATTTACATAAGAGATATTAAACAGTTCTACAGCAGAAATTGAACGTCTTGTTAATTTCCAGCACTTTCAAACAGATACAAAACCCTCTCTTGTGCTATCTGTTGGTCAGTTTGCTGGCAGTTTGTCCCGAGCCAGCAGCTGACTGACACACCACAGAACAGTGGTGAGTGACAGAATTCAGCTGGTGTCACCTGAGGGTCATGATGTGGCCGTTGGCGCAGAAGCAGGCCAGACAGACGCTGTTGCAGATGGACACCACGTCGGCACACAGCACAAAAGATGATTCGGTGATGCTGTGGGCATGCAGACAGGTCTGCGCTGGCATCAGGAACACTTTAGCCTGCTTCTCCGTGCATACCACGACAAGGTGGCCGTCGCCAGGTACTTCCTGTGAGGACGAACGGGAAACGGCCAGCTTGCACCTACGGCTGCGCTCAGGATTCTCCTGGAGGTGAGGGTCTTGCCACACTTCGTATGGGGTGTTGATTAGGCTACCATTAAAGTCCAGAGATGCAAACTTCAGAACTGAACCTTTGACCATTAGCACAGTGCCTGAGAGACAGAGAGAGAGGGTGGGACAGAGAGAGAGAGACAGAAGCCTTTTAAGAAGGAACCTGAGTAAGAGACGGAACCCTATTGGGACAGAACCTGAGCCAGAAACAGAACTCTATTAGGACGGAACCTGATCCAGACACAGAATGTTTTTAGGACAGAATCTAAGCCTAAGACAGAACCCTATTAGGTCAAAACCTGAACCAAAGATAGAATCCTATTAGAACAGAAATTCAGTCAGTGAGAGACACCTATCAGGACAGAACCCAATTGGGGCTCACTTACCACTAGGCGACATAGTGACAGAGTCCTGTTGGTTCTCCTGGGTTCCCGCAGATGCTGACACTGCCAGGACCAGCACCACACCGAGGCTGGTGCCCACCCACAGGCTGGGTGAGGGGGCAGCATCTGTCTTGCGGGCAAACGACTCCATGAAGTGCAGTGCGGTGACGGATTCCTTGGCCTCTCGGTCCACGCTTGAGATGCTAGAACTCCGGGAGCGACTGAAGGAGCTCTCACGAGATTCTGCAGAATGGCAGGGCATGACAGTCAGAGTGTATATGTGCGTGTGTGTGTAGAGAGAGACAGAGAGAGAGACAGACAGAAAGCTGGAGATTGATGTCATTCACAAACAACTGAACAGCACCATCATTCAGCCGCACACACTAATGGTCATAAATGCATTAAAATTTATCAGGAAAATAAATAAGCAAGCAAAAAGTTACAAATACATATATTTGTGGTCCTCTAACCCTAACCCTTGAAGTCCGTTATAACTGGATTTTACTGTATGTCGCAATGGTGGAGAAAAGCATATGGAGTTTCATTACAGATGTACAATGATGAGAAAGATTTGGTTAATAAATGTATTCTATTCTATAGGCAATATACAGATGCCTGCTCCATGTGTTTGGACTTCAGGAGGAAACTGGAATAGCTGGAGGAAACACACACAGCACAGGAAGACGGTGTAGGATTCAAATCCCCAACCCAGGGGGTGTGAGGCATCACTGCTACCTACTAAGGTCGCATGCCACCCTAATACATAAATATATAGAAGAATTTTACATATCTGCAATTGTGCAAACGCACATCCGCATGCACCTGGACATAAGCTGTTCAGACAAACAAATAAGTCTGTTTCAGTCTGAACATAACAATAAACAGTAAAACACTGGCTGTCATGTGATCGAAAGTGGGTGGGGCTAACCCAAAAAGCCACACCCCCTCACCTCTCTCACTCCAGGAATAGGCGGTGCCGTGGTGCTCGTCGTGTGAATACATACTGACTCCGTGAAGCTGCTGAAGCATGGCTCGTCGGGATGCATACCCTGTTTCACCAGATAGACGGCCAGACAGAACCCAACAATTACAAAAAAGACATACAGGCAGGCAGTGCTCATCATTTACAGACATGGGGAAGATACTGGAGGCAAACTTCATGATACACAAGTGAAGGAACTCAAAGTATGAGCCTTGGTAATTCCTCAGGGTAATATCTCACTTGGAGTAACGTTTCAGTCTGAGTAATGCAACTCACTCTCAAAGAAACACAACTCTCAACACAACACTCTGAGTAATTCCTCGCATCTTCCATCCTACCATCTACTCGGTTCCCCTGCTGAAATCTAACCTTCAATTATGTGTGATCCTGCTGGGAAATTTTAATAAATTAATATACACAGAGAGACACACAAAGCAAAAGGAGATAATGTAGACCCCCCCTTCCCCTAATTTAAAATAGATGATTGAAAAGTATTGTTTTGATCTAACAGGCCGCTAGGTCAACTTTGAGTGAACCGGTACGGAAGATGTAGAAATTTAGATGCTGAAATCTCCACAAACCCCCGTCGGAGACAGATAATAAATCAAACTTCTACATACTCATCCCTAAGTTAGCACAACTCTCCAGAGTCAGAGGAATCATGGAGGTATTTATTTCTCATTCCTGCGCTATCAGCAGGTAACAGTATGTTCATAAAGAAAGGCAATCAAAGGCGGTGATGTTAGCCCAGGGAGCTACATTGCTTTGGCTGGTACTGCATCCTGGTAACACCTCTTCTATGAGGGTTTTTTTCTCCGGATTTGAACACACGTGCCAGTTTTGGTACAGCCTCCACCAGTGTAAGACTTCATATCTATTCTTTTCCATTGCAGAAAGTATGATGTACGATGGTCATTAATCAATCACAGAATGCCAGTCAGTCACAGAATGCCAACTAAGTCACAGAATGCCAGTCAGTCACAGAATGCAAACTCAGTCACAGAATGACAACTACAGTAAGTCACAGAATGCCAGTCAGTCACAGAATGCCAACTCAGTCACAGAATGCCAGTCAGTCACAGAATGCAAACTCAGTCATAGAATGCCAGTCAGTCACAGAATGTCAACTCAGTCACAGAATGCCAGTCAGTCACAGAATGCCAACTAAGTCACAGAATGCCAGTCAGTCACAGAATGCCAACTCAGTCACAGAATGCCAGTCAGTCACAGAATGCCAACTAAGTCACAGAATGCCAGTCAGTCACAGAATGCCAACTAAGTCACAGAATGCCAGTCAGTCACAGAATGCGAAACACTCCTGATGTTTCCTGCTCCTGTCTATGGCTGAAATCTTCACTCTTTATCCGCCAGTTGCTAGTAAAAACAACTTGGTATGGCTTAACATTGTAAAAAGGACATTTGATCTCCCTTTAATTAAGCAGCAAGGAATAAAAAACTCATTCAAGACCTAGAAAGATAAGATAACCACAGACAAGGTCTTTGGAGGCAATTTGGACCCTGTAATCTCAGACTATGCTATTTTAATAATCGCCACGTTCAGTGGATGGAGGAAAGATGTGGAAAATCTTAAATCAAATCTTAACAAATCACAACCCCTGTGTCAAACAGGCTTATGTAGACTGTGTGTCAGTATAGGTATTACTATTATTATTATAGGTGCCACTTTCAATGAAATAAATTGAAATTATATATATAATATGTGGCTGTGACTCTTTATGCTCAATTGGTTGGTAGAAACAAAATCCTGGTCTAGATTCATAGCTTCTCAACTTGAAATGCCGCACACTATTAGTGTACACATGTGTGTGTTTCCTATAGCATGTGACCATTTCTGCATGTTCAGACCCACGAACCTTCTGAGTGGGACACAGGCAGGGAGATTTCCATGCATGCGGCAGACTGAGCCTTGCGAAAGGGCGGCCGGCCCGGTCCCCGGCGACCCAGCCTGACTGGCTCAGGGCCCGTGGTTCCTGTCGCGCATGAGAGCTTCCCGGAGAGCTTCGCTGAGGCCATGGGCTGGCCAGCGGTGCTAGAGCACTGGCCATTCACATGATCTGCAAACAGTGCCAATGTGTTAAACCAATGCGTTCTAGGCGCAAAGACTTGCACACTCTTGCAAACAGGGCTAGCAGGGTGCAGCAGCAAAGAGACAGGCAGGTACTCACACAAGGGAAAAGGCTTAACTGAAAATATGAGTAGTCTAGGATAAATCAGACCCAAAGCGACGGGAAGTGTGATCCAAACAGGTTAGAAGATCAAAGGGGAAATGGATCAGTCCCAGGGCTGGAGCCCAGGTTACTACATCACTGTATCACATTTGGTGTCAGTCTCCAGCCATCGTGAACCTGCTAAAGCCACCTGTGATGAGCAAATGAATGTTCCTCTGTACCATCTGCTCTGCTACACTTTCGCTTACAGGTACCATCTGTGTTTACACTCGTGTTCGATTCCATTCGTTCGACTGTGCTTTTCCTCAGCAGTTCCACTGTACTCTTGCACAGAACAGCAGAACCGTATGACCCTACAGTGTGGTATTTGGAAGCACTCACACGCTAACTTTTAACACTATACCAGGGATGTAAGGTACTGTGCAGAAGTCTTAGGCAGTGAAAGAAAAAGATGTTTAAATGATCTTCCTCTTGGTGGAAAAACTATGATGTCCTGTATGTCAGAGTGGGTCAGCTTAGCCGTTTCAAAACCTCTCCTAAAGTCACCCCAGTATCTGCAGCAACCATCTGATGTGTCCATGAATTTTTTTTGACTTGATCACTAGCGTGCCATTTTCAGTTAATCAAAAGCTCACCGGGTTCTTTAACAAATTAAATAAATGGATTAGCTGGTGATGAAATTTAATAAATATATGGAATGGCTGGGGTGCCCCTGAGCAGAGGTTTGGGACCTGAAGCGATGCTCATGTAGGCATCCAACAAGAGATCAGCAACTTTTTGGAAAACATATGAAATTCTTGTTTATTTTTTAGCATAAAAAAAACTTATTTTTAAGGTTAAATTGTTTTTCTGAGCAAATATACTAACCAGATAAATTCCTTTAAAACATTTTCTTTGACTGCCCTGAACTGCCCTGCACTCCCCAGTACCGTTCATTACAATGGTTGTTCTTCCTGTTAATAATTGGTTTAAGCCAGATATTATTCTCCTCTGCTTTCTGGGACTAGAAGGATCAACTACTGATCTTCATTTTTTTTTGCAGCAACAGTTTGGGTCAGAGCAACATTTCATCAGCCAAACCTTTTTCTCTGTATACAGAGGGCCGTCCCAGACAATTAACATCATTAATTATGGTCTTAAACATTTCACAGAGGTGATAAACACAGCACATCCAGGAAACACGTGACAGGAAAGGCTGAAATATGGTGATAAGAGTGTGTCACAGCCCAGGTGAAGAGAAGTCAAGTATGGCGATGCAGTGAGATTTGGATGTGCGCCCGGAAGCCGAAGATGGGAGCGGCCCATTTATGAGCATGGAATACGGTGTAGCCTTGGAAACGCATTATTGTAAATAAAACATTCATTAAATGAAAAATGTCACACGGTATCCATTCGTGCTTTATGATGCTGAGAGTGAGAGAGTCTTGCTAGAGCAGAAGGCAGAAAACAAGTTCAGAGCATCAAGAAAGGAGGCCAGTAGAATGAGAGCGTGTGAAATGACACGTGAGAACCGCTGGCTTCCCCCTACCGTACCAAGATCGGGCTTAAGATCAGTCGGCAGACTTAACTTTCTGCCTGGCCCCTTAACTGGAATGAAACAAATAGGACAGAATGTTAATTGTAACAAAGAGCTGAAACACTGCAGAAGTGAAGCCTGCAAAAAAAGGACCGACTGTGCAGGTTAACGGCTCCCAACCTCTGGTCAGTGCACACATGTAGCACTGCAGACTGACACTACAGACTGTGCACACATGTAGCATTGCAGACTGACACTACAGACTATGCACAAATGTAGCACTGCAGACTGACACTACAGATTGTGCACACATGTAGCACTGCAGACCTACACTACACACTGTGCACACATGTTACACTGCAGATTGACACTACACACATGTACTGTAACACTGCTGACTGCCACTACACATTGTCGACATTTTACACTGCAGATTGACCCTACAGACCGTACAAACATTTTACACTGCAGACAGACACTATATCTGACAAAGTTTATTGGTGAAGAAAGACATTCTCTTTAACTGAAGACTTGATTCTGAAAAGGAAAAATGTCCAGACCAGCTGAAAATGAAAATATTCATTATACTTGTGTTCAGCTAGAGTCGGCACACCAAAAACATGCTGTTTGCCATAATGAAAGATAATTCCTCTGTACAGTGACCCCATAAACATGTTATAATGAGCAAGATAGCACATGTTTCAAATAACTGATCTACATGGGCCAAGAACATAATAATAAAAAATAACAATAAAATTATAGTAAAAAACATTATTTCAAGCACCATTCCTGAAAAGGCCTCACTAAAGTTAGAGGCAGCAGACCTTTGTGGAAACACCTAGATGGTATTTTCTCAGTAAAACTGCATTATGCACTGAAGGACAATCATTCTGTGACCATGAATGAAACAGCAGTGACGTTACAGACTCTCTATTATACAAAATAGATTCAAATAAATAAATGCAAAAATAAATGTAATCTATGTGGGAAAAGTAAATGTGTGTAAGAAACAGGCTTTTTGAAATGATAGGAGCAGGGTTGTAGAATTAAGCCATATAATAACATTCAACCGTGTTGTGCAGGATTGGGGCTATTCAGCAACGCATTCTTCGATTCCAATCCAAATCAGGAAATGGATTGGAAAAAAAAACCATGGGGAACAGAACTGGAACTGAATTTGAATTTCAGCTGTATTTAAATTCCAACTCCAGGTCCATTTCCTGATTTGGACTGGAATTGATGAATGCATTCTGAATGGCCCCACCTGGGTGTTGTGGAGACCACGGGTGTGTTTATGTTCTACCCACTTCCATTTTCCAACTGGGTGCACAGTGGAAACAATGGTGATGTCATCACTACGACCCCAAATATACCACTAGCACAGATGATCATTGCAGCTCAGCAGTTAAAACATTAAGAGCATGTGACAAGCTTACCGCTGTCCAGCAGGTACAAAACTGAGCTGTAGTGACTGGCCCTCACAGCGGAGGCGGGTTCTGGTATGCAGCCAGGGTCATTGGGAGGGGAGACACAGTGTGGAACTACAACAGAAATGCGACAAAAGCGGCCCACAAACATCAGGGACCATGGGACGGATCATTCATCAGCACAGAGAAGGTTCTCCAGAAGCACAGCGGAGATCATTCATCAGCAAAGGACAGATTGTCAAGTGAGCACAGAGAGGGGATGAAACAGAGTATCGCTGGAGTCATCGTCCATTTCACCTTTCATGTGCTTTGTTCTATCTTCTCAAAAATACAGAGGCCAAAGTCTTTTTTTTCTGACACATGTATAAGATAAGAGACACAGAGTTCACTGGTGATAAAAAGCCAGACCAAACTTCACAGAAACACATCCGTAAAATATATGCTTGGAAATATTAATTATTTTGCAGATTATGCAGAAAATCACGCAAAGTTCACATACAGTAGGACATAACAAATGGCAGATTCATGCTAGATATACACACACTGTATTCCTGAGAGAGTAAACACTGAGGATCTGCTCCTTACAGTCTAAGGGCTACAGCAACAAAAACGTCTCATAGCCACTGCGCTACAGTGACACACTTATGGCCACAGCAGGTTATTGTCAGGAAGCCATGTTAACTAAGACGCAATGGTGAGTGAGTGTGTGTGGCGATGGAGCCAAGACATCACCAGCCGCACACAGAAAGCACTGCTGCCAAAAAACCGCACGACGGGGGAAACCGGGCCAATTAGGGAAAGCTGAGAACAGGTACACTGGTGATTAGCAGGTAAGGGGTTTTGCACCATTTCTGTTAACGAGATGCAGGACCTGCCTGTAGAGGTGAGTCAGAGATGTGACCAATGCAGCACCTAGCAGTCAGGTACCAACCTGCTGCCTAATAAGAGACGTCACTGACAGGTCCAGCAGGAGCCCTCATGAGCAAGACACTGGATCACAGCAACAGCTGGATCCATTTCCTAAATAAGGTTATGAGTTGGATACCTGAATCCTGCTGATGTTCCGATAACTCTGGACCAGATGTCACTAAGGAAGTGTTTTGACTTTGTTCATTTATCTTTCAGCAGAACCAATCACATGTGACCAAATGATCTCACAAATGCAGATACTCAAACAGGATCAAGCGCATACAGTATCATCATAAAATCACGATAAAATAACATCAAAGTCACAGGTTATGCCTGCTGGTCTTTTTTCTCCTGCTGGAAATGAGCATTTCTGCTGCATTTGTGTGTGGAGAAAGTTCACCATCATCAGGGCTCCTCACTGCCCCTAAATGGCAGCCTTATGTCCCAACTGAGTCACAAATACGTTTTAATTTAAAGTGCCGCTGCTCCTCATCAAAAGCTTTTACAGTCTCACAGTGACTCACTGGGCAAAATTCTTACTGCAGCCTTGAGCTAAAAATATGACAGCACATGAAAACTTTCTGGTTTAAAGAAAAATCAAGAAAAACGTAAGAATATAGATGACGGTGGAGCAGTGTGACCTTCTTGGTCTGGAGATTCTGCCTCAGAGTCGAAGTGACCATCTCATTTTTCAGGTCTTTAAATATCTCGATTCAGGGTACACAGTGCTGTCAACACTTCCTGCAGCATCCTTCGCTCTCTATGTATCTTTCCTACATCTTAATAATTTCTCTGTTAATTCAGTCTATCTTGTGAGTGTCCACAGGACTTAAACACATTTACGAGATTATGGATGCCTCACAGAGACATATTTAAATATTATAGAGGCAATTAGAATTTGCTCCACATGAAAGTGAAGTGAATGCTGCTCAAAGAAAATCCATATTACTGTCTTAAGTAGAAGTAGTAGTGTGTGTGTGTGTGTGAGAGAGAGAGAGAGAGAGTGGAGCTTCTCACTCAGTGTTACCTGAGGTGGGTGACCTGCTCCGTTCCAGCTCAGGGGGCACTGGGTTATCTGAGAGTTCGGTAAGGCCTGTTATCCAATCGGAGGAGATGTGTCCAAGATAGGTTGGCAGCCAATGGGTAATGATGGAAGAAGAAGATAAGAGCGATGTTAAATGTCTGACTGGATCGCAAAGATATAATGTCAGCAATGCCATGTCATTTAGAGCAGGGGTGGTAATCCTGATCCATGGAGAGCAGGTGTGGGTTTTTGGGATGACCTCTCAGTCACCCAATAATAAAGCAGCGATTCTCAACTGCAGTCCTTGGAACCCACTGTTATTGGCTGATTGAGAGGCCATCCCAAAAACCCGCACTCCATGGATCAGGTTCCCTACCCCTGATTTAGAGGGAGAAGATGCCAGCACATCACTTTCACCAGTCTTAATTTTGGTTGTTTCACCATCTAAAAGAAAAATCCCATCACTTCAACGAGGCTGCACTTACTCTGATTGGGCGTACGGATCCTTTTCTTCGAATCAGAGCAGAAGTTAGCCAGCCCACGCACGCTAAAGTGATCTGTCAGGAGCCAAGCCAGCGTTGCAGCGCAAGAGTTGAGAAGCGAGAAAAACAGGAAGACCTAGGTGAATGAAGGGGAAGATCCAGGAAGGACCATCACGGCCGAACACCGCCGCCTCACTGGGCTTTGGTGAAAACTAACAGGGGCAGTGGTTTCTGCCTTAGTGCCTGTGGTCAGTAGGTTGTTGGTTCTAGTCCTGCTCTCAGCAGAATAGTCACATCACCAATCAGCCCTTGTGCAAGGCTGTAAACCCATCAAAACTCCCCAGGGCCACCCGATGAATGTCCTGACCCTACCTGCATGAAGTTGCCCACCCCCCCCATATGTTTCAGATTTTAACCAAACTGGTCCCAGTCATTTGTGCATCATTCCTACTTGTACAGTAGTTAAATGGTGAATAGAGCATCATCTTATTTTCTAGAATGAAGCAGGTTATGTAGGCGAGGTGATCACTGACAGGGAAATAACACATTCAGCATTAGGCTCACAAACACAGCACATAATTCCAGATACATCACGAGGCATTACGGTTGAATTAAGCTCTGCTCAAACAAATATTCCTTCATGCAAACATTCCACAGTGCATGTTACATAATCATAATTTTAAAACTTTCAGCGTCACACAGCATATATTGTGCAAAATGTATTTAAAGTTTTCTTTTAAGGAAAAAGACTAGTGTACTTTTTCAAACTGTCATAGAATATTACATAAATCCTCTCTTGATGAGGAATTGAATGAAGAATGTCATTATAACCCTGGAGATTGTTCCCATTTCCTGAACTTCAGCTCAGTGATTTTGCGTCCTTTTGTTGATAGTTAAGGACTATGAAAAGGGCATAAAAGTGACATGTCTGCCCCATTATGGAAGGTTCCAGCTGGGCTCAGCAGGACTGAAAAACGATACCTGATAAAGGCATGATTTCTAAGTGCTACAGCAGGCCTATAAATCATAAAAGCTTAATTCAGGAGAAACTAATATGAGATAGAACTCTTAGACAAAATGTGTCAATTTGCAATACTTACAATAATAAATTAATAGATATTTGTGTCTGTCTGGGTGTGTGTGTGGATTAGATTTATATTATTCAAATGTCAAATGTCCTCCACAATGTAATAAAAACCTTTTTTTTTTTTACATTATGGGGACCATTCTTTGGTCTCCACAAAGATCTGTGACTGCAATCAAAAAAGTAAAAATGACTTAAGTCTCGTATTTTGTTTGGCTACTTATGGTTAAGGTTAGGGCTGGGTAGGGGTTAAGGTTGTCATTGTTGGGATTTGGGTTTTGCCCATAGAAATGAATGGAGAGACCCCACAAAGATATGAACAGAATCATGTGTGTATGTGGACACACCTGTGCTAAACTGCTTGATCTTGTGAGGTGAGCGCATTCGTAGGTAGGGGTCACTGTGAAGCTCCTGTATATTCATGCAGAACAGAAGACTCTTCTGAAGATAGTCAACCAGCACCAGATTGTTACCACATCCCAGAGCCAGCCTGGGAAAACACACACAAGAGCTGTTACTGCCCCCTAGAGCCAGCAAGAGGAAACACACACAAGAGCTGTTACTGCCCTCTAGTGCCAGCAAGAGGAAACACACACAAGAGCTGTTACTGCCCCCTAGAGCCAGCAAGAGGAAACACACACACTAATTTTTTTTTTACGGAATCATACTATTTTTATTTCTGTCAGTCTTAAGACAAAGAAACAGATCCAGCACCACTCACAGGCCATATGCAGAATTGACATCTACTCCGGTGATCTGCTGAGAAGGCTCCCCGTCTGTGGTCAGGATCTGGATCACAAGCTGGGCCTGGTACCCGGCGGGCATTCGCACCGCGCGCATCTTCACCCTGATACAGACACAGATTTCCACATCCCACAAGGCAACCTGGGAAAACACCCTTTCAGACAGTTTCACCACGGGGGCACTAGGGCAAGGTGGTCATGGTCCTTGGATCACTCACTTTAGGTAGGGGGAGCTGTCTCGCACACTGCTGGCCGTGGTGCTCCCAGGATTTCCTGGGAAGGGCTGTGGTGAGCGGATTCTGGGATCCGCAGTGGCAGGATGGACATCAGCTGGTGCAGGAGAGACACTGTCCTCTGTTTCACTCTGCAGATACACCTCCAGGGGCTGCAGGGGGTTAGGATCTCATTAAATCTGGTCTGACAGACTGAGATATACGCAAACACACACCAACTGAGTAGACAGCACACACAGACACCCAGAGAGTGCACCAGTTACACGACACAAGTGCACATTTTATTTATATTTTTGGTAAAGGCTTTTTTTAAATAAGGGATGTATACAGAAAAACACAGCAATTTCCCTTAAACATTGACCTGATAATGACCTCCAAGACAACTGACCAGTCTGTGAGCTCATGAGCCTCACACTGGGAATTTCCCAGCAGAACCAGTGAATCTCAGACAGTGGCTTTGCCTGTGAGCTCCCCAGTCGCACACTGTCAATACCCAGGCAGAACTGACCAGCTGGACTTACATCTTGCCCACACAAAACTCCACTGACTGATATTTTACTTTTAGCTATTGTTGGACGGCTTGTTCTCCGTGACAAATATTTCCGGTAAAAGGAGTGAGTTATATTTATGAAATTGTACCCCGGGGTGGCTGATTCGGCGGCCCCGTTGAGGGTAGGAGCAGCTTACGCACCACTATCTCAGCGGTGGCATCATGCTTGTTGAATCGGTAGAGGATGGCATAGGCTGAGAAGCCCACCACACATAGCAGCTGGCTGTGGGGGCACCAGATGACAGACTGCACCACGTAGGGGTCCTCCTCCATGACCTCTGACCCCCGGCCCTCCGCCACCTTCGGCTTCTCAAACACCTTGCACGTCTTCACCTTGTAGAGCATCTTCAGGGTCACTGTTGTGAAGGAGACACAACTCAGATCGGGAGGCATTGAAAACAGACGTGAGTCACACTGAGACTAAAATTGGCGGAGCCATTTTCATCTGGCTTTCATCCTTTCATTCTTTCTAGTTTTGTCTCCCTTTTTCCCTGTTTTTGTAGAATCCTTTATATATGACACAGTAATATATTACAACACACCCATGTAAAGTGCCTTGGGGTGACTCTGTTGTGGAAGGCGCTATATAAAAATTAATTGAATTGAACAGTTGGACTCACTTGCAGACGCGTCCCAGAACTTTACCGAGCCGTCGGCGTGCCTATGAAAAACAGGAGTGGTCTTCACTGCAGGTCCAATGTGTTAATTAGAGTAGAGAGGAACCATCTGATACCATCACAGGGAGTCTGCAGGCTCAGTCCGCACACTCGCCTGACTCTGAGCACAGCAGCAGGGTTCACCCAGGCCAGTGACGACACTGCCCTACGAGGAAGCCCATCTCACTACGAGCTCCGCAGTCACCAGGAGCAACAAACCCATGGTCAACTCACATCAGGGCTGCTTACGTCCATATCGGAAGGCTTGGGCTGGCTGCAGCAAACCGAGTCCCAGACTTGAACACACTGGAGCACACAAAGGCTCTTACCCTGTGAGGATGATTTCTGGCTCGGTTGGGGCACCTGCAGCTCCACCACTCACTGGCCACTCCTAAAAAAGCACATATGATACATAACACACACAAAGGAGTATAACTCACAGATACTCTCAGAATATGTAAACACAAAAGCAGGACAAATGATGTGAAAAGGCGCAGTGGGAGAATGTGGCGGATGGACCAGTCACGTTAAAGAGTATTGGCCTGATCTAGGGGCAGAACACATTGTCCTCCTGAAAGCCTTTGCAGTGCATGTGCTGCACTCAGCATGGTTCTGTGTGGAAGTGCAGATCGGTATAATTGTGTGGGTTTGTACCAGATTTCCCCACAGCATGGTTAAACCTATTACTTTTTAAGTTGTGGGGACATTTTTCAGGTAATAATAATAATAATAATATTTTTTAGGTCCCCACAATATAAGCCTCAATTTTATAAAAATCAATGCAATCAAAAAACTAAAATTGCCATCAGTCTTGTATTTTGTTTGCTTATTTATAGTTAAGGTTAGGACTGCGTAGGGGCTAGTTAGGATTAGGGTTATGCTCATAGAAATGAATGGAGAGTTCCCACAATGATAGGAATATATGAACTATATGCGTTTGTGTGTCTGCGTGTACATGCATGTGTGTGTGTCTGTGTGTGAGATACAAGAAGGAAGCATATGCATGGGTGCTGACTCTGTGAGGCAGGCATATGGACATGCCTGTTTTTTTACTCTCCTTCAACACGGAAAATGAGCCTGTGGCTTTGGGACAACGAAATTTCAGAGGAACAGACTCATCAGACATCAGTGTATGGAGGATGATTTACGTACTGCTCACGGCTGAAGGAAAAGAACCACCTCACCGACGTGCCCTGAAAACACTCATTATTTAGGGACTTGTACAACCCGTGTTATAGTGGGATTATAGTGAGATTAACACTGGGATTACAGTCCATTTAAACTGGATTTACAATGGATTTGTTGTGGATTTCACGTGGCTTACACCTTTCTTATGGGGATGGCAGAGGCTGGTCTCACCTTGTGACTGAAGCCCTGCTTTTTCTGCATGATTCCCAGGGAGTAGAGAATGGGGATGAGGTCGGCGGGGCACTCAGTGAAGTAGGCCGTGCAGGTGACCGGGGACACATGGATGTCCATGGGGTATGGATTCTCAAAGACCGGGAAACTGCGGGCCCAAAGGATAGAAAGGTATAATTGTCACAGATATGTATCAGTTTGGCTCAAAATGTACCTCAATAGAGATAAGCTATAGATTAATTACAGACAATCCCCAGGTTACAAATGAGATCTGTTCCTTAAAATCCTAAAGAATGTGTTGGTAAGTTTGAAACATAATAATACAGTAAATAATAATAATTTCACTATAATAATCAAGCTGCTGAAGCTGCACAATGTTTTCGCAAGTGTCGCAAAGCAGTGCGCATTCGTTATTACGATGCATTGTATTTAAGCAGAATTTTTTATATAACAGAGTTTATGGCAGCCAATTTGTAAGTATGCATTGTCTTTAAGTCAGACATTCTTAACCTGGGGACAGCATGTACCAATTGCACTAAAAGCTCTATTGTCAATGAATCTGAACATTGTCGCCTGGTTTTGTCCATCCAAATAGTACTTGATGGGTCTGATACCTGTGGCTGGTTTTTTCGACCAATCAGATAACAGAAATGAGTTTGAACACTGGCGTCTGGCTTTGACCAATTAGATAAGACAGATGGGATGCTGCATCTCCAGGCTGACTGATAATGTGTTATTGAGGCAACGCGAAGCTATATTTCCGAAAGGCTTGTCAGAGCCACTAGCTGTCAGACATGGCATGATAAAAACCTACAGGCAGCTGGCAGCGTAAGTAGCAGCTTGTATCCAGAAGCTCCAGTGACCCGATTGCATGCAACGTCCAAGCAGGTGTACAGAGTCACCTCCCATTGTCACATACTTGCTCTGTGTCAGGTCCACCATGATGAAGTCCTTCTCCAGCAACACAGCCACTGCATAAGGTTCCTGCACCTCTGCAATCAGAAAGGCACAGAGCTTCCTGAAGGCACCTGGGACATCAGACGTCAATAGGTGTCACTATTTTACACATTAAGTCAACCTTAAGTTCTGAAAATATAACGTGAAAATAAAATGTGGTGCGGGTCGATGCAGGGTGCATGTCACCAGGCCCTTACATTATTTTAATTACATTTTCTCCAGGATTAGTTCAGATAAAGACTGAACATACAAGATAATATCTCTCTCAACTATTGGCCAGGTGGAATCCTGATTTGTGGCTGAACCAATTAATTCTGCTCGCCTTAGGGTATAAACGATTGTTTGTAAATTTACTGTAGCCTGCATAGGACCTGGGGGAACTGCAATTATAATGCAAATATAACGTGGAAACCTGAGGATATTCACACACTGCAGTTCTGAGATCTTTCGTATCTGGTGCTCAGGTATATCATAGATATATCACTGTTGGGTGGATTAAGGGTCTTGCTCAAGGGCCTAAGGGTGGAATCACTTTACCGACCCTCTTATCTCTCCCCATAGTTGATTCCAGATATTGAAGTTCACAAAACCAGTGGAAGTATACCAACCATTTGGGTATGGGGTCTCACAGAGCACCAGGAAATCCACAATAGGGTGATCCATCTCCAGCACGGTGACAGACTTTCCGTGCATGATGGTGAGTGCCGGCCTCTTGCCGGCCTTGTCATAGGACAGCCCCCCCGAAAATACGATGAAAGGTTCACTGCTGATGGAAGAATGAGCTTAGGCTTGTTTATACGCAAGTAAGGAAATGGTTATATAATAGCTAATTACAAATAGCAACAAACCATCTGGACACCAAAGGCAGCTTTCTTCAAAGAATGTTTTAATCCCCTTTTGCTTATATAAAACCTTCAGTATATTTGCTAATAATGAGCTCAAATTTCCAAAAGCATCTGTTTTGTTGCGATAAGAGTCTCATGAAACCCCCCTACAAACAGAGACCTAAAATAACACTGAGCTCAATGCCAGACGTATCGCCTGAGACTCCCGTTGGTCTCCGTTGACGTCATGGTGACATGGGGATGCAGGAGTTGACTTTACCTGCTCCGGGTTGTCTTAAACTCAACCTTTGGGATGGGCTTGCATGATTCTGCCTTCTTGCTGTCCTTCTGAGTTTTTCCTGGTTTGAAAGTGGAAAGAGAATAATGAAGGCACTTTCCATCAAGTGGGTCCTTGGCAACCTTGAAAATCCCCATCCAGGCAAGAATGCAAACGAAGAGCATAACTCTACATGAGTATATGATGTTTAGGGGGTTCGTTAACCTAGTGAGAGCAGTAGGTGACGAACATGGTGACTTTGAACAAACTCATGGAGAGAAACAGAAGAGTCTTTAGCAAAAAAGGTGACAAAAGGAAAGAGAAGAGGGGCATCAAGTCTATAAATTGGGCCACATCCATGGACTTTACTTCATTGTACAGAAAGATTAGCAGATAAGATCAGGAGCTTGGATCTGTGGATGAGTGCAGGCAACACAGGGGCAAATGTTCTCACCATGCGGGAAGGTGACCTGGAAGGGTTTGGTGGTGTTCCTCATGTTCCAGGTGGTCAGACTGCCATCTGCATGGCTGCACATAAGAAGCTTCCCCTCGTGGTGCCAACTGACAGAGTGGATGGCCTAAGGTGGATTTTAGGTGGTGACAGGATGAAGACATGGCAGTGATCGGTCAAAGACAGGGCCGTACAACCCACTACATTGATCCATTGGCAATGTAGATGATCGCTTCTTTTTTGCGATTTCTTATTATTTCCAGTTGGTTAGCATAAGAACAGTTGTGTTATTGACACAAATGTGTAGGTGAAACAAACCCCCATTGATTCTTAGAGGCTGCAAGTGAACCAGCATGAAGCTAATCTAATAGCAATCATTTAAAAAGGGACCTGCTCATTCTTCCAAAGAGTTCCAAGAGGACTCAAAACATGTTACTGCACGGCTCCTGTAAAATAAATAGTGCAATGATTCTCACAGCCTCCCATTAAAGATTACGGTCCCTTTCATCTACGGACAGCCTTCCAAGTCTACCGAGTGAGTGCAGACAAACTTACCTCATCATACTGGATTCTAAAGTCAGCTTTTTTAGCACGCAGGTCCCATTGAACCACAGTCCCACTTTCAAATGCAATCAGTAGCTGCGGAAGGTGATGGGGTAAGCAGATTTTAGACAGGTAAAAAGCTGAAGAGTCATTCATGCTAAATGGTCAAAAGGCCAATTGGGAAAGCTAACATATAGTTTCTTTTACTTGCAACAATAGAAAGTGTATGTCATAAGTAAGTAGTAGTCAATGAATGGCCTTATGTGGTCCTAGAAAGTGGATGGAGAGGCATCTGCTCCAGCACTCACCTTGGCTTCATCCCTGGGTCTGTCACTCAGGTGCACCACGGGTCCAGGGTGGGTTTTGGTGGATCTAGGAATGAGATAAAACATGGTAATGTGGAGGGAAACAGCTCGGCACACGAGTAAGAGTCTTTTACTGAAGAAACTGGTATTTATGGTTTTCTTATGATGATGATTTTTGAATGTCCATCTACATCAAGTTCAGCACAACTGGGTGTTGCAACAATTTGTGCACGGACCAGTAAAACGGTCCGAAACATTTTCACGGCTAATCCACTTAAATTTCTTTAAAGCTGCAATTTGTTTCGTTGGACCACTTGATTGAATTGGACACGGAGTTTACAATAGTAACCGCAGCAAATGAAATGTGTCTTTATAGAAGTTAAAACTTGGGATCAAAGGGGTTTTGATCTCAATGAGAGCCATCTGTAGACATAGGAATTTCCTAACACTTAAATGTCTGTGATCATAAATCTCAGTCCAGCATTATGAATGCAGTTAATAAAAAGCACTGACACTGGGAAATCAAACAGGAAAGTAACAGGTTTACTTGACCTTAAGCTCACCTAACCAGTGCAACATCAGATCTCATTAACTCTCATGTAATAATGATCAGAAGTAAATTCACACCCCAAGGTTCTGACACGCCATGACAACGGCTGTTGGAACCCAGTCATCTAAGTATAAAAGCACATTCACCTGTGTTAGGATCCACAGCTGAATATCTGTGCAGCAAACACACTCTTCCTAATCCCAGCTCTCTCTAGTAACATCCCTGGCATTTTCTTCCATTTCAATAATCATCTGGAGTCAAACATTCTTTCCACCGCCAGCTACCGTATAACCACCCCACTGTGACTCTACATGAGCTCAATCACGAAATGACTTCACAATGTAGTTTGCGCTCCTTGTTCGATAAAACGCTTGAGGATGATGAAATGAACATAATGTGAAATGATAAAGTCTAAAATGTTCTGATCATGGATGTGCGGATTAAAACACACAAAAGTGTAACTATTGGTTTGTGTTAATCTGAAGACTTAATGTATAGATAAGAAAACAGAAGTAAATGGATGTATATGTAAGTGTCTTATTGGAGATGTTCATCAATCCAATAATATTCTGGGAAGGTTTTCTCTTGTATAAATGCCTGATACGAGTGTTCCTCGGAACATTCCGATGACCCGACAAGGTGCTACAAACATGCATGTGAAACACTTAGTTCTTTATTTCTCAAAGACACAACACCATGCAGTCTCTGATCGCTAGTAGATTTATTTTGTCCCCAGAGCTGAATTTGGAAACAGAAGCCGGTTTGGTCTTCAGTTGAGTACATCTGGATGAATAGAGCTTTTCGTCTGTCTCACATATCACCATAGCAACCACTGGGCATGATGTTTGTTTGTGCGCTATTTTCTGGCTCATAATTCCCAATTACAGAAGAAGAAGCGATTTGGATAGAGAGTGAACAAAGGTAGTCATTTATTCCAAGCTAGCAAGGCAAAGTAAACACAGGAGCAGGATCGAATCAGGGTCTGATCAGGCAAGACTAGGGTGTCGTTCAGCACAGAGAACAAGAGCCCTGCCAATCTCCTCAATGAAAGGAAACACACCATCCATCCATCCGCCCATCCATTTTCTGTAACCACTTATCCAGAATTTAATGAGAATTTTTTCAAATTCACCATATTTTCCCTTAAATGTTGTGGTTAGTTTTCTAAAAGTCATTTAAGAGGAAGGCAGAATATGACATAAGGAAGACTGAGGAGAAACACAGACTAACAAAGAGAAGCAAGGCTGGATCTCACTAACACCAGGCAATTCACCATAAAGTGCTGATGTAGTTCTTTAAAACAACTGTCACAGGACAACTATTAGTTAAAATGAAAGCCTCGCACTGCTGTAGCAAAGTGTTTCCCAAGCCAGTCCTCGGAGCCCCCCAGACAGTCCACGTTTTTGCTGGGAGCTGGGAGGGACAAAGCAGTGGAGCATCTGGGGGTCCCCGGGGATCATGATTGGAAACGTTACTGTAACAGACCAGAGGCAGCCTTCACTCAGATATACCCCACATGCTAAGAAGATACGAGAAATTTCACTATGTACCCCATCCATCCATCCATTTTCCAAACCGCTTATCCTACTGGGTCGCGGGGTATGTACCCCAGGTAATTTCATTAAATAAAGAAAATGAAATAGGACCCAGATATTAGGCATGTTACTTGATATGAGAGTACACATCAATTCAGTACTTGTCAAGAGGGATTCCTAATGACTTATAGACAGATCCTGTATTTACTTCAGTGTTTCTACAACAGTGGTTCCCACTGACTTTTAGAAAAAGAGAATTAAAAAGACGTAATTCATCAGGTTATTCCCACTAGGCTTCCACTCTACTCCCATATCTTCAGGAAAAACTACTCGCTGCTTGCAAAGCCTGATAATTAATATTTGCATACAGTAAAAATACCCATAAACATAATTTAACATGGGTCACGGCAGTTTGTACGTTCTGCTGTAATAATTATAATGAAATACTGGAATATGCAAATACTGTGCAAATGAGGAATGGCACCAGAGAAACCTTGTGATGTTTCACTAATCACTTACAAAACAACATTTTTCAGTGCTTTCTCTGTAAATTCGGTCGTGATCTTGGCTTTGACAGTGATTCCGCATTCCGAAATTGCTCTCTTACACAAAACACTGAGTATAGTACATCAGCCTGTTTTTTTTTTGTTGGGTGTGATGTCACTAACGAGTAACGGCCTTCAAATAAATCAGTTAAATGCCTTTTGTGATGCCAATCAGCTGTGATTGAATAGCAGGGCAATCAGGACCGTCATGAGTCATTTATAGTGAAATGCATTTTCAAAACCCCTGACATCGTTGTTATTAACTACGACTTTACTTACAGTTCTATGGCCTTGTTCCACATGATGACATATCCAGAGAGAATGAAGGACTCTATGTTGACAATGTGTGTGTTTCCACGCTCCGTCCCCACGTACAGCCATTTACTCTGGAACGGGACGTGGCAGAAAGTGATGCTGGAGAGAGAGGAAACAAAAGAGGATGCATCAGGGGATGGAAGAACACTGGCACCAAAGGGCTACGGTGACAAGACAGTTTGGGCTATGAAACACAGGGTGGTGTGTGGTTCAGTGGGTTAGGAAACTGTGCTTGTGATTGGAAGGTCACTGGTTCAAATCCACCACCTAGCAAAGTGATTTCCTCTTTGGGCCTTTAATCCCCAATGGCTCCAACAACCAATCACACTCTCCCTCTGTAAATGCATACATTGTTCGGAAGAAATGCATCTGCTATATAAATGCAGGATATTATAGTGTAAAAACCTCTAGGACACACTTAAGCATATGCAAGCCTCACGAAGCAGGTATGAAATGTGCAGTATATCAAAGCACACACATGGAAATTAAATGTATCAAAATCATCAGCATCAATCCCCTGTATGGTAGCTTTGCACACCTAAACAGGCTGAATCACACTTACATGGCTTAACTCAACATAAGTAACCAGCCCAAAAGTTTGCTGTGAGTAAGTATTCAGTTGGGGATCCATCAGTGCCTACAAGGCAGAGCAGTACGATTTGGTAAAACTTTCTGGCCCCGTCCCCCTCCCCACCAGGCTCCCCATCAGTGTTTACTAATGCTGAACTCAAATCCCAGCCAACAAGCAGAACCTGTCCTCACCTTGTGCCTTCAGCCACAATTTGTCAAGTTTAAATTAACCTGAAGAGGAAGGAATTAAAAGGTTGAACACCACCTGCGAAAAGTTAGGACTTTATGCAAATGTTCTAACTGCTTGCCAGAAGCATGAAATTGTTGCCAGTGGCAGAAAACTGAAAACTCTTTAGCTCTGATATGAATTGGACTGAACAGAATCAGCAGCATGATGTCAGTTTGGTACCCAGACACTATACTCTAATTTGCCCTCCCTTCCCATGTCAAACTCATATTTCATGTCCAGCAAAGGACAACCACTACTGGCAGTGTTACCTTTAGCTAAATGGCTAGCTGGTTAGTGTCAGCCAGGAAATACTGTATATTATTCCTATATTATTCCATTATAAATCTATAAGTACCTACTTCAAAAGTGCTGGGGTAGTTTGCAAACCCTACTATTTACAATAGACTATTTACAAGGTAATAAAACTGTTACATAAAAGCGCGTTCATGTGTGTGCAGACTTGTTTCAAATTGAAAATCTCACTCCAGCCAGCTGACCAAAGTTGGCAGCCCAGCCAACGCAGTATGTGTGTGATAGCACATTAAACATATAGCTACCCAAGCAGATGTACGTAATATATTTTGACAGTTTTAGACTTACGAAGCATGTATCTGCGGAACAACGACACAGAAACAATTCAGCTGCCGTCATAGACTTGCAGTAGCACATTTACTTGGCTAGCAATTGCATGTAGCTAAAGATAGCTAACCTTGTTTACTGCCGCTGAGATGTGAGTCGTGAATGTCACGGCGTGACAACTTGTTGATGATGTGTTGAGTTATTGCAGATGACAGGAATTATTGTTGATGGGGGAGGGGATTAAGATGCAATCTGACAGAGGAAGCTCTCTCATTGGCCAGATTGACCTGACTGCGAGTAACAACTTGTAACAAGTGTAACAATTTGCACAACCAATGCAGCCATTTTATTGGCTGACTGAATAACTAATTCATGCTCTACATTTTTGCGGAATGCTGGGTAGGCACGTGCCTACCTATATTGACTGGCACAATGCCACTGCCGCCAAAGTGATGTCAGCATTGGGCCCGTGGTTCCATTTGTTCCAATGCTGCTCTTCTGGCTGACTTTGCTTTCTGAGCACAAAACTTGCTCTTTCATGCCTATATGTCTGTGAATCACATGGACTGTAAGATGGGCTCTCCTGGAGCCGACACCTTATCGTGGTGGAGGGGTTTGCATGTTCCAGTGATCTCAGGAGCTATGTTGTCTGGGG
>JAODJX010000001.1:45238952-45243952 GCA_026776945.1 Isichthys henryi
GACCAAGCGGAAGATGATGGATGGATGGATGGATGGATGGATGGATGGATGGATGGATGGATGGATGGATGGATGTAAGATGGGCTGTGCAAAAACTACCCAATTTTCCCACAGAGATGAATAAAGTATCATTATTCTGTCCTGAAGGCAAAGGTGACTTCAGAATAGAATAAATATTAATAGCTTGATATTCATATATTTTTAAATGTTTCCATCAATATTTCCCCCCTTCTCTAGCTAAGGAATCAATACAGAAAGCAACTAGGCTGTCTTCATATTTCCTGAGCGAAACATATTTCTAAACATCACAGAATTCTATGTGAGAACCTTGATTGTACGAAGCAGTCAGAGGCCAACCCACACAGCAAAAGCGGCAAGGACTCTCTCATTCTTCTGCTTCACCTGGAAAATGAAAGCAACTTTTTTTCTCCAGAAGAATCACCATATTAAAAAGAGAGAGAAGTCTTTTGTGTTGGATGTGCAGTATCCTGAGCGCCCTCCGGTGATGCATTTCTATATAAAGGGGCAAATCCCAACATGAGGCACAAAGCACACACACAAGTGTAGAAGTTTTCCAGAATATGCCACTCAGAAACCGAGGATCTGGCCACAGTGCAAAAAGAGAAAACAAGGGCGTACGCAAAAATTTCACAGAGCCTTCTGAAAATGTCACTCAACCATGTGTGTACACATGTGTGAACTCACTGACTCACCGCTCTCTGTTAAACTTCAGAGAGTGTAGAACTGCGGGATGTTTTTGCCGCAAGTTCCAGAGGTGAAGTGTGTCGTCTGCACAGGCCGTGACTAGTGCCCCCTATAGGTAAAGAGAAGGAAAATGTCATAGCATTTATTTTTAACAAATGCCTATTCTCTCAGTGAACAGGAACATTTGATTATTTAGCAGACACCGGTGCCCAAAGCAGTCTACAGGTGTAGAGTGCAGGGTTGGACAGCATCCCTGTAGCAGTTGGACTTAAGGGCCCAATGATGATATGACTGACCTACCACAGATGGAATTGGAACCCACAACCTTCTGGACAGCACACCCCTGTAGAGCACTGTGTAGTACAATACAGCACTGAATGATACCCTTCTAAGCATGGTCTGATAATCTGGAGGTCTCTTTGTGTTTTCAGACGTGTGGGTGTGTGGTTGTGAGTGTGTGTGTCTGTGTGTGTGTGTGTGTCTGTGTGTCTGTGTGTGTGTTTGCTCGGCTGGAATAATGGAAGAAAGATTTCTGGTCTGTCCTCTTTTCTTTGACGATCTATGTACCTGCTAAGTAAACAGCTTTTAGTTTTCAGGTTAGCAGATATAGTTTTGTCTGGTTTTAGCTGCCACAGCACGATTCACATTTGAGTGACTGCACAGCGCACATTAATGCAAATGAAAGCCAGCTTTGAGAGGAGCTCCAGCATTCTGATTTGATGGTATGCCTGGTTTTATTTCCTCCAGAATCAGCCTGGCTATCTTGGAGCTCTCACCATTCCACAGCACCCTCTCTTACACGATGGTCTGTTTATGTGAGCAGGGTCGTTAGCGACTGTTTATATTAAGTACAGCTGATAAATAATCAGCAAGGGTGTAAAAAAAAATCACCAAAAACATCTGTCTCCTTCTAATAGATTAAAATAAAACACTAGTGTCACACGGGGCGAATCAATTTTGTGTTAAGTGGTGGAGTGTTAAATATGAGTTATGTACTTGTAAAGTATGGGTGCAGGGGGTGAGAAGCAGAACAGGTGAGGTTTGGGCCTCCCCCACTTGGCCACAAAGAGTCACTACACTGGGGGGTGAGGCCCCAGTGACAACAAACCTGCCCATGTGTGTAAGGTATTAGGAGATATGAATGATGAGTGAGTAAGACACGAGTAGAACATAAGGTGCTTCTAATGCATACAGGTGCCAGAGGGACAGATGCATGCTTCTGTGCGGGGACAATCAATTCCCTCCTAATCCACATTAATTAATGCAGTTTCAAGCCATACCGTCATTTGCATTTTCATGTGATCGCGAACCAAATGCACACAAAAGCATGCTCTTCAAGCGTCTGTTGGCTGCTGATAGATAACAAAGGTGAACTGGGGGAGGGGGGTAGCTGGCTGAAACAGTAGCACCATAAAACTGCACCATTGGAAAGGCAGAGACTCAACTGGGAGCTCTGGAGCATATGCTTCTAATAACCAGCCAGTTATGAAGGCGTGCTGCTTTGCTTCATGTTAGAGGGAACGGTCTAATTTATCCATTGTAGAGTTTCTATCTCTATAGCAACACTGTGAGACAATGGAGTGACATGGAATTCTTTTGATCCTTTGAAATGGACAATGGAAGAATCTTAGCTCATTCACTATACTTATCCATACTCTTACCTGCCACACTGTACTATCCTCTATACTATTACCTCCCTCATCATACTTACTAAATTCTCTATCCTCACTCCCCATACTTACTCACAAATTTATGTGGCCTACTACACTTACATACTCTAAGCTTCACTCAACATGCCCGTTTTCTTACTCCCCTCGTTCTACATGCTTCTAATCTTACCTCTCTGACCATACTCCCCCGTACTCTTACCTTACTCATCATGCTTACTCACCTCGTTGATGAGGAACTGCAGCTGTAGGACAGCAGCTCCACTCTCATGCTGGCAGTGACAGTCAACACCTGGCCTCCCCAGTCTGATGGCATCTCCCAGTTAAGGAGGTTCCCATAACCACACGTGCAAAAAAAAATTTTAAAACATGGAGAGGTGAAACCCGACAGGGACTAGCTGAGTACTGCCATTCATGCCCTTTCTTCTATTATACTTTCTTATTTTGTCCTCTAAAACACATTGTCCTCTTCACTATTTTGACCTTTTCAGTATTATGTGATGAAAACTCCACTACAAAGATTGACAATAACATTGGAGCAGGAATCACAGGCACGCTGTGTGGCTTTGTAGGTTCAGACACTGCACCTCTATCTGAAAGGCCAACAGGGGAGTAATCATATCACTGGCCGGTTACTATGGTTGGCGTACCACCTGGAGCTAGGTTCTTAACCCTCCCCCCCACAGGGGTAGCAGATAAATGGCTGACCCTAAGCTCTCACCCAGATCTGACCTGTGTCTCATAGGAGAGCAAGATGAGATATGTCACAAAATTCCTATCCAGTTCTAATGTCTATCTTATTGGTTTATCCAGGGCAGGCCAGACACACCGCTGATGCCTTGGCCACCAAGCCTAGGCCTGCTTTTGGAAATCCTCAGAACACTACGCCAGCGATCAAGCCCTAAGCACTTCATCTTCATCGCCAACAAGCCACTCCTTCTGCATCTCTCTTAACCTCAACCCTCCAAAAGCTTCTAAAATAACTGCATCTGGCTGATCACTGGGCTCATCCGACAGCTTCATGCCTAACCTCCGCCTGAAGGTTGTAGGACACCTCCACTCTGAGGCCCCTTTAGTGTTGAGCAAACAATGTCAAAGTCTGAGGAGCTTGTTTTCCAACCCATTTGCATTAGTAGCACACTACAAACACACAATTCCGAACATGAAATTTTAAGAGATCTACTGCAAAAATCGCTACAGAAATTTTTTGGTCACAAACTTTCTCGAGGGAGCAACAACAATGAAGTATTACATGCTTACTTAATGCATTAATCAACCAGGCAAACAATCATGACGGTCCATGTATTTCATTCAGGAACTACATTAGGTCATGATTTGTTCTTGAGTAGTGACTGAGTAAGTAAGATATTTGAACCCCGCTCAAGTAAAGTGTTACCCAGATTTTGTATTGCAATGAAAGACAAGATAAACTGGTTCTCAGAAACATACAAGGAGAGCACAGATGCAAAAACAAGGGAGTACCTACTACACTGCAAAATAATCAAAATGAAGTCTGGCCTCTACACTACAAGCTCCAGACACAATAGCTTTATTATCCCGGACAATGGCTTTGGTCCCTCAATCAGATCTTCCAACTTCCAAAGGAACATGCTGAACACTGGAGGAACACTGTTAGCAGGTGTTTTAGCATGAACAAGCAGTGATTCTGAGTGTATGTCATCATCCTGACTGGGATAACATGGAACACATGAATAGAGGGAATGTTTTAAGTACAACCTTGATGCCCTGACATTTACATGAATGTTTTCTTTGACTGAGGGCACGAGATGTGAAGCCAACAGGCATGAAGGCTTCAGGGAGCTTCATATGCAATTATCTGGGTGATTATTATTGTTCTCACGAATATAAGTTGCATTAAGAAGAGAAAAGTTTGTTCTGCACAGGGCAGCTTGGATCAGCATTCTACGAACGGAAGCATCTGCCGAAATATTTTACATTACCGTTTGTTTAAGGAATTAGGAAGTCATACATAATCCCTATCAGAATGGAGGCTGGGGTCACCGAGTTAATAACCTGCAATGCATGAATGGCTGCTAATTGCCTTCAGCTCGATAGTCTTCATGACGATAAATCTGAATGCCAGAGCACATTATAGCCAAAATAACGAGAAGATGACAGGCGGAACGTTACTTCTGAGCGGTGAAGTCTGCAGGAAGTACAGAACATACCAGCTCACTAAAATACAAACTGATCTTCCTCACTATCTCATGACCATGAAGGCAGACTCTACTGATTTGAATCGCCTTGTATTGAAATTGAATGCTGACTGAAGACAGACACTGAGGCGGTACTGATGTAGTAACGGCTTTGTCATGTTTTTGTATGGAGACTGCAAACAAAAGGCTTTTTACTCACTCACAAACTTTCAATCGACACTGTTGAAGCGTACTTGACAGCAGGATCACACACTTGGATCGTACGCGCCAGTCTTACTGGCGTGAACATAATTCATTATTCAGAAATCGCAGGCCGCAGTGAATCCCCAGTGACCGCACCCTCTGACTAGCTGCATCCACAAGGCAGACAGATAAATACTCAACAGAACTGGGTAGTCTGGGATTCATGGGACAAGCTAGAAATCTTCCATGAATTTTATTCTCATCCCCT
>JAODJX010000001.1:45246452-45253856 GCA_026776945.1 Isichthys henryi
AAATGCGTGGGGAGGGGTTTGTGAAGTACACATGTTATTTATGGGTGCGATTTTTGGGCAGCATTCAAAAAAACACCCAACAGCCCTCAGACTGCAGAGCAAACTACGTTTAGGTCATCTGGTGATTACAGCACAAGATATTGCATAATCATAGTAAGCAAAATCTATCATCCCACAGCCAGAGAATATGATAATAAATAATGCATCCTCCTCTGACTGAGTGGAGAATGGTCTGACTGTGGTAATGTGTGTTTATTTGGAAATGACCCTGATTTCATGATCCATGACACGAAAAAATAAATTGAAGTGATGAAAGGAGCTGTTCGTGAGAGAACTGAAGAGAAACGAAGAGAGATGAAGGAGGATTAGCGTCACAGCTTGTATCCATCATCTTCCTCAGTCGGCATGCCATACACTTCATCCGTCACCCTCATCAGTCAGCATCTCACCCTCTAACTCCCTCAGGAAACATTCACATGGCCCAAAGTTACAAAATCCATTTATCAACAGACGAATAAAAGACAGAACTTCCACTTTCCCCCACCACTAATTATTGTAATCTTCTTCTTTAACCTCTTTAGTTGACCTACCCTCCCTCACTCCCACACACAGCTGTGCGTCTCAGATTGGAACTCATCAGAACACTCTGACCTGATGATCTGCTACACAACCCGGAAAGGAAGACTCAAGGACACTGCCGGTCCGTAGTCAGCCGACCGACTATTCAGGCTGCAGCACAAAGTTCAGGCATGCGAGATTCTCCTGCTCCTGATCACATGACCCAGGATCAACAAGTGGAAGTTGCTCTATTGGTCCGTGGCCAACAATAAAACTACCAAGGCTGCCAATAAGCTTCGTAAAGAGTCACTGGAAAGCAGCAGGGTGCAGGGGAGTTGCAGGGGTCTGGATTCCCTGGCAGATTGAGGAGACCCTAAAATTTTAATGCTGGGGCCTAGCAACAAAATCCTTTGAGGGAGACCCCCCCTTCCCCCACCAACCACTGGAGGCCCAAGGTGACATTCTGCCAGAATTTCTGCTTATCGTATCTTGGATGGATGGAATTTCCCCCCCACAGCCTCACTTTGCGTCAAATTTTGCTACAGATCACTTTACAAAAAGCACATACTGTAACAGAGAGAAGAAAGAAACAAGTCATGAAAATTAGCAGGAAGGACTTCATGCAGTAGCAGGAAAACAGGAAAGAAGGGGACTGTCAGTGAGGTCAGACAGGTGGGACGTAAGGCCAGGTGCAGATTCCAGGCAGGTGTAGCACTGATGGCGCAGCACCAGCACCTGACTGCGGATTTAAATTTGGGAAAATAATCCCCAGTTGGTCCCAGAGCATGTGAATCATGGTTAACATGAATGATTTGTTCTGTCTGGTAAGGAATGAATTATTAATGTCCCTGAGAGGCCTGCTGGCCTGATGAAAATCTGAGCAGTGCGCTGTCACAGCAACTGGGTAGAGCAAAATCTCCCCCCTCCCCTTTACTCCTGCACTGTCTGCGAATGGGTGTGTGCATGTTTCTGGGTAGTCTGTTGAATGTTGAAGGTACATTTCAGGGTGACTTGGCAAAGAAAAAAAAAAATACTTTGTTCTGCATAATTCATTCAAATGTACCTGTAGAAGCACAGAAAAATCCTATTGGTGAACTGGGAAACATCAGCCCCCAGCACTGGCCAGTCACACACCGCCAGTGAAACCTCATGGGCAGTGTGTGACTTAATGGGTTGGAATGCTGTGTCTGTGATTAGACGATCAGAAGGTCACCAGTTCAAATCCCTGGTAAAGCAGAGTGATTTCCCCGGTCGGCCCTTAGCAAGGCCCATAACCCCAAGGGTTTCCGGGGACTGGCTGACCCCATTTTCTCTTCAAACATGAATGTTTGCAAAATAAGCTAATTTAACCATGTGGGCAACATGGGACACTCTGGTTAGTGTCTGCAGGAAGGTATTTGAATCCACTGAACTTCTTCAAAACAGCACATACCTACGGGGCCCGAAGAAGAAACTAATTAGATGGCCTTGTGATGTCTGACTGCACATGTAGTGATTAGTCTACAAAGTGTATGCATCACAGTTATGCAAATGAATTGGAGGATGCTTAAGCATCTTTATTAAGATGTTACCTAATATCAGACTCATCAACACCAACAGCACTTAAGTCGTTTAATAATCCAGTGCATATTGGTGGAAAATTGTATAATTACCTATGGGTGACATGTATTTAATAATAGAAGAGTGTTAATGGTTAATTAATGGTTCTCCCAGTCTGCTTACATTCCCCTCCATCTCTGTGTTGAACAAATAATGTTGTGGGGATGCTGTCCTGGTGCGTGTTCTGCCGTTGCTATAAAAAGCGGAAGACAGGGTGGACTGAGTCTCACCTAAGCAGGAAGGATGGAGGAGGAATCACATCAGGCATTTTTAAGATTCTGGAACTGAATGTTCCGGCTTGCCATTTCAGGGGATTTGGAACACAGTGGATGTGGAGAGTGGTGGGGGGTGTTTGATACATACGTGACATTCATTCACTTGCACAAAATAATAAAGAACAGTTTCCCTATGGTATCAAGAACCAATGATTTTCTCCAACCTGCCCATCTAACCACCTGTTTTCATATCACACCAAGCATATTACCCCCCCCCCCACACACACACACACACACAGACACACACATACCCTGCTGCTACATTGTATTGCACTATTCACACTATCTACACTAGGCAAATTATTTTATTTAACGTATATAATTTATTATGTTGATTGTCTTGATTGTCTTTACTTGTCCTGCGTGACACAAATTAATTTTCTTGTATGATTCTGGATCTGATAAAGGAAAACCCAAAGAAGCTCAACCTCACACAACCTCTGCTAATTTTCAATGCTAGAAGCACACTATGGACCTCTCGTCTCCAGAGAAAAAGCTCCTGATTTGGACGCACTACAAGATACAATGTAGTCTGACGCAACTAATTCGTAAAGAGGGACGCGTCTCCCACTGAGAGTGCTGAAAACATCCTCACCCACGGTGACAGAATGATTACACTGTTATACAGCAGGTTGAAGGAATTTCAGACACAAAAAATAAAGCTCGTTAAATCATCCATCCGTGAAAAGGAAATTGGAAAACACAATCACATAATCATTTTTAAAAATGACACACCAGCCCAAACAGGGGAGTGTGAAAAGAAACGAGTGTTTTTAAAGCCTGTGTGACTTGATGCATTGAAAACCCATAGTGAATACTTGTCTCGATTCATAAATAAGCCTTTAAGTATAGAATGTTAATTATTCGAGTTGAAAAATGTCATAATGGATATAAATAAATAAATGTAAAGGTTATATTATGCACAATGGGACAATGGATTGACACACACAGATGCGGATACAGGTATAACTGGCACAGGAGAAACTAGGACGACTGAGACACCCAGACTGGGAGCTGCGGTCTACTCCAGTGCAGACGTTACTACATTTGCTTCAAGGCACCAGTAAAATGACCTCTGCTCAGCTATCAGTCTCAGCATTAACGTTTGCTTCATACACAGACTCTGGCATCCTGCTTCCTCTCTTCCATAGCCCATCTCAGACTCCAACACCACCGACCACACAACCGCCTAGTAGTGAGTCATTACGTGGGTTGAAAATCCACACACCCACAGTAAAATGCCCAGGAGCACGTGTGTGGCCGTTAACTGATCAGTGACAGATTACCTAACCGGACCTAACCAATAGACGCGATGATTAACTTGGCGCCACTTACAACAGTGTTCAGAGTCAAGATCTATTGGAAGACCCTTCACGTTATAAGCAGACCCATCTTTGAAGAAACCCCACAGGAATGAAAATCAATGAAGTTCCTCATCTTCTCTTACTGACATTGCAGCAACCTATACCAATACAACTACACCCTGAGCACAATTGTTAGGGCTGACAATAACACAGTGATAATCTACCCTTCCATTATTTTATCATAATCTGCCCACATGTCCCAGAGTTTGGTGCCTGGTTTCACCAGCCGTTCTTTGCAGCTGGCTTGAAAGAGCCGAGTATGTTGGGCCACAGCTGCCAATTCGCCGTCAGTGATAAAGACACATCCAGTCTCTCGTAATTACAGAGTGCTGGACCTTAATACTGCTGACAGCTCTCCTTGTCTGCTTTCCTCCTCATCTCCTACGCCCCCCCGTCCTTCGTTTCCTCACTCGTCACCTTCAGAGCAAGGGCCGTGCTGCGTTATCCCGCGCAACCAAATTACTCCCGGTGGCTGTAAATCTCCCTTCATCACCTCCCATTTGGAGGAATTCGCTCTGCCTCGTTCCTGCACATCTCTCTCTTCCCGCCTGGCCAATAACATATAGCACTGAAAAGGAGCACAAGCTGACAGGGTGAACCTTTATTGAATCTGTTAATTTGTTTTTTAGACACATGATAGAAACTATAAAGCGTACAGACTGACTGCATGATACCAAGATGGACACCACAGATGTGAATACTGCGACACTTTAACAACTAATAAAATAAAGACCAGGCGTGAAAACGGAATCTACATCTGGACAGGGTCCCTCTAAAGTGATAATCACCCTTTCAAAAGGAAAGGGGCCCGGCAGGCATGAGCCATTGTGATGGCATCTCTCCAGTAGTTCCTCATGACTGAAATTATACAGTTTGCACGGCAACACGACGTGACACGTCTCCCTTTCCATCCTAACAAAGGGAGCGATCTTCTCACAGCCCGGGAGCAACACACTCAGACTAGGAATAATCAGGGCGAACGTGTGTCTGTGCTTCCACTCAACCTTATCGCAGGAGATCAACAGATTATAATCTGAACATTCATAAACCTCACGGTCACAGAACATAGTATGGCACTCAGACCAGGGTGTTTCAGGATGAAATAGACAAAGATGTCCAAAATGTTATATGGTACAAAGGCATCAGTATGACATTCACGCTCGTGGGAGTTCTTCATATACAAAAATGTTCTGTAAAAATGTTCCAAGCAACTACAGGAAGCGGTACCAAGACATCTGATTGGTTGGTCCCACTTCCTCTAGTTGTTTGCACCCACCTCCTCTACAATCTGATTGGTTATCTCCCTGAACCAATCATTTTTTTCTTCTGGCCTCAGAACATATTTGTGTAAGTAAAGCGACATTCACATTCACATACTGCTCCGAATGTCCTCTGTCACTTTGATCTGTGTTTAGCCATTCTTAGTCCCCCACCTCCCATCAGAAGACTGGCTCTCTGTGGGGGGGGGGGGGAGTACAGTGTGCCCAGGGCTTCAATAAAGCAGACACAGGTGCCAGTCTGGCTTGATCAATGTGTCAAGGGAGTCTTTCCTGCTGGGTGACCCAGAACCCAGGCTCCCCCAGGCTTGCGTGCGCTTCTACAACAGCCGCACGACTGGCGAGCATCCTTCAAAGAATTACTAAGCTCTACTCAGGCCTTACACTTACATACGAGCATGACTTTTAGGATTATCCTCTGAGCCAGTGCTCCCCCTCTGAGCAATTCACAATTTAGGGAGCAGGAATAAAAACTGAGTGCCAGTTGAAGGATACAATTGTGAAGTCCTCCTGGCCAAACAACATTTGTATTTCTATTTGATATCCTTAACAATTATGGCAATTTGCTGCCCTTAAATGACAGGCATATGTTAATAACTTAACTCTTTATGGTGGGGGTGGAGGGGCGGGGGGCACTTTCAGAGAGTTTTACAGAAAAAGCCATGTATAAATGCCGAGTTTCTCCGGTGGGGATCGATACCAATCGAATTCTTCAACGGCAAACCCCCTTAACCAGGCTATGATGTAAGTTTGGGTCACCACGGTAACACGCTCATCCTTCCGCCATGCGGCTGACTCACTGCTTGCTCTTTAAAATCCATGCCAACTCGAAAGCAGTTTTTCGGGACTTTATACCGACGGGGCTGTAAACAGGGAGTGCTGAATGACAGTTACGAAACAGGTGAACTGCGCCGCAGTACGACGGCAGCTCTGCTACACGCAACACAATGCACTGCTGCAGCTGCGCTTCCGTGACGGGCGACAGAAATTCTGTGAAATGCAATGAATATTTCTCAGCTATTCCAATTATTTATGAGTCCTCAGTGTCACCAAAATGTTCGACGGGCATGTGAACCCGCTTCCACTAAATCCTCTCTCTTTGGCGTCGCACGTCACGTGAAAACTGTTTCCGCCCATTACTGAACATATCTGATATGTTTGTTTCGTAAAATGTACCTAACATGTCAGTTAGCCCGAGGTGTACAGGTACAAGCTCGTATGAGTTTCAGAGACTTGCCGTAATTGCACAGAGGATTTATGGCATCTCATGAGCATTCAGTGCCAAACTCTCCTTGAGTCGGAGTTAAAAGGGTCAGGGGAGAAAGAAGAGACAGTGAAATAAGCAGGTAGGAGATGAGCAAATAGAAAGGAAAAAGGCAGAGACAGTGAAAGGACTGAGACAGGGTTAGGGGGAAAAACCTGGCTTGTGAATAACATGGACCAGGCACATGGAACGCATGCAGTAACAGAACTGAGCCATTTTCTGCATTCCTTGTGCTGCTATCTATAACTGATGACCTTTCCTTTCATCAGCACTACCCCCCATACCCAGCATTCATCAGATTACCCCAAGGCCGAAAGCCAGAGGGACTCAGCAGCCCAGCTTCAAATACATCTCACCTCAAGATGCCCAAAGCACGAGCCCATCAATCTGCAACACACTTGGACTGAGGTTGACCAATCTCAGACCAATCTCAGTTCCAGAAGCAAGGGGCGGCGTTCAAGTTATTAATGCACACCTTCTTCGCTAAACAGAAGGAGTGGATTCCAGGGATCACAAATGGCTGGGGTCTACTTTTGGCTGTCATTCCCCTTTGGCTGTGTTCCTGTCTCTGAGAGGAAGGTTCATTTATGCTGACTGAGGACAGGGCTGAACCCAGAATACAAACAGGCAGGACATACAGGGGGAGAACTGTGGATACGGAGAGAAGGCAGTTAGGCTGAATGAGGAGAAGAAAGCTTAGGTAACATAACCAAAAGGGAATGAAAGTCTCAGTCAAGTCTCAGTCCTGCTACAGTTGTCTGTAACAAGCATATTGTTGCTGTCCATTAAAAACCACGCATGTCCACTTTTTTTAACATAGATGGAACATACCTACTCCCCTCTGTCTACAAATAGTAGACAGAGGCATCTAATTGACCACTGAAAAAATGGTTTATGAAGACAGTGATTTAATTAGTATTTATGTTTGTACTACATACCATCTTTATTCATGATGGTCATTTATGTGGATTACTTTATATTGTTACTTTTATTGATAGATAGATAGATAGATAGATAGATAGATAGATAGATAGATAGATAGATAGATAGATAGATAGATAGATAGA
>JAODJX010000001.1:45253956-45278652 GCA_026776945.1 Isichthys henryi
TAGATAGATAGATAGATAGATAGATAGATAGATAGATAGATAGATAGATAGATAGATAGATAGATAGATAGATAATTAGCTAATTGACATCAAGAATATAATGCGAGATTAGTTTAAGTCTTATTGACACTGACATATCTGCCTCTCTGGCAACAATCCATATTCATTTATAGCATTAAACCATTTACTGACAGCTGTGTAAAGATGTGTTTCGATTTGCGATTCTAAGAGTGTCTCATTGTTTTGGGTCTGTAAAGTAGGTTCTGAAAAATGTATTTTTCTCATGCTCCTCAGGCTTTTGGAGATTTTGCCATTTTTCATTGAATAGCAACGATATTTCAGATGGGTCTGTATAAAAAGAGAAGCATTGACTCATACCTGGCAATGTACACCTTTACACAACAAGTACTCACAAACACGTGCGTACAGGCACAGAGAGGCAGGCTCACTCTCACTCTCACCTCACTAGGACGTGTAGATAAGACGAAAACACACAGCTATCTTTCAGTACAAGAGGGAGCTCTGACTTATCATTATGAAAACAGCAGGAGTGAAAAATGGATCGAACTGAAAGAGAATTTGGGAAGAGCGACAGGAGCTGGTGAGCGAGGCGAATGGATGAAACACGGATGACCGCGGAGACCAGCCTGTCGAACCAGGCTGGCAACACAGCTCAAATAATACATTAAAAAATACATTAATACATTTACAAAACAAAAAAGTTTGGTGTACATAAAATCATATCAGCATGAGTATGACACTCATAGCCTCCATCTGGACAAAATGAGAATTTTTCAATAATCCCCCCAAAAAAGTCTCCTGAATATTAAAACACTACCTCAGCTTGAATAGCTGAATAACTAAATCCGAAAGGATCAGCATAGTTCATGATGAGTCTGAGTGTGTGTGGATTATGTTTATATTATATTGGGGGACCAACAGCAAACTTGCCTGGGCTCCACGTGAGCTTCAGCTTCTATTGGTTAGAGGCTCTACTTCCCAGAGACTCTTAGACGAAATGTAAAATCTCCGGCAGACGAAAACATACACACGGAAAGAATAGACGGGGGTAATCTTGTTGGATTAAGGTCTATATTCCAAATAGAGGCTGCCTTCAAGAATTGAGGTTGTGTTCTACTGACTTCTCAGTGGAAAACGACCTCGCCTCTCTTGTCGAGTCACTCCAACCGCAAACTGCCCGCGGATAGAGGACAGCGGGTGATGAGAGTGTACAGAGGCAGGAAAATGTCAAGCTGCGGGCGCTGATAGATGGAGGACAGAGAGAGGCCCCCGCTGGAGAGACTCAGACAGGCAGGTCAGCCTGATGGCGTGAGTCCCGACCCCCACAGACCCCCATACAGGCACCGCAGAGCTCCTTCAGATGGGAGCTGAACAGAATAACAGAACGAAATGTCCGTCGATAAGGCTAAATGAGTCGAGACAAAAAACACGACGGGAAGCCCAGGCCTGTTTCTTAAACACCAGTCCTGCTATGCTGAGAGCGGGACAAAGGCCTTTCAGCATGGGGTCAGCCGGTTCCACTTCAAAAGGTCATGACCAGAGGAGACTTACAGTCCTCTCTGCGTGACCCACACCAGACTGTGCCCCACACTCCAGGCTGCAGGACGGTCCCATCGAAGCCCTCAACTAAACTGCAGAATTTCAGAGCAGCTACATCATGCCACTGACCCAGAAGGTCAACCCACATCACCCAGCTATTTAGCAAGTCTGTGCAGGGACCTTCCTCTAGAAGTATTCTGCGTCGTCCTGATTTTATACAGTATGAACATCTCGCCATGCTATATGTTCTAATATTATGACAGCATTGTCCCAGCAACGCCAGAGAAATATTTCGACAGAAAAACGATCCGGGACCAAAAAGCTGGGCCTCTCTTAGAGCTACTGTTGGTGTGTTCCATGACTGGAGAGTTTCCTGTGATACAGCCAGTGGAAGAAAACAGCCATTCGCGTATTTTGACTACATATTTTCTTATTTTTATATACAGCTTTGGAAAAAAATTAAGAGACCACAGCGAAATTTTTTGTTTCACCCGTTATATATATATATGAAGCTATAGATTGTTTTTTGCAGCCTGGTTCTTCCCTGCTTCTCATTGATGAAGGGTTTCCTCCTTGCTTTATGGGTCTTCAATACTGTGAATTGGTCTAGCAGTGCACTTCACACCACTTAATGTTTACCATTCTGTTTGAAGGTCACTTGAGGTCATCCTCCAATTCATGAGGCACTGCCGGATATGTTAACGGTCATCTCTGCCATTAGAAAGTCACTTCCGCCCTCTACCTGGCTGGTTTTTGGTCATTTCTAGTGTCTCCTGCTTCACCTTGTTCTTGTCTACTGCTGTCTCAGAAACTTTGAGCCTGGAAGCAGCTTGCCTCACAGTGCAACCTTCTGCCAGCAGAACTAGGATTATACCAGATTTTATAAATGCCAATTTTTTAAAAAAATATAGAGTGGTCTCTGAATTTTTTCCAAACCCGTTTTATACCCATCGATCTTCCAGCTCCTTATCCAATAGAGGACCACTGTGAGCTTGGAGCCTTTCCCAGGAAACACAGGCCACAAGACAGAGGACACCCTGGATGGGATGCCAGTCCATCACAGGACAGCGACACATTATAGAAAATACTTTATTATAATACATATTCATATATAGATACTGTACCTCAGCAGGCTTGGGGAAATGTGTCAGTTTTTAGGGTGAAACTCTCCATCTATTCAGGTTTACAGTCAAATAGCTAAGTCACAGATTAACTTCTTAAAAGTGTTTGATAATATCAAAAAAGGTGGTACAGAAAGCCAAAGTCATTACTCTCAGTGTGACTTACTCTGTCTTTCATGTGTACGACTTACTCCATCTTTGTCATACTGTACGTGTACGACTTACTCCATCTCTGTCATACTGTACGTGTACGACTTACTCCATCTCTGTCATACTGTACGTGTACGACTTACTCCATCTTTGTCATACTGTATGTGTACGACTTACTCCATCTTTATTATACTGTATGTGTATATAGATAGATATATACATATACAGCTCTTCGAAAAACAGCAAATCCACAGCAAATTTTCTAGTTTCACTAATTTCTCAATTTATGGTTATGCTTCTGTGTAAACTTTTTTGTAAACTCCAACCTGGCTCTCCTCTGTTTCTCGTTAATGTAGGGCTTCATCCTTTCTTTATGAGACTTCAGTCCTACTTCTAGGATCCTGATACGAACTGTCCTAGGAGTCCATTTCACACCACTTAATGTTTCCGACCAAGGTCACTTGAGGTCATCCTCCAATTTATGAGGCACTGCTGGATAAGTTGACCTCTGGCATAAGAAAGTCCCTTCTGGTCTCTACCTGGCTGGTTCCCAGTGTCTCCTGCTTCACCTTATTCTTGTGCGCAGCGATCTTAGAAACTTCAAGGCCAGAAGGAACCTACCGCTCAGCGTACCCGTCTTCCAGCAGAACCAGGATTAATTCAGGATTTAGCGATGCTGCTATTTAGCGGTTTCTTAGTGTTTTTCCAGAGCTGTATATGCACCAACCGATAATCTTCTGTGTTTTCTGTCTTTACTCTCTCTCTCTCTTTCTCTCTCTCTCTTGTCCTTTCCTCACATAAAGGTTTCAGTGACACATGCACCACCAGAAGCTTAAAAATATAATTTCCTACTCAAACCCCCTAAGAATCAAATGTTATAATGAGGATGATAACCCAGCAATCCCCCAAGGACGGTTCCCACAGAAAACGAGTGCCACCCCAACGCCACGTCGAACCCACGGAAAAAGGATACATCCTCATCCCACCTGCCCGGCATCCGATGGCGAGAACCTTCTGAATCGGGTCGAACGCGAGGGCGGTGGGCTGGAACGGGAATCCATGCCGTGTCGTCTGGAAAAGGAGCATGTTCAAAGGCAGGTCAGAACGGAATACAGGGGACGCAGGGTTATGTATGTGCTGAGACAAATAGGAGGACAGACGCAGCAGCATGAAACTGAAATAAAGGGACCTCAGATAGAACAGAAGATGACATCCTGCAGAAGTTATGTTGAGCTGCCAGTAAAACTTATGTTCATCATAATATAAACCCATAAGATTTTTTGGATATTTTATGAACGCATTAAACTTTGGAAGGAATGATTTGTCTGAGAATAGCTTAAATTTTGAAGCTGAATTTAAAAGGTGATTCCTAAGTACTGAGGAACACAGAACAAAAGCGATCACTTACTCTCATTGGGAGAGTGAATGGCCTCGGGTGTTTGTCTTAAAGGCTGGAGAACTGTGAGCGTTAGAGAAGAGGGCATGACTCTGTTCACTCATCCCTAGTTTAAGACTGAGAGCCGGTGGATGAAAAACCATAACCGCACTATGGTCCTACTGCATCTCAAACTAGGACCGCCATATTTGTTTTTTCCATTGGCTTCTATTTCCCTTAATCTTTAACTGCCACTCAATATCCATCTATTCTTTTATATAAAGATGCAGGGGAAGACACAGAAGGACATATCTGTCTATATTCAGACATTTCCCACCCGTAATCAGACAGACATCTAACATCTTATGTTACTGGAGCTCAAATAATGGCAACTGTAACCTGTGACCATCAGAGCCAACATCAAAACTACTTCTGACAGAAAGAGTTTTTCAAATCCCTCTTATGTATTACAGCATGTCCGCACCCTGTTAATATTCTGATTACTGGCCTGTTTCACAAAGCAATCCAGCAGAACAAAACGGTGTTACAACATTTTTCACTTTCTGGCTATTCTGAGATGGTGAGCAAATCAAGGCTCGATTAATATGCATGATATACACAATACATTCCCAACAAAGCTGGCAATTTGCTTAGACCAGACGCAGCCTAAAGACGAATGCAGATTTCATCTCGCTGCGGTGTCTCCCTTCCGGGGGCCACAACGACAGTTTATGCTAGAAAGACATGTTTAACTGTATGACCCGTAAGCCAGACACACACTGCGCAAATCCTGCAGGTATAAATGCATCGGCTGATTTTTGCAGAACCTTTTAATTATCAGTCAATTGGGAAAAGGGAAAATACAGGTGGTGTGACATCTAACTAATGACTCCAACAAAGTAATTATGGTGTGAGGGTGGAACAGCAAGTAGGAACGCAGAGTTCCTGCTGGGACAGGAAGCAGGAAGTGGGAAATGTGGTGGTGCTTACTCTCTACCTGCTAAAACACTGGGGAAATTAAACAGAAAATACTGGCTACAGTCTCAGAAAGAGACTGCTGCCAATCAGCACTCAACCCCGGCTGTAGGCAGACATAGGAAGACCAATGACACGGCACTATAATGTTAACGCTGTCTGATGCCACTGTCCCCAGTGAGCACTGCATGACCTGTCACTGAGGCTTCAGATTCAGCCAAAGGGTCACAGCACCGGCCTGCACAGCTCTCCTTAGTTACAGCAGGGAAACAAGAACACAGGAAGAGACTGACTGTGAACAAAACCCTGTGTGGCTTATGCTGGATGTCCCAGGCCGCGCTCAGAAAATGGCCTCATATTCTTAACGCTCTTTGTGAAGTAGCACCGACTCACGAGTCCACTTTTGTAAAAAGATTTTCGAAAACAAGAGAAAAAGTGATGGAAAATATCACACTGAGAGGAAAGGGAACAGAAATATTATATTAATACTGAATTGCTGCTGAAGGGTGAACTTGCATTTAAACAGACATATTCTCCCTGCAAATGGGAGCCATGGAGATTACAGATGAAGCATTCGGATCACCTGGAAGGAGTCGCAAGGAGGCAAAGTACAAACCAAATTGGCATGGAGCCCCCTACTGTCATCACGATTCTCCCGCTGCTTCTGCCATTTGTCCGTACCAACAGGACAAACATGGACACTAATTAATATCAAATAAATACACGCTGGGGTATTGGTTCAAAAGGACTGTGGTGTGAAATATAGTACTTAACATGGTGTTAAATGGTCACCTGAAGCAAAGTTAAATGATGTGCTCAATTGGACCTGCCCTGGAGGTGCCAAGATGTGATTACACAGAAGATAATGAAACTGGCAGGGCTATGTGGAGAAATCGATAAATAGGAATAAAGGCAGTTGTGTGGAGTAATGTGAAATGTATTAAACACCACCCTGACCGTCTATCCAGACCCTGTTCGACCATGCCTACAAAGAAATCCCTAATAATGATTCTCAATATAATTTAAAGTCAGATGGAAAATCACCTCTTTGCTTAGCTCTAAACACATGCGGCTCACTTCATGTGCCTAGACACGGTATGAAAAAACACAGCGGTCTATATCTCCCATTAAAAGACGGTTACCTGGGAAATCTGAGTACATCTGCGGGAGTTTATACAATAATCCAATGTGCTGTTACCTTACAACGAGCACTTACATGGATTAAAGGTCTGTGAACTGAACCCCTGCAAGGCTGCGTAAGAAGCACAGAGCCACCAAGCGGAGGGTCTGACTGCTGGCACCGGAAAGATCCGTTTTAAATAAGCACACTTACAACATTATTTCGTTACCTGTCAGCTACAGTAAACATGCAACTATGTAACTATGAAAACATTTGGTTTGTACATCATCCAATCAGGTGAGAAATCGCTGCATTTGGTGTGATTTGAGTTAGAAAGATAGAACCCCCCAAAAAAGACGTGAAAATATTGTGAAATAAATACAGCCCGGATTTGATGTGTGAGTCCTACAGTTAGAAGAATATGCGCTGGTCAGGTGGTGACAGTGGAAGTGAAATGCTGACCTAACGTGTCACTGACCCTGTACCGCACAGTTTGGCCGCCACATTCGCTACATTTATATAGCGCCGTTCGGGTAGAAGTGTGTTGGGAAATAACAGGTGTCTAAAACCAGAAGCAGTAAAGACTCGTGGATGGCGGAGATACTCACCTTACAGACCTGAAAGTTGTCGGATACTAAGGTCTCCCGTACGTCCAGCTCTCTGGGGACCGTCCCCGGGGCCAGAGGGGTCGCAGCCCCGCCGCCGACGCCGGCCGGAGCGGAGGTCGTCAGGCCGTCCAAAACCTTCCGAAACTTCTTCATGCTGCGATGCTTAATTTCAGTCCCTGTTCAGATAAAATGCCATTGATCAAAAAAGTGTACACCCCCTTGAAGCTCCCAGACGATTCTGGTTTCTTTCAAACGTGTGACAGAAAGTCAAAGAAAAAGTTGGTCTGGTGATGAGATTCATCAGCACAATTTCAATCGTGTAAGAGTACAAAACAAAGCAAAAATAACATTGCGCACAAGAAGAACTGCATGTAGGCTATTTAAATGTAAAACGGGAAATACAAATTATAACAAGTTTTAATTTAAATTAATTTGCAGAACAAAATAAAAAATCACAATAAACCACAAACAATCCTAATAAATTAATCAACAAGAATGAAAGGTTATAAATGCCCACCAAATCAAAGTGGATGTTTCAGAGAGGGGGGAGAGGGTCGGTGCACATAGCACATAGCAGTCAGCTCGGAACACTTGTTTTCAAATGATAAAGACAGGTCAGATGATGAAGGAAAGCGGCGATCGCGACGGAAGGTGAGGCTCCGCTCCGCTTGTCGCGCCGCCGTCCTGCACTGAACTGCAGCCGCTGTCCACGGTGCTGAAACCTGCCGCTTGCGCCCCGCCTCCCGGTCCTCCCCCATCTCCCCGCCCTTTGCCAGCTCAAGCTTTGTCCATTTACCGATTAAAAATGGAGGAGGAAGAAGGCTACTCTCCACAGCTACATCTATACCAAAATTTATTTCTTTAACTTGTGCAACACATTGACACACAGGTACTAAGGACCTGTTGCAAATGCGGGCTTAATAATAATAAGGCGGGACGAGCTCTGTGGCGGCTTGCTGGGTTTAACACCGAGCAGCTGTTTGCCAGCTGTAGACAATATCTACCATCGCAACTTAGAAGTATTGGAAGATCAACCAGAAAATGACCGAAGATTATTGCTGTATCAGGCGGGGAAAATGAAAGAAAACAAAGGGAAATACTTGGTCAAAAATGTATGCGTGTCAACGCATGTTATTAGCGGTGTATGAAAGAAGATCCAAAAGGGACAGACTGTTGCATATGACCTGTCCCCGGGGTAATGTCTGTAAGAAATGCCAAGGTTAAATAACAGGAGCACGTGTGGCCAATGCTCGCCAAACACTGTCAGGTGCCTGTATATGAAAAGGACACAGACTTTGCCATTCCCCATGTCTGACATTTTCATCATCTTCTGCTGAAGAAGGAAATCATTCTACAAAATGAATAGTGTATAGCAGGGGTCACCAACATGGTGCCCACAGGCACCAGGATGCCCTCAAGTACCACATGAGTTCTAAAAATAGCACAACTCACCAGTGAGCAGCGTATGCAATTTAATTTTATCCTGTTGTTATTCTTCTTTAATCACATTTGCATTTATATAGATTTGAAAATGACAATATCTAAAAAAAAAATGTTTATTATACATGAAGTTTAGATATGTTTAGGAGGGCATTTCAAACAGGTAGCCCTTCGTATGGCTCAGTACCTGTGACGTAGCTCTCAGTTTCAAAGAGGTTGATGACCACTGGTGTACAGAGAACTAGCATCTGAGGGAGCAAGAAAGTGTAAAAATACGTAAGAGAGGGCATACTTCAGACAGTACGTTAGTCCATCAGCACTGAGTCTTCATAAAAATTAGACCATTTCGGAACGGAATGACAGGCGGGGCTTGGGGCAGCTATCATATGTCACTGCGCTCCTGCAGTCATGTACAACCTGAAAAGGGCAGCCCTTTTGCAAAGGAATTGGCTATTAAAAGTATGAATTTCCTCAAGGTTTATTCCTAGGGTGACAAGCAGAGTCTGATTTGAGGGAATGTAACTGGACCGACGTGGTGATCGAGGCTTGAGAAAATCACCAGTAGAATATTTACATTTCAAACACGATGAAAGGTTAATGGGCAACAGCTCAGTAATTTATGTGTAAATATTTATTAATAAAAAATTTCATCAATAAAACACCTCTTTCATACATTTTAACCATTTCAATTACAGCACCACTAAGTAGAATTTCGAAAAATGCCACAGGCTCAGTAAAGGATTATATTTTTTGTTCATATCAGGATTTTCTATGCAGTGACACAATGAGATTATGAAATTAGTAAACATCTGTACCAAATCTGCGAAGAGTGCTTTAAGTTGTAAAGATCCCGGAACAGCCAGAAGATATATTTTTCTGCCAGAGTGGCAGACGGTATATGACACACGAGCTGTACATTGCTCCGTCGCTCTATCCGTGCTGAATTTCCATTCTTCCGCAACACAACGAGAGTCACTAGGTCACCAGACACATCAGCACCCAGCCCAAGGGACCCAAAAGACCAGCATGCCCATCTCCATCGCTTCATCATTTCCCAGGCTGCATCCCACGGGGATACCCCCACCCCCCAGACCCCAAAGTAGCCCTTTGTTATCCCTCTCAGCATGGCCCCCTCATTAAGGCGTAACACGGTCCCCATTGCTAACACCCTCTGATGACAGGACCATCCAAATCCTCAGATAAAATCAATCAGGTGGGTAGATATATAAGGAACATTATGCACGCTCAAAAAAAAAAAAAAAAAAAAGATTGTCTAGAGAAAAAAAAGTCAAAAAATAGAAAGATAATATGTACCTCCATTGCAATTTTGGGCACAGACAGTGCTGTGGAGGTTTTGGGGGGTAATTGAGTTGATAAAAAACTGGGAATATCAGTTTTCCCTTTAGCCAATGCAGGCGCTCCAGTGGTATGAACTGTGAAAACAATTTCACCAGGTTCACTTACTAATAAGAGAAAAACAAACAGTCCCCCCCCCTGGTCTAAAAGCAGTGGCCATGCCCATGGGGGTGGTTGTGAGGTCCTCAGCTGGAAATCAATCATATTTACATATAAATGGGTTGTAAAAAGCAAGCCTGTCATATAAGGCCAATTCTCCTGGCTGAAAGTACATGATAATGAATACCTCCCACTTTGGCTAATTGCTGCTGATATTATTTCTTTAATGGCGCAGGCCCCGCAAACGCAGACTGATTCGTTGTGACTGACGGAGTAAACTTTCTGTTCCCACGAAGGCTAAGTGCCGGCTTCCCGCGCACAATTACACTACTGAGCTACAAGTAGGGAGCATTGCTTACGTTCCATGAAAGAACGAATCCCGCAACCAACATGAGCAATATACATTGCACATAAACATCTTGTGTTGTAAGATAGATGGAACCATATTATTAGCAGAATAAATGGGTGGTTGGAATTTAAATAATATCTCAGTTCAGCCTATAAACTAAGTGTCAGGGCGAGCCCAAAGAAATGGATTCATATCATTTACGCTGAACTGCAGTCAGCCCATTAGCCATGATTTGTGTGGACGGTTAAAATCCCAGAGGTGTGCTGAAGTGGGATGGGAGCTAATTGTCTCACCCTGCTTGTTAAGGTGCTGACCCGAAGGTCACAGCCACAGTCACAGAAACGGAGAACCACAGCATCTCCGAGATGGGCAACAGAGAGTGCTACCCAGTCTCCGTAAGTGTCCTTCTGAAAGAACATATCTTGCAGAACATTTCTTCCGTGATCTCACTTCTGTGTTTAGTCTATCTGCCTTTCTCGAGTCTCCATAGCTGTGTGTGATGTTCATCTCCCTGAGTTAACAGGTGATGTCGTTTGCACGGTTGCCTGGCAACAAGGCATGACACAACAAAAGGTTGGAGGAGATGAGAAAAGAACAGATCTAGATGCGCTACCCAGACCAAAAGCAGGTGAAGGCAGCAGCGCCCTGTGAACACACCATAAAACTGCAGGACACGATTAGATGTAGCAGAGCAGCAGGAACATATTTATCGATTTACGAGCAGCTCGGTAGAACATCCTCCTAGTACGGTGAAGGACGTGATTCAGAATCTGTGTGGCTGACAGGTGCCTGCACATCGGAGAATGCTTCATCCTGGAAGCTGGGTTCAGTGTAGTGCTCTGTGGACTCCAGGCTTTATTTATGTGCAAGGGGACGTGCGTCCCCAGAGAGACAAATCACACTAACAGGGGCCACAGGCAGAATTAAACCCGCAGCCGAAGAGGTCGACTGCACACCAAGCAGGGCGCCTCTCACCAATAAAAGCCAAATTGTTGATTTGTTTCAGGAACAGAGCTGCTTGATATAGGAGGACCTGTGCTGCTTTGCTGATGAATTTCTCCTGTTTATTTATAAAAGCCAAATGCACCTGGGCACTTCAATAGAAAAAAATTTAAGGTGTCATTCATCTGACAACACAAAGACCAGTTCATCTTTTGCAGACCTGTTTATAGCCCAGAACATGTACATGTGTGTAACGCGGTCTCACATGTGGCACCAGGAAATTGTTACTGGAACCGACCACCACTTCTGGGAGAGCTCAGAATTAGAATGAGGTGCCGTTCCCAGGAGAGCATAAATGGCTAGCGGAGGCCAGCAGAGGAACACCTTCTGCCTCGCCTCTACGATGCGAGTGTGTAACTTCCCATTAGCCATTGTGGACCGTGCGGTGCTAACCTTCCACAGCACGGGCCCGAGTGTCGCTGGAGTTCATAAATCAGCCCCTCATGAAGCCGCACAAGCGGCGTGATAAATCTGCCTGCCAGAAAACAAGAAAGCCGTCAGAGATGTATTCAGCCAGGCGAAGCCGGCAGGAAGCCCAGCCAGCACTGCAGCATGATGGGAGATTTTCTGGCGCACGATATGCCGATGGACAGATAACATCGATTTTTCGGAAGACAAAACCAACTGATTACAAAACTGATTACAAACTGTACGAACTGTTACAAAAACTCCCAGAGGTGATGAAAATCAGCCTCGAATGTCACTGGACTATCCTGCCCAGCTGGATCACTGTTGTCTCTTCTGTCTAGAAGCAGAGGTGACTTGCTGATAGTCCTCACTGTCAGTACTTTGTGGACAAAAACTCCTTTTTATAGCATATCTTTCTGGGCAAACAAAAGACTCACTTTCTGGAAAAATCTCAGCCTGAGGAAAAGAAAACAGAACTCATCCTTCATCTTGTGAATTTCAATCAAGCCTCGCCTTTGGGACATAACTTATGCTCATGAGGACACGAAGATCTTAAGCCAAAAGAGAACAATAGTGTAGACCAAACATAAAAGTGTGGCTCCAAGTTCCCAGCAGGCAAAACGTATAAAAACAGACAGTACATTCAGCACGTTCGGTTAAAAAAAAAAAGAGGACGGAGATGAGGAAAAGAGACAAAAGTAAACAGAAAATAATTTTTAAGGAACTGAGCAACTTCTCTATTTTTCTCCATTCCCTTATCAAAAGACTGGTGATAAGAAGAATGGATGGAGTCATGGAGAGAGGAATACTAAGGAGAAGATATGCAGGTCAGAGAGTGCTCAAAACCAAACGTTCACAAGTCCAAACTAAATCACTAGGGTAGCTACTGAGCTGTGCAGCATGGTGATACACATGAAGGCAGAATTTGGAGGGCTTTGACATCCACAGCCACTGAGCCATCTAACCTGTTACTACCTTCAGCCTCCGTGTTGTGTATCTCTCTTTATTGAGGCCTATATATAGTCACCATTTTGTTCATTCAAGTCTTATAGCTCTCTCAACCGCTACACTCGCTACAACTGTGGTTTCGATCACGGAGAAGGCGATGACGGTTGAGGGACAGAGTGCACCCATGTGCGCGATGGCGTTCAGACAGGAGAGAAGAAGCCTGTATCTCAAACGCTCGCACAAATCCAGCCTCTTCAAAAGGATGATCAGTGGTGCAGATCACGCGGACAGCAGGAATGACAGTGTCACGCGTGAGCAGAAATGATTGCTGTCCACATCTAATCGGATTTCACTCATACAGAACCAGTAAAATGCAAATAAGGCCTTTTTCCTTGGTGAAATCACACGGCAGGTAGACGTGCAAGGCCTAAGCGGACAAGTGTGCGTTCCGCTCCAATATAACACAGCAGTGGCTGATAGTCAACCAACATGGCCCCTGCCACAGGCTTCCCCGCCCCTCCGAGCAACACCGAAGGGGAGGGGCTTTGAAGGTCATGCTTTGAAATCCGACACCTGATTGACAGTCATTAACCCAGCTGGATGCCCAGGGGCTAAGAACAGAAGGTAGACAGAGGGAGAGGTGAAAGCGACGAGCACCTAACAACTGACGCTGCACGGCTGCAGGGGGTGAAGCCAGTCAACAGAGCCACTGGTCCATTGTGCTCGAGGTCATCCCTTCTGAAAAACTGGACCCCACGAACCACAATACAGCTCCGCCCAGGAATGCCCAGATCTAGCCAATCAGAGAACGTCATCACCTGATGGACAACCACACAATCCAATGAGCCTGAATACCTCGGTTTCCATTGTGTCTACTTCCCAACTACATGCAGCGGGTTGTGAAAGCTAGCACCACTGCTAAGTTAAGACTCCAGTATTGACCTGGGCAGACGCAGGCCCAAAGAAGCATTCGGCTAGATGCTAATGCCAGGATCTGCGGCCTCAGTGTCGCAATTCCCGGAGAGCACAAACCACAAGTAATTTTTCCTCACAAAGCACTATCATCACAGAAGCTTTGGCTTTATGCTTAAACCCAGCTTCGAAGGCCGGCTGAAGAACAGCACATGTGGTAGATCTCAAAGCAGCTAATGCAGAGTGCATGGGCTTTAGACCAGAGCAGACCACACAAATGGAAAGCTTACTTGACGAACTGTTGCTGTGGGTGTCCAAGGCCCCCTGGGCCAGGCTAATTAGGCCAGATCCAGGGACCCACAGTCCAGACCCCCCTCAGCATCCGTGCCTCACCGTGGGGGCCGCTTTTTAATGCCTCCCCTGTTAAATTATTCCTTCTTCTGCTTCCCGGCCCACTCAGACCCCACGCCGTGCACTAGCGCCCGTCAGTAAGGCGGGGGTCGCGGCTGTGGAGGGAGTACCGAGGTGCCCCCACCCCACCCCCCAATGCCCTTCTCAGATCAATCACGGCCCCGCGGAACGAGCCCACGTGCCAATTATACCCCCGAGGGTCCCGCCTCCACGTCCTGTCAGTCAATTGAAAACGGTCTAGGCTGCAGAAAAATGGCTGCCGCCAACTGTGGAAAAACCAGAAAGATCTAGTCAAAGAAGGTGCTTTACTGAGCAGTTCTTCCGTGGATTCCTCCATCAGTATAGAAAAGCCAGATGATTACCAGACGTGCTGGATTCAAGACTCAGACACAAAAACTTTCAGACTTTTAAGGAAAGAAACACTTGAAAGTTTTTATGAAACACTTTATTCCTCGCAAGATTTGCTTCGTTCAACCAAGGTCCACCGAACTCAAAAGAAATTAAAACAAGTGAACAATTATAAAAACTAAATCAAATATAAACTATTCAACAAAGGGAAGGACGCGGAGAGAAAGATCCACTTCTCTGTAAATGTGAGGAAAAAGGTCTTCAGACTGGAAGGCGTCAACCCACAGCCAACGCTGGTCATGTTCCGCTTCTGCCATCTTGGGGCTCGACTGGCGGCGCAGAACCGACAGGAATTACTCGAGCTGCAGGTCCGGCGGATGCAGAAAAAGGGAAGCAAAACAGGACAGCAGAAGAGGAACAGGAAAGCAGCTTATGCACATGGAAAGGGGACCACAGGAAGACTGTGTTAATAGGGTTACAAGTCCTGGTTCGGAAGGAACTCGAGCTCATCCAGCAGGAAAATGGTAATAAACTAATAAATCCAGATGAACCATCTAGACCAAAGCAGGTTGGTACAGGCTGCCCGACTCTGAGGATGCAAAATGTGTCAAGAAAGGACAGAGCATGTTATTGGTCAATTTGGCACCTCTGTCATCCGCCTTCAGGAGAGCCTGTCTGGCTAGGAGAACACAAACGTCTTTCATCGGCTCATGACTAAGACCTCATTCATTAAGTTGGGAGACGCTTGCCAGCAAACACATACGCAGCTTTCACAGTGGAAGTGGATGAGGGCGGGGGACCCAACGTGGCCAGGAGGACAACCAGCAGCTTAGAAGAACATGTCTTGGAAGATGTTCTGGCCCATTTCTATGTAAGCTTCCTTCTCCTGCGCAGTCATCTGCTCCACCAGCTCTGGCCGCTGGCTGACTTCACGGTAGGAGAACGGCCTCCCACCCACCAAGACCATGGGCTCCTCCTCCCCCACCTCCTCAAAGTCCTCGTCATCATCCTCCTCGTCTTCCTCAGCTGGGCCTCGTGTGGCGATGGAAGGTGCAGGGCGTGGGGGAGACTCTTCGTCTGATTCGCTGGTGTCGCTCTCCGAGTCGCTGGCGTTGGTCGGGGCCCGAGGGCCGCCCACCGGTGCCGCCCCTGACACAGCACGTTTCTCGTGGATCAGCAGGGCTCGCATCACCTCATTCTCGTCCAGCTGTGGCTCCCGACCCACAGTGCGGCCAACCTGGAGCCCGGCCACGTCCTCGGCTTCTGGAATGACAGCAGATCGAGAGAGTCAGCCAACGGCATTAGGCAGCACGCGAGCTGAGCAGGGATGGGGAGGGTCTTACGGGTCTGCAGGACATCAGGCTCGCTGTAGGCCCCCTGCACGGTGCTCTCTGTCAGCCACACGGGCCGTGCTTTGGCGTCGGTCGCCGGACGCTGCTGTTCCTCGCGCTCGTCCATGCTGATCACCACGTTCTGCGTGTACAGGTCGGCGTAAGCAGAACCCTTGGAGGACCAGGCCTCCCGGTGAGGCCCACTGGGCCGGTTGGCTCCAGCCCCGCCGGCTGCCGCCTGCGCAGCCCGTCCGCGGCTGTAAAAAGACAAAATAGTAAAGTTCCATGCTGAGTAAAATCAATGCATGGGAGAGGACAGTAGGGGGCGCCAAAGTCAGCAACGTGCCTCAGCTCAGGAATGTCACTGGGCTCCGGCTCTAGCAGTTCATGTGACAGGTTGACATCCTCGGTCTCCCGCAGCAGCGCGTAGATGGGCTCGATCTGCTCATTGAAACGCGCCACCAGCGTGCGTGCGTCTTTCTTCGGTACAGCCGACTCATCCTCCTCCACCTCGGTCTGGCAGAAGGTACAGCGGAACGTGCCTGGGGGGGGGGTCAGGAGGAGAAACAGCTCGACTCAGGAAACCACAGAGGCCACAGGCCCGGAAGCCCTACCAGACCGGCTACGGCACCCGACCCCAATGAAAGCCACTCTGACAAAGACCTTAAAGTATGTTTTGATGTAAGAACACTTCGCCGAGAAGCCCTTCAACCCATCACGATGAATCACAATGCATAAACAACCCTCCATTTCAGCCAATGCCATACGCTAATTCTTTTCCGCGATGAAGCTTCAAAAGAACTTTTATTTTAAATAAAGCCATCCATCTTCGCATCAAAGAGCGATTCACGCTGCCCTTTGAACACCCAGAGGGAAGGATTAAGGAAATATAGGATACAAACAAGGTAAAGTCAAACCAGAGCACTCTGACTCCAGAGAGGCTTTTGAAAGTGACAGCGCAAGAACAGACCAAAGAAATGAAAACCCAGGAAAAATCAGGTGCCTAATAGGCCAATTAGAGCATCCCTGCTCCCATCAGAAACACACAGTAAACAATACAAATGCATCCATCTTAGATAACATTTGATCCAACAGTGTAAGCACACACACAAAAGCAAGGAACAATTTCAAAATCAGCTAGAATGGTCTCCTTAAATTACCCGATACTCAGATCCATCTCATCTCCACTGCCCTCTCAAAAGATCCGCAAGAGATCTGAGCGGGATGTTTAGCCATTAAACCTGTGCATTTATTTAGCAGAAGCTTTTACTCAAAGCAAGATTCATTGATTTGTGAAAGGAGGGTCAGTCGGTCCCAGGAGCAACTGGAAGTTAAGGGCCTCGCTCAAGGGGCCAATGATGACATCACTCTGCCAACTCTGGGCTTTGAACCAGCAGCCTTCTGATCACAGGCAGCATCCAAACCCATGGAGCCAAACACCGCCATATAGCTTTAGAGACACACCACATACACGGAGCAGGAGGAGACAGGACTCCACACTCTGACACGAGCCGATCAATGCAAAGGTTTTCAATCAACTATTTGACTGACAAACTGACCTTATCTTGCTTACAAACTAACCCAAAGCCTTGCCTTGCATACCAGCTGTCCTCGGTGACCACAGAGGGGCACGCTGACCCGCACGATATATTTCACCGAATAGGGGTCTACATGGAGCTGGTATAAGCCCAATGGAGCTGGCATAAGCAGCTTTTCCAGCAGCGTTATCCCGCCATTTCATTACGAAGCCAGTAATTAAGCCGGCTGTGGTCTGACTATCCTGACTCAGTCACTGTGACCTTAAACGCATTCTGCACATCATTTGGATCAGGGGCATTATGACCCTGCAAATTCACACAAAAGCTTATCTAAGAAAAATCTAATTTGCTTAAACTGATGAGTAAATTCCAGGAAGAAATTAAGCCACATCTAAAATCACGTAAACATTTCTTTTTTTTTTTTTTTACATTGTTTTCATTTCATCACCTCATCTTATGTGCAGAAAAACATAAGAGCCTTCACTTAACGTATTTTATCCTTTTACTAAGTAGCATATGTTGCAATGTGGTATGCGATTCAACATTCTGCTTCCACCTGGTGTCTGGCACTGGTATTACAGCAATGAAGTTGAACTATCTCACCATCCGCATCGGCAGCCGAACGCAAGCGCACACGGAAAACTGAATTATGAACCAAGCTTTAGGTAACACTCCGCTCTCACCATCCAATAGCTACAGAAGCATTTCATCTACCCACACAAGTAAACAGCGTTACTGCGCTCCCGATTTCCACCTGCCGCCAGAATCACAGGTAGATGGAGCCCGATTGGGAGCTCAGCAGAGCCACACAGGCATGACTGACAAGGGAGCTGGCCAGGGACACGCCCCTCACCTGTCATGGAGTCGAAAAGTTGGTTGGCTTCTAGGTCAGTGAAGGTGCTGTAGCAACAGGGGCAGCGGAAGGAGGCCCGGTTGGTGGAGTCGCGTTCATCAGTCTCGATGCGCCGCCGCATGTGGTCCAGCTTGTACTTGACCACGTTGACCAGCGCCCGGTAGTTGATGAAGTAGTAGTTATGGCGGGTGGCCTTACCGTCGGCCGCTGTCTCCACCCGCATGCGACACTTGACAAACTTGTCGCCCTTGAGCGTGTTCAGCACCGAGCGCAGCTGCTTCCGGTCAAACTTAAGTAGCTCGAGCATGTCCTCTTCCCGCACACATGGGTTACGGATCAGGATGTCCAGGGCCAGGGCGTGCTCTACCCCATAGAAGCCACGCACCACTTGCTTAGCGAGCCTCTTCAGCGCTGCCGGCACCTCCGTAAGCAGCTCCGGCTCCGTCATGTTGAGGCCTGAGCACCACCGCAGCCAGGCAGGGGGTCGGAGGAACAGACACTTTATTGCGTTCTTTTAGGAGATCTGCATGAGGAACACAACACTCTGTCATTCTGATTACACACACATCTCTAGTACGAGGATAAATATAGGTCAACACATGTCTGTGGTGCCAATATGCACTTTCCATACAGTCCTGCCAGGTTTTAGAACAAAGTAAACTGTTGAAGACGGTCACTTAAACGATGAAGTTTCAAAAGACGTACGGAAGGACGGTGCAATTCTGTAAACTGGCGTTGGTTCTTCCTCGTCCATGCATACAGTCACACTACACGATCGTAAAGGCCGAGCACGTCAACATTCTTACGTGCAGAATAATATCATGTTACGTTGCAGAAAGCGGGTTAACTGCCAGTGATTGATGCCGCGGTTGTAGCACCTCGATCCTCCACCATCACCGCGTAGATCAGTACACAAACTAAACAGTGCGGATGGTAAACAGAGTTTACAAACACAGCAGCGGCGGATTTATAGGACAAGGAGAATGTGTGCAAGTGGCTTCTGGACACATCGGACTTATATCTAAAAAGTTAGATACTCGAGAGTACTAACTAACTCGAGTTAAGTACTCGAGAGGGCAAAAACGTGTACTCGCCTGCTTCCTCGGCAGCTTACGCCGTGACAGTCTTTCCGAAGCCCACGCTTCCCCTAAGCCTCAGCAGGGCCCGCAAACCACAGAAACGTCATCTGAGAGTTCCGGTAATCCATCACCTAGGAAACGCGAATCACAGGCCAGTCCCAGTAGATTGACATTTCGACTATCCAATGAGGAGGCACAACGGATCGCCACTGTGACGGATGGGATAAAGATCCTGAGTATTTGGCGTTTTTGCCATCTTTCTTATCGTTTTTACGGTTAGGGCAGTGTTGACGCTGCTTGCTGCTGTTGGATTCTGAAAGGCAAAGCACTAGAATGATACACAACTATATGAGCTTAAAGTAGTAAATATTCGGGGTTGAAAGGCGGGTGGAAGAACGGAAATGTGGGCGGGATGCGGATCTACTTCCGGGTTCATGTCAGAAGACGTGTGCAAATATGGCGTCGCTCGACCGGATCAAGGTACTTGTTTTGGGAGATTCAGGTGAGTGTATTTAATGATAAGGGTATATACAGAAGTCTTTAAGGACTTAATTCAGAAATATCAATACAATCTAGTACAACACAGTGTGGCCGCCAAAAAACTAATATAAATATTAATTTGTGCAGCAATTCTCGACCTCATTTGTATGTTTCATAACATCAGTGAGTTTACATGTCTGCGGAGTTTTCACTGGTAATGAATCTGTATCGTTGAAATATGTCCTAAAATGAACTGGCATACTCTTACTGTTTTGTAATTTCCACGTAGCCGCTCTGATCGTTAATCGGGCTTTGCAGGTGTCGGGAAGTCGTCGCTGGTTCATTTGCTGTGTCAAAATCAGGTGCTGGGAAATCCTTCGTGGACAGTGGGCTGTTCCGTGGACGTGCGTGTAAGAGGCTGCTTTAATGAACCCCCACTCCGATATTTTAATGGAAAAAGTTGACTATTAGTACTAAATCTAGACCCTCTCAACCGTCACAGGTCCATGACTACAAAGAAGGGACTCCGGAAGAGAAAACCTTCTACATTGAATTGTGGGATGTTGGTGGATCGGTGGGCAGCGCCAGCAGCGTGAAAAGCACCAGAGCTGTTTTTTACAGCTCTGTTAACGGTAAAAAGAACATGGGTCTCTAAATGCAGCAGTAGAGAACCTTAAAACTCAATACACGATACAAATGTGTTCATCTTCCTACACAGGTATAATTTTAGTGCATGACCTGACCAACAAGAAGTCCTCGCAAAATTTATACCGATGGTCGCTGGAAGCTCTGAATAAGGACTCGTCTCCAACTGGAGTCATAGTCACAAATGGGTACGTGGTAGGTTTTATCCGTTTCTTTATTTAACATTAGTAACAGAAATTCCCCTCCTTTTCTATAAATTACACTGCTTGTCTTCTCTTGCTGCAGAGATTACGATAGAGAGAAGTTTGCCGAGAACCCAGTGCCTTTGCTTATGATAGGGACTAAATATGACCAAATTCCTGAAAACAAACGCAATGATGTCTTGACGAGGACGGCCTTCCTGTCAGAAGACTTTAATGCTGAGGAAATAAACCTGGTATGAATTTCGCTGTTTTATTAGACACCCACATAGTCAACTGCATCAATTTTACTTAAACCACACCATTAACTCCCCATGTCTTTCTAGGATTGCACTAATCCACGGTATCTGGCAGCAGGCTCATCCAACGCGGTCAAGTTAAGCAGGTTCTTTGACAAGGTAACGAGACAGTTAGCAGCTGGTTTACCAGCAGCATGGTTAGCTGTCTGGTTATCAGCAGTAGAGGAGCTCCGAGAACCAGTTTGAATTGTAATGAACCATGGATCAAACTGTAAAAACAAAGGGATAACTGTGCATGTTATACATGCAACATCACTGTCTACCTCATTTATAGGTAATAGAGAAGAGATACTTCACGAAAGAGCCTAATCAGGTTAGTTGCTTCTGAGTGTTCCAGCTCATCGTGTGGCACATTGACTTTAGTAATTTAATTACTTTTAACTGGAAAATTAACTTTTTCCATTTGTTTTCTCTATCTACCCAGATGACTGGTTTCACAGACCGAAAACGTTTCAACTTCAAAAATCTGCACTACGACTGAGAGCTGCAGGGTGCCGGTTCTGTCCATTTTTGAACGACGCGGACGTTTCCCTGCTGTTACCTGGGTGAATTTGAAGGGACCTTTTTGGGACACGGGAGCTTCGCAAATGGGCCTACCATGAGAGATTGAACTCAGATGTTGAATTTGATTCATTTTACTCTATTAAATCCTCTCACGATAATGTGTATGGAGAGACAGCAGCCATGGGAGATAAGCGTTCTGTTTCAGATCTTCAGATCAGGCTCCTGCCTTGATCTGTTCTGCCTTTCCTAAGTGCTCCTGGTGCAGGACAGAAGGATCGATCCAACTGATCAGAGGGGAAGGAAACTAACAGACCCAACCAGCCAATGAAACATCAAAAAAATAGTAGCGTTTGGAATATCAGAAAGTAAATACTGTGTTTTACAGTCAGGGGTACTCTGTTTAAATTTGGTGGTTGTATTAAAAGAGCAGGTAACTGGGACAGTGTAAACAGGACCTCTTTGCTGACCATCACTGGGGGGGAAGTAAACGGTTCATTCACAGACCTTCAGAATCACATCGTGGCTGTTCTAATTTGTTTCATATAGAGAAATTTATATTAAATTTGCCATTTTTACCCTCGGAATCTTTTGTTTGATTTGATGTTAGGCTGATGATCAAATGATCTACAAAAACTACAAAGCTGCTTAAACTAACAAGGCTTTATTGAAATAAATATTTTGGTCATGTAATGCTGATGTAAAAAGTTCCTTTCCTGAGACAGAGTCCGTCCTTAGTCATAGTCTGTCCCCAAAAAACCCAGCAAGTGAGGAACATTCTGCTCAGCGTTCTGTCCCCAGGGAGAAGCGGTCTGGCAGGTACTACGTTTCAAATTTACTCTTACTCTTGAGAAAAGGCTGATGTAGGACGTCATAGAGACGGCGAGCCTGTAACGCACAAAAATGTCACAGATACACATACCAAGATGCACAGGTTACCATCACAGGCAGCAAAGCTAAAGAAAATACTGCAACATGCAGACACCAAAAGCGGTATAACTGGAAGGAAAACAAAACACATACATCCATGACATTTAATCTACAGAGATACCCTGCAGCACACTATTTGCTGCATGAGACCTCAGACCAGGGGGATGCTCCAGAAAGCAGGATTTGTTTAACCAGTTAAGTTGTTGGATTTAAGGTAGTCTGGGATAAATTGACCTTATCTTCAATTACATTTAGCTCAGACTAACTTAAATCCAACAATTTATCTGGCTAAGAAAGAAATCCTGCTTCACAGAACCACCCCACAGTACAAACTGCTTTTCTCCTATATATCCCTGTCTCACCTTCTGAGGTCCCAGGCCAGGGCAGAGTGCCAGGTCTTCTTTTGAGGCATTCATTACTCCCTCCAGAGACTACAAGAATAACAGAGCTAAAAATCAAGGCCATCATCTCCAGAAAAGTTAGTCGACCTTGCAGTGACTGAACTCTACATTCAGTGGAACAAGAGCTGAACAAAGAAACTGGGTATTAAATTGTCTCCTTTACATCTGGGTGTAATATTCATGTCATTATACTTGTGTTCGTGATTACAAAAGAAACGTCTTACGGAAAACGTAGAGAGCAAGGTTATGGCGTCAGTCCTGTTGATGGATTTGACTGTTGTCAGACAGTCTGTGACCTGTAAGAAGAGGCGACTTTTACACAGATGGGTAAAACATGCATACAGCCACTAGTGGGCACCATTTAACACAGGTAAATGTATCAGGGCCTTGGGAACATCTGGGTTTTGCAGGCTCTGGCACTGGAAGGACAGACACTTGATCCCTATGTCTGCATCCCATTAGCATGTGCTGCACGGAGATGTCACCTTGGACAGGAAGTCCTTCTCCACCTGCTCCTTCAGGAGGTCTGCTGGCTTTTTTTCATAGGCTTTGTATGTCTCTAGGTACCGTCCGGCTTCCTCTGGGCTGCAAAGGCAAATCGCAGTCATTTTACCACTGTGAAGGACGTGGATTCTGCACTGTGAAGGATCGTTGACCCTTCAATGCCCCACCCTGACCTCGGCACTCCTTTGTCCTCACCTCCAGGCCAATATGAGGGTGCAGTCTGCCATGATGGAGATGCGTGCCAGCTCTTTCAAGGCATGGTGGGGGTCTTTCTGAGATGGACACAAATATAATCATGAGATGGTGATGCTGGCTTCTCTCATTCAAACTATATGTTCAGGGGCATCTCCTAACATACCTTCGTTTTAAACTACTGCACTCCAGTTAGTTATTGATCTACAAAAGGCCCCTTGCTTGTACACTCATGCAAATGGATTCAGATTTACCTACAGCTGTTTCACCATGCAGTCCATCACTACACTAAGCAATTACTGCCATTATACTGTTCAATGAGGCAGACAACTGGTCATGTAAAATGTCATGTGACTCACCACATCCACCTGTACCAGCAGCACCCTGAGAGTGAACGTCTGCCCCAGATTCTTCAGTCGGTCATGGATGTAGTTCGGATGCAGGTTATGGTACCTCAGGCTGTGGGCCAACAGCAATGGAGAATGAGCAAGATCAGAGTAGGGCGCCCGGACGCATGTATAAAACGGCACATGCAGTGTCTAAAATCTCATACTTTCCCATCCCAAACTGTGTAAAAAGACAAAAAGAAGTGCAACCTGAGAAAAAGAGCACAGGTCGTCGGTCCCAGGATGTAATCAGGAATGACTTCACCAAACTCCCACGGCACACTCCTCACAAACTTCAGGACAGGGTTTCCCCTCTGGAGACATAAGATCATTGATCTTTGGTTACATGTGTAACATTTCCGACAGTGTTTGTGTATGAGGGTGTCTTCGTTTAACCAGGGAATCCATCCGGATATTTATCTCATACCAATATGTGGCTATATGCATTTAACAGGAACTTACTCGTCCGTACCTCAGGATTGCCAGATTTGTTCAGTTATTTGACGCAAATCTGCACACAAATTTACATGTATGTCAAAGTTTTATTACCTTGTAAATAGTCTGTAGGCTTTGCAAACTACCCCAGCGCTTTAGATGTAACTAATTTTAGGTTTATAATGGAATAATATAGATTTGCTGTGAGATTTCTTATGTGAGCTGAGAGTCTGAAAGCGTGAGTGTCATGCCGGATGCGTGAGATCCCTGATACCTGTCGAGGGCTGACGATGATGCTGCTGCCTGTGCCGGCTGGTTTTGGGCCACTGCCGAGTGCGGGGTCTGACCTCGCAGCTTCCCCTTGCGCCTCTGCCGGCTTATGCACCCCCACGCCCGCATCCGCAGTCTCGCTGTCAGCCGCCTGCTTAGCAGATGCTCCCTGCTCTCCGATACCTTGTGCCCCCGCGTCACTGGACTGAGCGGCCTGGCCTTTGCGCTGGATAATGAACTCTGCGTAGGACAGCGGGGGCTGGGCGGCTTGGGCCGGGGGCTCGTCGCTCCGGGATGAAGCCTTAAACAGGGACTTAACCTATACAGATAAATGCCAAGGTGACCGTCTGCACTGTCACCTACAACAATACAGCTCCGTCCTATGCATCAGGTCCGGTGTTCTGCCATTTTTTGCTGCCTTGCCAGAATTTCCTACCGCAGCAGAAATTTTCAGTTATATCTGCCATTTT
>JAODJX010000001.1:45310794-45360940 GCA_026776945.1 Isichthys henryi
GCCGTGAACCACTCCTTCCATTTGTTTGATAGAATAGCTACAAAATAAAGTTGCACATTTCCTTATTAAGACTTTATAACCCATTAATCAAGATATTCTTTGAAAGCATGAAGCTGCACCTTTCTTCATTCGGGGGGCTGACATCATCAAGGCTTTCCAAAGAATTGTGCATTTCATCAGGAAAGCTGAAGGAAAAAAACAAAACAAATCCTGATTTTGCATCCATCCTTTTTCAATGTACCTCTGAAAGTCATAGTTATTGCATCAATTCAGTATCATTATGGAAATGTAGCAGCTTACAGTTTCTTAAATCAAAAGCCCACTCAAAACGTAATTCTTTGAATTTCTATGGTTTGAAGTAACAGAGGTAACAGGTTCTGTTTTTCTCAATAATGAAGGTCTGAGATCTCTTACCTCACCTGCTGAGGATCAGCAGCAAGTACCCGGAGCTCAGTTGGTGTTGTAGTCATGGTGTAGAAGTCAGGCAGAATGTACGGATATGGCAGGCCTCTCAATATAAGGCAGGCCATTGGGGAAGTAGGAAAACCCTGGTGCTGTGGAGCTCATAACTGTATTTTCTAAATTTCACAACTACATATTTCTTGCAATAGAGTTATTCTACAGATAAAAGAGAAGCCACTTCCTTAAATTCTGCGTGACAACAATCGACAGTTGACGAAGTGAAATGAATATCTTAGAAAATAAATGAGCGACTTACCATTTTCCTGTAACACGACACCTTTCATGTCAGAAGGAACTAAAGCAACAATAACAGAAAGTGGACAGGATTGTGAGGGATTCCCAGCGGGGAGGAAGAGAGAGGCAGAAAATGGAAAAAGCAGGGCTACAATGTGAATGGCAGATCTGGGAACACTGGACTGGGAGGCACTTAAGTATAAGACTAACTAGGGGGTAAACAAGAGGCAGCTGGGAATGGTAAACAAGACAAACAAGCTCCAGGTGTGGGTCGTTAAATCCATGACAGGGAGGACACAAGAGGATTAGGCAGACATGGTGGGCAGGACATGACCTTACCCCCTCTGCAAAGCAAACCCTCCAGGCATGAAGGACAAGTCGGGGAGGGAACACAGGGGACCGAACAAAAAGGTGGGGACATGAGCCGGAACACTGGACAGTGCAGGGCAGGTTAGGATGTACGGGGGCCAACACCTGGGTAGGATGAGACAGAGAAAGGTCAGAGAGGACAATCAACAGACAGGAACCAATCCGGGACACAGAACCAAGCACAAGATAAAACTGGGGGTACAGCACAGTTCGGGGAAGGACTAAGGACGACAGGGAGGATGACCAGCACAACATACACCAGAACAGGGTGGACAGGTGAAGGGATAACCAGGATAGGGACAGAACGATGGGGGGGCTGCAGGACTGGAACAGAGACAGGAATGGGAGCAGGAATGATAATAGGAGGTTGTCACGGTAACCCTTGCCTGGACCAGAACAGGGGAGGTGCCCTCATCTCTCTCTCTTTGAAATCGAGAATTGGTCAAGTCCTCTTCTGGCTCCAAGCTTGCACGACCAGCTGCACCAAAGCTTATGACTGGGTTGGCGTGACCATTGACCAGAAGTGGGGACCAAAGGGATACTGTAGGTCTACAGGCAAGGCCCAGAGGGTCTGACCCTAACTCCTCTAGAGCTGCATCCTCCAGGTCCATCCTTGGGAGTTGGCTGTCAGCTTGGCGGCAACCAGGGAGTCGGGCATCAGCTTGGAGATGAGCCGGGTGCCAGGGCAACATCAGGAGATGGGGCTGGATCCACCTCACCTCTGCTCACAGCAGAAACAGCCCAGCAGTCAGTAGTGGATCCTCACAAAGCTGGGAAAGGGCAAGGTCCGGCACCTGGATGGACCCGCGTCACTGGACTTTTAGGTGCTTTAATTTGCTTCATTGTTACCCATGATGTTTGAAAAACCAGATAATTAAGGAAATCCTCGTAACAGACAGGGAGCGGCTGACAACCATTTTGTTTTCTGTGTGTCTGGGTCACAACCAATAATATGTGTTTTCTCTTCATATCTTTTTCTTTTATTTTGTTCCATTAACTTCGCTTTTACATAACATTTTTTCGCATCACTCTGAGTAGTGTACTTAGGGTTTCCGACTAATCCACGTCAGAAATCCACTTTGAGCAAGGACGGGATTTGTAAACCTGGATGAGTTTTTCAATCAAGGAAACAAACCAATCAAAGCACAAGAAGGACTGAAACATTTAGCCAATCACAGAAAACTTTCATGTTTAAAGAAGCTTGTAAGACCTGAAGTAGCTCAAAGTGTCTTTAATGAACATAGATTAGGTGGTAACCCTAAGTGTACTGCATATGGTTGCACTAAGATGGTGAAGCAAAGTGATTACTGTACGCAATACGAGTGCAACCCTCCCAGTGTGCCCCTAGTGGTTTGGTGTCCCTGGAAAATAATTGATAGCAATAATAGATACTTTCATCGATCCCTGTGGGAAAGTTGTCTTTACACCTCCCTCACCTTGCTCTTTGCGGCACCCAGGGGGCTGGGGGTTAAGGGACTTGCTCAAGGACCCACAGATGTGCTGAGGCAGGGCTTCAACTGGTGACCTTCAGATTATACAGACACACAGGCTTAGCCCACTAAGCCACGCACTGCTGGCTTCAGTCATTGGCCATAATTTCCCCCCAAGGGTGAGAGTGAAGCTTGGGGTCTGAGCACTGGATCAGCCATCCACGAAATGTGTATTTCAAGAAACAAGAACTTTTAACTTTTCATCGGACAATTAGGTTATTATAGGCCTACAAATCTCAAAAAAAAAATTGCTAAATGATAAGTTTCACTTTTACTGAAACAAAATAATGCAAGTTCAAAGTATCCAGTGTCTCTTTTGATGTGGTTTCCCTATTTCTTGCCAAAATCTACAATACTCGGATATTCACAACGGTTACGTGATTTCCAAGAATTCATTTAGAATATGTGCTTTCTGGTGTATTTTTTAAATTATCTTTAAGGGAATACAAAGCACATATACTGCATATTCGATGGAGTGCTATACCATGTACAACACTCAAAGATATTAAGCAAAAAAAGAAACAAAGAAAAAAATTATTTTCATACACAAAAGTTGTATTAGTCACAGACTTAGTAGGAACACAGTGCTAGAATCCATAATGTCATGTGACTAATGTCAGTAGAATGACATTATCAGATGTAGAAGGTTATTATCAGATGTGTAACAGTTCAAATTTTTTTACCCAATCACCAAAAATCTCTGTTAATTTCCTATTAATTAAAAATCACCTATTATTCCATAATGGGCCATTATGTGGAGAGAAGTTGCTATTGTTTATCAGTTTCCAGTTTTATGGGGCCCAACTGTAGAAAGATGATGTATCTTAGATTGTTCAGCAGAAAGTACATTTTTACTTCCACGTGCCTCAAAAACTTTTCAGGGAAGTTCCCACTGTACTAAGTATAAACTATATCACCTATTCTGATGTATGGTGCTGTTTGTTTTCTGTTCTTCCAAACAAACTTATAATGACTCTGATTGACTGTCTGCATAATTTTCCTAAATATACTCAAGAGGTATGCTTTGTAAACAAACCTTAATATTCTTAATATATGTTTTATGATAAAGAATCCCTCAAATACAGAAGACTATCCAACTGTCTTCAGCCATGACAACATGCTGAAACATTTTCCATTCCGTTACAGATATGGAAGCATACTAATCATATAAGTTAATATCACACCTACTAGTAACAAAATGAAGAGTAACTATGTTTCATTTCCTAACTCAAGACCTACATGCTATAGTACCTACTATTAATGTACTGTGAATAGTCTACAACACAGTGCTTGTGGTTAAACTGCAGAACTTTACATAGATTACAATTCATATTCTGCAGCTTCACAATAGGTTTCTGCCGAACGTAAAACGATCCTTCATGTGTTCAATACAACAGAATAACTATTGCGCCTCTCGTTGTTAAATCCTTGACCATTTTGTGGGAAAGTGTACCCTCTTGTGGTGAGTTAAATTGATACACCAAAGCATTCGTAGCGCTAATATGTGCTAAACTGGTATCCAATTTATGAGAAACTGCTTAACTTATGGTTAAAATTGTTTAAAACAATTAAGATTGTACCCATGCCTAGTTGCCTCCTTGACAGCTGTATGCTTGAGATGTACTCTCTGCATCGCTTTGGACAAAAGCATCTGCTAAATAAGAAAATGCAACGTAAAATACAGATTTGTTTGTTTCACCACTGTCAAGGGCGCGTAAATGACCTTGTAGAAGTAGACCCAGCGGTAGGTTTCAATGCAAGGTCAGACTGTTCTACATTGCACTATAACCCTCTTTGAAGAAGATATAATGGCTGTAAACATTAAATACAAAGTAAAAGAATCACGTAATTTGTCTTTCTTTCAGTTGCTATTTGCGGATTTTGGGGAAATCTAAGCTGTCCCGCCACTTCTAATTCAGCTAATAGGGCCTACTTCTAGCGAGTCTTACGATCTTCTTGTTTTTATTAGCCGGTCTGGATTTAGCCTAATGTTTTTTTATTTATTTTTTTGCAGTGGAAAAACAATTGAAATAGTTAGATAAAGACAGGAGAAGAACTTTGACTCAACAACCAAAGAACCCGATGGTCATGTTTTATCCATATTGCAACCGGATTTGTACTTATTCGCTCGTACCAATTTTTTCACTCTAATGGTCAAACGGCAAATATACCAAAGGTACGACAATGGATCTGGAATACACAAGTTTACCTTTAACAATCATGGGGGGAAAGAATTCATTTAAAAAGTGACACACAGAAGATGTGAATTTTGTAGAAGATCAGCAGTCCAGCATCCAGGGAGGTTTCCAGTTATTGAAAGATCAGGGGCCAAGTCAAGTAATGCAATAACACTATATCCTTGTTAATGATATTCAAACAGACAGATAAGAAGATGCTGAATGATCTGTAAATTGTGCTCTCTATAAATTATGCTTTTAAGTACTGTAGCACTGAGGTTTCGGTAGTTTCCAGCTTCCTTTAAAAATCCTTTGGGCATCGCGGGCATGCAAGCTGCAGGTGTTACGAAATGAATGCATATTCCCACATTGCCTTTATTAAAACAGCAACAGGAAGCAGATTGTTTCCTTCATATTACAGTCACAGCGATTGCGCTTCCCACTTAAGCAGTATGTGATCGTTATTTTATAATGAGATGATTGAATGATCATGAATAGGCCGGGCTATACGGCTGTGCTGCCTTGTGAGTCCCCGAAAGGAGCACGGCGTTTCGTTTTAAATGTACACGAAAGACATTTGTGGTGTATTACTGCTTTGCATTTCCTAATGATACCCCCCTTTCCACCCCCGCGATCTCCAGGAGCGGCCAAAGAGCCCCTTCTGGAGTCTATTATTACTACCGTCTCCAACTCCGGACGCAGCCTTTACTCCGATAGCGCATCCGGCGAGGAGCTCAGCGTATTGTAATATGAACGGGGGCTTGACGGAGACGTCGAGGCAGGATCACAGGCGTGCCGGTCCTCCTGCTGGCCGATGAAGGTGTCCTGGGGAATAAACCCTTCACCTTATTTACTGCCCTCCTCCCTATGCTGCGGCTGATCGCGGCGTCGGGCTTTGGGAGTCCGATGGGATCGCGATGCGGTGAGTGAATACAGATTTTCCTTGGGCACTAAATGTAAGGGACAAAACGAAAATATACCAACAAGCACAGCAGAGACGTTGCTCGGTCCATTTTGTGCCGCCGCACCTGTAGCCGGTCCAACTTGGGAAGTTATCCGTGACGGTGTATAGACTGGTTTAATCCCTATGCATGACAATGTAGGGGGGAAACGGTATCCTGCATTTCACGGCTGATTTATACATTAAGATCGGGTTTAACCAAAGTAAAGTGATATATAAAAGCAGGTACTGCAGGAAAAGCCCCGCATCCGGAGCGCCGGCTTTGTTTTAGGGACGTCGCCCATACTGTTCATGCTTAGTATGTGCACGGCCAGGGACCGGGCTTCGGAGCTCGGTCGGCGCCCCTTTTCCCTGCCCGGATCCAGCAGCGGAGCATGATCGTTCCGGGGAGGGGAGCTGGGGTACCGGACGGTCCGGTTCGACTGGTGCTGGGAGTCCGGGACTGGCTGCCTGTCAGTTCCATGGTGTCTTATTTCTTACCGTCACACTGAGATGCAGAGACAATCGCTCTGGAAACAAGACCAGTGCAGGCTTACATGTAGTAAACAACTTGTTGTACTTCGTTTAATGAACTAAGAAATTATTTCTCTGCAATGTACTATAAAACTGCAGGAATTATTTAATGAAGATTTTTTTTATAATTGTTCTCTCTCTGGAATCATGTTTTCTCTTTACTTTTTGTGTTTAACACACTTAAAAGTCCAACGTTTGATTTTTCAGCTGAAGGACGCCTGCGCACGTATTTCATAAAACAAAGCAGGCTCTTTGCAAAGGCAGATTTGGCACAGATTTCTGTCTAAAGGGCGTAGTGTGAAATGCTTAACTTTGACCTCTCGGAACTCGGACTCTTTACGTTGCCCTCGCGTTCCTTTCATTATCTCTCTCTCTCTCTGGCAGTTTTGTCTGCAGACCCGCTCTGCATGTCCTGACATGAACGGCAGCTGGGCACGCCACCAAGTAAAGCAGGGAAGGGCTTTCAGGGCAGCTGGCGGCAGGAGAGGGAGGAGCAGAGAGGGAGCAGAGTGGAAGAGGAGGATCTCAGGGCCACAGAGCCGCTGGGCGTGTGAACGACAGGGCCGACAAACAGACCAAAAGCAAAAGACGAACAAGGAGTACAGCCGGACGAAAGAAACCGAGGGAGTGTGGAGGAAAAGGAACAGACGGATAAAGGGCAGGACTCTGGCTGCGTGTCAGTCTCAGAAGGTCCGACGCGGAGAGCGTGCGTGTTGTACTAATGGCCTGAGTTCCTCATCTCCCAGCTCACCTGAGAGAGAGCCGTGCCTGTTTCTTTCTGCGGCTCCACTCTGACTCATACACGACTGGCGTGGTTTTCTGGAATAATCTGTCGCTCGCTCACTGAGACCCACCAACCTGACATGGTGTGAAGGGGCTGGGAGCCGGGCGGCCGCGTGCCATGGGCGGCTGGGCCCAAGCACCAACCCCATGAGCGCGATCAGCCTTCTCCAGGGCCGCCGCTTCCTATGCCGCGAGTGGGCCCTGGAGAAGCTGCGGAGGAGCCTGGAGACGCGGCCGGTGGGGGTGCTGGTAACCGGTGGCCCCGGAGCCGGGAAGACAGCGCTATGCACCGAGGCAGTGTGGCCCACATCAGAAGCGGGGCTCCAGGCCGGTCTGGCCCCGCGATGCCTTGCAGCACATTTCTGCCAGCGGGAGGACGAGAGGTCCCGAGCTGCCTGGAGTTTTGTGCTGGGCCTGGTGGAAGAGCTCCGGAACAGCCCTGCCTTGCCCGCGGCCTACAGGGTGGCGCTAGAGGACCCCACCGTGGCAGCCGCTCTGGAGCCCAATGCCTGTCAGCGTGACCCTGATGATGCCTTCAAAAGGTCTCCTCAAATTTTCCTCCAAAATGTGACAGTAACATAGATCATAAGTAGAATATTTACAGTTCTCCAGAGTACATACTCAGTACTGCGTATATATTAGGCACGAATACTGACTGCCTGCATTTAATTAGGCCTAAAACCAGCTAGGATGTTTAGGTTTGCCATGTATGTGACTAGCTAGTGCCTTCATATGTTATTCTGTCATTTTCCTTGTGTATCTCTTGAATTGAAAACCAAGCACGGGTTGACCAGTGATTAGCCTGGATTCTTGCTGGGGCAGTTCTCCATGTTGGCATCCTTTGGATCCGTATGTGGTGTAGCCAGCTCCAAGCCCTGTGTGTGTATTGGGTGGTCGCTTTGAATACAAACAATGACTCTTGATGGACCCCCTAAAAAGCACGAGTATCTAGCATGGCATAACATTTGGTTTGGGGGGCCAAGCTGCTAAAGGTCAAATGTCAAAAGGTCAGTCTTAGGGCAGATAAAAGGAAAATCAGCTCATCGCAGGTATTTGAATTATGAATAGAATGCCATCAGAGTTAGCAAAAGGTCCTGTATTTATTTTTCTGTTAGCTCTGATTATCTCCAGCTCAAACAGAAACTGGGGGTGTCAAGTGAAAGCCCAAGCCATGCCATTCTGTGATCTCCCCCTCTCCAGGACAGTCCTACAGCCTCTAATGGAAATCCCAGCACCGCCACACAACCTCTTTCTGCTGGTCGATGCCCTGGACTCAGATGTAGCCAGAGGCAGTGACTCCATCGCAGAGCTCCTCTCCAAGCACCTGCAGCTGTTTCCCAGTTGGCTGTTCCTCATCTGCTCTGCACGGCGTCAGGATAAGGCTGTTAGCAAGATGTTCCCAGGTATGAAGCTATGTTGGAATTGTGCTACTCCGTTCCCCTCCCCTGATGTGTTAAAAGGTGTGGGACCAGTGAAAGCCGTTTTCAGGACAGAAGTATCCACTACAACGAAACTGTATTTGAGTTCAGTTGTTAATAGGCACAAGTGCCATTTTTCATTTGTGTGCCATATTTCTGTTTGGGCTATTAAAAATATTTACTGTGTACACAGAACACAGTATATGAATAGATATTTACTAAACAGACTGTTAGGCAGCTACGAGTACATCATTAAACAAATATCCAGTCCCTAAATGCGATGTTACCTGTCAACACCGTGCAGCTGCGAATGTTGTTAATGCTTTCGGCCCACGTCCTGCGAAATGTGTCTGCTTGGTTAAAAACAAACATCCCACATGCTTATTAGCGGGAGCTGGGGGACATCCAGGAGACCACGGAGTAGGGAATTCTGACGCACGGCTCTTATTTATTACTAACAGAACAGTTCTGTAATCAGGAGGAAAATCCTGTGTAGTAAACAGACAGCTAATGGAATTACTCAGGCTTTGTGTGATCAGCCGTTTTTATCTTCATGCTATTTGTATAACATTTTCAGTGATACCCGCTTTCATGGTTTGGCGCTCTTCCCTGTCATTTCAGTCTCTTTGCTGCTATAAAAATAGTTCCTTTACTTACATGAGTTCACTTCCTCTCTGTCCTCTGCCCCCACACACACTTCCTGTCTCCTCTGTCTTCTGTCCCCACACACTTCCTGTCTTCTCTTTGACATATACCCCCCCACACACACACACTTCCTGTCTCCTCTCTGTCCTCTGCCCCCCACATTTCCTGGCTGCTCTCTGTCCTCTGCCCCCATATATTTCCTGTGTCCTCTCTGTCCTCTGCCCCCACATACTTCCTGGCTCCTCTCTGACATCTCCCCCCCACAAACACTTCCTGTCTCTTCTGTCTTCTGTCCCCACACACTTCGTGGTTCCCCTCTGTCCCCTGCCCCCACACAGTTCTTGGCTCTGGTCAAACAGTATGTCCTATGTCCTTTTCCAAACCACTTTTCCTTGACCACTGTGGAAAACATCATGAGGTAAAGTAAAGGTGCGTAGGAAAAGTTATGAAGACCTAGGAAAAGACAACCACGGTCCTTCGAGAATCCGACTGCAATAGGCGGCACAGTTATGATATTGACGTGGGTCTGCTGTGTCAAACTACAATGTTCCGAAAATGAACTGCAAAAAGCACATCTTTGTCCCATGTGCTCTTATCGTGTAGTCTAATGGGAGCTATATAATCGTGGACAATACAATGAAAAATACTACTTCATTACTAAGGTTACATGACTGTCACATTGAACGGTTACTCTTTCCCGTCCACACATATTTACTGACATGTATACTCATTATTGCATGAAAATAATAGTTAAATTATGCAAGATCTGCATAGCATGTTAACATGCGAATAGTGCGCTGATGATGTGTCACTTTAAATTAATTCCGGAATGGCATTGTCTCCATAAAGGAGGGTCCAGAGTACCCTTTGTTACAGGGGATAAGGAATATGGCTATGGCTTAGATACTTCCGGTTCATTTCATTCAGTTAGGAACTTCACCAAGTAAAAATGACCATTCGGTGAGAGCCCCCACACACTTCCTGTCTCCTCTTTGAGCTCCCTGTTTACTCACCCCCCCCAGGGTTCCGTAAGCTCGTCCTGGACGACATGCGGAAGGCGTCGCCTCTACATGACGTGCAGCAGTACATCCTCCAACGTCTGGCCCAGGAGGGGGCGCTGCGGAAGCATCTGACACCTGAGACGGCCGACATGCTGAACTTGTTGCACATCAAGAGTGGCGGCTGCTTCCTGTTCCTAGAGCGCGTGCTGGACGGCGTGAGTGAGGGGCTGCTGACCATACGGCAGATCCGCGACATCCCCGGCACCCTGAGCGGCCTCTACCTGTGGCTGTGCCAGCGTCTCTTTCCCAAGAGGCTCTTCTCACGGGTGCAGCCCCTCCTCAGCGTCCTGCTGGCCACCCCGCGACCCCTCACCGCAGATCAGTTGTATATGGCAGTTTGGACACGGGACACCACCTTGAGCCGTGCGCACTTCCAGAACCAGATGGAGGCACTGTCTGTGCTTTTGGCTGATGGGCCGGGACAGACCAAGCTCCTGTTCCATAGCAGCTTTGCGGAGTGGCTGACCGACGTGAAGTACTGCACACAGAAATTCCTGTGTAGCGTGGCTGATGGACACACCATGTTGAGCATGGCTCTCACACTACGCGGGGCCCAGCTGACCCCAGAGGAAACCTGCCTCCTGGCTTTCCACTTGGTCCACGCCGGCTTGCACTCGGACCACCCGGCCCTGCTGGCGCTGTGGATGCTATGGACCGGTGCCATCGGCCCTGACCCTGGGTCTACATGTTCACCCCGGCCTCCTGTCCTGCTTCAGCCAGAGGTTCTGCAGTTGCTGGTCATGGCTGGTGTCTTCCCTCGCTCCTGCCTGCCGGATGGGCACCTTTCCGGCACCGGGACCCTGCGGCGGGCCCTGGAGACGAAGGAATCAACACGTGCACTCCTGGATGGCGGGATGAGTGTGAACCAGGCGGACTCAGATGGGCGCCCCCTGCTGATGGATGCGGCATGCATGGGATCAGCTGGAGTGGTGGAGCTGCTGCTGGCACATGGGGCAGCCCCGGAGGTGCAGGACGCCCAGGGCCAGACTGCGCTCATAGCAGCAGCCCGGCACAGCCAAGTGGGGGCCCTGCGGGTTCTGCTAGGTTGGGCCGGCCAACACGGGGAGACAGAGCTCCGGTTGATAAACCATGCAGATGCCGAGGGCTGGACGGCTCTGCGCGCAGCGGCCTGGGCAGGGCATGTGGAGGCAGTGCGCCTCCTGCTGGAGGCTGGGGCGGCGGTGGATGGGTGCGACTCTGAGGGCCGGACCGCCCTACGGGCCGCGGCGTGGGGGGGCCATGATGAGGTCCTCCTCACTCTGCTGGACAAAGGTGCACGGGTCGACCAGCCTGACAGGGAGGGGCGTACGGCTCTCATGGCCGCTGGCTACATGGGCCACCGGGAGGCTCTAGAGATCCTGCTGAATGCTGGGGCAGAGGTGAACCGGAATGACGGAGATGGGCGCACGGCGCTGTCGCTAGCTGCCATGTGCCTGGGGGGCAACTCCAGCGAGGTGATGAGTCTGCTGTTAGAGCGGGGGGCGGACCCGGGGCACAGGGACGGGGACGGAATGACGCCACTGCTACTCGCTGCCTACGAGGGCCACAGCGAGGCCGTAGAGCTGCTGCTGGAGGCCGGCGCCGATGTAGACGACGCCACGGGCTCAGTGACACCCCTGCTGGCTGCCGCCTCCATGGGCCACATGGCTGTGGTGAACACTGTGCTCTTCTGGGGCGCCCCTGTGGACGCCATTGACGGGGAGGGCCGCACAGCACTCTGTTTGGCCGCCACCCACGGCAGCACCGATGTGGTGCGGGCCCTGCTGGACCGCGGCCTGGATGAGAACCACAAAGACGACCTAGGCTGGACTCCTCTGCATGCCGCTGCATGTAGCGGCCACAAGGGGGCATGTGCTGTCCTCACCGACTACGGAAGCATGGCACGGGTCAGTGAGCTGGACAACGAGGGCCGCACGCCACTGATCTTGGCTGCTCAGGAGGGCCATTGCAGCACGGTCCGGCTCCTGTTAGACCGCCGGTCACCCATCGACCATCGCGGCTATGATGGCCACTCGGCGCTCAGTGCCGCCGCCCTGGAGGGTCACGCCGACGTGGTGGAGCTGCTCATGAGGCGCGGCACGGACACAGACGTGCGAGACGCAGAGGGGAAGCCCCTGCTCTATCTATTGATGCTGGAGGGACGTCTCGACATCGCCACCCTGCTGGTGGAGAAGGGGGGCGCGCCACTGGAGTCACGCGATGCTGAGGGCCGCACCGCGCTGCACGTGGCCAGCTGGCGCGGTGACCTGGAGGGCATGAACCTGCTGCTGCGGCACGGTGCAGACCCGAACACACCTGACGGGGAGGGTCGCACGCCATTGCACTCCATGGCCTGGAGGGGGCACTCTACAGCAGCTCGTTTGCTATTGGAATCCAAGGGCACCCTTGTTGACTTAGCATGCCGCCAGCAGGGGGCGACAGCTCTGTGCATCGCAGCACAGGAGGGTCATGCCTTGGTAGTGTCAGTACTCCTGGAGAAAGGGGCAAACCCAGAGCACGTGGATCTCTACGGCCGCAGCCCTGTGAAGGTGGCTGGGAAGAGGGGCCACTTGAGTATCGTCAAGCTGCTGGAGAGAGCTGGTGCCAAGCCTTACCTAGGCCCCTTGCCATCGTTACCAAATTCACACGACTCAGCGGCCAGCAGCCCCCCCTGCACTGGCTTTGGTGGAGCAGTCAAGGGCAGCTGCAGGCCCCCTCTAGCATCTGCACCCTCCCCATCATCAAGCTCGCTCTCCCCCAGCTCCACCTCGGAGAGGTTCCACTCCATGCAGAGCTCCCAGGCTTCGTGGTCCACCTGCCACTCCCTGGCCACAGTGCAGACGGCACCGGCCGACAACCTCAGCTTCACGCAGCAGATCCAGCAGCACTCTCTGCCGCGCAGCCGGGCTCGCATATCCATCCAGCCCCTGCCCCACGTCGCCCCCCAGCCCACCAACCACAGCTGGCTGGCTGAACCCTGCAGGCCATCGAAGAGCTCCAGGGGAGTCTGGGACCAATACTCGAAACCTGGCCAGGAGGTCGAGAAGGACCAGAGCGCCAGTGTGTTTAAAGGAGGGAGGTGGAGTTCTCTCATGGCCTCCCTGGGTGTGATGCCCGGGCAGGACTACCCCACCCGGCCTCCCAAAACAACGGATAGCCCACCGAATGGGTACCCCATCCAGCTGGAGAATCACAGCCAGCAGGACATGGAGTGGCGACTGGGGAAGACCTCTCTGTCGCCGGTCTTCAACTTCCCAGTGACCTCTTGCTCCAGTGCCTTAGCCCCCGAGTCCCTGCCCAGCTTCACGAGCACGGACCCTCAGCTCAACCTCAAGCAGGCCATCAAGCTGCAGTTCGAAGGGCCCACCAGCGCCCTGCTCTACAAACGAGAGACGTCCCTGTGAGGTAGGAACACGTTACTGATGACGCCGTGCCGAGCCTTCTGACCATCGATCGTTAAGAGACCTCCTACTTTCTTATATGATGGTAGTTGTTGACCAGTGGGGGGCAATGGAGGGCAAAAGTAGTGCACTAGGAGAGAAGTGTAGTGGGTCAAAAATGTTATTAGACATTTTTAGACGAGTTAGTTGAAGCCCTTTATTAGCGAAGGCCCCTGGACTTCAGCCCAGGTAAACCTGCACATTAAAGCACCCAGACTTGTGACTAACAGCTTTCTTTCTGTTGCAGGGACTTTGCAGCTGCGGCACAAAAGGCGTAACGGACATTTTTTATTTGTTTACATTTTTCCTGGTTCCAGTGTTGAACCCAAAACGACGTGATGCCACATCTGAACTTTGCCATTTACATTCTCACAAGGGAGGGACCCAGCATCAGGTTCCACTCTGATGGATTTGCGACAGAGCGGGCGTGTTACGAACACGCCACCATCACCGTACTCTCTTGTCCTGGCCTGGTCCATAAACAGCGATCTTCAGGACGAGGCGGGTCATGCTCTGGCCAAGTGTGCACACGAGGACGACCTGCTTCAGGCCTCGTCTTCATCATTCATTTGCTATCATCAGTCAAAGCCGCAATGTACTTTCCCACAAGTTTTAAACCATTTGTATAGAATTGATCTCTGCAGGAAACTGTTGATTTTACTTTATGACCAAAAACTTTAAGGTCATTCTCTGTTGACATTTGTTTTCTGAACCACAGAGTCAGTGCAGAATCTGCAGACAGCAAACATGCAAATGAGTCTCACTAATTCTCTTCCTGAATCGTAAGTCTGTGCCCATTAAAAATCCAGGATGCTGGAATGCTGACCATAGAGAATCTGGACGATTATGACTGTCGTTCTTACTTAACTAATCGGTGCCATCTGCTGAAACAACTAATGTATCCGCTAATGTCTGAGGATGCGCCCAGCGGGTTGTACCTGTGGGGGCGACGTGGAGCCGCCTACTTGTCTGCAGACTTAGGTGCGGGAGGGGGCATCTTAAACACTGAGACACACAGGCCTTGTTAGCAGAAGCTCTGAGCAACACCCTGCAGAACCAAGGCACAGAGACTGTTACACTGTAGATGCACACACTCATGAGCCCTTGGGATCTGTAAACATGCTGTGACTTGGATCACAGAGGGTCCTGGGCTCCCGGCTGCTACCTTAAGCTGTCAGGGAGGCTAACTTCTGGCAAAGTGAGAAGATCTCAACCAGACTGACAGCACACGAGTCACCAGAAACCGCTTAATCCCAAATCAGACCTGGGGCTGATGGGCTTTGCATCCCGATAAGTAACAACAGCGTCTCTCGATCGCCCTGCTGTCAGACAGCAGTAACGAATCGGAGCCTTTTTTCTTCTGTGGGATGAGCTGGGAAGGGAGACGGACATCGCACACAAACAGGAGGCAGTACGCAGCACACACAAGGCTTCCGTGACAGAAACAGGCTTGGATACGAGTGGAGACACGACAGGACTGAGACCCTGCTGGGATTCCCTCTAAAGCCAGTGCTGCATGGCTGAAAAAACTGGATCTTCTGAAATGAAGGCTGCCCTGTCAGACCGACCTGCAGGAGGCGGATCTGGAGACCAGTGGAACCAGTTTCTACAAACCGACAGGAGGTTGTGAATTTACCCACCCCCAAACTCCTTTAAGACATGTTTTGACTGTGCTTCAAAATCAAAAACACATCTACAAAATAAATCACTGCCAATCTGCCACAGGTAGGGATAGGCTCTGTGAAAGGGACTGTTACTGGTGCAGCAGTCAAACAAAATGGCTTGGATTCTGCATTTACACACCATTTTCCTGAGGATCTTTATTCTTTGTTAGCTAATGTCAGGCCAGGCCCTGGACTCAGACATCACAAAGTCCTGCCAGATGCCTTTTAACAGGAGGAACTTGTCCAGGCCAACAAAGACATGCAGAACATGTAATTAAATTTTGTTAACACTACTGAGGTTTGTGATAAAAACATGATTTTTTTATTCTTGAAATAAATGACTGGAAACTGTCAAAACTCAAGAAAACTGCTTCCTGTGTGTGTGTGTGCTGATGACCATAAGCTTTTTTCAGTATATATGATACATTTGGGAATTGTAATGAAGCTGTCCTATGAGAAAAGATATTTTCTTTGGTCCAAGAAAAGTGAAATGATTTGTTCTCTACTAGGACATCTAGTGGTCATGTTGTATATTAACATTGTTTCAATGTTAGTTACCTTTTCAGATACCACACTTTCTGCACTTTTTTCCCCCCGTTGTGTGATTTATAGGCAAAAAAGACAGCTACACTACACACACCACCAGTGAATAACTGAGGAAAACCATCCCTGATAATCTTACATTAATATACAGCACACCAGAGATGTTGCATACATTAGTGCTCTAAACCCACACATTAACTAAATAAAAGGCCCAAATAAAATGAAAGTATATGAAGTTTTTAAAAGTTTTTAAAACACCACATTTTCTCTCACAGTTACGGTCTTGACAGTTTCACCACACACTGCACGGCAGAAAAGCTTTGTGAGAAAATCCCTGGAATTGGAGCAGTGAAGAGCAGCGTGATCCATGTCAGATCTGCTCCTACTGTCATCCCAGCTGCCATTTCCAGCATGGCCCTGTCTCCAAGCATCAACATCCTCATTTGTACTGGAACACCTTGATGCAGTGATGCATGCTATCTGACACCACTAGGTGGCGCTCTGGCAACAGGGCCAAGCCCCATGGACTCTTTAGGCCCTGACTCACCAGGATCTGGCTCACACCCTGGGCAGAGTACATCACCACCCGGTGCTGCTGGCCCCAGTCCACTACCAGCACATTTCCGTCGTCGTCGATGCAGACCCCCCAGGGGTAAGAGAGGACTGTTCCCATGTAGCTGCACACCCCTACTGTCCGGATGACAACCCAGCCAGGCCCCAACACCTTGACGCTTGGCCCCGGGCTCTCCCGACACCCCCTCTCTGAGACGGCCACCAACCCAGTGGTCAGGTTAGCAGACACCATGCAGGGTCGGTGGAAACCCTGGATCTCCGTGCTCTCCAAGACCATGCCCGTTGTGTGCTTGAGCGTCAGGACGATCAATGAACCTCGCCGGATGTCAGCTACGAGGAACTGGTCTAGGCGAGACACCGTCACTCCCCTAGGAGCCTCCAGCTCACCTTTAACCCCTAAACTGGTTCCTCCAAAGGTCTGGAGGTGGCGTCCGTGTCGACTGAATATCAGCAGGGTCCTCGCTGTGGAGCAGCTCAACGCGATCAGCCCCTTGGCGCTCACGGCCACGTCAACATAGTTATGACGACGGCCGGACAAGCCCTCGGTGTGTGAGAGAAAGACCTGCTGAAGGACGAGGCCCTGGGAATCTATGACCTGCACGCGGTTGTTGCCACAGTCCACCGCAAACAGCTTCCCCTGGGCCGTAGCATGGACTCCGGTGGGCAGGCTGAAGTCAGACCGGCCAGAACCCTGTTTCCCAATCTTCCTGAGCAGATGTCCAGCCTCTGGCGTACGGCTGTGTCCACTGTCCTCTATCTGAGCTGGCTCTGCTGTCCCACCACGCCCAATGGCAGACCCCGAGAGAGGCCGGTGCACCATTTTAACTCCATAAGGTCCTCTGAGCAAGTCAATACCACCCCTCTGGATCCTGTGTGTCCGCTCCAGAGCTGGGGAAGCCGGAGAGTACTGGTGACGACAAGCACTGCACAGCCTGTGTCTGGCTTCTGTAGATGAGGATGGGCTCCTTGGGGACAAATCCACCATAGACCTGGAAAGGTGAGGTCTCTGGTTCAGGGAGCATTTGAAATCCCTGGGCGGGTTGGATGAAGAGCTGCTAGCCTGGGAAGGTGTCTTGTCCATGCTATTGGACTTCTTAAATGTGTGGTTATTCAAGCAAAAGCATGGACAGCGATAGAGGCGCCCTCGGGGGTTCAGATCCACACAACCCAGGGAGTGTCGATGGGGGATCCTGGGGAAGGACGGTGTCACATGACTGTACTTAGAAGGACCTGTAGGGCAGTAGCATCTCCCTTTAGGACCGCTGGATGAGCGGTGGCTTGCAAACAGGACTTGGATTCCTCCATTTCTCAAGCTCTCCCCGGCACGTTGGGTCTTGTTTCCAGTCCCGTCCACACCTCCTGAGTCCCCACCGCCAAGAGGAGAGTGTACTGCCTGGAACCCGCGCTTCCCCTGGGTATGTGACCGCAGGGGTGAAGGTTCCTCCTGGGACAAAGTCCCATCAGTGGTGTCCTGGGGCAGTGGCCGAGACCACAGTCTTGGGAAGTGAAGCTCTTCTCCCCTCCTGGAGGATAGAAATGTCTTTTGCACACCTCGTGGACTTGATCTAACAGGTACTGAAGCTTCACCCTTACAATTTCTCTCAGCGTTGGGTGTTACCCGCTGTCCCTGCATCTCGCAGGTCTCCACTGCAAAGCTAATGCTCAGATCCCGAACCTGGACCTCTCCAAAAGTGACATGTCCAGGCTGAGACCCGGGCCAGAGGTTAACACTCTTCAGGGAGAGGGTGGTCTCCCAGGGCTGCAGAAGCAGCAGCGCTCTCTGTAACAGATGGTCTTGCTTGGGGTTCCTTTGTATCTGCTGGTGTAGCAGGACGAGCTGCTGGAGCTTCCAGTCGATCAGCATCTGGGCCTTATGGAACGCCGTGGCGTTCTCTCTTTGCAGGTACTCCAGGTGGCACCGGATGTCCCGGCTGTCCTGCTCCACTCGCTCCACCAGGCGGCGTTCCTCCCTCCGTGCCCCCAGGATCGCCCTCTCTAGACTCTGGGCCAGAATCTTCACTTGGCTCACCTGGTGCTCGCGCAGATGCCGCAGTTCCCACTCAGCTCTCTCTAGGGCGGCCCAGTGGGGCGGGGCAGAGAGGGGGTCACCATGGGGGTGTCCCGGTGCAGACTGTCCAGGCAGAGACTGTCCAGTGTGTGTCTTCATCCTTCCCTATGAACAGCCACGGAGGACAAAGTGAGCTTCCTATTTAAAATTCAGGAGGACAAAACTCCAAGTCATGGGCGTCATTAAGTCTGATAACTTGAGGCTATAGCCCTGAGTATTTTAGTCCCGATGCCAGTCTTCCTTTAAAAATAAAAAAAGAAAAAGTCAAGCCCAGGTAAATCTGACTTACCCCCTGATCTTTCAATAGCCAGAAACTCCCCTGCTCAAAATGAAGATTAGTGAGTATAATCTGAGTAATCTGATATCCTGCTAGTCAGTTTGAGACAGACTTTGAATCCATTTCATTGCAGCTCATGCCTTCTTGATCTTCTGTTTAAAGTGCTAAAACCTGCTTGCGGATCCTCCTTCCCAGAGGGTGCTGGTGCCAGAAATGCTGAATCGACTCAGCACCTTAAGTCCCTGTTTTGCTCACAAGAGTCCCCTAGTCATAAACCAAAGTCTTCAGTTTAGTGGACTGGACTGAAGCTCGAGAACACAGCTTCGGGATAAGGCTCGTCTGCTCTGGGATGTCAGGTACAGGCTGTCAATAAGGCAGCTCAGTAGCTAGTTGGGGACACAACAATCATTTGGACCCACCAATTAAATAAACATAAAGCAACTGAGCCAAGCACTCAACACAGTTTAAAAAGTGGCCCATCCAGATCACGTAACACATCCACACTCTCATATTACATATTGCATTTTGCATGAGGGGGGCTTGTTTATAATGCATTGTGAGGTCTCGTGTGACTGCAGAAAATTTGGCTCGACCGATTTCAGCTGCATATATCCTCAGATTCTTAAAACAAGATCCAGTTTATGCAGCCGGCCAGTATAAAGTCTGACAATACATACAATATATCATAGATTTCTATCAATTCCAGCTGGTCCTTGTGTTTCCCTGGAAGCCTATGCTGAAATTCATATTGCCTGCAGTCTATCCATGTGGACATTGACTCACAGTCTACAGGTATCGAAAGGTATCTTTAGGCGCAGCGCTCACAGAAAGTCCTGGGACTCTTGCTTAATTCTGTAATGATGCTGCAAATGTACTGATTTCATAACAAAAATCCATTGACAAGCAATATTTAACACATTAGCACATATCTTTCACACAGACATTTCCTTAAGTGTCAACTTTGTTGACTGACTCATTCAGTTCTGTTTTTGCATTTTGCTATCAGATACTGTAGTCACAGACTCCCAAAGGGACACTAAACACAAATATTTGGCGTTTTATGTTATTGCAGAAGTGCTACTAATTTAAAAGCGCCTAGTGATGCTTGCCAAGGAACTCTGCAACTCAAACAGCTCTTATAGAACTATGATTTGGGTGTCAATTACTACTTGAGATGGTTGTTCGACTTTAAAACTTCCAGTTGTTTCCAATGTGATATATATTTTTGTAAACAAATGATTGAAGAAATGATTTTTATGAGACCAATAAATCTGCAGTATATCTACTGAATTTAGTGAGTTTCCTAAGACATCCTGTGAGCGCTGTATGTACAGGCATCTACAGGTACATGCCTGATAAGACAATGCTCTTACCTGTGCTTCAACAGCTGCTCCGCCTTCCAGGCTATTCCCCTTCTGTCACCCTTCCCAGCCCCCTCTCGTGTAGTTAACATTGCTGCGGTTGCTATGACGCCGGCAAGCCAACTCATTCACAAGTTAGAGGGTGGCGCATGGACGCCCGACATCAGTGTTGGCAGGCAAGACATAGACAAGCGTGTTGTACGAATACTGGATTTTACAGACAGATCGGGCGCTGTATTCACTAAACAGATGAGTGGAGGAGATCAATTATTGTGAATATGACTGTTAGGAGCACAGAGGTATCGAGTTGCAAAGTTGCTGCTTACTCCACAGCATGCTAGTCAGGGCGTAATGAAGAGGGAGTTCTAGAAATACAGAGCAAACAATCTGCCCGGCTGTCCCTGAGGACCAGGTTGGGAAACACTGCTCTGTGCAAAAGTCGCACAACATAGGCAGACAGCAGGCTGCAGACTTAGTCAGGGTGCTACATCCCACCAGCTATGGAGAGAGTTGGTGGTAAGATGATGTCTAGGGACATGCTTTCAGGAAGAAAGAAATCACAGAAAGCCAGGCATCATTCTGCTCTCCACACTGACTCCATCATGTCCTTCCTGTACATGACATCATCAGCTATATCAGGTCCTGTTGTGTTAGATGGGCATTGTAGCCCTTCTGTAGGATCCACCACCATCACTCTGTAGGGTGGGATTATATGCTTATGTGCAGGTGCTGCAAGCCCAGCTCCGCCCATCACCGTGACCAATAGGGAGTTTCTTCTGTGTTAAGCTCCTTCCACTTCAGCTCCTAAGTGCGACTCATATCTTAATGTGAGAGACCGAACATCAGCTTTGCTGAAGAGTAATGTGCACGCAGCAGCGTTCTGTCGCTCCTGTCCTGGCTGCACCCCCACTACCATTAAAAAGAATCCGAATGAATGACAGGCTCACTCATTTATCGACAGCTGTCGGCTTGAAAGTGCATTTTCCATGCAATTTGTTTTAAATAACTTGAACGTGCAAACTGGAGGAGAACAGCGTGTCTTTCACTTGGACAAGACCAGGTTGTCATGGTGACTGAATCCCAGTTTTTTTTTTAACCACCCACAGCTTTAAACAGAACCTCGGCCTCACTGACAACATCTTCCTCCCACTCACACACGTGAAAACAGGTCACTCGCTCAGGTATAAGGACAGCTACTCCGAGCTGAACCTCAGTCCTCGCCCCTTCCCTCACAAGTTCCCAGAATCCTTGACACCTTCGATGAACCAGTTTCATACACAGATTCCCAAATATACATCCTTTGAACGTACATGGGCTTGTCAAGCAAAGCATGACAGTAACACCCCCTACTAAATGACTTCTGGTATTACATTAGGCCTCAAGAAAAAATGGCCCCACCCATTTGCATGCCTATACACAGCCCATTTCAAACCACCAATTGTAAATAAGAAGGCAGCAATCTGAAGCTTCTCACAGCTCCAAGTAAAGAGAGAGAGAGAGAGTGAAGTGGAACGAGTTTGTGACCTTCAGCTGACGCAGGTGTGATTCCACATGGGGAGAAGGAGCAGGCCAACAGCAAGGACACCAGGACAGCAGGCGTATTGCTAAGTCAGACATTTATAAATTAATAAAAACATTCCCTTTTTTATTACAGCTTTCCCACTAGTTTTTGTCCTGTTTTTTATTTTTTTTAAATATATAAAAATATTTCCGACAACATTCCTCATTTGTCCCGTGTTTCATTCAGTCCCTTCAGTTCAGCTCCCTCCGGACCTCTCTCAGATCTGCTTATTTACGCCGTATGTACAGGACCCATGACCATCCTACACTTCAGCACAGGTGGAGAAACGAAACTAACCGTTGCATAGATTTCAGGGGAGCCCAATGAACGACTCACCTCTACTTGAAATAAAGGAAAACGACACAACAGGGAAAAAAAAACAACATGAAGACACAGAATCCCACAGCCTCACACACACACACACACATTCAGGAGCAGCTGGTCGCAGGAGAACCTCAAACAACAGACCTGATGTCTGATTTTCCATCTCCTGCTTGCAGTGGTGGCATCGTGAACACAAACACTCATCAAATCTTAAAGCAGCAGGGACCCACTTGCGGTCACGAACAAGTCAGTACAGTCTCGTACATCCAGTCCTGCTCTGAGGTTACAGTCCTGTCAGTGTCTCATACAGCCAGTCCCAGTGTGTGGTCATGATCTGGTCAATATAGAGTCTCGCACATCCAGTCCTGCTCTGCAGTCTGGCTCTGTCTGGTCACAGAGTCTCATAAGTCTAGCCTACTCAGAACAAGGCTGTTTCACCCTAAATATTCACAGCCACTTTTCTACTAAGTGGACATCACTCCATAGATATCTTACACTAAAGAACCCAGATAATTATACATATATTCATATTATACAAGTGAAATGAAACCGCATGTGCCCTGACATGAGCCTGCAGCAGGCCAGGCTGCCTCAGTCCTCACGGGTCCGCTACAGACCAGACCGCCTCAGTCCTCATGAATCCACTACAGGCCGGGGCACCTAAGTCCTCAGGAGTCTGCTGTGGGCTGGGTAGCCTCAATCCTCACAAGCCCACTACAGGCCAGGCCACCTCAGTCCTTGGGAGTCTGCTACAGGCCGGACCGCCTCAGTCCTCACGAATCCACTGTAGGCCGCTCCAGTCCTCACGAGCCCGCTACGGGTCGAGCCTCTCCAGTCCTCACAAGTCCACTACAGGCTGGGCTGCCTCAGTCCTCGGGAGTCTGCTGTGGGCCAGGTGACCTCAGTCCCCATGAGCCTGTTGTAGGCCGGGCTGCCTCAGACCCCATGAGCCTCTTGCAGGCCGGGCCGCCTCAGTCCCCATGAGCCTCTTGCAGGCTGGGCCGCCTCAGTCCCCATGAGCCTGTTGAAGGCCGGGCGCCCCCATGAGGGTGCTGCGACTTCCTAAACACGGCAAACTGCTGCACTTCCTACTCCAAGCTTCCCATGACAAGTGCAGCTGCCCTCTTCACTGAAACGAGACCCGCTGAAATCTTCCTGTGCCTATTGCCTCACACCCCTTAGAGTCCTAAACATCAATCACATGCTTAAAAATACTAAAAATATATATATTTTTAAAAACTTACTGAATCGAATACTAGAAAAGCAGTCATTTGTGAAGCGGATTAATGATTAAAACACTTCTGAATGGCACAGTAAGTCTGATCTGGGTTAGATTTGGATGGATTTGCTCTCTCCACCTCCTCCCAAAATCTTGCTCTTCTGACTGGCTGGCCGCACCCAGTCTCAGCCATTGAAACAGACTGACGTAATTTCAGGGGTTTTTAAGTCATCTTAAAATATTGCTTAGCAAAAGTGAATGGGTGCGTGGAGTGACATGCAGGAGCTTGTGCTTAACACCCATTAAACTGCTATGCTATGGCTAAGAAATGTGTATTTTGGAGGGGGGGCGGGGATGAGGGTGGTGCAAAACAGCAACAAAACAACACCTTAACAGTGTAGTCCAGTCTCGTGAGAAATTAGTGCAAATATTCAACAATAATCAGGGCAACACTGCAGGTGTGCAAACTTAGGGACAAAGAGCAAAGCTTGCAGAAAAGGAGGATCACTGAGCACATCCACAATCCCTTCGTGAACCAGGGCACGGAGGGTGTCTATCTGGGACCATGCAGAAGCAGTGTGGTAAAGGAAACCCCTTACTAGCTCAACCAAATTATGCGAGCGCCACCTAGCAGGGGTGGTAAGTACATTGACTTAGTACCTGAAATTACTTCAAAAATGACTGTGGCTCCAAACCAGTCAGGACACTCGAAATGGATTTAGAAAATGGAAAGGTTAGCAGACAGGGATGTGGGCCTTAAACCGAAGTAGGAGAGTCTGAATCCCTCAGCAGAAACTCACAGCCCCAGTACACGACATCCAGGAGTACTGATCTGAGCGCGCAGCTCACAGGCAAAGACAGACAGGACAGTGAAACCTCACGCCCGCAGGGATCTGAAGGGCAGCAAGGCCCGGCAGAGGTCACATGTGTTTAAGAGGGACACCGGCTGCGTGCTGGTCTAGACAAGTCAGAGCAGCCGCACCAAACGAGGACAACCCAGACCCAGTCCATCCATCCATCCATCCATCCATCCATCCCTCCCAGGTGCTGATATGTATTAAAAGTTCACTAAAAATGTAAAAAAGAAAAGCAAATGGGACCTAAAAACGCATTAAAAATCGGACGTCGCGTCGTTTTCCAGTTCGGATGCCCAGACAGTCGGCGTGAAGCAGGGGCTATGTGGAAAGCCGAATCCACTCCAGATACACGTCGGCCAGTTCCCAAGGGGTCAGTCATGTGATCAGCCACAGGGCTCGTCAGGCTGCTCTTCCCTTCCAGTTGTTGAAAAGGGGGTGGATTTCCTCAAACCTGAGCCGCCAAGCACCCACCCCATCTCCATCCTGAGAACTACATTTCCCACAAGCCCCGTGATTATGAGCAGACACATCTAAGCTAATACAGAGCGTAACCTTGGGTAGGTCTGTAGCTGAATCTCACTAAGCTATTAGCCTACTGTGACAATGGTGTGTGTGAATATACAGGGCACCCCTAGCTCTGTGTTCTAAGCTTGAGTGTGTACTGCCTACACACATAAATAGTATTTACACTATATGCAATTTTCTAAAGTTGTACAAGAACGCAGCTTTCTAGAAAAGAGCGTTTTATAAAAGACAGCTTGTAGTTATTACTGCAATCTTCCTCTGAGCTTCACACTGCCCCATCTATTCAGATACAGCAATGGCAGCATATCACTCTTCTGCCCCCTGGCTGCGGGGAAAAGGCATGGCAACCGCATGTTCCTGCGCCAGGGCAGCTAACTCCTTGAGGAACTCTGGGAAGATGACGGCGCAGTAGACAGCGTTTTTCACGCGCAGTGCCTCTGCTTGCTTCTCGATGCCCGAGCCGTGGCCAGCACTGCCCCTGAAGAGGGCGCTGTGCAGCGACTGGCTGCCATCACGCACGTGGGCCAGTGCCAGCTGAGCGGCCTGCCGCGCACGTGTTGGGCTGTTGGTGTGCCGAAGGATGAGGTCTCCCAGCGATGGCTTGCGGCTCTTCACTGCAATGCAAACACAGGAAATGAGGACAGGGGCCTCTATCACAAAGTCAGATTTCTTTCATAGCCAGAAAACCTGTCAGAAGGTACCCCAGAGTATATCTTAGTTCATTTACATTTAGCCCAGACTACCTTAAAGCCAACAAGTTGTCCGGCTAAGCAAGAAATCTCATGATACAGCCCCCGGGAAACACCTTATGGTATCCCACTCGTCTTCCCAGAAAGTTAACACGGCACTTTCTCATTCTAAAAATCCATCGGGCTTAAACTAGACAAGAGAAGGGGCTGTACCCAGAAGCGAATACAGCTTTGGAAACAATTAAGAGACCACTTTACATTTTTTTTCAAAATCTGCATTTTTAAATCCTGGATTAACTGTGGTTCTACTGGCAGAAGGCTACACTGAGCAGCAGGCTGCTTCCAGGTTCAAAATGTCTAAGACAGCAGTGCACATGAATAGGATGAAGCAGGAGATGCTGGGAATGACCAGAAACCAGCCAGGTAAAGGGCAGAAGCGACATTCTAATGCCAGAGATGACCGTTAACTTATCCGACAGTTTCTCACGAATCAGAGGCTGACATCAAGTGACCTTCCAAAGGAATGGGAAACGTTAAGTGCACTTAAGTGCAGAAGTGCACAGCTAGGGCAGTTCATATGAAGCGGGACTGAAGACCCATAAAGCAAGGAAGAAATCCTACGTTAACGAGAAACAGAGAAGAACCAGGCTGCAGTTTGCAAAAAAATATTATTCACAGATGCACCCTCATAAATTGAGAAAGGAGTGAAACCAAAACATTTCGCTGAGGTCTCTTATTTTTTCCAGACCAGAAGAGCACTGGCTCCCAATGAAAGCTGATTGGCTTTCATTCCCACTCTTCCACTCTCCTGTCACTCACCGAATCCAAACAGGTCATTGGCCAATGAAAAGGCCAGTCCCTCTATATGAATCATGGACCCTCATCTTAAAAAGAATACAGGATTCGGTCATGTCGGTAATTTGTAAAATGAACAGCAGAGGGAGCCGTTGCCACTCACCTAGTGAGTCAGAGCGGCGCAGGCTGGGGACGCTGACGGGTGAGTCGCTCCAGTCCAGCTTCCCGCGGGCGGCCAGGTAGCGCCGGGCCTTCCTCAGCATGCCAGGAAAGTCCTCCTGGGCCACCGCGAAGGACTCGATGCGATTCTTCACGGAACCCAGGACCTGGAATCAGAGAGTAGGGTAAAGTAAAGTGGTGACCGACCGAACCGGGGGTGACGGGCCACGGGGGGTGGCGGGCGGGCGTACCTGGATGAGGGACTTGACGCTGGGCTGGAAGACCATGTTAGTGTTGAGGAGGAAAGAGCGGAGCAAGGGCTGAGGGTAGCTGGCCAGCTGGGTCACGATGCCCGTCAGAAGGATGTTAACGTAGAGGGAGTTCTGCAGCATGTTCTCCAGCTTGGTGAACAGCACGGCAATGAAGGGGCCTGCAGGGGCCGCCGGAGACGCAGTGAGACACGGCCACAGGGAGCACGGGACCACTACCTGCAGGACAGGCGCTTTGTGTGGACTCACCTGTGTAGGGTTGGGAGGGAGGCTGCCCCATCAGGCGGGGGGAGCCAAACCCCCCCGCACCCGTCCCCTCGGGTCTGGGCTCAGTCACGGAGAGCTCTGACTCGGTGGGGGAGGGGGTACGGACACGGGCAGCGGGGGTGGTGTCCCTCAGGGCGTCCACCCTGCCGTCCTGCACCCTGCCGTCCTGCACCCTGTCCTCCAGCTCTCGCAGTTCCTGGTTGAACGCCTCGATGCTGATGCCCCGGCCGTCCCCAGCCGGCGCGCGCTCCAGGAGCTCCTCGATCAGGCTCTCCACCGATTCCAGCCCATGCCCCGCGGCCAAATCCAGAGGGCCCGTGTCGCGGGAGTCCGAGGACCCCGCCTGGAGCGCGAGCACCTCCTGGAGGGGAGGCGGCTCTGTATATCCACCCTGCGGGACAGCATGGACTCCCAAACATAAATCCCTCCTGACCTTCTTTACCTCCATACCCCCGTCCTGTCCTGTCCCATTGTACAGGGCTTCTGATGCCCCTTGGTGAGCCACTGGGGGCGGGGGAGGGAGGATGGGCACAGGGGGTGTGTCCAGTGGAAGCTCCTCCCTCTGCAGGGTACGCTTCTTGCTGCGGGGAGTGAGACTGATGCAGTTCTTACTGATGGTGATATCCCACTCTCCACTGTCCCTGTCTGATGCACCCCAGTCTAGACGGGCCGCTGCTGCCCTCTGCTGACTGGGTGGAGGTACAGGCTCAGCAGGCGGTGGCGGGGGACAAGGGGCATTGTGGGGGGAGGGGTCTTCTCCATCATAAGGCGCAGACCAATCCCGACACGCCCAGGCGCACAACTCGATCCCACGTCGGGCTTCATGGAGGTACTCCAGGTAGCCTGATTCCCAGTCCCGCCCCTCTCCCACCTGGTGGGCGGGGCTCTCTGGAGACGGGGGAGGTACTTCTTGGCTGGGCTGGGAGGACACGCCCCCTCCTCCACCCTGCTGGCGGATGAAGAGAGCGAGGCGGGATGGAGTGCTGGGTTTGGAGTGTACCGGAGACTCTGTGCTGGGGCTGCTTGGACCTGTGAAGATGAGCGTGATTTCCTCATCACCATCATCATCACCCACCATCAGTGCTCTCACCAATGCTTTATTTCCATTATGCAGCTGGCCAACAACTATCTGAAATAACCAACAGAGTTGAATTTTCACTGCATCACACACTATATCCCACCTTTACCCCAGAGGGCGGTATCGTCCTCCTGGTCTCCAGGTGGCACCGTGTCCAGCCTGCAGCACTCGGGGATGAGCGAGAGGAACTTGTGGGCCGACTTGCCGTAGAGGTCGGCTTCCCTGATTGCGCGACGCTGGCTCAACATAACATGAGTACAAGGCAGCAGGTACCTGAAACACAGCCACCCGTCAGCGAGGTCCGGCCTGGGGGGTGCGGCCCGAGAAGGAACCCAGGGTGGGCGACACGCACCTGAGAACAAGCTGCAACATGAGGTCTTCGCAGTTGAGCGAGAGCAGAGTCCGGAACAGGCTCAAGGACACCATGCAGAGCTGCGGGGCCAGGAGAAAGGCAGGAAGTGTGAGAAGCGGGCCCTCCCAGCACAGGAAGGGGCGGGAAAACTGGCCACACGCTGGCCCCCACCTCACCCGAGAGTTGCTGTTAATGCGCTTGAGCAGGGTGTCCAGGATGGCGTCATTGTCGTGGCGATGTAGCAGCAGGAAGCGCAGGAAGGTTTTGAGCAGGGTGGTCTCCGTTACACTGCGCAGGAAGAGGTCGAGGTATGCCGTGCTGGCGATCATCTCCTCCACCGAGGACTGCGACGACAAACACAGGCTGCTAAAGGCCGCACTTAGACTACAAAACAACCACAGACTCGTTGATACATAGGAATTCGTGTCTGTTGAAGTCTCATTGACAGCCTACTAATCGTATCACTACACAGAAGATATCACCGAAGGACTCGTACTCATATCTTCTGTGCAGCGTTTCGATTGGTGGAACTCAGAAGAGGAAAATACATTCACACATTAAATTGCTCACTAAGAAGTCTGTGGATTCATTTCAATAGCCAGGTCATGATTTCTGGTAAGAGACATTGCTGTTGGATTTTTCAAATGTATTTTTCTGGTCCTTTAATCGCCAAAGAAAGTATGCCATTCACTTTCATTATATTTGAGTAAAGACTGACATTTCTACAGCCAATATCTCCAAAACTAGATGGCACTAAAGCCCCTCTAAAACATAGCTTTTAAGTTTTGGGGTGAACTGCCCCTTTAAATGAACTTCCTGTAAAAACTACGATATTCTGTCTGTCAAAGTGAGTCATCTAAGCCATTTCTAAAGCTTTCCTAAAGTCACCCCAGCATTTGCAGCAATTATCTAATACTCACGTGTATTTTTTGACGTGTCCACTTTTGGATAACCAATACCTCATTGAGTCAATTAACCAATTAAGTTAATTGATTAATTGAGCTGGTTATGAAATTTTATGAATACGTGGATCGGCTGAAGTGCCCCTGAGGAGAGCTTTGGGAACTGAAGCGGTGTTCGTCTAGCCATCCAAACAGATATCAGTAACTTTTTGACTGCCTAAACCTGCACAATACCGTACATTACAGTGCAGTCACAAGTCTCGGACAATGACAGTAAGACAGTCACACAGCATCATGGTCATATGGTCAAGCTTCATATATGTACAGGGCAGGTTCTCTTAAAATGGCACCGATACACGTGCAGAAAGGCCCCTCACAGTATCCCGTGTCACCTTGTGCAAGGCGGGTCCCATTACGGGAACCAGAAAGCCATTGTGAACGTAGTCAAGCAGCTGTCCACGGACCAGCGGATGTGCCACCTGCACCACGGCGTTGCAGAACTCCAGCGAATTCATGAAGAGGACCAGCGAGGACACGCCCACCCAGTCCTCCCTCCGCAGCGCGTGCCAGTCGTCGCCCCGCACCTCAATCTTCCGCGGCAGCGAGGAGTACAGAGCGCTCAGGCCTGTTGCCAAAACCTGCATAGGAAGGGTCAGAGGTCAGCAGAGGTCAGCAGAGCTTACATCACTTTGGTATTCCATTACACTGGCCCTAAGCATCATGGGAAACAGAAACCCGAATAATCATTCGAGGAGGTAGGGAGGTCTGGGTATAGAGGTGCAGGGTGCTGTCTGACATCAGAAAACATGCGAGCGTGTGTGCAGTTCAGAGGCCTGACACCAAGGACAAGGCCTGCTGTGTCAGGGGCAGGTGGGGCAGCGTACGGCACATACATTAAAAGCCCCCAGGTAGGCTGACGAGGCAAAGCGCACAAGTGTAACCGCGCACCCCGCCCCAGATTCACTGCCGGGCAGAGAGAGAGAGAACAAGCGACTGGATTTTCCAAGAATTCTTTCCCGGAAAAACAGAAGATGTGTCCGACCATTTGCAGCCACAGGGGGGACACTGCACTGACACTGCGCATCGCACCCGAAGAACAAAAACTTTGTTTTTTGAGCTTCTTTTTTTGGAAACGAAGGGACATTTATTCATACGGGGGATGCTCTGACGTGATCTGTTTTTCAGCTATGCGAGGTTAGGGACCCGTGTACGCTGGGACAAAAAACACAGCACATGCAGAAACACTCACCGGACAGAAATAGGAGTTTTCTGCGATGTAGCGAGCCACCGCGTCGCTCCCAGCGGAGGTCGCCATGACGAGCAGCAGGGCATCGCGCGCCTGCTGGCCCAGGGGCCCTTCCCGGTGGATGAAGGGCACCAGCAAGGAGAAGATGAGTAGGTTGGTGGTGCCCTGAGGGGCAGCGGTCTGGAACAGCAGCTCCAGCAGAGGGGGCTGGCGAGCCAAGCACACACACACCTGGTGAAGCAGCAGCACCAAACTGCTTTCAAGTACGAGGGGGCACCCAGTAGGGGGGTTGGCACAGACTCCCAGTAGACTGAGCAGCGGGTGCAGGACTGCCCTGTGCTGGAGCAAGGGCTGCGGTGAACGGCTGATCAGCATCTCAAACAGCTTCAATAGCGCCCCCTGGCTGTCGACATCGAGGCCGCGCCGCAGGTACCATTGCACCAGCCGTTCCAGGATGTCCTGGGTAACCACCAGCTCCAGGATGGGGCCCATGCACTCGGCGCCCCCGTCAGCCACAATCCCCGGCCTCTCCTCCGCCAGCAGACACAACATTTGGTCAGTGTGGTTCCGCACGGCGGTCAGGTCATCCACCCCCGCCAATCCTGGGTCGCCACATTGATCCAGCACCCAGGACACCTGAGGAACCAAGCAACCCCAGCCATCAGAATAGGAAGCAGTGCCCTTTAACCTCTGACCCAGGGCGTGCCCTAGCTGTGTTCATACATGTGTGGTTCCTCACCTGTCTCCAGTGGTTCTCGAAAACCATGAGGCAGGTCTCGGGGTCAGCCGTGACCGGAGCAGGAGCTGCCATCTTCTGACTACTCCTGCGGCCAGGAGGCTGAGGGTTCAAACGGCTCAGCCAGCTCATGCCGACTGCCGCATGGGTCAAAGGTCACAGGTCAGACAAAAGAAGGGTACGAGGATGGGTAAGAGAAGGGATGGGGCGGACAGGGAGGGAAGGGGAAAGGGGAGGGGGCGGAGAAAGCTCGGGAACCCAAGAGGCAGCCTATAAGGCGGCGGGTGGGTGGGACGATGATAGAGGATGTCAAGTAGGAGGCTGGGTGAGGAGGTGCTCCGCCTCCCTCTCTCCCCCCAGCAATCACTCTCCCTTGGCTGGGCGTCCCAGGAAAAGCAGCCGGTCGTCAGCTCTCTGGGGGCTCCCTGTCATCCAGTCTGGAGTCGGCACCACTCCATACCCAGCCTGCGAGCCCCTGGCCCTGACAAGGGAGGACCAAACCCAGTCAGAATCAGAATCTGAGAAGAAGGGCTTCCCCTGTCTGTCAGGTAGAATCTGGAAGGCCGTGAAACTCCTGGGCACAACATAAACGGTACCATGCGGCTGTAAGACTGTAATACACTACACTGTAACTCCAGTGTGCATGTAACCGCAGTACGAGTGTATACACTGTTCCTTATACTGCAGTACCATGCATCAGTGCAGCATAACCAACATAATCTCCCACACAAAATGAACAATGCTGAAACCAGTCATAAATGAAATTTATGTGATAAGTACTCTGTTCTGTTTAAAATGCTTTAAAATGCAAAAATATGCAAATATGCATTCATAACGTGAAATCATGTCAAACATGACTTCGATGTAACCATTCAGGCAGAAAAAAAATAGCAGCCGTGTTGCGTAACGCATAGCAAAGGCTCCGAAGCGCTGGGGGCGTGGAATGCAGAAGCCAGGAGCGTTGCATGTCAGCCCCATAACCGCCCACTTGGCTGCCCAGCTTCCACTCATTTTCAAGTCCACTCCAAACATCGCCTACGAATCCCGAGTTGAGTCGACGTGATTCACGCTGACGGATACACACACACGGCACACACACTGTCATCTCTGCTCTCAAAACTGAAGGCAATTTAAAGCAAGTCTCTTCTCCTCATACCTTCTCACCCTCTCTACCCAGAATGCCCTGGGACACACTGCCCTGCCTCTCGTGCCCCTGCTACAGCGGTAATCAGTCACACAAGCTAGGAATCCCTTCCTTAGCTGCGCACCTAAAGGGTAGAGATGAGACTAAACAAACCATCCACAATGAGAAGCGAAAGGAGACTTCAGCAGTTTCTACTTTAAGCTATTCCGAATCCAGCCCTTGAGGGCCACTTTCCACAAAAACATCAATGTTAACTTTATGTCCTTTATTAAAAAACAAAGATTACTTGAAGTTGCACAAAACTGAACACGGTGTGAGACGAAAAACCAACAAGAAAGATAATGGGTGCAGATGGGTTCATCCATCAAATTCCTTGGCATGAGGTTCTTTAAGTTCTTATATACTTTATATACACTTTACCCTAAAGGACATGTGTCCGTATGGCCTTCATAGGGCTAGAACGGTGGGCCGGCCAGCAGCAGTCTGATTACGTCACCCTTCTGGTGATTTATATATTACATCATCATATTAGCATACTGCCCACCACCAAGTCAGTTCCCAGTGCTAAACCTTGGGCCTAGAGCAGCGTTTCTCAGACCAGATCCTCCGGGAAGCCCGTTAAGTCCATATTTTCCTCCTTCCCCGACTCCCAGCACACTTGTACCCGGCATCTGGTGCTCTTGATTGACTGGGAACCGGGTGGGAGCAAAAGTGTGGACTGTCTGGAGGTCCCTGGGTCGAGAAACACTGGCCTAGAGCTCACTTCAGCCTATGCACAGACATGAATACGAGGCCTGTGATTATTCACTGTGCAAGTATTTGTAATCTGCTGCCCCCACCAGGAAGAACCAATACGGCAGGCAGTTATATGAAAGCACAGGCAGACAAAAATCCCAGCCCTCCTACCCTCTGTGTCCGTACCTAAGAGTGACAACAGCACAGCCCATGTACCGACAGCCTCACGTGAAGTCAGCAGGCCAATGAACGACAGAGCAGACAGAGGAATGCTAGGCTCTAATTAAATGTCAACCAGGGGAGGGGAAAAAAATAACAAAAATGCTCCACACACCTCAGGCCTGTGCACAACCGTCAGTCTCTGGTGCTCCACCCCTCTGGGCTGGGCAACCGAGACATGAAGACTCAGCAGCTCAGCAGCGTCCGTCAGCAAGCACCAACAGGGGGCACCACAACTACTCACAACAAACAGCATATCTTACAAGCTTATAAAATCTTTATGCCGGCAGTTTCTGACACGGTGTGGCATTTAGTTCGGGTTAATTATTTGACAGAGGAGTGCCTTCCTCGTTACTCGTGTCACCGTATCGTGTCCACAGGACGATCAGATGAAATGCCTGTGGACTTTGCTCACAGCCCAAAGCTGCTGAGAGACAGGGCCTCTGTACATTCACATACACCTAGCAGACACGTATAACAGGCACGAGTGAGGCATAGGTTCTAGACCCACTCACTGACATTAATTATAGTGCAGTGGGTTCACATTACTGAAAAGCCTAGGGCTGCATTTTAAACAACACACACGGACAACGTGGACCGTTGTGACAGTCACCAGGCGTATCACACCTCTGCACATAACAGCAAAAACTGGAAACAAAGGCTTTGACTTAATGTTCTACCAGCTGAGGCCATTAGACTTTTTATGTACCATCACAAAACGCAGACGCCTGACTTGGTTTAAATATTAATGCTTCCGTGAATTTTCTTTCCTTATCATGTTCTCGTTTCGGATCTTACATTTTAAGGTGTGTTTTAACAGCATGCTTATGACATACTGACAGTAGCACAGTAGTGAACTTCAACATACAATATTTGGGAACCATTTTTCCCAACACAGACAGACCGAAGAATATGCGATTATAAAAACAAACCTAATTTTTATACAGGTCAAAGATCAGGTCATTCGTCTTTGCTGTGTCCCTGTATATACATCTAAAGGCACAAAAAAAATCATTTAATGGAAGAAAATGATGCATTTTTTACTACAGCACAGAAAAGACACGTGGTGCTGATAGAGACTGTGACCAGGACAGCACATTCAGCACAGCACAGCACAGCACAACACAACACAGGATAGCAAACAGCCTGTTCCCTGCCACTGAAACGGGCCATTATCGGGGTGGCACAGGTGGGCACGTTTGTTACAGCTCCTCTCAATCCAGTCTGTCTTCTACGGGTGTATAAGGTCACACTGTATGACTGGCACTTCACTGTTGCACCAACAGCCCGGACTGAGATGTAAACACCAAACACAGAAGCCGGCAGACGCTTGATATGGGGAGATCAGTTACCCGGAGTTTGACCGGACACCGGGAGAGAAGCAGCCCCCAAACAGGCTCTGAACCCAGGACGGAGGTCAGGGACGAGGCGCTAAAGCCGTTGCAGAGCGAAATGCTGTCCTGATCAGTCATTACAGACCAACGTCATAAAACTATCCGACACCTAACCAACATACAATCACCATCTATCCAGTATCTATTCGGTATTTCTCCAGGACTATCCAGTATTTATCCAGCATCTAGTTAATTTCCAACCAACACCTGTCAAGCATCTGAGCGGCGCCTAGGGAGCATTTAACCAGCATCTATCTACCATATAAACAGCTAAAATCTAACCAGCTAACCTTCAGCAGCCCCACTAATGACAGGACGCTGTCGCCTCATTTGGTTAACGGTCCGGCCGGACTCACGCCTGTCTGGGGGTAGATTAGGTGCGGTCCGGAGGGGTCCGGGAATCCGGGGGGTGGCCCGTTACTCACCTGGCAGATCCGCGCAATTTTCTGTGCCCCTGCTCGGTGGGAGACACTGATTCTCATTCCAAGGCGGTCATTTAGGCGGACCGGTTCCGAAAGGCAGAGCAGCGCGCCGCGGGCCGACACACGGCCAGGTATCCGCACTCGCCACCGCTCCCTGTGTACGTTCCTTGAAGTCGCTCCCAACGTATTTTTTTCCCGAACCCAAGATCCACTCTGCTAACCAACGGCCATTTTACTCGGACTCCGCACACACACACACCCTCACGCAGTGACGTGGTGACGTCATCGGCAAGCGCGGCCCCGGGGCGAGGCGACGTCTTCAGGAAGCGCGGTCCCGGGGCGCGGCGACGTCTTCGGGAAATTTGGGTCCTGCCTTCGGAAAACCGCCCCAAGGGCCGCTTGTCTGTTTTTCCGACCCAGTTGTAATACTGTGAATTCATTTTAGCTACATTACATACATAGAGAAATATGTGTAATGTATGAGGAAAATGAGAAGGTTGTTCTAGTTTTCCCCCAAAATTAATTTAATACGTACATTCATATGCAAGCCTACGTTTGATTTAATATATAAATATTAGCCGAACATTGTTCCATAGGATATTTATCTAAAGAGTTAATAAATAGCAAACTGGTTCTGTCTGCAGTACTACAACTATCACAACTCATTGACATTGATGGTTCGATATACCCACGTGTTACCTCTGTCTCACTGAGCTCTGATAATATGCTTGACTGACTAGCAGATTTACACTGACCACACACCTAAAGCTAATCCTGATGGATTAGGACCTCATCCCTGTTCATCTTGAATCACACAATTATTTACATAATTTAGATTAATTTCTATTTATTCTCTTCATAAATCCTTTATTGTGGATCTCAATAAATTTTATTCCTGGAACATGAATGTATTGTTCATATACTGAAACTGAAAATGCAATAAAATGTTTGCAGCCAGCTCCTTTTCTCCAGCATTATACCTAGAACAGTTCTAAGAAATGGAACCAGCTGGGGGACTCGTTCCTTGGGGCATGCACCTGTCTGTGCCGCTATGGAAACAATGCTCTTTGGGATTACAGGTGAGCACTGCTGTTGTTATAGAGATGGAGGCATGTGACCATACACCTGGCATCACCATTTCACATGCAACGCATCCCCCAGGCTGGCATTCTCAGCAAAGAGCTCTGCGGTAGACACATTTGCGGGCTCCTAGTGCACGACATTGGGGCTAAGGTCACCTTGTTGCACGGCCAGGGGCTATTGAAAGCAGGATGAGTCGCTGGAGAGAGCTACTGCGGAGGCAGGTCATGCAGAAGGTGTCGGAAGAGAAAGAGGAGGGAAAGAATCGGAAAAATCTGTCCGAGGTCAAAAACAAGCTGAAGTGAGTAATGATGAAATGAGTACATCATACTGACCTGTATCTTGTGACGTTAATCTAGTTTACTGTAGAAACATTGGCTTGCTTATTAATCACTGAGTACTCTGTAGTGATCTGACATGTAAAAAGTGCTTTGTGTCTAACCCGCCTGGCCAAATTCCTCTGGTCAAACAGGCCCTTCAAGTTAAACAGATGATTAGCAGCAAAACATACATATACTGCTCTGTCTTGCTTCCGTTTCTTTCTCTTGGCCCATGTGGGTACAGCTGGAAAGAGTGGACAGTTGACCCATCAGAAGAGTATTATTACACCTGGCTTCAGATCATGGTGTTTCCTGTGCTCTACAATTGGGTGATCATCATCTGCAGGTTTGACCGAGGTCTTCACATACTCAAATGTTCCTGGCAGAGTATAGTTGAGTAGAAATACAAACTGGTACAGAGACTCAGTCAAATTTCACAACAGAACTGTATGAACTAACACTTTTATTGTCATGCAGGACTTGCTTCTATGACATTGACTATAACTACCTGGCAGTATGGCTCACCATTGACTACATATCTGACCTCCTCTACATGGCGGATATTATAATCAAGTTCCATACAGGTAAAGTCACATTCCATAGGGGCCCACAGAGGGCAGACCTGACTGAGTCTGTGCGGAAGCCAAGGGGCTGGATGATCTTATCAGCCAACCCTCCTGATCGTCAGACCAGTGCTATTAGTATAGTGAGAGGAGAACTACCTGGAAACAGCACCAGACATGCTGTCAACCCTTATTTAATGTGTTTGTGTTGATCGGTGTTTCAGTGTCAGAAGTCCACCATGTTCCTTTTCAGTTTGGTGGAGGCTTGAGGGGACTCTTATTTGAGCAAATCATTTATACTTTGAAGTAAAATCTTTAATTAACAATCACGAAAATTAGATGTGTTATCAGAATTTTAATGCTGAAAACCAGATGTTTCTAAATATTTGGCAATGTCCCCCTTACTGCGATGGGCTGGCCCCCCATCCTGGGTTGTTCCCTGCTTCATGCCCATTGCTTCCGGGATAGGCTCCGGACCCCCCGCGACCCAGTAGGATAAGTGATTTGGAAAATGGATGGATGGATGGATGGATGTCCCCCTTAAAATACATAATGCAGAATTTGTTCTTTTTCATTTTTAATGATTCCTCATTTATAGGGTTAATTTATGTGCAAATATTAGTAAACATGTTTTGTCCTGCTTACATTTCACAAATAATTAAAGACATTGTGTTTCGCACAATAAACTGAAGATACTTAAATACGGTTAATGAGATTCAAATTTATCGGAAGACCGCAGGTAACATAAAGTGATTGATGTCTCAGGCTTTCTCACCTCTATATTTACTAATGTTCGGTAGAATGGGCCCTGTTCTGGCAAGGGCAAGATGGGCAATCGCCCAGGGTGGCATCATTCAGGAAGTGCCAGGGGGCGCCCGCACATCAATGTCAGATACTGGCACAAATGCGTAGAGTGCTGCTGTCGCTAATCCGAGTGCCAGTTATTTCAATAACTGGCATTTTAATTAATATTCAAAGACTTCCAAGTGCATCTGAGAGCAGTCTCCTAGGGCGCTGTCTTGTAAGGATCGCTAATTTCATTTCCACTGTAAATTAAATTCTGTTAGCAATCTCAAATTCCTATTATTCTCGCATTGGGGTATCAAAGTGAAAAGTTTACCTGTTTTATAAGGTGTATTATTATCAGTAGTAGTAATCACTTATTTAATTGTTTAATTAAATAAAATTTTTGCATATTAGAATAATAGGAAGTTGCCCTTTAAGTTGTTTTTCGTTTTATATCATTCAGTGACACAAAGCAGAGTGCATCTGGAATTCAGGTAATACCAAGCACACACCCATACACCGGAGCCCAAAATGCCACTGTGATCATGCCGATGTCGCCCCCTTCAGGGTATCTGGAGCAGGGCATCCTCGTGCGTGACCTAAGAAGCCTGTGGCAGCGTTACATGCGTTCCTCGCACTTCCTGTGGGACGTGTTGTCAGTCCTGCCCACTGACCTGCTGTATTTTCGGCTGGGCATCCACTGCCCACTGGTGCGGGTCAATCGCTTTCTGCGTTCGCCCAGGCTGTCGGAGGCCTTTGACCGCATGGAGACCCGCACATCCTACCCAAACATCTTCCGCATCTCCAAACTCATGCTTTACATTTTTATACTCATCCACTGGAACTCCTGCCTCTATTTCGCCCTATCCGATTACATCGGCTTCGGCTCGGACCCCTGGGTGTACCCGAACATCTCCGACCCTGATTTTGCTTCCGAGCGCAGGCAGTACTTCTACAGTTTCTGGTTTTCCACCCTAACCCTCACCACAGTGGGGGACACGCCAGACCCCCAGCGAGAAGAGGAGTACCTGTTCATGATTGCCGATTTGCTCATCGCCGTGCTGGTGTTCGCATCGGTGGTGGGCAACGTGGGGAGCGTGATCGTTAACTTGCGAGACCAAGACAACGTGTTCTTCCCCAACCACGAGCTGGTGAAGAGCTACCTGCGGAGCCGGCGTATTGACAAAGAGCTGCGCAACCGCGTCAACAATTGGTATCAGCATCTGCACATCAACAAGAAGATCACACGGGAAAACGAGATCCTGCAACAGCTGCCCGGTCGTCTACGCACAGCGATCGCTGTCAGTGTTCACCTGCCCACTCTCTCCAAGGTCACCATCTTCCAGAACTGCGAGACCAGCCTGCTAGAGGAATTGGTTCTGAAGCTTACACCCCAGGTAAAGCCAAACCACCGCCACAGTGGGTGATACACTGAGGTTGACTCCATAATCACTACATTTTTGGACCTACTGTTAAGTTCAACAAAACACCCAACTGATGACATTATTCCACTATTAGTAGGATAGTACCTGCTTCGTAGCTTCAGTATGACTGTGCTTCTAGCTCCATGAGAATGTGCTACTACTTGCATGTGGTAGTTGAACTTACACAAAGTACAAAGTAGAAGGAAAAATGTTTGGTTCAGAAAGACAACCAATCAGATTGTAAAGGACATGGGTCCGAACAACTAGAAGAGGTGGGACCTATGAATCACATGTTTTGGGCCCACCTCCTCTGCAATGTGATTGGTTATCACTCTGAATTAATCATTTTTTTCCTTCTGCCTTCAGAACATTTTTGTATATGTAAAACTCCCATGAGCTTGCTGCTCGCATCTCTCGGTACAGGTGTACAGCCCTGGGGAGTATGTCTGCAAGAAGGGGGATGTAGGCCATGAGATGTACATCATCAAGGAGGGCAAGCTAGCGGTGGTGGCCGACGATGGCGTCACACAGTTCGCTGTGCTGAGTGATGGGAACTTCTTTGGAGAAATCAGCATTCTCAACATCAAAGGTAAAGCATGCTTTTCTGAAGAACAATTGACATCCAGTTCTTTAGAAACACACCATAGGTGTAGTTTATTATGATTGTCTTTAATAGATGTGCTGGAATGTTAGTTGCCTGAATGATTTCTTCTCCAAGGAAACAAATCTGGCAACCGGCGTACGGCAAACATCCGCAGCATTGGCCACTCAGATCTTTTCAGCCTGTCCAAGGAGGACCTGATGGAGGTGCTAGCTGAGTTCCCTGCAGCTAAGCGCCTCCTGGAGGAGAAGGGCCGGCAGATCCTTACCAAGATGGGCATGTTGGAGGACACAGCCACAGGTGACGGCAACCTGAAAGAGGAGGAGAAGATAGAGCAGAAGGTGGAGAACTTGGAGAACGGCTTGGGCAGCCTGCAGACCAAATTGGCACGACTCATGGCTGAGCTGGAGTCCAGCGCTCGCAAGATGGAGGTCAGGGTGCAACAGCTGGAGAAGGAGATGGAGGAAGAATGTTCAGGTGAAGAAGCGAGTGATGAACGAGAGGGGAAGCAGACGGGTGGAGGAGTGGAGTCTGAGGCAGGGCGGCTGCAGGAAAGTGGGTGTAACGAAAAGAACATTAAAAAAGCACTAGTTGGAGGTGATGTGGAGCACGACGGAGTGTCCACTGATGAAAGAGAAGGCAGGGTTGTGTCTTCTGGAATGGAAAAGACAGAAGGGGAAAATGGAGTGGAAAGTGTGGGGGAGGGAAACCAGAGAAACAAATAACATTCAGAACAACTCTGATAAGTGTATATATTATACTCTTCATTTATACTGAGAAGACAGTAATGGAAGACAATAATGTTTCTCGATTGACTGTAAAATGAATTCTTTTGAGAAATGTTTTCCCGTTATTAGCAAAATTTTATTTGTTCTTACTTCCAGTTTATTCAAATTAATTTAATGTATACATAATATATAATAAATTAAATAAACCGAGAGAAGAAAATCATGGACATTAAAAAGTAAACAAGAAGTAAAACTCAGGGAGTTTGTGCACCAGAAGCTGCTGGAAATTGCAGAAGTTTCATAAACGGGAAGGATATGGAACATAAAGGGATGAGTCTCTTTGTTTAAAGTGAGTATTTTGAAAGTTGTCAGATTGTAAAAAGGTTTTTTTTCAAGCTTATTCCGAATGGTAATGACAAAAAACCCAAACAGGTGCCTCATCATTTTCATCATATTACCACTAGATGGCAGAAGACAATTACCTTTCGAATGACGGTCTGTAAAATAAGTTTTTTTGAGAAAGTTTTTGGCCGTAATCCAGTTCATTCATAGAAATTTGATATATGCAGTCATATGTAGTCCTACGTGTGATTTAATATATATTAAACAAATGACAGCCAAAATTGTTTGCCGAAATTTATTCCGCGGGATATTTAATTTAACCACGTGACGTGCTATTTGTAGTAGTGGAACAAAACTCCGTGATGGTTCGGTATACCCACGTGTTATCTCTGTCTCATTGAGCTCTGATTATATGCCTGACTGACCAGCAAACCTACACTGACCACACACCACACTTCCCTGTTCATCTTGAATCACACAATTTCCATAATTTTGCTTAAACAGCAATGTGTGCGATTCACTAAGTAATAGTAGGATATGTTGCGTATACTTTAATATACGCTCTCACTACAGTCTATATCATTAACTCGACAGACCCTGTAAGTTTTGTGTTTTCTGTCCGTATAGTTATACTAACTCGGTAAACTCAGTGTCCACTTGTGAGATCTGACTTTGGGAGACAGTCAGGGATGTTCCCGCTCACCTTAAACCCATTAGACATTAGTTAGAAGGCAAAGCGCATCTGTATCTTCTGCTCCAGTGCAGCATAAGGAACATGCAGTATCTGTCTGTGGAACTGTGTTGGGATCCTTTGCATTATATAATGATACAGTCCTGGAACAGAAGCCGCACTTTCTTTAATTCTCTCATTCTAAGCACAGGGCGAGTGCAATATACCGGATAATACGTACTGTGGTATGCAGTGTGCGATCATATAAGGAAAGTAATTTAATTCTGCACGATTTTCAGTTCTGAAGTAAAATCTAGGCTGAGATAACTATACTATTCTTTATTTATAGAAATGCAGCGGAGCGTATAAACCGGAGTCATACATGTATTTATTGGTTTGATCTTGTCCCGTTTGTGCCGCCCCGCGAATCTCCCGGTTCCGGTGTGGAGACTCTGTTGGGTCTGTTTGCTGCAGTTCCGCTGGCATCCGGAAGACACCCAGTACTTTCTCCTTTATATGACCGGTAATAATTTCTCGGAATTAAGCGTACACCAAACATCCCGTTGTAGCAGATGCGTCTTTGTCCAGCTGCAGTGGTTGGCGGCTGTCGGTGCAAGTGTGCCGAGCACCTCACCCCCATGACTGATTATAGTTATTGTTTGTCTGTCAGGTGCTGTTGTAAATGATATACATTCGCAATAGATCCCAGCTTTATTGGCGCGGCTGCTAGGATGGGGATCCAGCTGTCCGCGGGCCTCGAACCATCGCGGAATTAAATCAGCGCGCTGCTTCCCTGTCCCGAGTGACAGAGAGTAATGAGTCCAATACCTACTGTAACGGGGAATAACGTGGCCCCCGCCAAGGGACGAGCTTCATGCTCCTCATCGCCCGTCATCTCCTCACCTAAATAAAATCATTTGGTAAAACCAAAGTTAACCCGCTTCTTTGACAACACTAGTCTGCTCTATTAATAATTTTAATGATTTTGACTGCCTTTCAGCTTTAAATCAGAAACGGCGTGTGTTAAATTTGTTAATTACGCTTGATGTCGCCTGAACTAATTTCTCTGTAGGACAGCAAGCACAACAACAAGTCATAACTGTATAAAAAACATGTAATCACATGTGAAAAGTTTTTTGGTCAGATATTAATCAGATGGGTTTCGGAGCGATGGTGCAGGGTGTTGGCCAGTAGGCTCGACGCGGCTGTTGGGTTCGATTAATCCTGGCTCCATCACTCCTCATTTTCTATACCCAATAACATCAATTTACACAGTCTGATATTATAGAAACAATAGCAGAAAAAGCGAGCCGGAGAGCCGAGGAGAGAACAGATGGCGCATAATTGGCTCGTAGAGGAAGCCAGGGAGTCAATTTTTACAGGTCCAGGGGGAGATGCTATTTCAAAAGTGCAGGTGCGTTTGTTTTGATCAGAAATGGCCTGAAGGAGCCATCCGAAAAATATTCATCAGTCGCACATTAGGAAAGAGTTTCACAAAAGCACGATTACTTTATTAGTGCACGCCTGTGTACTTTCATTACGCCAAAGGAGATGATTCAGGCGTCAAAGGACGGACAGATGAAGACGAAGTTCATAAGGATGGATATCAAATTGTCATTCACCAATTAATTTTTTATTTCTTGCCACTCCGGGTTAGTAAAAAGTATCTTATGAGTCTAGACTTTGTACTGTATGCTTGAAATAAAAATACAAAACAAAATAGTCAAGGCAATTGAGTTCAGTCTGCAATTATTTTACTGAAATGAGTTTACAGATCGACGCAAATGACGGAAGTTGAAGACTGAACGGGGAAAAGGCGTTTACAATAAAAAGCTCAGCTGCCGATAAAACGAGAATCCCTGGATGACGCTCTATTTGTGCGTATTCTTAAAATAGCCCTAAATTAACCGACGACCCGTGAGTACTTACGATTTGCTTAATGTATGATGCTTGAGACTATTTGCCTTGAATTGACCCCTTAAAACAACTATTTAACTATTATTAAATTATTGCTCTCTGCTACCAAAAAAACTGAAAATGTGAATGTCGCAAATCAACCGACATGTGTGGCTGTAAATGTCTATTTGACTATAACGATATATTGCATATATATACACATACACACACATAAAAAGAAAATGGTGTGATTTTCACTGGATTATGATAGTAACGTTTATGGCTGGATTTGAGCCTGCTCCCTTCTGGTCTGCTTGTCCGATAGGGTAACCGCACTACTCAACACTGCTGCCTCCTATATCGGACTAATAAATTACAGCCCATCTCGCTCATAACGCCGAAAAAAGGGTTTGATTTATCTTGCAGCTGTGCCCCAGGGTTACCTAGCAACAGGTCCTGCCCTGATGAAATGCATAAGGTAGAGGAGCAGCTAGCCGAAGTCTGGGGGTGCAGATGGAGAAGAGTTGAGATTGAAGCATCATCTCTATTCCCCAAGCCTGATAGATACAGAAAGCATTCAGATTCAGCCCTATTTGAGTAGAGGGGATGAAATGCATGTGCTTCAAAAGGCTGTTTGGTTCTTGCCTTTGACTTCTGTACTCAGATGCTGACATAGGAGAAGTTGGTCCACATTTACACATGTTGGTTCAGAAGCAGTGTTCTGAAAGTCTGTCAACTTATCCTGCACGGAGGAGCCTATAGGATTGATGTAATGAATTGTATTATTTTTCTACATATCCATAGCACGTACATGTGTGTGGAAGCGTGCAAATGTGTCTGCGTTTTTCAGCGTGTTTGTGAGTGTGCATCTTTGTGTTCATACACGCCTGTGAGTCTGCATCAGTAAGGGTCTGTCAGTGAAGAAATTCCTTTGTTTGTTTGGGTCAGATACAAGGTATTTTGAAGTGAATAATCTCTTCCTCTGATAGAATAACCTTTCTTTTAATAGCGCGAGAGCAAAAGATACAACAGTTAAATAACAAAGCTGACCGCAAGGACATCGGAGTTCTTTCATTTTAAACACACGCCATGTTTTTGTTCTTTAAACCAAATAGAAAGAATTTTTTTATGCTTCCTAAAAACAAATATGTTTCATACATTTAAAAAATACATTTTTATGCTTTTTAAAAGGCACTTTGACAGAAGGCTGAGTGCTGTTGTGTAAATTGTGACCTTTTTGAGGACAGAGTTCTAGTTCGGGGGGGGGGGATATCTATTCAAAGTTTGCGATATCATGCGCTTATAATAATATGGAAGGATTTTCCCATTTACTTCTGGAACAGTGGGTTAACCTTAGAGCCTCTGGCGCAGTGAGTAACATGCGCTCTGAATGAAGGGACACACTGTATGGTGGACTTTGCAAAGCACAAATCAGGGCCAACCCCGCCAAGGCTGTCTCCGTGTACAGTGCCACTGCACCGACAGCACATCTTCATGTAGTGTGGAGTCCAGTGCCAATCAACAAAGGGCAGAAACAAACACACACACACACACAGACCTGTACTCATATCTTTGTGGGGACCGTCCATTCATTTCTATGGGCAAAACCCTAATCCCAACAATGACAACCTTAACCCCCCCAACACACACACTCAGTCGCATTCTGTGTGCTTATTAGAGACCCCATGTCTTTGGTTCCCCCGACGTTAAAATAACAGGTTTTAATCACACTGTGGGAACATTTGCTCCCCACAGTGTAATGTATACCTGGACCACACACACACACACACACACACACACACACACAAACACACACACACATACACACACACACACCTCATTGTCTTCTGTTCCATTTGCCCTGTTGATGCTTTCATTTAGGACCATGAATATCACAGAAAGTAGGTAAACTGGGCTCATTTTGGTGAAACAGGCTCTCATAAGGAATGTAGACTGTCAAACAGAGGCTCCTGATCCCCTTTCCACGGCCAGTATTCCACAGAGTGCTGACCGTTTTGTGCAGGAGTTGGTTAATTAACTATATGAAGTGTGTGTATATATATATATATATATATATATACAGATCAGGTCTGAAACAATGGAAATGAATAAATAGGCAAAATCTCCTACCCTGATCGCATTGCAGTGAGGTACTCATGCCGTCTCAGAGAGGTTATTGAGGTTATAAGATGAGTAAAATCTCGTAGAAAGCACACGATGTCAATGCTGCGGAGCTCAGGTCTGATAAACAACAAGGTGCTTGTTGCCCATCTTTCAGAAACAGGAATGTAATTTATCTGTGTGTGTCTTATCAAGCTGCCTGGTATTAGACAGGCCCTGCCACTGGGGGCCTTGTTTGCACAGTTAATCACGGTGCACAGAGAAGCACCCGCCGTGTCACGCGTATCGTCGCTCTCATCTGGCGTCTGGACGCCTGATGCGTGAGAAAAGGAAGCCGAATCCAACATATAAAATATTTAGCATCTTCCGATTGCATTCGCTTCAATTTTCAAAGCCATTTCCGAGGCAAACTGCCCAGGAGGGTGGGAATACAGGAGCGGGAGGATGGGTTCCAAGCCAGTGGGTGTGGCGTGAGCCTCCAGCACATCAGGCAAAACAAACAGTCAGCATTTACCCACCTCAGTGCCAACATTCCTCTCCCCATCTCTGTCTACTCTCTCATCTTCTCTACCTTCTCCTCTCTTCCCAGCTCCTTATCTCTTTGCTTTCCTCTCCCCTCTCACCCTCTATCCTGTCTGCAGAGACATCGGAGGGACATGGGTACCCTGGCAGATTCAGGGGTCCCAGTATTTAAAGAATCAACAGAATACAGAAAATACTTGTGGGGTAAATTAATACTATCTAATGTAAAGGATAATGTACATATTACCTGTGCCTAAACTCAATTCTATGGTGATATCATATCACAATATCACATCACAATATGTGAAATATCCGTGAGTAATATAGTGATTTATAAAACAATAAAAGGAGATGAAATTACCCTAAATAAACTACATGCCAAATAGAAATTGTAATTATTTATCAATATTACCTGCCATTGTGTCAAATAAGTTGGTGGTGTGTCAACAGACAGTGCAGTGCCGACAAATGTGACATGATTATTGCACATGTGTGCATCGTGATGACGGTGCTGAAACAATACATATGCAACACTGCGTAGTTCTTTATACTTTCCGCCATTAACCACAAGCTAGGAACAGAATCTCTGAGACACTCAAGGGTGGAGAGCCAATGAGAAAGGGGCAACACAGATACGCACCTTGGGTTGGCTGTGAGGCCAGTTGAACAGCTCTTGGTTCACCCCACGAAGGTCAGCAGTTGGTATATTCCAGATAGCTATGATGTGCACCTGACTGCACTGGAACAGCTGATCCTTCAGGGTACCAGGGGGACTCTCTTGGGACTGCACTGCTGCTCGGAGCCCTCTGTTATTCTCCCAGGTTAAAGTGTTTTCTGCCTGTAAACATGCTGCTGTACTGCTCTTTTCTGCCCCTGGGGTAAACACAGATTTCTGCTTGCATGTGCAAGACATCTGCTTAGTTAATGAGGATGGGGGTTTTTGGAATACAGTGTCTTTATATTAACTATATATACTCTTTCTTATTACCCCCTAACACCCTCTACACTGCATTTCCCATAATCCTTTATACTCTGTATATTCCATTTCCCACAATGCTATTAGTCCTTGTGTATTGTTTCCTATAATTGCCATACTCCCTCTACTCGCCGTTTCCCATAATCCCCTTACTCTATGTACACAGTATTTCCCATAATCCCTTTACATGGTGAACACTCCATTTCCCATAATCCCCATAACTCCCTGCACAGACGGTCTCCTGCATTTCCAGATGCAGAAAAAGTGAAGCCAGGGATATAAGTTAAAGCGACTGCTGCAGGACTACAAAAAAAAAATGCAAGGTGACCAGAGCTTTAAAGTTCCCACAGTCTGTCTGTTACCTCCACACTGCTCTCATGCTACGTTGCATCTGCATTAATAAAACAAGTTCCTCAAAGCATTTTTCCTGCAACAGACAGCAATAGTAAAGAGCGGCCTTCTCTGTGGTTGAACAGGCGTCCATAATGGACGTTAACAGCTCTGATTAACATTCATTTGCAGCTTCTGGCTTCATGATGATTTCACATTGATTCAGCGGTAATGACAGCGGGGAGCAGTTTATGGGAAACGGCAAGTTCCACCTGCTGTCTGTTAAATGATATGTTTCCATTATAGTGTTGGCATATTTTACTGATGGCAAATTAATTAGGATTGGATGGGGAATCTTTTTATTTATGACCAGCAAATGATTAATTTGTTTTTACACCATTGTGTCCCCTTCCCCGCCCCCCGATCTCTCTCACTCCCTTTTCCTGTCCTTCGCTCTCTAACCTTCCATCCTTTCTGTCTCCCATACTTTTCCTGGCCTCTCTGTCTCACATTTCTTGTCCATCTCTACACTCATAAGGACATGTACACCCTTAAAGGAACAGCTGGCCAAACGCACACGTAAACGGACACATAATCACACAACCGTTTGCACAAACTCACACCTCTGTGTGAAGAAGTAGATCACAAAAATGATAACGGCTATTTGAATGGAATTAAATCTTTTAATGACTCCCCAAAAACTGGCCAGTCAGTGATAATGTTCAGCACCAGACGGCTGGAATCAGCCTTACCTGATGCCTTCTCTGGTACTCTCAATCCCCCCCCCCCTCCTCGCTACACACATGGGGGGTGGATTTCAGTGTCTGAAACAGGGGGCTGAGATAGATCTCTTTGGCCAGTGTCAGCTGTTATTAATGAGGCACAGAGACAGTCACCCCCAGGTTTTTGGCGGCAGGGATTAAGAGTGGTGACGTTATGTTGTCCATGCGACCCCTAAGGCCGAACATCCCAAAGTCACTGTCACTTAATCTCTGCCCAGCTGAAGTCCAGTCCTGTCCTTTCAGTACACTGAGGTCACCTCAGCTGCAGAGTGCGTGCTGCCGATGTCATTCACAGGCACAAACAGATCAAGGATTTCACACCGTGCATTAAGACTGGCTGAAGATCTTCATACACACATTCTTCACTTCTAAAAGCATGAGGATACTGGCTTGGCTGCTTCTCTTTGGCCTGACCTTCCTCACCCCCTACTTGTACATTTGCACATCCTCTCTGCCATGCGAGGGGTGTCACTAGAGATTTTGGACCCCAACCTAGACCAATCTAATTACGTTCCAAATTTTTTAAGGCCCCTGACACTCGGGGGGCCTTGGAATCATCCTAACTTACCCCCTTTATGATGTACTTGGCCGCAGTACCTGTACGTTGCTGTGGTTCTCCCCGGTAAGCATTCGGAGGTTTCAGTAAAGAATGAGATCTTCTGGTCTCCACTGTGCTTCTGTGTAGCCATATAGAGTTTAACAGCTTGGTGGTTATTCATACACCAATACATACAGCAGCATTACTGGGCCAGTCGGATACATTCACTGACAATAGGCACTGGAGGAGTACATCTTATATGCAGCTGTCCTTGGATCCATTCTTCAAATGATGGATAATATCTATGGCTGAGCAGTGACTGCAGAACAAATATGCCCTTTTGCGTGGCTTAGATTTTGGGCTGGACTCCTGTGATGTGAGATGAATGTTCTAGAATATGGCCAAGCTTTCGGAGTGGATTGTAAACTTAACACCATAGTCCTTTTACACAGAGTATAAATCAACTGTAACACACCACAATCCAGTTATGCAGAGTGTGCAGTAACTAAGACACACTCTAACCCTCTTAAACAAAATATACTTTTACTATAACATAACCCTCTTATGAATTGACTGAAATGAAATGGGGGAGCACATGATTCTCTCAGAATCAAATGGCTGTGGTAGCAAATGAATTTGAACATGGCCGACATTGACGTCCTGGTTAGGTATTCAGCAACCTGAAACCCGCATTCAGCCAGTTGAGATCTTTGTTTGAAAGGCAGAGCGGAGGTTCAGCGTATCTCCATTACAAAAATATCAGTACGGTTGCGGGGGGGTGTAATCGGAATAATTCATTTTTTGATTTCTATTGGGGAAGCCAGTCGGCTCCGGGGCAGACAAGTGAATTATGGTCTGATTATTCTGTATGTGTTCAATAAGAGTCCGCAGACTGGACTGAGAACCAACAGCTGGCTTTACGCTTATAAATGAACTAGCAGATGCCATAGGATAGTTTGGGGCAACCGTGCCCCCATGCCCCCCCACCACCCCACCCCAAGGTCTGACATCTACATGAGCTGAGTTGGGGAGGAGGCGGGTTTATCAACTGTTCACTAATACAGCTCAGGACACAGGCAACTGTACCATGATGTTCCTGTGAAAGTGTGCTTTGCAGTGAAGTGTGTCGAAGACAGATGCAAATGTGCAGACACATCCAGGCCATTCATTAAAACCTAAACGTCTGACTTAAAAAAGCTCAATTATTATTTACACCGGGGGAAAAGAAAATCAGACCCAGATGTTGACCAGTATCATAATTTAGTGATAGCAGTCCTCAATCAATAGTCAGCCACCAAATCACCAATAAGTCTTTAAAAAAAAAATCAATCATAAATTACCGCCAGCCAACAGAGTGAAAACATTTTCCATTTACTACGTATTTCCATTTCTGTATATCCTGATTATCCTGTCACTTTCATTCCCTCTACCCTCTTTCTTGGCTTCCGTGACCCTCGTAGCCATAGCGACAGTGCTGATCGATCTTAAGCCACCTGAAAGCAAAATCTCGGAGAGGAAGATGACAGCAGATGGTGACCTGCCTGCAAGGTCCCTCT
>JAODJX010000001.1:45361224-45379878 GCA_026776945.1 Isichthys henryi
ACCCCCAATTGAGAGCCCCCCCCCCCCAAACTTCACTCAGCCACCACTTTTCATTACCAATAAAAGTAATCAAGGAGGATTTAGTCCAAATATGGATTCGATACTTAAACGTGCCGTGGGGGGGGGGGTAGTTAAGACAATTCCTGAGGCCTCTGAGTGACAGGGGCTCTAAAAAAATTGCAACATGATACGTTTGGTCTGGGCTCGGAACCGAATACATCCCAAGATATCCAGCATGGACCCAATCGCCAGTCACCAATTACTTCACTGAAGCACCCAGACAGGCCAACAGTGAATGAACTTCTGTCACTCGACTGGGAAAATGAAACGGAGCAGAAATCAGAATCATGTGGGCTGTTTCTTTGTCAGACAAGACCCTAATAGACCTGCTGAGGAAACAGAAGGCTCCCCCATGGCTGTAAAGACAGGTAGACACCTATACAAGACAGGCAGCGAGTGAACTGAGATAAGGGGGTACAACATCACATTCCAGATGGTACACAGACTCTGTCACTTCTGGCTGGCCCGGCATAGAAGGATAACCCTTCCATCGAAATGTCCACACCCACCTGATGCCCAGCAGCCCTGCCAGCCTCAACAGTCCTCCACAGTGACACTCAGGTGAACGGTCGGCCGTCTTCCAGCTAATTACCAGGGGGGGTCAGCACCTCAATCCCACCATACAGCAGGTGCACAAGGACAGATACCCAGATCTTCCCCTAATCCTGGATTGGACAAACACACCTGGATCCATCCCTGATTCTGGGTAGAACAGACACACCTGAACCACACATTCATGCAAACACACACAGAGTAGCAATGACTGGCTTTCTCTACAGCACCTGGACGATCCTCTATAAGTTTGTCCCACACTTCTCACCGTAGCTAAGGCAACAGACAATTTTCTTCTTCCTTAAAATCTTAGACAACAGACTTAAGTGGCAAATGTCCCACAGAGGAGGTGATGACTGTAACTGGTGTGGGTATGTCTGTGCGATTTTCTCCCGATAACAGCATAACTACCTTGTGATCGGGCACGTAGCAGCTCCTGGCTTGTGCCTTTTTAATTAACAAGATTTCACAGTGCCACTTCGCAATTCCCCTGGTCCTCACAGCTCACCAGCGCTTTGAGCTTCACCACAGAAGATGAGGCCGAGGCCTCGGGAGACACACGTTTCTTTGGAAAAGTCGCTTCGGTCCCAGTTATCACATTAAGGACAACTCAGTAATATTCCCTCTGCTCCAGACAGTGAGAAAAACACCTTTCATTTCAATTTTGGAAACTCCAATCCTCTAAGTGACAGAAGGAGGGACAGGGTGATTATAACAAGGAAAACTGTACGTCTGTTTGTGTGCCTTGTTTCCATGTGTTTCAGTTTATAATTTAATCGTGTATCATTTCGTTTCTTAAATTCTTTCTTGCACTGGTTATTTTTAGTATGAACGATAATTTCGTTTGCTTGTGTCTATGTCACAGTTGTTTTTGTTGTTGTTTGGGTGTCTGTGCAGTGATGACAGTGACAGAGGTGGGGGCTCTGTCCCAAGCTCACAGAGAAAACGCCTCAGGCTCGGGGCCCCTCAAGAGACAGCCCACCTGGCATGATCCCCCCACACCCCCTTTTGCCTGAATGACAGCCTGTCCCAGTGCGAGAGTGAAGGACCCCAAAGGAGCCTTCCAGGGCTTTGCCTGACTGAAATGTGCTTAGGACATAAAACCAGAAGTGAGTGCCTCCACCCAGCTTAAATGACCTCTGGATAAACATGGGGTCCCTCCTGATTCCTAAGAATGTACATAAAGACTCTGAGAAACTGTAGAGTCGCTGCCTGAGTGGCACATGACTTTCAGTGCAGATATGTGAGAAGGATCAGATGGTATGAGATGGAGATTTTTTTTGGGAGGGTGTGAGGCTGCCGCATGAACACACACACACCAGTACAAACACACACCAGCATTCTGCAGATCCTTGCTTCTTTGTTCCAGGTTATTTTAACAATAATGCCCTTCACTCCTCTCTGTCACATCCAGAAAGTATCAAAGCATTTCTTCAGGGTATGACAAGCAGAACGTTATCCCAACACCACTGTAGAAATTCAAGAAAGGTGACCTATCTACTGAAAGTGTGAATGCAACCAAGCGAGGGCGGGTGTTTGCCGGGGGCTGACCCTCACCCAGTGCCCCTGCAGATAAACCACAGCTAAGGAGAGTGAGAGCTCACTCTGTAGCATAAACACACAGGAGCAGATGTATACAGGTGGACACTCTCACACACACATAGACCTCTGCAGCTTTACATCCACCGGGTGACAAGGTGACAAATTCCCCCATTTTCTGTACGGACCATCACCAGCTGTGGTGGTGGGGGGTGAATGCTCCACTGGGCATGGAGGTGGGGGGGGGGGGAGCAGGCTGAGGGACAGCCAGACTGTGAAGGAGGGCAACACAGGGACAGCATGTACAGACCAGACACAGACATAGAGAAAAACCCTCACTGGGAGATCTTCTGTAAGAGACACACCATTAGAGACTAAGAGGACGAGACCAGCTATGGAAGATCAGACTTGGGACGGTGGAGTCGTTGTGTCCTGCCCAGTGTCTGAGCCCAGCACACGGTCCCACCTCTGATGCTTGTTGATCTTACAATTAGAAAAATTTAAACTGAGACAAAAATGGCTGGATATTATATGTGTGTATGTCTGAAATGAGAGAAGATGAGACATGCGGAAGCAGCATATCACATCTGCGTAAATGGCAAATTAAGCAGTCTTTCGTTGTCATATCATCATCTCATATGCAAAATTAATATACCAAGCAGAGACGTATTTCAGGAACAGCCTTGTGCTGAACCTGATAGCTGCTATACAGCTGGCGCGTCTCTGTCTAGGCCACTCAGCCCCAGGTCCGACCGAGCCCATGTCACAGGCTGTCCTGCTCATTCCTATAATCAATCTGCTAGGAGGAATTCATTCAGCGTGTGCATTCTGCATAGATAAATAGAGCTATATGTCTGCATAAAGCTTTCGGCAGACGCATGCAGATAATCACATCAAACCAGAAAGACACACATGGATAGTCACACACATACAGATACATCCCCTCACTACAAATAAAGTCACTCATTGCAAAGATATTTGTACGCACAGATAGTCACGAACATACAGATAATCACTCGTACAGAAAGTCATGCACATGCAGACAGATGACATACAAAAACATACCGATAGTCACACAGATAGGCACATTCACAAATCTGTGGTGTGATCCCAAATGCACAAATTTCAAACAGAACACTTACACAGCAGGCTGTGTAAAGATGTGAATGGCTTGTATGGGCCCAGAAGACCATCTGTGGTCTCATGAGTGATCACAGATTTTTATATTAAATAAACTTATTTCTGAATGGAAAAAAATGTATTCATCGATTTGTCTATTGACCCCTTTAATTGCTTATTAACGTAATGACAGATGAGTAAATTGCGGAGTGCGAACAGTTCGTCCAAATTATGACGCAAACAAATACAGCTTAAATACTATGGGGGGTGGGGGGGTTCGACAGCGCCACCTGGCGTCGATAACTAAAACACGCAGATTGTCACCTGACGGTAAGTCAGTTTGCTGCTGTATTTCGTAGGTATATCGGGTAGGGTTATGTGTCATCGGATAGCCTTCCAGCAATTAAACAAGTCATGTCAAGTCAAGGCATGTCGCCATGAACCCCTCCATATACTGTTTACCCTGCCGTCAAACTTTTCAACAAATTTAAAACTTTCAGATGAAGTTCTAAAGAAATAATTTCCAATTTTATTATAGTCAGGAGAATTTGAAATACTTCTGACTCAGACAACGTCAATAACTCGCCGAGTGACAGTTCTCGGCGCCTGACTTGCACGTCTTCAATGCAAAGTAGTCTTCCTCCTAAATTATTATTTATCACATAAGAGGAAAAGGAAATCCGCCCAGCAGTAGGCTATCTTCGGTGGAGTCGCGCTATTGGTGCCCGTTTCCGAAATACGGGCGGAGGGAGGGAGTGGAGGGTGAGAGGGGGGGGGCTGAAAACAGGCAGACAATACGTTTGCACAAATGTATTCCGTCCCTCCGTCACTCCTATTGCGCTTTATTAAGGAGCATCGGTTTGTATTCTGCTCTGTACTGAACGCAAACTGGACTGAACAGCAGCAGACCAAAACCGAGAAGACAGGCAGAAATCTTTCCAGCTACGTTCGTCTCCAGAAGGAAGCTTCGGTATGCGTGAATGTGGATGAAGCCTTACCGATCTCCCACCTCCAGAAGAACCGAGAAATATCTGCACTTTGCCTTTGATGTTATCTCTCCGGCTGTCTCCTATTGTTATCCAGGTCGGAGACATCGGGCAAGACTTTCACAAGATTTTAAATCAGCAGACAACATTCATTCAGACTTGCTTCACTCAAAAAATAGCATCAAGAACAAAAAAAAAAAAAAATCAACAAATGCAATAAGTGCAAAAAACCGTATAACTGAAAATAAGAAACCGAAGACTAGAGATTATTCTGCTTTATTCGATATAAAGCACATTTAAGGCATTAAGCAAAAGTGATATGGCATTTTCACGGAGAGCGTTATGATGTCACTCGAGATGTGCCACTGTAAAAGATCCCAAAGCCAACTCGTGTGTGTGTCTTAAGACCTACCGCCCAGGTAACTTCTCCAAAGATCTGGCTTCTGTCATCAGCCTCTTACGGTGAGTTGAACTCATTGCGCAAAACAGCCGCGTGTTAACGTCCAGAAATAAGTCGCATTCCTCTAATTACTACATTACTACACTTCTGTGTAACGAATGCTGAAAGGAGAGAAATTCTCCGTGGTCAGAAAGAAAAAGATTTAAAGAAAAAAAAAACCTTCCTTAATATATGCACTATATATTGATATAGTGTCGGCCTGTAATTTAAAACTGCCCGGAATTTCACTTATGTAGTATTGCACGTTTTACTAATTATATCCCACAACAATAGCTGATGCTTATACATTTTCATAAAAAAAAAATGCTGACAACCTTTTCAGGAGGCAACAGATTGAGCCACGTTTTCCTGAGTGTTTTCCGATTCTGTTCGTGTTCTAAACCCTTCTTGCTTGTTGTGTGTTTCTGGATTTAATACGAATTTCATCCAGAAATACTATTTAGGCCTACAAAAGAGTTTAGAATAGGTTAATAGGTTAGAGTATTCGGCACGTGGAACGCTACATATCGAAATCGGAAATAGGAAACTTCCGAAAGAAGTTTATCTCATTTTTATATATTTGTGTGTGTCTGTGGGTGTGTATGTATTTGTATAATAAACAAAATGTATGAATTTGCATACTTAAAAAATGCTACACCGATTGTGCGTAATTCTGTTATTCAAATTGCCGCAAATGATTCAAACTGTGTTCCTTTTGCTTTTCGCTTATACAGCATACTGTTGTTAGCAAATATATTGCATGAATTAATTTTCAAACTAAGGAATAGTGTTTAATTAAAATAATTTTTAATATATTAATTAAAAATAATGAAGGACAACGATGAAGCGGTTACCATATAAGTTAACGGGACTGCGTAAACAATTATAATGTCCTGATAGGTCAGCTTTCAAATACTTACCTTAAACAAACCGATCGTTCACATCTCTCCACTTCTATTTATGCTTTAAGTGTTTACCTTCACTATTGACACGACGAGGTTTCAGTTGTGCTTTCAGTTACATTCAGAGTTTGTTTAAAACTGTTGATGTTCCATTTCAGCTTTTCCGCATTTAAGTTGGGAAACAAACTGAAAATGATGCTGAGTCCAGAACAACCCGACTCCGACCTGCACTGGGGCCAGTCAGATGCCGAGTCGATAATAAATGATATGAAGGTCGGGTGCGTGTCCGACGAGGCGCTGGATACCGAGGGGAAAACGCGCTCCATAGCCCCGCCGACTCTAAGCAGGGAGGAGAAGCGCAGGAGGCGACGCGCCACAGCCAAGTACCGCTCAGCCCACGCCACCCGGGAGCGGATACGCGTGGAAGCCTTCAACGTGGCCTTCGCCGAGCTGAGGAAACTGCTACCCACCCTGCCGCCGGACAAGAAGCTCTCCAAGATCGAGATCCTCCGGCTGGCAATATGCTACATATCGTATCTCAATCACGTCTTGGACGTTTAGAGTTTCAATAGACTTTAAGTCGATTTTTTTTAAATAAAGAAAAGTGTAAAATAATAGCATTTTCAGAAAGAAAAGGGAAAAACTGGAAGACAATGGGTAAATGAATGCTCTTATTATTACAACTGACCGACGTGGGGCTTCCACAACCAGAGGGGCATGAGAACCTGGAACCTGGAAGCACGAAGACAAACTTTCACGGAAACTATAGTTTGAACTGCAAAATGTCACAAATCCAGTCACAATCCGCAGTGCGAAAGACACGAAAATTCGGTTTAAAACGCGATACTGCAATAATTTAACCTAATAAAACAGATGGTCTATTGTGCGTACTAGAAAACAAAGCCAGTCGTTTGATAAAGATATGCGTACTGTATAAAATGTTTATACATTAACAGTAGCGCCTTTCAAAAGTCTGTAAGTATCTTAGATACAGGACTAGTCCTGGATGACAAAATGACCCGTCTAAAGCTGAACTAAAGTATACTATAGCTGCTTATCTGTGTGTAATATGAAGCTTTCCTTCCTAAAAGGGGAACTTCGCAAAAGTGCCACTTCCTTGTTTCAAGTCGTGACTTAAATTATTTTTGAATATTTATCTATTTATTTATTTGCCTGTTTGTTAATTTATTTGTTCGTTTATTTATTGATTTACGGTTTGCTTTTTGTGTTTATGACAATGTCTTTTATAGAGAACTGCTAACGTATATATGTATTGTAAATTTTTGCATTTAGGTAGGCCTATAATTATTTATATCTCAAATTATGATGTTTGACTAAAAAGTGACGTTGCTCTTCAATCGCACTTTTCAGTGGCAGCTCCCTGTTGATATGTTGTAAATGGATCTGTACGTCATGACGTTTATTTCTGTAACGATCTTTTTTAATGTCCACGGTAAAAAGAGCACTTCGTTTTGAGTAGCGCCCTTAGGTGTATCGTATGAACGTTTGTAGTTTTCAGTGTTAAGGGGAGGGGGCTCGGAATGATAAGAAAGACGTCATTTTCCCCCTTGAACCCTTAGCTTTCGGAGATGTGCTGTGGCTGTAAAGCACCACGTCAGAGATAAAATGCAGAAGTATAGAGCGCCTTATCATGTGACGTCACGGCGAGGTCCCCAGTGCTGCGACCAAAAACGATTTCCCTTTGGCTTATGTTTAACTTATATGACTATTGTTTACATGCTGTTATTAGAAAGTCTTCTATTTGTGTACCCGCTCTACTTTGAACCTCTTATACAAGATCTAATTTTATAGTGATATGAATATCCAGCATCCAAAGACTGCTTGTATTTTCAGGGGTTTAAGGTGTATTCGTTACCCTGTAGCACACATTTCGTTTAGCCGAGTAGCCTGCGGCTGGTTTCTACCGGACACGGTTTTTCATATCTTATTGGTAAGTTGTTTAGAAAAATAAATATTTAAAAATGAGCGACTTTGTGATTCTTTGCAACTGAATACAGATTTAACAGTAGGCCTAGCTTTGCATGTATTAATGCGAATGAACAGTTAGCAGACATCATAAATTCGAATGAAAGCAATAATATTATCACTTATGCTTATTTATTCTTTATTGTCTCCACAATTTGTTCCACAACTAGGCCAACCTAAGTAAAATATTACTCTGACATGTAAAGTACAGCGATAATCAGCATGGGCTTTGATGCAGGAGTTATAAAACATTTCCCAGCACAAATGTAAAATTACTTTATATCCCAGATAGCTAAAATTATATGTAAATTATTTTCACGAACTTACGTGACGTCACAATTCCTCACGAGCTTACCGACGTCAGAGCGATCGGACGATAAAAAAAAAAAACTTTAAAGGAAGTCATGCTCATCTAGGCAAGAAAGAATGAGAGAAAATGAGGCGAGGAAGGGAGAACGAAGGTGCAAAGAGAAATGGAAGAGAAAGGGGTGACAGAGAGAGAGAGAAAGAGAGAGCGAGTGAGAGAGAGAGGAAGTGAGGGGGAGAGAGAGAGAGAGATCGCCCATCCTTGTGTGCGGCGCTCCTCTTCGCTTTTGGCTGAAAGGCGCTTTCCCCAGAGAGGGGGCAGGTGTTGGTCCAGACGAGCCAAGACAACCAAATTACTGGCCGTCTGGCACCTCCCGTGGGAAAGAAAAGAGGGAGATCGAAATTTATGCCATGCAAAATTGCCGAGAGGAGCTGTGAAGAAACTGGAAGGTAGTGAAAAGTATTTGGCTACTGTTATTCAACAGAAACAACAACAAAACCAGCGATAATAAATAATAGTTGCAAAATGACATTAAACAGAACATAAATATTTACAGAGGATAAGACGGGTTTTTATACAATAAACACACGCACCTTTTAGCATTTAGCCTTCACCCTCAGGGCAAATCATTTAAGGGCGAACAGACTCTCGGGCTCTGCAAATGAGACAATGGCGCTTCAATGTAATGCTGACAGATACACATATAAATTTTCCTCTTCAGATCATTAACGCCATGGTTTCAGATTAATTGCAGCCCATAGTATTCTTGCCGTCAACGCCGCAACCTCCTAAATATATTAATTGCGCTTCTAAAAAATCAGAGAAACCGGAGTAAATGCTTCTAAAACATAAGTATACGAGAGATACGTAGACATACGCAATGCAGAACCCGCGGTGTGCTTTCGGCATTAAAACTACAGTTTGTAAATAAGTATAGGCTACGAATTAATTTCACTAAAACAAACATAAGTCAATTAGATCGCCGTCAGATCTCTTCACAAAGGCGATTTAAAATTACAAAAATAAACGTCTTCATATTTTGGTACCTTTGACTATTTTGCAAAGCAATAGAGTTCCATTAATCGTCTCAGAGCTTAATAATGATGAATTATATGTATGTGTATGTATGTTTTACCTTTACTTCAGTAGTTTGTAACCTAACGCGCTGTTTTCTTTAGAGGTGATGGACCGCCCTCCTCCCCAGGGACCCGTCACACACCCAGCCTCATGCAAGTTGCCTGGATAACCGAGGAATCACCGCAACTACCAGAAGAAAGCTTACCAAAAATGATGGAGGAATGGATAAATAAATTAATACATAACATAGGCATTGTACAGAAATCCCCCCAACAAGTTACGTAGCTTACTCATATACAAATATGATAATGTTAACATCGTTTTCATGTTATCACAAATCTATTAAATGAGGCATGGCGGAGGGGGTAGATTAGTAGTTAGAGTCGTTAGAGAATAAAAATATAGTTAAACAATATGAACAAGGTTTTATAAACTTTGAGAGCACCTCTGGATCCCTCCAGCCAAGCTTAAATCGGCCCCTTTGTTCCCGGATGGTGTTTTATCTGCTATTATAACTCATTCGGTGGCTGTTAATCCTTTATTATTATATAGCCTTTATGGTGATAGCAAAATGAACCTGACATTTAGGCGGTAATTTGAATACATTCTGAGGCAGAAATGAGCCTTCTGGTCTCTCTTGGGTCCGGATCTGTTTTTAGCCTAAGTAATGGGCGAGATGCCTATTGTTTTATAGCGATGCCCCTTCGGGAAAATCCGTCGTGTGTCGACGGCACGGTGATATAAATGCGTCAGCAACAGGCAAACCGGTGTATGCATGGGTGTGACTTCAGAACACTTTTAAATAACATTTCAACTCTAATGTAGATGTGCTTTTTGTGTCTTGCTGATACTTTGATATATAAGTCCTCAAATGACAAAGCATTGTCGATTTCTGTAAAATAAGCACAGCGTTTTTTTTTTTCGTTTTAGGAGTAAATAATCCAGTCCAGTTTACATAAATTAAGAAAATGTGTATTCTCATGAAACTTTGCCACTTAAAAACAGAATTGGAAGGTTTTTTTTGTGTGTAATCAGCACTTCTGTTGCTAAACATCTTAATCAGTGAAATCATTTATGTGGAAACTGTTATCTGAGCTGTGAACTGGATGTCGTGATGAAACGTGTAACAGGAGTCAGCAGGTTCCACGTTTCCAGTGTATATTCCAGTGCGTTCTCAGCTGTGCCTGTCCGGTGACGGTCTCATCCTCTTTTGGGGGTTGCCATGACAGCATGACAATCCCCCTTAGGCCTGACTTGTGGACACTTCCAGTGTGTCTCCATCTGCAGAGATTTTAAAAGTTGGTGTGATTCTACACACACATATCCTTTATGATCTGTACTCTGTCAGAAATAAGATACACGATCTCATCTACTGATTGCTGGTTATATATGTAGATTTGTATATATTTTCAGTAGCCTATTTGTCCTGTCAATATTGACTCTGAAACAAGTGGTACATCTTGCCTTGATTAAAACAAAATGTCAATTTTAGTATTTTGTCATTTCTTTCTTGCTCGTAATTCTTAGATTGATGTTGAAAAGGCAAATATTTCCCAGAGATCTTTTACAACTATTGGGAGATTTTGGCTGCTGTTTTGTCACTAAGACCAGGTAAGTGATCATACAGAAATCAATGAGGGAATATTTTAGTGTCAAAGCCATGACTTGGTGTGAATCAAGGAACCATGGATGCCATTATATCAGGCACCGTTGGACACCTTGAAAACCCCATCGGTGGGAGAAGCACTGGCATCACACAGAAAATTGAAATTAACACCGCAGTTAAAATTAGTGGTTTATCGTAGCCAGGAGAGGAACAGCAATGCGCTATTAAGCTGGAAAGCCTGAATCTCTGGGGAAAGACGGGGCTGTAATACCTCTGACTATAACTTCCAATAAAATCACATGTTATGTCCTCTGACCCCTTGGGCCAAATATAGATTATTACATGGGAGTTGAATTAACACATGAGTAGGATAGGCCCCCATAAAATAGCAGGGCAATCCATGTTTACATAAGGATATCTGGCAGGAAATCGAGAGGATGCGTCTAGATGGAGGAAATGGGAAGGACGCAGCCTGCATGTGTCTGCAAAAATAACATTATCTACGGCAGCATGTTTTTCCGTGTATCGATAGCTATATGGGCGCTGTTTCATTAACCTTTACACTCACTCCAGTGCAACTGTAGTAGTCAAGAAATGTCTTTTTTTGTTAGATAAAATATTAAGCAGTTTTAACTAAAAATTAAGGATCTTGATTTATTGCTGAATTCTCCATTGTATCCCATGTGAAGATAATTCCTAGAAAATACCCGTTTGCTTTTTCACCACCGGTCTCAGCCAATACCCCAGTTCCCCCGCCCCTGCCATCTTCCCAGAATGCTCTATGGACAGACTGTCCTTTTTCATAGATTCATCTCTGTTTGTCCCGTTACCATTCATTGTATTCTTTACAAAAGCAGAGAGGTAACTGGAAGCTGAGCAGGCGGGCAGTGGGACCAGCACATATGTGTTTGTGTGTGAAAGGGGAGCCACATTGCGCTCTTCACGCAGGATTATGCGACGCCGGAGCCTCACTGTTGACCATATGTCATCATGTATACAAAAGGCTGGATTATTATTTGGGTCTGCAGCCTTTATCTTTCATGTAAACGGAGGTTCTAAGTGCAAACAGCCCTAACTGCTTCTATTCAGGGTCCTCATAAGGTTTACAGTGTGACATACGAGTGGCCATATGTTTTCTGCAGTGAGGGCAGCATGCATTAGGGCGGGCAAGTGTCTGTATGCCTCTTCTGAATCCCATCATCATCAAAGTCACCATAATCTTCATCACCATCATCATCATCGTTTATTTATTATTGTTACTTATTGTAGTGGCTATTTTTGAGGAGTGACCTGCCTATCCCACACACAGGCACACGTGCAGGTTTTGTTGCGCCATAGAGTCTGTGGAATGGGAGGGGGGGGCGGAGGCTGCAGCACAAAAGCAGATCCATGTGCTGTAATGCGGCCCGAGGGATGTTTTGCATTATGCCTCCCCACTTCACCAGCAGGGTCCTGGCCGGCGCAAGCTCACGGCCCTTTGTCTCTGGCAGATGGAGGAGGGCTGAGAGGAGTGAAAGGAGCAAAGGAGAGAAAAGCAGCCAGTCTGTTCTCATTAAGCGTGGCATTGAATCCAAGGCACCGCTTTCCCTCCGTTTGCGGCACGGCGGTCTGACCCATTCACCCCGGCGCTCCAGCCATCTGCACGGTACACAGCCCAGGCACGTGGTGCCACGCGTTCCCCCAGCACTGCAACCTCTCCCCCGCCTCTTTGTCTGCTTTCTGCTCTTCCCGTGTGCGGTTTCCAACACTTTCACGAAGATCATTCGCATTTGCTGTGCGTTTTGAAAGTATAGCATGTTTTTTTTTTTTTTTTTTTTTTAATAAAACTACTGAATGCATGATGCGAGTATTACATCGTCCGTGCTCGCAGGCGCTCAGGGTTGCTTGTCACGTGACCGTTTATGCGAGACGCAGCATCAGGAGCTCAGGCGGAAACTTGACAGCTTTTGCTTGTTGCTGTAATTAATTTAATGACGAAGACTTTTCATCACACCGAAACATCCTACACTTCACATGCAATAGTTTCTTATAATGTTTTGGGAAAAAATGGCACTTTGAAAAACATTTGAAGTACTGGTGAATTTCTGTGCATTGTATGTACAGTTAGCCTACGTTATACGCTAGCATTTATCGCTAATAATGAGCATATGCTTTTCTTTTTCCCTTCTTTTCACTTCTTCTTTAGTTTTCCCCCTAAGTTCCCTTTCCCTCAACACCTAAACCCTGTCTAGATCTTTCAAGTGTCTGCGGGAAAGATGCATCAATCTCCTGGACACCCAAATTCAATGATCCCGTGGGCTCACCTTGAACAGTGGGTGACAGCCATCTGCATGTGGAAATGCGTTAAACAAATTCTGATGAAAAGCAGAAGCGCAGAGCCCCCATCTCGCTACCACGCGGTATTAATCAGATTTATTTTACTGCTTCACGGTGATTTATTCAGACGCACATTCGGAACAGCCGTAGCATTTCCCCTGCAATATATGACACAGCCATCTGACTATACAAGACGTTTTTCCTTGTTACTGTGAAAAATATAGAGACGGATGTTCATTTCCGTTTTTACAGACGGGTTATCAGGTGCAGGACGGCATTGCTCATTATTTTCTGGACATAAAGTCCTTTCTGGATTTATAAATCCAAATATGAGAGCCAAATTTGGATTTATAATTCTGAGACTGCGTCTTGTATCTGCTTGTTTATTCTTAGCTTGGAAACACTTTTTGATAGTTTTCGAATATCGGGGATCATATACAGTCAAGTGGGCTAAACACCGAAACTGCAAATATTTGAAGAAACAGGGCGTGACGCAGATGTTTGTATTTTTGTTTTATTTTTTTCTTGGTGTATCTTGGTTTAAACCGTTTAGTGAATCCCTGACATTTACAAGCTCTATTCTTCTATAACCCCATTGGGTTTGGGAAATTAAGCAATAAATGTTACATAAAAACATTAATTGTGAACTTTTTCACTATTTCGATGGAATTGTTAAACGTAATTCTCAAAAATACTTACCCATTCACTCAAAACACACACTGAATTAACACCACAGAAAGTTAAATGTAACTCTAAAAGGAGCTATTATCCTTAAACTGTTATGGCAATTAGAGAATGTCATTATCAGTTCCGTTTCGGAAATAATGCTATTACGATGTGAGAAAGTGTTGTGCAGCTGCCCTCTGTTGGCTGCCTGAAGCTTTGCACAATATTTACTGCCGTGGGACAGTCGTTGACCAAAGATATTTTTTGCGCTGTTAATAAAGCTTAATATCGATAGGGCAAGATTAACGGCAATTCTGTTTAAACAGTTTCATGCTGGTCATTTTTTTCTTGCGCATTTTTTTCAGGAAAACTTTCAGTATTGTGTTGATTGTCTTAATTGTGTTTATTTTAGCTAGTTAACCGCTGAGGGCAAAGTCGTGTTTTTACAGTCACTTGACTGAAGATTGGCGAATTAGTCATGTGATCTTGTATTTGCGGTATTGTGATATTGCATTCACTGTAGACGCCAAATGCTTTGCCCACCCGCTTCCCAAGGTGTTTTGTTTTATCTCAAAGCCACCAACCTGCAGCCAATGTACCAGCACTTCTCAGTTCACGCAACAGTAGTCATAGTGTGAAAATTATTAATTTCATTATTTGTTCATGTATTGAGCATCTGCATGTGTCAGATGGACTATTTCGGATACGTGTAAAAAACAAGTATGATTCATTGCCCCTTTCCCACACAACATGAACAAGCAAATAAGCCTATGTTCTAAAATACTCCACATGATCAATCGCTCTTTGCCGCAGAAGGTGTGCATTGACGATTAATTGCAAAATCTGGTGCAGATTCTAACAGCAAATAGGTTTTGCCACATACTGAAGTTAATGCAGAGCGCAGCTGCATGGTAGGCTACTTTGTACCAGGTAGCTTACAACACTGTTTTAAATAAGTTTGTGGTTGGTAAAACAGTAACATAATTAACACGATCAATTCAATTAGTTGCCTTATCTGTAACATATACAATACGTACGTATTAAGTATTGTGTGGAAAAAATGTCAAACGAACTGATTTAACACTGTGTGTTGATTTCCTATTATTAAAAATATTTACTCTTGGTCCTGCTTTTATCATTGGCTGCAGGGCCTATTTAAGGTATTGTGAATATTTTGTTCAGATTTTTGCGGCTATACGCCCACCAGGCGTAACTCACCTCTTGGACAGGTCTTAATAAAATTATAGCGGACATCTTTTCAAGTGTCTGTTACGTACGTTACACATCACCGCCGAAATGAAGGTGTGCCAAATTAAAATAAATCCATCCATTTTCCAAAACGCTTATCGTACTGGGTCGCGGGGGGTCCGGAGTCTATCCCGGAAGCAACAGGCATAAGGCAGCGAACAACTTGTGGGGGGAAACCGGAGTACCCGGACTAAACCCCACGATGACATGGGGAGAACAAGCAAACTCCACACACATGTAACCCATGCGGAGACTCGAACCCGGGTCCCAGAAGTGTGCGGCAACAGTGCTAACCACTGCACCACCATGCCGCCCCTATTAAAATGAATAAATAAATAAATAAATAATTTAAAAAAAGGTATCCTAGATTATTGCGTGACGCCATTTGCAAATAGAAAACGTTTTTTAAGTCCTTACAATAAGAGCGTGGTCTACACTGTTAATGGAGACCCTGCCTAATTAAAATGTTATATGTCATTTATGTAGCCCATATATAACCCACTTTATGGGAAAAAGACCCTGAATTTTCCCCTTTTGATCCCTCTACCCCATTTCTAAGAGTTTCTTGTGGAGATTTCCCCCCTTCATCCTTTTGTAAAACGTCCAGTGCCTCTGGAATCGTGCAGGGCAATCAAAGCTAAAACCCCACCCCCATGAATAATTCGGGGGCTCCTCTTTCGGTTTTTTCCGTCTCTCTCTATGTGCTGAAACGGCCAGGGTGATAAAACTACGTTTTTTCACAACATAAGATCAGGCTGCAAACATAAACGCCATCTGACTTGCGGAGGAAATGCTACAAAATTCTTCCTGGAGATAGATTATACAGCATCGTACCGTAGCTCTGGATTAACATGATATATCATGTCATTAGTGGGACTCAAAAAAATGTAATTAAAACGGGCCAACTGGAGTTTCATTGTTTGTATCTCTAATTGTATCTCTGTAGGATATGTGTGCGTGTGTTTGGGGGGTGAGGGGCGGTTGCATAGACTGCATTTGTGAACCAAAATGTCCCCAAAGTGTGATTAACCTGAAACTTCCTTACTTTTGGAGACATTTTTCAGGGGCCCATTTGGATAGCCTCAATTTTATAAAAATCTGCGAATGTAATCAAAAAAGTAAAAATGTGGAAAAGTCTTGTATTTTGTTTGGTTACTTATGGTTAAGGTTAGGGCTGGGTAGGGGTTAAGGTCGTCAGGTTGGGAGTAGAGCTTTCCCCATAGCAGTTTCCTGTGTCACACCCTTTGCTCGTTATACCGAACTTGGGCCTGGTCCTCTGAGAAGCACAACACTATCAGCTGAAACTCCACTAACATGGAGACGACCCAAAACAGGCCCAGCTGAAGGCCAGGGTGGAGTGGGTGAGGTGCTATAGCACAGGTTGGGGGCAGGGTGGAGCAGCCCAGGTGAGGGTGTGTCCCTCAGCAGGTAATTCTGCCCCCAGTGCAGTATGTGGCAGGGGAGGGGGATACAGGCTGCCCTTTGTGTAAGTCTCCTTCCATCTGGGCCCTGTCGAGTTCATGTTGGGTGGGAGTTTTGGGTTATCCATCTGTTATAGGGTCCCGTTCAGTGCCCCTGGCAGATGCCAGGCTTGCAAGACCAAAATGTAGAGAGCATTCGACTGGACTGGCACCAAGCAGCTCAAGCTGTGCTATGTATTCTTTGCAAGCAAGACTTTCTGCATATAGCAACTGTTGGTTTTGCCTCAAGGTTCTGGATTTCCACCAGGAGCTGCGAAATACCGCAACAGACACAGGCAGGGCATTCGAGGATAATTAATAAGGAAGCAGAAGTGACAGTAGGACAGAAGCAAACCAGCAGGGGGTTCCACAAAGCAGAATTTCCTGGTTAGCTGGATAACTTAAGCAAAACGTAAGAACCGTCCAATAGGAAGAGAGGTCAGTGACATTGCTATTGGATAATTTTTACGTACATTTGGATTAAGTAATCTGGCTAATAAGGAAATCCTGCTTTGCGGGGATGGGAATCAAGCAATGTGAGGGTCAAGAAATTAAAGGGGAAATGGGCAACAACAGGGTGCAGGGTTAAGGACTGAAACAAAACCATGAAACCTGCAAACTAAACCGGTCATGGAAAATTACAAGATCAAGATCAGACGGAGTGCTGAGTTCTGCAGCCCAGCTGTCTATATAACCTGTTTATATAGCTAAAAGTTTGTTACATGGTGTTACTTCTAGGTCTATGTGTCTATGATGACAGCTCTCCCTGTTCAACTGGAGGAAGCATATAGCATAGCTTTGCCAATACAATAAGAAACCCGGGTAACTTGTAATTTTGACCCTGAATACTTCAGTACACAGCGCCATCTGTCAGCCAAGTACGGAAGTGGCAAGCAGAAGTATTGCTTTTAGCTATAAGACAATTTTACTTAAAAACCATGCATGCAAGCAACCAAAAATCAAGCTTATTATGAAAACAACAGTATCATGCTTCTGTTTTTCTTGTGTATTTTGTTGGGTCTAGGTGTGTTTGCTCCACACCTACTTGTCTCCCAGGTCAGCTTTTCCATTGTACTCTGAGAAATGCTTCTACAAATGAGTTTGTTACATTTATTTATGGCTATGAAATAAACACCTGTGTCTGTTAGACTGCGATAGCTGAACCTACCCACAGGTGGGTAACCAGAGGCCATGATTAACTAAACCTATGGCTGAAGATGAAATAATGAATCCCATTAATCTTCATCAGCTCCTGCATGCGCTGGTGTATTTATCTAGTTAAAAATATAACACAAAAGCTTTTGGGTTTCATTCTGTATGTGACCCTGTGGCTGCTGGGGCTTCCTGCCTTGAAGGATCGTTTTTGTGCCCTTTTGCTTTCCTTAGGGTCTGGGGTTCAAGTCCCACTTCTTCTCTATGCTACATGGGCTTTCTTGTATGGTACTGTACGGGATAGGCTCTGATCTTCTCATAGGTTCTTCCCTCCCACAGAAGCCGCATTTCTTTCAGTCATTCAAGGACACTGCACAACAGATCAGAGCAGTCTGCTTTTCGACATGTCCACGGTGAACGGCAGGTGCTCCAGAAGACATCCACCAAAATCCCAGCTGAAGAGGAGCATCAGCACGCTAAGGGATCATCACATTGCCTTCTGCTGATCTGCTCGGCAAAATCATATCTTGTGTAATGAGCCTTTAGTCTAAGTTTGTTCATTTTTTTTTAAGAGGAAAGGAAGCCTTCAGTTCGAAAGGCTTTTGTCTACAGAGGTTCCAACGCTGTTCTTGGTTGGAGTTGTCTGGCATCCCACCTGCCTCATTCCCCTGAATTCTGATACCACAATAAAAATAGTAAACGCACTTCCAGCCACTCAGGAAGATCCGCTGATGCCAAAACACCATCCAAGAGGGAGACGGTACCCTTAATGCTTTAATGTGTATTTTAGGTGTATTGGTTTAAGGGAAGGAGCTGAGACACGGAAATGGAGGCAGTTTCTATTTGTGCATTTCCCATTGTTCAAGACATTTGCGCTGTTTTCTGTTTGTTTGTTACACAATCGCGCTGCCTCTCTGGACTGGTGAAATCATTGATATCGCGCCACAGAGCATCCTTATAATTGTCAGCTCCTCATTATGGGTTATAACCATTTTTTGTAAGAACGTTCCAGATTGTACCCTCCCAGAATTCTTTGTATCAGCATCACTTGGACTTTGGGCTCAAATAATTCTGTGAATTAATTTTGTGATTCTGTAGATACTCTGCTGTTGTCATTTCGTCACTGTTAGCATTTATGCAATTCAGCTTTTTATGTGCAGCCTAGGGCCACAAAAATGATTCCTGGTCTTAGAGGAATGTCATACGAGGAAAGGTTACTTGAGCTAAATCTATTCAGTC
>JAODJX010000001.1:45383119-45398884 GCA_026776945.1 Isichthys henryi
CCATTTACTGTTAGTGTACCATCAATAGTGTACCATTTACTGTTAGTGTATCATCAATAGTGTACCATTTACTGTTATACCATCAATTGTGTACCATTTACTGTTAGTGTACCATCAATAGTGTACCATTTATTGTTAGTGTACCATCAATAGTGTACCATTTACTGTTAGTGTACCATCAATAGTGTACCATTTATTGTTAAAGAGGTTAGCAAAGCTACTGAAATAAACTGGATTATCTTTTCATTTGAATAGTTGGGTGTTTCTGTAGTAACCAGGTGTTGGTCTGTCTCTCATCTTTTTCCCTGTTTCCTCCCAGGACCAACATTCTTTAATCACAGTTTTCATCACCATCATCATCCTTGTCATCTTCCTCATCTTCATTATCTTCCTCATCTTCATCATCTTCCTCATCTTCATAATCCTCATCTTCAACACCCTCTTCTACATCATCCCCAGCTTCACCGTTTTCATCTTCTTCTTCCTCATCTTTGCTGAGCTCGCCTCCATCTTCATCATCATCCTCAGCGCCGAACTTGCCTGATATCACATCCTTAATCCAGTGCTCCACTTCCTCAGCAGAGGCCAGATCTTCGTCATCAGCCATGTTCAGCCATATGCTGTCCGCCTGCCAGAAGGAGGTCCGGATGAATCGTGGGGTCGCTACGAAACTAATATAACTGCTAAGCAGTACTGAATGTGATGCCACAGAAAGCTTTTCTGAACGTCAGACAATGGGAAAGTAATAGACATTATATAAACAAAAAAATAGAGCCGTATACAGCTTACATCCGTAACATTTACCACCCCAATCTGAGGCTTTAACAGGTCTACATGAAAGGTCGTCTCCCAGTATGTGATTAGCTAAAAAAGAGAAGAAATAAGTGTTGACAGCACAAGTCCAATCAAGAAATCCATTCTTTTATTTATATACTTAAGAGCCTTACTCAAAAAATGATTTCACCACTCACCAAGGGGAAGTCATCTGGATCGATCCACAGCATACTCAGTTGGGGGTTGTCTGTGTTACTCCTTGCCACTTCCTTCAGGATTTCCAGGAACTCGTAGCCGTCTGGGGTGGGATTACATTTCGGGAGGTTTTAACTTTGAGACCATGGTAAAGGAACAGTGGGAATATCAGCGCAGAGTCTGGACATGTGACTGATATTGCTGTACTGCGGTGTTTCCCAGTGCAATCCTCGGGGACCGGAGTGGGAAACTGCTCTACTGTCATGATTTACCAGGGTCTTCCTTCTTTGCAAAGGCCACAATGTGGATACCTTTCACACCATCTTCCTGAGGAAGGGGAGAGCAGAGAGCATTAAAGCAGCCCAGCGTAACAAAGTTAAGATATTCAGGGATGCAGGTGTGTCAAATAACATCTAAAGAATTACAAATACAATGTGCATTATTCAATAAGAAATATGGTAAGGGGGTAGAAAATATTGATAATCTTGGATAAAACTCTTTTCCCAGAGTGACATTATTTATCTTTGTTTTTTCTGCTGTTCTATTAGACCAGTGTTCCCCAATTCGGCCCTCGGGGACGAGCAGACGAATAAAACCTTGGACTATCTGCGGGTCCCCGAAGACCAGACTGAGAAACATTAGCGTGGCCACCTAGTCCATGTCAGGGTGAACGTTCTGAGCAAACTACTACAAAACTGAAAAGTTCCTGTGCTCGGCTAATTAGTTTAATTCTTGTTCTCATACTCGTTTGTTTCCTTGATTGAAAGACTTACGTTAACATTAGTGTCAGATGCATGATACGTGTAGGAGACTGACCATTCAGCACACAGCAAGTACTCAGTGTTAAAGGGAAGTCTAGGTCTTTTAAATTGAAACGGTATCTTACAAACCCTGTCCTAGCTCAAAGTGTCCTCCCTGACATAGATTAGATGGTCACTCTAGGAAACACTGCTTCAGACTGTCAAATGGGAAAGATACAGGAAGTGGCTGCTCACCCAGGTCTCAAACAGGTCCTTTGCCTGCAGCTTTCTCATGGTAGGTCTATAAATGACACATTAAGACAGCTGACCACAGTCACTGCGCAGTGAAAACTTCACAGCACGGCACTGTATGTATAGTACAGGATACCATAAGACATTCCTACAAGAGCACCTTCTGTGTTCTGTCACAAAATCCACAATTTCCTGCTCAGAGTGAATTTTTCCAGGAATGGTTACTGGTTCCTCCATGAAAGGCTCATAGAGATCCACTTCATTTATCTTCAGAGTCAACTGTTGGGCCACCTGCAGCACATCAAATAGCACACAGATCTTCTTAAAAACTTTTCATTGGGATTGTTATGAAAGGACAAATTCTAGAGAAGAAGCAAACGCGACTTACTGCCTTATGAAAGGTAGCAAAGAACTTAAGAAAAGGCTGGAACTTCCTGGCGGCTTCCTGAAAAGCCTTGAAGTCTAAGAAACGAGAGAGGAGTTTGGTCCTTCCGTTTGTTACCATAACTTTATAGCGCATGTAGGCTGTGACAGCAAGACGGCCATGTTAATGAGACCCTCACGCTCGGAGTCCTCATGCTTGAAATAGCCGATCAGGCGGATGTCCTCTTGCATACGGCTGAAAGCACGCAGCCCCAGTGGGCTACTGATGAGCTCCACTGGTTCTTTCAGCAACTGGGGGGTGGGGGACCATTATATCGTTAAATTACCACAATTTAAATTATCTTAATAAAGCCATCAAAAATGCATCTGAATGGCTACAACAGTCCCTGTTTTCCTTGTAAATTCAGTTGCTCACCTCCAAGAGGAACCGCATGAAGATGTCTGCAGAGAGACGCCCTTTGTATTCAATGACTTGCCCCTCTGTGATGATGTACAGGCTCCCTTCTTCCTCTAACCCTGAGGACTCAAAATTATTAAACCAGGCTATTTGACTTCAGACAGGGACAATCAACAGAAACTGATGAGCCATTCCAGACTGTTTCTGGAAAATTTTGTGATAAAACAAAATATTGATAATAAAAATAAACAAAACTAAAAAGAACTTCCGTGCATTATTGCATCATGTCCTGTGCTTACCCAGATTCTTTGCCACTGCGGCATCCTGGTGGGAATCGACCATTCCGAACCCAATGTCCTTGTCCTCCAGGACCTGGGCAGTGAGCTAAGGGGAAAGACATTGATAGAGAGACCAGTTTAATGATATTTTCCCATGTCCAAAACGTTGTCACTGTATGAGGGACCAGATCTGTTTATTGACCAAACACCCTTCACAGCCTCATCTAATTGCACTTTCATACCTCACTAGTCTGAGGTGAGCCAAAGGTATTCTGGTTAGTGACAGCTGAGACCTCCCTGGTCTCAAATTTCATGTTCTTTCTTACATATCTCACTTAGTAGTTTAAGTATATTCTTTCTCAATAAAAATGTACAGATGGAAGTTACGGAAGTAAAACAATGGCTGGAGATGGATGTTTTCTTTGCACAGTTCCTTCTACAGTAACATGGTTTATTCCGGCATCGCTAGCATGTTCTAGTACCAAAAACTTGGCACAGACAAAAAAGCGCATTTGCGCCTAACACATGAACGCAACAATTATTGTCATGTCACAACCTGGCCACTAGAGGATGTCAGGGGACAATTTCAGAGCTCCCGCTTTCAGTCCATCTGCTTATCCTTCGATTTCCTAATTAAGTTCAGCTTTTGCTATTGCATTAGCTTCTGGGTGAGTTATGTTTCTTATCTAAAGGGACTAGAGAATAATTTCCCTGTGTAGACCTCATGATTGGACTATAGTACATTTTAAGATCTACTTTTATTCCTGTCATTTTAGGGGGGACTATTACTCTGCTACTGGATTCAAGGCAAACACTAGGATATTTCCGAGATTTTGTGACAATACACTTGATCTAAATCACAACTTTTTAAACAACCTTATTAATAGTAGGAGGTTCACTGATTGGAGCTGTTTAGGTAGAACGCCGGGAAAATTGTCAAAATTGAAATTGAGCTGCATAATTTTTAAAAAGTGATTTGCTGTCTAAACAGAGAAACAACACACTTGTCGAGTCACTAGTAGAGTGCAAAGAGCAAACTTAGCTGAAGGCAGAGAGTCGTGACAGCAGAGAATCTACAGACAGGTTAAACTTAATATCACCTAACATTCACTTTGAACTCAATTTTGGACACAGTGTATTCTTAAATAATAGCTTTTTATATTTTAAATAAACAGCTTGTCTCAAGAGAGCAATCCTGTACTGTGCATGTGTACATCTCAAGGGCACTTAAAACTAGCAAGACAGATTAGGACGGCGCTGAAAAAAAGAAACATTGCATTGCTGATTTATTGAGAAGTAAATAACAATTAAGGTGATCCTGTGAAAGCGACTGACCTTGGACCAACTATGGTGTGATCAGAGTCTACTCAGCATCATTGTGCCCAATAACACGTTTTGTTCCTGTAATAACTATACAACCAGGTTTGTGTATTTAGGTTAGACAGGTATCAGTTCCTTAAGGTGGTCATGGGGTGTTAATTTGCTGCTTTTATTAAATGTTCCTTTTATTAAAGGACATAGGGTTAATGCATCTCCTAGTCCTCTGTCAGTATAGTATACCCCCTTACCATACACCCCCTTACCTCCAGGACCTGCTTGCTCAGATGCTGCTTAGGTAGGTTCTTGCTGGTAGAAGGAGGCTGGTGGCATAGCAGACACAACATGTCGTACCTCTTCAGGGCTTTCTTGTAGTTTCTTTCATTTATGTTGATCAGCCTGTCCTTGCCATCAAAGCTGGGGAACTCTAGGCCCTTCATGGAACTACATGGAGGCACCAGGTACAGACAGGGCAAGAAGGAGAGTAAGAAGGCTCTCATGTTCTAGCAAGTGAATACCAGGAAGTAGAAGAAAAAGGGGGATCGAATAGTGGTGGTCACTTCTTAAAGGGTAAGTGTTTCCTTCAGAGGACTGACAGCTTCTGTTTAAACTGACTCCACTATACCACCTACCTGAGCTGCCTCAGAGCCTCTCATTAACAGCATATTCCTGACCGAGACAGAAATGGCAGGCGGTGATAAGGACGCGTGTGCGTTGGAGTGGGATACCTTACATAGAGTGGCAACTCTGCCCTTCCAGCACAAATCCATGTTTAGGTGGCCAGTGGTTTCTGGGCTATAAATAAATGGTGAACCAATGAAAAGGAGACATAGGTGATGATGTACTCCAGTTTTGTCAGTGAGACTGCATTCATTGTAACAATCAGGGAAAACATAAATAAATATCTCGTGAATATTTCTGCTCCCAGGATAAGCTAAAGGACAAATCAAAGAAGAATGGGGGGGGGTACACAAAGCTAATGTAAGTATCATTCCTTGTGCAAAGGTATTGCGAATATATTTTGTGATATACGGTAAAGCACTTACCGCGAGACACACAGGCTCTATTAGCTGATCACCGAGCCCAGTTTTTGCTCAGGCGATCCGACACTGTATGAGAAAAATGGAACCACACTGGATTCTAATGCCTTTTTTTATGCTACATTTTTGCTGTGTTGGAATTAGGGCAGCAGAGACAGGTAACGCGTTCCTGTGGCATTTTTTTGTATTACCTTGCGGTTCAAACTTGCTGGTGTGGTTCATGGCTAAGTTGGGTAGCATTTTAACTCTGGTTTCTTTGTGAAAGATTATGGACACGTAATTAAACTGCATCGCGATAAAGATTCACTTTTCTAAGGGAATATTTAATGGGGCATGGTGTGTAAACAGGATTAATCGGTTTAATAAACGTGGCACAGTTAAAGTGCGTAGAAGTTTGCAGCTGGACGCGGCAGTAGAAGAAAGTTGAGATTCACTTTTCATGTTGTGAGGCGTGCATCAGCATGTTGCTTCCTAAACGGATGCGCTGTCCTGCAGTAGATATGCCAAAGGATTTGTCAGAGCAGGCGGAGACAATAGATGATCCTCGGATCTAGACGTAATTAGCGACCTACTTCTTTAATTGGCAGTATAAATCATTCAGAGATGTAGTGGTAGGTAGTGACATACCTACCTGTATGTACCGTTATATCCACCTATAAACTGCCGGAAATGCATACCAATCAGAGTATAAGCGCGTATTCGCAGTAATATGTATAACGATATACCCTCCTACCAAGACACAACTACACCACTGTTTGTCTTCCTTTTTACAAAAGGCGGACGATGGAAAAACTACTTAGATAAGATCACAGAAGCCATTCGGTCTTACACGCCCTGTAACCCACAGAACTGCAGCTGTCATCTCAGGTAATATGCAGCGAAGTCCAGCACGGTCACCTCATCACTGCCACCTTATCACACTCTTTGGGTTCAGTTTTGTTCCCTTGACCTGTCAGTTTTCATTGATGAGGTCAGTTTAAAATCTCAGCGAATGTGTGAGGCATCAAATGTGCATATTCCACTGAGATGCCCCTATAAGAAAATGATTCTTTCTCCTGGATTAACAGGGAGTGCAGAGGAAAATTAAGACAACATAATCAATGATGTTACAAGATCAAAGTGTGACAACTAACACAGTTCAAAATCAAACATCCGTGATAAATTCCCAAAATTAACTCACATTTTGCCCTTTGGGGGTAAAAATGCTGTTTTTGTGTATATAGACTTTACCCGAACATGCCCCTCATGCCTTGTATCTCAGAGTTCTGGAAAACGATCTCCGTCCGTTCCGGGATGGAATTTCAGAAGAGGTGTTTCAGGAGACCGTGCATGGGAGTGTGGGGACACACTACCAGGTCATCGGGAAGAAACTATACCGTGAGCAGAGCTGCATGTTCCCAGCAAGGTGTGTGCGTGTCTCAGCATGTCTCAGCGTTGGATCTCTGTGCTTCAGGATGACACAGGGCTGTACACGTCTCTCTCCATGCCTGTGCAGGTGTAGCGGTGTGGAGCACTTCATCCTGCAGGTGATAGACCGCTTGCCAGACATGGAGATGGTGATTAACGTGCGTGATTACCCCCATGTGCGTCCCTGGGTGCATCCAGTCCTGCCTGTCATGTCCTTCAGTAAGGTAAACAGTCACATATGTATGTAGTTGTGTATCAGAGTTTACAGATTCAGTGCTACCACTTGTGTCACGCAACATAACCAAACATGCAAAGAACGTTTATCGTGCAATGGTGTTTCCTTGGTAAACTCTGCACTGTTTATCTCTAGACTCGGGACTACCATGACATTATGTACCCTGCCTGGACGTTTTGGGAAGGTGGACCAGCGGTGTGGCCCATATACCCCACTGGATTGGGTCGCTGGGACCTCATGAGGGAGGAGTTGGAGAGGCGAGCAGGGCCAATCACAATTCTCCTTTCATAGCACACATCTGGCTGCATGAGAGGTTTGTGGTCAGACGAACAGCCCTGCGCTTTTACCAAGCCAATGAGGAATCATTCTCCCCCATCCAGGTCATCAGCACAGTGGCCATGGAAAGAGAAGGAATCAAAAGGCTTCTTCAGGGGATCAAGGTCTGTGTTCTGTGCCCAAGAGATTATGGAGAGACCAAAGGTTTCAGAGACACTGATAGTCTTCAGCTTCACAGCATGACGAGCATCAAACGCCAATAATTGGCAGCACTGGATTTGTCTTACGTGAATTAACGCCGATGTTGAGGTGAGACTGTGTGATTGCTGTGTGATCTGTAGGACCAGTTCGGAGCGAGACCTGCTAATCCTGCTGTCGCGGGAGGACCCTCAGCTGGTGGATGCAGAATACACAAAAAACCAGGCCTGGAAGTCAGAGAAGGTGAAGCCTTTTCTGCCATGACAACACCAGCCTGTTCCCTGCAGAGGAGCTGCAGGTTTCATCAGCCCCTATTAATTAATGAAAGACAGTAATCATGCACATCTGCTCCTTCTCCATTATCCTCCAGCAGGACACACTGGGCAAACCACCAGCCAAGGAGATACCCCTGGTGGATCATTGCAGATTCAAGTATGAACTCCTGATGTTTATATTAATTACATAAATAATTAAATATGGACAAAAAAGTGTTAGAAGTGAACCTGCAAAGCACCTTGGATCCTACAAGCTCATAACTACCTCCAGAACTTTCTACCCTCTACTCAGCCACTCCTGTCCGCAGGTACCTCTTCAACTTCCGTGGAGTAGCTGCCAGCTTCCGCTTCAAGCACCTGTTCCTCTGTGGTTCCTTGGTGCTGCATGTGGGTGATGAGTGGCTGGAGTTCTTCTATCCCCAACTTAAGCCCTGGGTCCACTACATTCCTGTGAAGCAGGACCTCTCTGACGTCCGGTAATCGACCTTTTCAGCTCCAGCTGGGTGGTATGAGAGCAGCACGACCGGACTGGGTTCGGTGCTTCTGTAAACACACCCTAACCATTCTTTACAGTCGTTCTGGTCCCATTTTTAGCCTAACAGTAGTTCATTCACCTTTGGGAAGGACTCGCTGTTCTGTGTTCTCCCCTAATTTTCGGTGCATGTCCCACTTTCACAGAGAGCTGCTCCAGTTTGTAAAAGAAAACGATGATGTTGCTTATCAGGTGGCTAAAAGGTAAAGATGGCTTTAGAATAACTCTGGTGCCCCAGATCTGTGGGACTTTTCATTTCTGCTCTTATGGTGCTCATGCTGTGATTAGGTAGCACATTCCCAGCACTAGCTGGGTTTGTTCGATCTAGACTGTCGGCAGTGTCTTAAGTTCCCTGTTTAAATACAGAATGTCACTTTCTCCCGCCAGAGGTCAACAGTTCATCCAGGACCACCTGGATATGGAAGATGTGTCATGTTACTGGGAGAAACTGCTCACCGAGTTTGGCCGTCTGCTGAAATACAAGCCCAGAAGGAACGTAGCCTACGACCAGATCTCCAGCAAGACCGTCCGGACTGAGCTGTGAGCGTCACACACCCACGGCCGACGGTTGCTCAGGAGGCACCTAGATTCAGGCCAGGCATCTGCATTTTGGCTGAGGGCCACATCCAGAGCGTCTTCTCCAATTGCAAAAGAACTCAAGGTTCATCTTGAAGATGGTCGTTGAATAGCAACTGAAGAACCAAATATGTCTTGTGTTCCCTTGTTTTTTTGTTTTGTAAAAGTGTAAGATTGTTCCTGAGATTAAATAGTTTTCTTATAATGGATTTAGTGCTTTGGTTCTGCTTTTTAATTTTTTTTCTTTTAATTTTGGATTAATTGCCATTGAAATGTATGCTGTATTCAGACGGATTTTATTGCCCCTTTGTGGACGACAATAGACTGTTTCAGTACATCCAACTGTACTGGAAACGGCAAAGAACTGGTAGAAAAGGTAACTATAATCACAGATGCAACACTGAGAATATGGGGCACCGACCAGTGGTAGTAGAACAATGAATGTCACCCATGGATTTAACAGTTTGCCATATTTGCCATATAGTTTTTTTTACTGTGTGTCGATTATGTTTATATTGCATTGTGGGGACCCACAATGTAATACAAACCTGTTATTTTGACATTGTGGGGTCCATTTTTCAGATCCCCACAACGATCTGTGAATTCGATCAAAAGGTAAAAATGCCAAAAGTCTCGTATTTTGTTTGGTTACTTATGGTTAAATTTAGAGCTGGATAGGGGTTAGAAATGAATGGAAAGTCCCCACAAAAACATAATTACAAACCTGTGTGTGTATGTATGTGTTGGGGAAAGGGGGGGGGGGGCGGTATCCCTGCCTTCTTCCCTGTGCTGCTTCAGCCCCGGACCAGCATAAGCATTTTGAAGATTGATGCATTGATGTGCGTTTATAATAAAACATTTTAGTTAAAAATGTCTGTAATTTGATTGTTTCTGTTCTTCACTGGTGGGTTTTAACAATGTGTTTGTTGTCGCCGGGTGACATTATAAAAATAACGTCGGTTTATTGTTTACAAAACATACTAATGGGATGTGGTTTGATTTACAGTCATGCTGCGCGGCTGGTCCTCCACCGCTAGAGGCCGCTGCGTCAATTTCAGTGACATGGAATAAAGGTCGGGTTTACGCTGGAGGTCGGCGTGTTGCCGGTGCTCTATCGAGCTACAGCGCTGCTGCGGTCCTCTAGTATGGGATGTGCTGGAATGTTAATATGTCACCTCGCCTTCATAGTCAAACACCCGAGCGGAGTGCCGTGCGGCTTAGCGAGTCTGGCTGTCAGCGGCCAGTGTGGCGGCCCCTCGATCTGATCGGGGGTCTCCGGTTGCTGCCGCGGGTCTCTGCGGCCGAAGCCGCGGAGCCAATGCGAGTGGCTCTGCCACAGCGTTTGGAGAAGCCCGAGCTGCCGGCGACGGGCTGGGAGCGCCTGAAGGACCTCTTCCACCGGGAGTGAGTGACGGCATGGACGGCCCCGTCTGCACGCTTTGTGGACGGCGCAGTCCTCCCGGCCGGACCCGCTCACCTGTCTCTCCCCGTCTCACCGCAGAGACACGCAGTCGTACTCCGAGGAGGTGACCAACGTGCTGAAAAGCGCCCTGGCCGCTGCGCTCCTGGGCATGGTGTATGGGGGCATCCCCGCCGCCCGACACGCCCGCCAGAGGTTCATCCAACAGAGCCACGCAGAGGTGTTTCACAGCCGTGTGGACGCTATCGTGAGTGCGGGCGGTGAGAGGCCGATAGGGTCCGGCAGATCCCCAAGGTTAATGCGACTGCTGTCAGACGTTACTGTGATGTCATAACCGGGTTGTGTTTCGTTGTCTAAGCGTTCGGCTCACAACGCTGCCATCCGCGGGTTCGTCAGGTACGGGTGGAGGTGGAGCTGGAGAGTAGCAGCCTTCGTCACCCTTTTCAAGTGAGTTTTATTTGCAATAAGTAAGGTGAAAATACCCTGTAGCCCGTTTCATATTGCCTGGTCCTTGCGCTCACTGTTCCTGCCCTCTGTGTTCGGGCAGCACCGTGAGCACGGGCCTGTCCGTATACAGGGATGAATATGCAATCAGCCACTACGCTGCTGCGGGGGGTGAGTTCATCTTCCCGTCCTGATCCCCACCTTGGCTGTATGGTGTGTTTGTGCCGTGCCAAGCTGCTGTTTCTGGTCTGCCCAGCTGTCACTGGAGGATTGTTCAGGCTCAGCCTGGGACTGCGAGGCCTGGTTGCCGGATCACTCATTGGGTCGATGCTGGGGTGAGCTCTGTTTGTAAACACGCTTTGCTGTCTCGGAGGACACATTTTTCTGAACTTCTAGATTAGAAATTCTTTTTGTGATTTGAATGATGCACTGGTGCATAGGAATAATTCAGTAATCGCATATGCTATCTTGCAAAGACTGTCAATTGGTTCGTGGTTATTGTTGGATGCTGTTGTATTTTTGCCTAATCCTCATAGTGTCTCTGAATAACTTCCCCGTTAGTTTCTTTGCAGTGTTTTGTATCGTTTAGCTCTTTCACCAGTGCTAACTTGCAGTTGTTATGCTTCCTTCCTCGGAAGCTGACCAAACTGTCCATTTGGCCGCTTAACATCTGTTCGCTATGTGCTGCCTGCATTGCTTGCGTGTGGCTTTGGACGAAAAGATCTGATCGATATGTGTAAATGTATTGCAGGGTACCTGCAGGGGTTCTGATCATGGCCATGCAGAAGTTGGCGGGAGAAACCATTCGGGAGAGGCGCAGGAGAGAGCACAGGGAGCTGTACCAGCTGAAACTGGAGGAATGGTACGTCCCTGGAACTACTCAGTGATATTAGTCTGCAGTGAAATGGTTGTAGTCCTACCCAAGGCACTGACCGCTGCCTGCCGTGCGGATCCCCACAGGGATGCCCGTTTGCATGTGACTGAGGACCTGATTGGCCAGATGAGCAGCAGTGGAGAGGACCAAAACTCAGACCTGCAGAGGATCCAGGAGCTCCTCAGTCTGCCCAGGAATGAGGGCGTGGCTGAGGACTCGGACAGCCAATGAAAGTGCGATGCTGGTCATGTGGCTCCCAAGTGCCCTTTAATTCAGTAAATGTGACTTTTTTTTGGACGGGCCACTGATGAGTCAGTCCACATACAAACTGCTGTTCTCTATGGGGATGAGTGAGCGTGACGCGCCATAAAAATGCTTGTGAAAATCCCAGCAGTCTCAGCATACCTCTGCCACATCGTACTCAGCTTTTAATTCCATTTAATCTGTATTATTCATAATCAGTTCTCAGTTAAATTCTCAGTTGACAAGGAGCCAACATGGCATAAACACAGCGACATAGTTTGTCGTTAGTAGCTGAATCATTTGTCTGTTTCTATGTCAGTAACTATGTATATATAATGTTTTTTTTCCAAATGAAGTACATATCTATGTGATCATATGACATAGTAGCTGAGACTGAGAGCCTGCGCTCTCCCCCCCCCCCGAGCATCTAATAACAAAGCTGGACTGAATCATGAGGTTTGAGCTCTGTATAGTTTTTAATCATTTTACACATGACAAGTTATTAAAATTCAGTTTTCCCCGTATGCCTGCAGATGTGAAAATGTTCTAGTTTAGCTGCTTGTGGTGAAATTTCAGCCTCAAAAAGTTTCAGTTCACCAGAGGAGAGTTTTTAGGAGGAATGACTGAACATCTCTGTGGACAGATGTGTTCATCGTGGAAATTCCAGCTTTATCAGTTGCATTTGCATGGATTTTTGGATCACTGGTGTGGTGTGTGGTCTGTTACACAAGTAGACACATACAGATGTAACATTTATCAGACTAGTTTAGTCCCAAAGCCAATGCGAAACTGCATACAGAACCTGTCATGGAGAGTAGCTCTGGGCATTGGGGTTGGACTTCAGGTAGCTGGCTTTGTCGTACTGGTTACTGAGGGCCGTGGTCCAGTCTCCTTCGATGTATTTGTGGTAAGGGTCTCCAGAGTGCTCATGACGTTTGGACTTGACTGTGCTGACAAGCATGGCCACGATGATGAAGGCCAGCATGCCTATCATCACCATGAGGTACCAGACGACATCCTGGAAGTTCTCCTCTGCCAGCCGCTGGTTTAGGGCCTGCTGCGCCTGTGTGACGTTCAGTCTCCAGCGGTCCAAGTACTGGCCCAGTGAGCGCCCCAGCAAATCGCCCAGCTGCTGCGTCATGTTTGCCAGTGCGGCTGCCATTTACTTCAGAAACACCTGTGAGAATGCAGGTCTGGACAGTTAAATAGATCATGATGGCATCAAGAGTGATTAAAATTCAAAATTCATACTTCTAGAGGTTGTAGTGCCACCTGCTGGTTATTAGGGGCATTGCTGGTTATTTCACCCCAAAATCAATCTGCAGCATGTCACATTGACATGGAGCGTTGTAATATACTGACAGTTAAAAAAAAAAACCTTTGTAACATGAGGTTTATACCCTGCTGCCCAACGGACGACAGGCAGCAAGACAAAGTCATTGAGAAGCTGTCGCAGATACATGTTACTCAGTACAGGCCTGGAGTCGCAGGTTTAAACATACATCATACTGACCAGCCTTTGCTTAAGAAGAAAATGTCTGGAAATGATCAAAATTTATCGGAAGGACTTACGGTTGTGAGGCACAGGAGGAGCTGTGAAGGTAGGATTGAGGAGCAACACCACCGAAATGCTGGACTCTGAGCAGCGGAAGTTAAGCTGATTGTTTAATCAGCGGCGTGTTTAAATAAGAGTAACAGCGAAGTACGACCCTGACCGTGTCCTTCCCCTTGGAACAATGTACTATTACAATGTACTATTACTACCCTGTATTCTTTCCTCAAAGTCACCCAGTGTGTTTACCATGTGCCTCATACCCCATGGTACCAGAGGCAGCAAGCTGTGTGGAGGCTCACAGCATAAACATGAGCTGGGTGACCTCTTATGTCTTTACTCATCTGTTCCCATCACGTATCCAAATCATAAATTTATGCTTATGTCGTGCTTACCGTTGTAAGGCTCGCGGGGCAGCCTTTGGGAGTCTGTCCCAGGCAGCATAATAGGCAGGGATCCACCCCGGCTGGAACGCCAGTCTATCACAGGGCATTGTACAACCACACACTATTCGATTCAGAAACATAAATTAACTGCGTATAAATGTTCAATGAAATACACCTGAGGCTGAGCAGACCGTAAAACGTGTAAATTCCCCTCCAGATATATCTAGGTCATAAAGGATAAACGTGGAAGGTAATCAATGGTCTGAAGTTAGGCATAGTAGTTGGTCTAGACGGCAGCATTTCAGTGTAATAAGAATGGCCCATTATTTTTCCATTAGCCATAATTTTTGATTATGGGAGTAAACTGGACAGCAGCATTTCCCTCCACCCAAACCACGCATTTGCATGGTGCCCCTGAGGTTTGGCGGCCCCTCCCACAGTCACTACACTGAATACTAAAATAAACATGTTGCCTGTTTAAAGGCAGCCATCGGCTGGCAACTGCAGACCTGACAGAGTTTCATGGGTGTAAATTATAGGGGGGGGGGGGTTGTACTCCCACACACACAATAATCAAAACCAGCTAATACAACCCCCTGGATCCCTGTAAATGGGTGGAGACCACAACCCTCCCAATGCTCAACCCAAAGTTACGCCCTTGGAGAAATGTAATAGCGAACATTGTGTTCTTTTTGTATGAGAAAGTATCCATTGTAGCGCAGTCATTTCCATGTTTGAATTAGAGAAGATTGAAGAGATGGTGGAAGAGAGTACAACCTTAGTTGTACCACTTCACTCCTGCACCAACCCTCATCCCACTCTGCAGTCAGATTTCGCATTTTCTTTCATCACTTTAAGAGCCTAGGCATTGCCGAGGTTCTTAGCATGCAATACAAAATACAAAGACCCAGCAATAATAGTGTGATTGAGGCAGGGGTGGATCTACCCTTTCAGGTGCCATAAGCAGCCCCACAATCAGTAATGAATTTTGGGGTTGGGGCATGGGGGTCCACCTCTATTAGTTTCTCAGATGGGGGGGTGCCCTGGACTAAGACTCCACTTCCTACTTTAGAGTAAGATTCAGGGATTTCCCTCATGTGTTTAGGGTGTTTGGGTCCCGACCACAAGTGAAGGTTGGACATGTATAGTGAAGCACATGACCCTAATAGCAGCTTTTAGCTTATAGCATAAGGGATGGCTGGCTTTCAGAAGAGGAGAGCATTGCCTGCCAGTATTTCCTATTTTCATATTCTTCTTTAGGTGAAAATATTTCAAAGATGAAGGCTTCAGTGAACTTATTTTTTACAGCTGGTCACTTAAGCAGTCATTGCATTCCGTGGAATCCAGTGTTTAAGGGAACTTAAATATGTGTAGAATTACTTCATAAAATGGGACCTGAGGCATGCTACACCATCACTGCACTGTGCATAGTGAAGTTATCTACAGTGATGCTTGGCAGAGCCTCCCACTGGCACTGCGATTACCACGGGCATAGCTGGAAAAGTGTATCCATTCCCCTACTGCGCCACTGGCAATCACTGAAATATATTCGAATCCATATGAGAAGCCTTGAAAGGAAGGCGAGGGCCAGTGAGTTACTGCAGTGTAAGTTCCAGCACTGCTATTACACAGCTTGGACATTAGCAGGTCAGACCCAAATTTAGGGCCAGGTTGCACTTCTATCCCTTTGTGTCCATTTGTGTCCCTTTGCAAGTGTGTCCCACTTGTCCAAACAAAACCGTCCAAACAGTGCTTTTGCACTGTAAATAAATATATTGCTCAGTGATTCATATGTCTTGTGTCACGATCCGTGGCGAACGGGTAACGAGTACGGGCAACGACTAACATCAATGACTGACAAGGGGAACAGGTAAGACCAGGACTTAAATACACCAAGACTAAAGCAATGTAACGAGACAAAGCTGGAGACAATCAGGGAATCACACGTGGGTAACCAGGGGGCGTGGCAC
>JAODJX010000001.1:45407441-45421057 GCA_026776945.1 Isichthys henryi
GCCAAGCCCAGAAATGAAGGACAATAAGATACAGTAGTGCTGATAGGAATCTCAAGGCTCAGTAAAGGCTAGTACTCAGTCCCAGGTCAAAGTCTAGAAGGGATCACAGTTATCCCTCAACCTGGGGCCTCCAGTCATCCCCAGTTTATGACTGGAGAAGGGCCTTTACTCACGGACAAGCCAAAGTCCAAGAAGGACATGCACTCAACTCATATCATGACTCAAAAACAAGCTTGTTCTCATCACCAGGTAAGGGTTCAAAAAGGCCTGTACTCACCCCCAGGTAAAGCCCCAAAATCGACCCTGGAGTCACACTCAGGTCAAGGCAGTGGGCTGGCCTGCAATCACTCCCAGGGCTGGAGAACAGCCTATGCTCAACTACACTCATGCCGTGGATCTTGCAGCCGGCAGGGGTTTTGCCACTCGGGGACTAAAAATACATTCCGCAGTCCAGCGGTGTTTCAAGGAACGGCATCCACATCTGAAGAGAAACGCGATTTGGGCCAGTTCCCCTTGTGGAGAGGTGAAGAATGCCTCAGTGAGGTCAGGCTTGGGAGAAACAACAGAAAACAAACAAAAAAAATGACACCAACACGTGGCTGATACACAAAGCTGGGCTGGTAATGTGGCCAATAAAATTCTAACAGAAAGAAAAACACTGAAGTGTACAAGAGCCAGCAGTACAATACCAGAGTACGGCGATGTAGGACATAGATACTTGTCTACTATAAATAGACTGGGCTTTGCTTGGCAGTTCATCATCAATACATGATCTGCAGCCAATGGGATCTTTATTCTGATCACACTCAAGTTCCTGTCATCATCTGCTTTTAGCAGAAATGCTTATATGTGTCTATATACTGACCAGAGTGCTAGCAGAAGTCATATATGCTGATGGAGCAGACATACCCTCTGCTTTTTGTAGAGTAGGCCGTTCTGTACGAACCTCTCCAGCTCCACAAGCGTCCCTGGCTGCCCCTCGACCTATAGGATCCCAGAAGGGGCAGCTCTGTTTTAGGGGACCGTGATGTCAAAGAGCGATGTCAGGCTTAGCATACAGTGCTACGTAGACGATACATGAACATATGGGACATTTTGTGACCTCAAGCCAGAAGAGCCAAAGAGAGAAGCATAAAAATACATTCGCGGCCGAAGAAAACATTTTCTGCAGCATTGCCTTTTTTTGAATGCTGATGATGCTGAAGAAAACAGACCAGAATTATTGGCCATTGCTTAGTAACAACAGCTGACAGTGATCTACTGGTAAGCAGGTTTTACAGGGTGAGGGTTCGAAATGCTCAGAATAAAGAAACGAACGCACCTTAAATTTACCACGGTATCTGTACACCCCACCCTTAAGGGTTAGGTGGCAATAAAAAGATGTCACCTCATCATGTCAACGTCTTTTCACGTTGACCTGTCAGAAGTGCAAGTTCCTCAGTTTGATTTAGGTCCAGTGATTTAAAGTGAGGAATTATTCCATTTTATTATGTTTTCAATCACTGGTGACGTCTTTCTTTTTTTTTCAGTTAGGTGCAGTGGATACTTGGTGTGAGACTGTAAGGATATTGTTCCCTGTAAAGTGAACCCTTGTAATTGTGTCTGTTCATCAGGTATCATCGGGCATTGAATTGATTAGAGCTTTTGTGTCTGCTGAATAACATTTGCTTTGTCTTCTCCTGCTTAATTAAATTTTCAAAACTTCTTGCAGTGGCAAGCTATGCAATTTATATCGGGGCATTCAAGGCAGGAAAACTGGAGAAAAAACATTCTATAATATTAATACATGGTTATATTTTTGTAGAGTGGTATTTGGTTCTATTATTAGATAAAAAAAAACACTTTGACCCAATAAATTTGACGTATGAAACCCAGTCCTTAAAAATGCATTTTTAGTAATTTATGAAGAATTTAAATAGATAGGAAATTCAAAGGGATGTGGGCTCCTGTGCCAGTCACACAGATGGTGATGTGCATGTAACTGTAACAGCAGCATTATGGAGCTCATATGTGAGAAGTGATAGGAGTCGGTGCAGTAATGTGGAATTTAAAGCCATGCTCTACTGAAACAATGGAGGTTTTAGATTAGCCTGCTGTTCACTTTGCATTTCTCAGAATGCCGATAGGCTCACTTGTGGGGGCATGCCCTTCTATCAGTGGAAAACTACCAGACTGGGTAGGAAGCAGAATGAGCACACGCCCACAGAGGCTCTGCTGGGATGATCAGTCAGCATACATGCCTGCTTCATTACTCAGATGCTCACAGAGCCTCTCACCAGATTAAATGGCTGTTTCACATCAGTTACATAAGGAGATCAGATGATCTGGTCATCTGGCCAAATGCTGATCCATCCAGAGGAAAGTGTATAATTTACCCTGTTCCATTTCACTCATCCATCCAGTTTCCAAATCCGCTTATCCTATTCAGGATCGTGGGGGTCCGGAGCCTATCCTAGAGGCTATGGGTCCAAGGCGGGGAACGACCCAGGATGGAGCACCAAGCCGTCGCAGGGCACACTCACACATAACATACACACCTATGGGCAATTTGGCAACTCCAGTTAGCCTCACCATGTTTTTGGACTGTGGGGGGAAACTGGAATACTTGGAAGAAACTCCATGATGACATGGGAAGAGCATGCAAACTCCGCACACATGTAACCCAGGCGGAGACTTCAATGGTATTATTTCATTGGTCATCATTTCAAATGCATTTTCATTTGGAATAAGACACCTTAACAAAAGTGAGGCTCCAGTGGTGCTATCGGTCAGCGCACGGTAATTATGCAACAGTGCAAGCAGGGCAATGCCGAGGTTGTGAGTTCGAGCCTCACCTGGAGCAAAAAACTTTTGTGGGCAGTGGTGCTTTAATGGTTAAGAAAGTGTATTTGCAGGTTCAAATCCCAGACCAGCAAGGCCCCACTGAGGTACCCTGAACGAGGTGCCACCCCCCAAGCACTGCTCACCGGGCGCTGAATTAGCTGCCCCCTGCTATGTCACGAAAGTCATATATGGGTTAAATGCAGAGGACACAGTTAGTTATTGCGGACTGTGTGCTGTGGTGTGTTAACAATCACCACTGATCACTAAATTCTAAGCAATATTCTAATTCTAAAGAAGCTGCCAAAATCAGCTTTAATTCCTTGTTTGACCAGCATCTGTCTTCTGAGTCAGTGATTAAATCTGGCTAAGGGCAGCTTACGATTAGGAAGTGTACACCACTCTGTGCAAAGTATAGTTTGCATGGCAGAACTTCAATATGTCGGATGGACACCTTTCCTTTTCTGAGATCACAGCTTTTAATAAGCTTTTGTCTGTGTAAGCAGGTTGGGTAACAGGTAAAAGTGGTTTATGACATGAACTTGAAACCTGGACTTAAAACCCAAAGGTGTGGTGCTTTCCCAAAAAGCCACTACTTTCTGTAAATACAGGCGTTTCCTGTGCATTTGCCATGTGTTTATGTATCAACATACGTGGACGACAAGAAATTAGACCCACAATAGATATTTTTAAAAATGTGTTTAATTTTCAAACCAGTGTGAATTTAAATTCCATCTCGAAAAGCATGTCTGCAAGTACTTCTAGGCCACATTTTTTTCTAACAGACACTAGAGGAAAAAGGTGTTCAGGGAAATTTTGCACAGAATTTATTTGAACTACTGGTAGGGAGACAAATATGTAGCAATTAAAACACAATGTAAAAGTTATTAACAAATATGAAGACAAGTGATCAGCTATTACTACAAACCCTGTAGCATGTGCTAAATGATTCATCGCAGCAGCCACTGGATCCTTTAGCCGTGAAGCTTCACCGCAGAGTGTAAGGGTACACTGTGCAAACAAAACAGAGTGAATGAAGTAGGGAAGAAAGACCAGCGACCCAAAGACAGCCAAACTCTGGAAAAAAGTTAAGACCACGCTATATTTTTTTTACATCTGTATCTTTTAATTCTGGTGGCAAAACGCTACACTGCGAGGCAGGCTGCTTCCAGGCTTGAAATTTCTGACAGTTGTACGAACAAGGTGAAGCAGGAGACACTGGCACTAACCAAAGACCAAAAACCAGCCCGGTAGAGGGTGGAAGCAACTTTCAGAGATGACTATCAACTTATTGAATGCATCCGACCATTAGCATTCAAGCAAGTCAGATGACGACCTCAAGTGACCTTCCAAAAGAATGGAAAAAAATTAAGTGGTGTTCGGTGCACTGCGAGGACAATTCATAACTGGCTCCTAGAAGCAGGAATGAAGGCCAGTAAAGCAAGGAAGAAGCCCTTCATTAATGATAAGTAAGGAGGAGCCAGTCTGCAGTTTGTAGAAATATGCATGTTTTTGCAGACACATACCCAACAGTTGAGAAATGAGTGACACTGAAAATTTTGCTGTGGTCTCAAATTTTTTCCAGAGCTATATTTACAGGTGGAATGAATGAATGAGAAGATTGACTGAAGTTCATTTTTGGCCAACAATCCCATCTTACCTTTAGTGTTAACAAGGTCGTCATGTAGGAAATTTTTAAAAAATAACCACCTTTGGGTTTGTTCTGGAATGAGCACTTATTAGCATCGTTTGCTTAGTCCTTCCCAACAATGACGGCTGTGTGTGGTCTTCAGATTGGACAAAAGACACTGGCAGCAGGGGCCAGGAAGTGCAATTAAAATGTGTACATACAACCCAGAGCTCAACACAAACCTGCCCCAGTTAAAACTGAAAACCAAGCAGTGCATGAAACATTAGTATTAACAAAACATTACCTGATCGTGAAGTAAATAAGCAAGACAGCAGAATGTACATAATGGATTTTCACCAGAGCCAAATGAACCAAAAACAGCAACTTTACTATAGCTGCACTGGGGGGGGGGACTCCAGTAGACCCCAGAGCACATAAAAAGACAAAAAATTCACAAAAAGGCTTTTCTAGAACAGTTCAACTTATTAAAAATAAATACAGTCCCCAAATAATTTTGGTTATGGTAGGTATTATATACAGCGTCATACCTGCTCAAAACCTTCAATGATCTCCGTTTTTTTTTATATATATATATATATATATATATATATAGAGCCCCACTGCTTAAAGCAGATTGCTTTATAATGAACCACAGTAGCTAACTGTAAATATTACAGACCCAAAATGGCATACCTCCCACCAAAGGGAGCTACAAGGAGAAGTACACAAACATAAAGATCCCTAAAGAACAGACCACTAATAGAGTCAAGTTGAGGATGACCTTGATCCTGGGAGGCTCATACAGCATCTCCTGAATGAGTCGCTCCTCATCCTCCACACTCCTTCGCTGGTCCTTTGTGGCTTGCTCCTTGTAACCACAGAACCAGTCCATCACCTTGACACACCTCCCCCCTTCTCCTCCACAGCCACCCTCGTCGGAGCTGTCCTGTCGCACGAGGCCCACCTGGCCATTGTTGTTGTAGCGGTCTACAGGTGTAGACGTGTCAGAGCTTATAGTGGAGTCACTGCTAGGCGCAACTAGTAGCTTTACTTCAGCCCCATCCACACACAGTTCCTTCTGGAGGCCCAGTGGAAGCTCCTTGTGGAGGCCACCAGTGCCATTGCAGTGGCTGGGGCTCTTGTCAGTCAGCTTGTAGGCCTCTTCCTTGTGCCCAGCTGACAGCTTTTCCCTGTTTCGCAGCCCCCAGACAGTTGAACGAATAATCTGGTCCTTTTTGGGAGGCTCCGTGGCAAGGCTGACCACCACTGCCACTAGGCCAGAGAGCCAGAACAGGGCTGTGGCGACATACATATAGTGGATGCTGGTGATGAAGGTCGGCCTGTTGTCTGGCCGATCACAGCGTGGTTCCCGGTAAATGAAGGCGAGGATCAAGCGGATGGACCCCAGAACAAAGCCGGTCATCCCCCCACAGAAAGCACCGGTCTCATTGCAGCGTGACCAGAAGATACCAAGGAGAAAGAGGGCTGCAATAGGGGGAGTGAGGTAACCAGCCACCTCCTGGATGTACAGGTACATCTGCCCCCCCTGCATTTCTATAATGACAGGGACCCAGGCGATGCTGATGGCCACCATGAAGATCACAAAGAGCCTCCCAACCACCACCAGCTCTCTGGAGGACGAGCCCTTTCTCAGCATTTTGTAGATGTCCAGTGTGAAGATGGTACTGGCACTGTTGAAGATGGAGTCCAGGTCACTCATAAGGGCTGCAATCATCACAGCCATCATGAGACCACGCAGTCCCACGGGCATGACATTCATGACCAGGCGAGGGTACGCAATGTTGGAGCAGCCAGCTTGGCTGCCACACACTTGCAGGCAATGCTCAGGGCTGATGCAGACCAGTTCATCGGGGAAGAGGATTCGAGAAATCATGCCTGGGATTACTATGATGAACATGGGCAGAACCTTCAGAAAGCCAGCCATAAGTGTTGACCCCTTGGCATGGGCAATGTTCTTAGCAGCTAACACCCTTTGCACAATTACTTGGTCTGCACACCAGTACCAAATGGACGCTGGAGTCTGGCCCAGAAGGAAGCCCGGCCATGGAATGTCCTCATCCAGCGGCCCCCGCAGGAGCTTGAGTGACTGCGGCTTGGGATGGATGTGGCAGGTGTTAGTGTAGGAGAAGTTGCCAGCTGCCATAATTGCAGTGACATTGGGGATGGCCTGCATGTACTTGCTCCGCACACCCTCCAGACCGCCGACTTTCACCAGGCTGATGATGCTGAGACTGAGCGCCCCTGCAATCATAAGAACGGCTTGAAGGGTGTCAGTGTAGATAACAGCCACCAGGCCCCCTGTGACTGTTAGTAGGGCTGTCATGCCAATCAGCAGGATAACAGACAAATACAGGTTCCATCCCAACGACTCCTGGATGAAGAGTGCCCCGGCGTACAGGTCCACCGATAGCTTGGTGAAGATGTAAAGCAGAAGTGATAGGGCGGCAAAGTAGACTTTGAGTCGCCTGCCACCGTAGCGCTTGGAGAGGTACTCGGGCATCGTGTACACCCCCGAGTTGATGTAGACAGGGATGAACACCCAGCCAAGGAGCTGAAGCAACAGCAGTGCGTTAAACTCCCAGGCTCCCACGGCATAACCGCTGGCAGCACCTGATCCCGCCAGGCCAATGAAGTGTTCACTGCCGATATTACTGACGAACAGAGAAGCCCCAACAACCGTCCAAGTCATGGACCGGCCCGCAAGAAAATACCCACTCACAGTGCTCCGGTTGGCCTTCCACATTGCGAACAGGCCGACGAGCAAGACTAGCACGAAGTAAAACGCCACGACAGCAATGTCTGCTGCTTCCATAGCGGACCCCATTTTACACGCCCGTTTGGAGGGAAGTTCAACCAGCTCTGAAAACTAGAAATTACAGCAGAAGTGGGAAGCTAAAAATACTAAAAATCAGCAGAGTGAGTTTTATAAAGTCAACTAAGTATCTGTTAAAAAAAAAAAATTAAAAAAAAAAACACAATGGAAAAAGTGCTTTTCCTTTGGTTTGCTGTGAGAATGGAAACTCTTGTGTCCACATGCAGGTCAAAAAAAAATAATCAGTTTTTGTTTAGAAAATCCATGGGCCATATAGTGAGAAGGTACAGGAGGCTGCTGTAGACCGGTCTAGCAAAGCCTAGAGTAACATTCCTGCAACACAGCAAAGACAAAGAAAGACTACATTAGACCTAGTGTGGATGGAGAGAAGGTGTAGGAACCACACCTTTCACAGTACCTCACACACCCGCCTGCACCAGCAAATTAACACACAAAACCAGATTCCTTTATAACAGACATTTTATTACTTCCACTCAATGTCCTAAATAATAATAATTCATACAGAGGAATCATCCGATCACAGAACATTTTTAGGTACAACATTCACTAAAAATGTAGGACAATTTCTGGAGTATGAAGACAATCTTAGAAATGAAACACACACACACAAAAAAAAAACAACTGCTGTGTAAATTCTTTATAAATAAGTTTTGTACTATAAATAAAGCTTAATTCTTCTTAAGTGAGAAGTCCTTTGTGGCTGATGCTAAAGTCCAACTTCAACAAAAGGTGCCCATCCCCAAAAAGCTCATGAAAACCTGCGCAGTTTTAGCTCTCACCATTCATAACATAACCATGAACTTCTAGGTTACAAATGAAGTGGTAAGGTCAACTCTGAAATTTAAAAAGTGTTTCATTTGACCATTCAACCATACACTGATTTACCATAGACGAGAGGTAGAGATGGCCAACCCCACCCAAAGCAAAAAAAAAAAAAACCTGAATAAGAATTTCTCATACAATAATGACTCCCATCTGATTCCTAAACTCCAGGTAAACTGCATGCAGTTGAAGAACACAGACCAAAGCCTGGGTGGCTTGTAATACTGCGAGCTAAAAATAATATTTAGCTGCATAAACCTGCCTGTAAAGGCAATGAACTACAGACTTAAGTTCACCTTCACATGAATGTCCCCCAACCACACCCCTACATTCTGCCGTAATTCATCTCAGCAACTTCTGGCCTAGTAACGTGACAGAATGCCCACCGTCCACAGCAGCTATTTAGACCAAACTCATGCTTTAAAAAGGTATTTTGAAAAGATCTGATCCATATTAATTCAAAATATGAGCTCCATGCATCGTGGAGGGTACCACTAAAAAGAACCTATCAGAAGTAGGAGTATTATATGATTAAGTGACAGTTTAGTTCCTTTCTTTTTAACATTTTGGTGCAACAGAATTGCGCTCCTCACAACAGAACAATTTATTAGATGACCAAACTTCCCCCGTCTGCCAAAAAGAGACGTCCCTCTTCTGACTTAAAGATTTGCCATTCGCAAGTTTTTTGATATTCTGAGAATTTTAAGGACGTAAACCTCGTTAAGGAGGTTTATCTTTATCCAAACACATGGCAGTATGTAGAAACTACTTACTCAAATGCAGTATGTTCACACTGATGTGCAGAATTATCACACAGAGCAGCAAAGTGGTAAGGGGGTAACAGCTAATATCAACTTAGTCCTTCGCCATAAAACAGATTCACACTTAGAAATATACATGCTTCGCTGTTTACAAGTTGCACACAAACGTCATTCGGGGCCTATAATTGCATGAACAGCCCACGTAAAACAACTCCACTTCGGAGTCAGCAAGGTCCAACTGGTGCGTATTTTCAGATGTTAAAAAGTGACCGATCTGCATCTCAGGCGAACAGGTACTGGATCCAGACGCCAGAACAGCGCCACTCTGGACGTAACCCATAGCAACGACTCCGCATCCTTCCCCTGTAACGTGTTTCTTGTGGACTGACAGGCAGATGGACAGACGGGCGGAACACTGGGTGGTCTGACCTTGGAGATAAACATTACATCGTTGGATGTTCAAAAACAGTAAATAAACCAGGACGGGGCGGTTACACATACGGATGCTCCACCAGGAAGCTCTACCGGTACCAGATACTCGTGCCCCAATCGCATATTTAAAGAAATATGGATAAATAGCGTGTTAAATAACGTCAGGCAGACAGTTCAAGAGCAGTTCACTAACTGTCTCATAGACGTGTCTATAGCAATCGTGGGTCTGTAATAATCGCCAGGACCGAAAGCTTTGTGTATCACCTTCCTTCATCACATCGCTACGTACGGGATAATCCGACAAGGGGATCAACCGAACCTGAACTAGGCGAGCAGGAGAGCAGCGGTGTGCAGACCCAGGAAAAGCACCCAACACATGGAAACTTCTAGAACACAGCCGCGCTTCCGGGAGACTGCGACATCCAGGTGCAATCCCCCTTTAACCAGCATCCCGACGTCCCCAAGCCACTGACCCAGCCGCTCGGCGCTCTAGTGTGATGAGGAGGCGATTAAGGCGGCGGAAGATTCATCCCGACTACCAGTACGAGGCGACACGTTATAACCCCTGCGACCTGTTTACCACCTCACTACTTACGGAAGAAAATATCCATCATTTCCGGCTTCTATCATACAGACTCTCCGACCCTCCATACAGCCACTAACGAAAGCTGACCACCCCCCGCAGCGACTTCCCAATGCTAGTCCAACAGTTCATTTTCGAACCTTAAATCTTGGACGGAGCGCCTATATTCGTATACCACGCCAAATATGCCCTATATGCCTATTATGAGCCTCACTTGAGCGGCGGTGTTCGCTATTACTCACGGGTAGGCAGGATGCCTGGATCCAGTGCGCTGAGCCCACAACGACCAACGTCTTCGCCATCACCGGAACCCGAGTGGCAACTCTGTGCGCTCCGCTCCCTTTTAGAGGATACGCCTGCTCGAGACACGTGACTTCGGTATGCCTGCCACGCCCACGACCCCGCGCGACTCGCCGCTGTCCGCTGCACCGGCTCTAAGCCGCTGTAAACATCTGTTTGCAAATATTCACAAGGTAAAGTCACAGGCATCACTGCTCGCTGTCATCTCGTTCATCTGCTTTTCCAGTCCTTTGGTAAAAATCGGATTTTCATTCATTCAAATGTGTAAGATCAATGTAATGTGGAAGCTTCCTTTGGACAGACGTTTCCAGAATTGGGGGTATTATATGATTGAGTGACGGTGTTATATAACGTCGTGGCTTAATTAATACGATTTAACGTACAACGTAGAAGATGACCAGATGTCCTTCGCCCCCAAAAAACTACTTTTTGCTTCTCTGACGTTTTAGTCAGTTGCTTATAAAATTTCCTTGTAATTCTGAATATCCTGAATATTCAAGTCCGATATAACCTTCATATTCTTTATCGAAATGCATGGACGTTCTTATTAACTTAATGAGAAGCACGGATATAAGACATTGTGAATATGCAGCTAGGTTTGTTTACTTTGGTAAGGAAGCCACTGCAGGACTAGAATGAATAGACTTTAGAATAAAAATAGGTTATGACATCAGAATCAGCTGTGACATTCTGTAGAGCTCATAGCATCTCTTGGCATCACACAAAAGAACCAAAATGAAAAGGTGTTACTCATGGGTTGGGGCCGGTGTGTCAGACGTTGAGTGCATGTCCATGGAATGTGAGTGTGTAGATGTTCAGCCGGTTGGTTTGCATTCTTTGTGGTTTCAGACATGCCATTAAAGTGTATGGCAGAAATCTATCAGCAGTACTTTTGATAACTTTTACCCTCAAAACCCAGTAGTAGATGATTATTAGCGACATCTACCATTAGTTCATGCAGTACTTTTTGTACAAACTCCTAGCCAGAGACACTTCAAAGTGTACAGCATTGTATTCTATCCTTCTTGATTATTTTTTCCTTCAGGTTATATACATTGAGCTGTTTTCACAAAGCAGCAGTACCGTAACATTTTGTAAAGTGTCTTCACGTAACATAAGGAAGAATTTCTATCAGACCATTACAAGGCACATCTTTTTCACAGTCATTTGTTTTGATCTCTTTATTTTGCATTCGTGTTCAACATTAACCACCTAATGTTTCATATGTGCGATTCTTACTGTAAAATGTATTGTCTATAGTTTTAACAGCATATTTAAGTAATAAGAAAGAGAGCAATGTCAATATTTCAGTAAAAACATTTGGCATCGTGAGAAGATGAGCAGAGTACCAGGAATGCTATTACATTCAAGTGAAATGTTCGGCTCATGAGACCATCAAACAATTCCCGAGTTCCTTGATCCAGAATTTGAATCCAGATCCTACCCAGTGTATATAAAACCACTTATTGTTCCCAAGCACCTACCCTGACCAAGCCAAGAATTTTAACAAGAACAATAAATCATGTACTAGTCACTTAAAAATGTTATTATTTAGAGTCAATGAAATAGACACTTCTTAGTAGTTTAAAAGTAACCCAAACGTGCATAATTATTTGACATTCTCACTCTGGCAAGATAGTAATCCACAGTTTATTAGTCGATAAAATGACTCTCGGGAGATTTAGCTTCTGCAAAGTTAAGGAAGTATTTCAGTTTTATTTGCTTTGTTTTTGCTTCGTATCCAGAGTGTAAGGAACCCTTGTGCTCAGAAATGCTGCTGTTCCGGAGCAATGGAAAATTCCACGATGCGTCCCGGTAAGGCTGCCCGTCACGTGACGTGACCTGGCCACGCAGATCCCCGTGCACAGTGCCCTACGCGTTGCTGCTCTGGGTACCTGATGTTAGGTGCTCAAGGTGTGGAATACCGCCGGACAAGGGCTTAACTTCGGGCTGAACATTGGGGGGGTTGAAGTCCCAAGCCATTCAAGGGGGTCCAGGGGGTTGTATAGGCTGGTTTTAATTACTGGAATTGGAAGGGTTTAATTATTATTACAAACCCCCACCCCCCATCCCATCCCCCGAAAATTTACGCCCATGCATCGGGGTGTAAACCGTGAGCCAGAATACGACTCGACCTGGCATTTTTAATATTCCTTACATTGCTGTCATCTCGGCACATAGAAATGCAGCAGCCCTGATCAAAACTGCATACAGCCTGCATTTTTAAAAATGCTATATAGGTTCAGTTCGAACAATAAATGCTTACTTTGAATGTCGCTATAAAATGCTATTCTAAAACTGGAGTTAAAATGTGACGCTGCATATAAAATCAAACAACGCACGACGTTCTGTGGCTTCATGAATAATTTTTAGTATTAAAAACAGAAAATAATGTTTAAGAAGCTAAAGAAATGTGTTTAGCGGGCGAACATAACGAACGAGTCCATTTAGTTGTTTAAGCACTCAAGGTAAACAACACGGAGGGGTTGTAATTTTCCACTCTAATCTTTGTAAGGCGGAAGTAAATTTCCATTGTACTGGCATCGTCGATGATGAACTATATCTCCCGTGATGCTTAGCGCTGGGACTACAATACCCAATATGAATCACTCTTATAACGTTCGCCCATCAGTAAGGAAACATTTAAGTTGTTTGGAGGCTTCTTGTAGTTTTTTTGAGGATATAATGTTTCGTTCTGGCTCAACAGGATAATCGTACTATTAATAATTGCTGTCGTATCCTAAGGTTAGTCGTAACCGGTACAGGCTTTACTTATGATTATTACTCAAGCTGTCTTACAGCCCTGTTTTATTTGTACACCATAGATGTCCATAGATCTTGTGTATAATTTTTTGAATGGTCTGCTTCTGTGGCTGTTCTCTTTGGGAACTAAGTTCTTTATTAAACGTATTTAGTGTGACAGTTCAGGATGTATAAAGGTCACATGACCAGGGTAATTTCCATATGTATAGGCAGTCATTTATCTATGTGCCGTTTGCAACCAAAACAAATTGGGGCAGGTATGTCTCTCCCTGCCTTCACACAGGTCAGCCTAATCAAGGCCGTAGAAACCGACGGGGACATGTACCTCCCAACATTTAATTTGGCTTCATTCATTGCCTTTGTTTAAATGATTGTGACCCCCCACAACGCCAAACTTCCTCCCATGCCACTGAGACTAACCATTATCTGTGTTGAGGACGCTACCATGGCTCAGGAGACGTGGGTGAACACATGGAGGCTGAACTGTGTTGGTAATCTGTGCCGGAAGATGGTTAATGGCGTTTAGGTTTCACTGGTGTTATGGATACCTGCTGTTATGATGTCAAATTTTTCATATGCAGACTACTGCAGAACAGCACAATGCCCACTAAACGTAGTGACTTGTATTTAAGAGAAGGATGTGTTATTGGA
>JAODJX010000001.1:45421157-45432411 GCA_026776945.1 Isichthys henryi
AATCCAGTGCTTCTCTAACACTAATAACCCCCATCTTAATTTCACAATCCTCTGTCTCTGGGAAACGTATGCAGACTACTGCAGAACAGCACAATGCCCACTAAACGTAGTGACTTGTATTTAAGAGAAGGATGTGTTATTGGACTGTAGCCGTTACCAAACCAGATTATCCAAATCCAGTGCTTCTCTAACACTAATAACCCCCATCTTAATTTCACAATCCTCTGTCTCTGGGAAACGTATGCAGACTTGCACTCTGCCCGAGATCCAAAAGCTGATCAGCATATTGAAATACATAGAGCACAGATAACATGAGCAAACTAACTTTAAAGTTGTAGGAAATGGTTTTTGTGTGTGATAGCACACATTGAGACCGAGCTGTCATTAAAGAAAGACATGTTTTAATAACAGGTTGGCATATTACAGCAATAAAACACCAGGCGGCAGCCATGACACATGGTGCTATGACTTCATCTGTAGAACCAGCATGCTTTGTTGTTGTTGAGACAGCATGGAGGGTACAGACAGTAGGTAAATACAATGGAATCTATCTATTGTACAAATCATACAAATGACCTTTCTTATCCTTCAACATTTTAATATTAAAACTCTCCCATGTGATTCCTCACCACCCCCCCGCCCCCCACTTTAAAAACTATTCTTTGTTATACAATTTTGATAAACTTCACTACAACTCATTAAGTGTTGTTTTAAGTGACTGGCAACACAACCACAAACTTTGGCAAATGCACTAGGATTTTCTTGGTAAGACACAAGTAGAAGACCCCTCAAATAGGAGTGAGGAGAAGAAGATCACCACTGAAAAAGAATCATAGGTGACTTGGTGGTGGCAGCTACTAAGGCAGTGGATTCACGTACCACAACTACACCCTGATCATTCATTAGACATACACACGAATGCCCACAGAGAAACACAGCCGGACAATTGACCTGCCCTGGAAAGCGTTAATGCAGCATTATACTGAAGTCTCTCTGCTGCAGATTTCCTGGGAAGGGACACGTCCTATTTATTAAGCATAATATCTTGTCTTGTGGGTCACCATACATAATGCGGATAGATGTTTTCACCTTCATTATAGGGTGTTGAGTCCGGGTTGGACTGCAAGATTATGCAAGATGTACAGTTTTAGTTTGATTCAAGAATGCACTGAACAACTACATGGGCCTTAGATACAGTATCTACACACAGCAGTCAAAACGGGCACTTTCCCCCGGACAGCCCAAGTGTTGGTACCTCAACTGCAATGCATGTCCTCCTTTGCTACACCAATTTGGTTGCTGGATCTGCTAGTAATAATCTGCAATACAGCATATACAAGAGTGTGCCAGTCAAGAAATACACATGGACACGTCACACACCTGGAAGATAGAGTTTACACATAGCCCATTAGAAGCTGCCAGGGGATGTTCCTGTAGAGTGATGAGATGCAGGGAAACTCAGACACCAAATCCATCACCACTAAGTCTCGGGGTTCATGGTCTTTGTTATATCAGTTACGTGTCAAAACAGTGCAGTCTAGGTAACCTGGGATGTCTGTGCTAGAAAAAATAAATTGTAGTATATCCAAGCAACCCTAATCTGCAAGATGGCAGTCAGGGAATCAAGATCTCCTGTAGATTTTATGTCTTCAGCCAAACCTCCAAAAAAATACCCCCAATCCAAAAATACATGGCCTAAAGAAAAGGTCTGAAACATGGAGTGAAAATATTACTTGTGTATGATGGTATATTGAATATTCTACATCACATGGTAATAAATTTTAAGACGAATTTCTACAAAATAAATAAATACATTTACTAGATTCACATCTAGTTGCAAAACAATTTTCAGTAAACGCCATAAAAGCCGTATTCCAGTGTCGTGTCAAGCCGACTTCGGAGTCATTTGTCTCACAACAATCATGAAACATACTGAGAACTCACCTCCTGACATTGCAAACTTACTGTCATACTTAAAGTCGAGCAAACCGAAATAGAGATGCGGTTCTAAGCATAAGGATGTTGGATTCAAGTAAATCACCTAAAAAAAATGTGAGGGCCACTTAAAAAAACAAAAAAGGTTTCCTTTCCAGGTAGCCACTGTGAGCATCGCTGAACCGTACCCATGTAAACCCACATCCATGCCAGCTAGTTCTACAGTATCTCACCGTACAATTCCCTTTATAGCAGTGTTTCCCAACCTGGTCCTCAGGGGGCCACAGAGGGTCCACGTTTTTGCTCCCAGTCAGCAAAAATGTGGACTGTCTGCAGGTCCCTGAGGATCGGATTGGGAAACACTGCTTTTCAGTTTCAGCAAAAGCAGCAAGACCACGAACTGCTTTTTCAGTCCCACTGATAATCATACACACAGCTACTGAGGATCCCTTTCATTCGAAGACACCAGGCAGTGCTATATGACTCACCTACTATTGTTAAAATGGAACGGTCTTCCTTACTCTTTCATGTGTCACATTACAGACTCGCATGCCAAGAAACACATACAGCATCTAGCTGTTAAAAAAATAATAAATGAGGTTTCACTTGGTACAAAGCATTAAAAATCATTCTTCAAGTACCCATGTGATTCCAGGTCCCATGTGACCCTGTGCCGATATGATGCGTGCACCCATATGTGTGACATCACAGCAGCATGACCCTTGTGCCATAAGAACGGCTCCTCATATTTTCCATATCTCCATGCTCTGATTCTGCACTTGATTAACTGATTGTGTAATTGTGTTCTGTGTAATTAAGTTCTCTTTTCCACCGATCAGCAGGTGCGAGTAATAAAACCGGTTGTCAATTATGACTGTTTATGTGTTACACAACTTTCTGTATGTGCTGTGACTGAACACATGAATTCATTACAGCACTTCTTAAGTGAATGCGGGCTGTCACTGTTCAGTGAAGTAAATGGGCCAAAACAATAATCAAAGAAACCTAAATGCATTCTCTTACACTCCTTTAAGAACTCAAATAACTTATGCAGACATGCTCACATACACACACACTGCAGCTTGGGCTATTGTATATCGGGGGAGGGAACACTGAGATCAGGAGTGCAGACGCAGCTGCTCTAGGACTCATCAAAGAGTTGCAGATCCAGCCGAACCACAATTTCTCCAGTTGGAACCTCATGCAAGAGTAGCCTCTTGGTGATGGGCCCCTTTGAACCCTGGTCCTTCTTGATATCTGCTAGGCGTATTTCTGTCCTGCCCAAGAAGTCTGCAAGTGAACAGATCATGTCATTTAATGGATCACCAGCACCTAAAGGCACCAAGTGTGTCATCTACTTTATGTGTTGCGGACTGACCATCCGGAGAGAACTGATCCCTCTCAAAGACGGTGACACACAACACGTCCTGCTCCAGGTCTTTGATGAAGAACTGGCAGTTGGAGTTCCACTTGGGGTTCAGGGTGTCCTGCATCGTCTTGGTGATGTGGCACTGAGAGGCCATGGTTACCTCACAGTACGGGTTACTCTTCCCTGGAACATCCTCCATACAGTTAGATACACAGCAGGCAAATACCCATCAAGAAGTGGAAGATACCTTTCACAGACCACGGGTTGTGCTATAACACGTACCATCAGGGCACAGGCTTACCGTGAGAACGGCAGGGTTTCAGCTCGATGCCCTCCACAATGTTCACCATCAGTCGGCCAATACCAGTGGCCCTCTGAGACCGTACTGGGAACAGAGTCACAGGTGTTAGCGATACCCCCTGGAAAATGGATGCTTTCAATGTGCATCATGTCCCTACTAACTCTCACATTACACCAGTACAGCAAATGACACTCTTCATTACCATGATCTCCATTATTTGTCATCATTCGTTCAGGCCGGGCTGCCGTTTGGCCCATGCATTAAAATGTATATCTGCATGCCTTTGTGTGGCACGCCTACCCAGATATGCCTTCTCTCTTTTCTTTTTCTCAGTCTCAATGTAGAGCTCGGAGGCAGCCTTGATCTTCTGCACCCAGGCCGTCCTGCATGTCAGACACCCACCAATAAGCTTTTGGTATCTCTGTCTGCACGTCCATTGCTATAACAGCCTTGGGTTTTTCAAGCCGGGTCTCTGTGCACATATGTCCCACCTCTCACTGATGCTCTCTGCCCGCAGAGTGTAAACCCTGTCGATGTGGGAGATGTGGAACACTGGCTCGTCCCCGGATGGGTCGGTCGGCAGCTTCACCAGTACCTCATTCAAGAAAATGGGCTACAGAGAAACATGGGTACACAGTGCACACCAGGTGAACTGTGACAAGGATGGCAATATTGAGTGTATGGGAAAGTGTGCAGATAAACAGGTGAGGGATCTGTGCTTGCACCTGGAAGATTATGAGTTTGAATCCCATTTCTGGAAAAGTAACCATATTACCATTGGGCACTTGAACAAGGGTCTTAATCTCAGCTTCTCCAGTTGCGCTGGATGCTGGTTGACCTTCTTCTCTGCGCTAAAGCTTTCCTCATTTGTACAAACACTTTGGGCAAAAGCGTCTATTATTTAATAACATTCATGCATCTCTTAACGCTAGGGATACATTCTGAGAAATGCCTTGGTAGGTGATTTTGTCGTTGCATAGTGTGTGTACTTATGCAAACCTTGGCATTTCTCAGCTCCATTACAATCTTATTGGACCACCATGGTATATGTGGTCTATCACTGACTGAAACATTGTTAGGCGCAAGACTGTAATGTAATGAAAATTTCACACACGGGTATTTCATGCATAAAACCGAAATTGAAATGGTGAAACTGTTTTAGCTTTAAGTAAATTTAAACGTATTAAAACATATGATTTTTTTTCTTAGGGAACCCAAGTGTACACATAGTACATTCCATAGATAGAAGATTACTGAGAGTATCCAGCAACACAAAGTGTTCATTACACCACAGAGTATAGACAACAACAAAATATGCACTATGCCAAGGATCGGATAGAAGGTCACTCAGTGTTCACTACTGCACAGAGAGGCCAGAGGGCCTGTGCGCCATCACATCCCCTCAGCTCCCAGCGATGTCCACTTACCGTCTTATACATCCTGTATTGCAGGTGAGACTTGGGGCTGAAGACCTTTTCTGACCCAGAGGAGCCCAGGGGCTTGATGATCTGAGTGAGCAGCAGAAAGTCGTTGAACAGAAAACCATACAGCTCTTTATTACTCTTGGCCTTGTAGAGCTTTCCGCTGTGCAGGAACTTCCTGGGTCCCAGGCAGTTGGTCACTGAATTGAACACCAGTTGCTTCGGGACAAAGTGTAGAGGAAGGGAGAGAAGCATTGCACTAGTAAATATATGCTTTCTTAATTTATACACCAGAAGTTAAACATGTTTGGCACAAATATGTCTGCTTAACATGTCCATCACTGAGATTTAGGAAAATAAAAAAAAAAAAAAAAAACGTAGATATTTTACAAGGGCATATGTCTCCCTCCTGTGGTGGAGAATTCTGCACAACAGTTGTAACTTAAGCAGTGAAGCAGCAAGTCTGGTGGTGAGCTAGGGCCTCATTTTCAGAGATGTGCATGAATATGTGTGCCTAGCACCTGAGTGACTGTACCTCGGACAGCCCTTCACACTGCACGTGGGTCTGGATCCACTCCAGGCGGTCCGAGTTCTCCTTCTCGCGGACACCCTCATTGACCTGCGAGCACAGCTCCTCCGCTTTCTCCAGGGCCTGCCGCAGGTGGCTGTGGTCTGGGTGGCTCTCAGGCGTGTTTTCCAGAATCTGGGGATTAACCTAGATGTCAGTGTTTATCTTCGTTCCCATTCTGACAGGCTGATCAGTTGGGGCACCCCCTGGTGGCCATTGGGCCTTAAGTAGGCTTTTAGTTCGCTTGAACCTTGGGCCGGCTTATGAGTTTTACTTACACAAAAATGTTCTGAGGGCAGAATGAAAAGTGATTGGTTCAGAGAGATAACCAATCAGATTGCTACACCAATTTGGTTGCTGGATCTGCTAGTAATAATCTGCAATATAGCATATAAAAGAGTGTGCCAGTCAAGAAAGACACATGGACACGTCACAAGGGGTGGGTCCAACCAACTAGAGGAGGCAGGACAAACCAATCAGATGTTTTGGACCCACCTCCTCTACAAGCTGATTGGTTTACAGAGATAATCTTTTTTTTGTTCTGCCCGCGGAAACATTTTTGTGTAACTAAAACTCACATGAACCCTAGCATGGTTCTTCATAGAGCTGTGACTTTGCCAAGAAACCCTCCTACTCTGCACCATTTCAGGCTTTGAGGTGGCTGGGCCTTGACGTACGTTTCTGATGAGCAGAGGGTAGCGCGTCACTCTCTGCATGGGCTTCAGAAGAAAGCTGGACAGTGGCATGCCTTTGCATCGTGGGTCCATGGCCAGCCTCTGAAACAGCACATCCTCGGTCACGTTAGCACAGGAGTGTTAACTCCGACATGCCCATCTGGGGCACCTCAACATCTCCCCGAAGAAGAATATGGTGCAAAGAACCTGAAGCACCTCCATTTAGTTCTAAATACTCTACTGCCGACAAATGGATTGCAGAATGCACTCCTAAGCCATAAAGAATGCAGTGATGAACAGTCATGGAAAAATTACATACAAATAATTAAATGCAAACTGATAAAACTATTAATATAAGCCTGAATTATAGCTATGATTTTTAAAACAAGTTTTATAAAAACAAACCGACAAGTGGACATGACTTCAGCCCTAACCCCCCAGCTTCGTAGACAATGATCCACTTGAGCTGGCTGCTACCTTGACGAATTCCTTGAAGTCGGACACCTCGTCTGTCTTCTGCTGCAGGAGGGTGGCGCCGTTGAGCTGGCAGCTGCAGAAGCGGATATAGGGCTGCATGTGAGGCAGCTGGGCTGTCAGAATGTCCCCGATCACCTTGACTGGCATGCGCTCGCCTGACATCTTCTTCCTCACCCGCAGGGCTCTAGGGGATGGAGGAGGAGAGACTTACAGAACAACCCAGAAAACTTGCCATGTTTTATTGCGGGACGTATCGTGAAATTTGATTGATATACATTTGAGAGACTTAAATTTCATTTTTGTCTAGAATCCAATGAACTTCAATCCATATTCTTGTCATTCTAGGTTCTCTAAGTGGAATGTCTCACTTTCTCCGATTTTGAGCCAGACTAAGTAAAAAATGATCATTTAACACTTGGTTTGGGTTGGGGTCTGGCTATGTGCATAAGAACTGGGAGTGACAGGACGTGTACCCTACAATATTTAATTTTGTATTCATTCATTCCCTCCCCCAATAAACAGACCTTTGAAATTAAATTAAGTCGTGTCCCCAAACTCTCTTATATGCCATTGGGTCAGACCACCGCACACGACATACTTCAGTAGCTTAATGTTACACATGATCAGCTCCTTCCAGTTGACGAAAATCATGGCGGCTTCCTTCTCTGTCAGCAGCTCGGACTCTTGCATTGGCTTCTGGAAAACCTGCGCACACCACAATACAATGTTTCTGCAGTGAGGGGGCCACAAAGCAAAGGGCACAACACTAACAGGCTACGTTCTTCTCCAGCTTATACCTCAGTGACCAGCTGAAGGTCGCTGACGTAGTTCTCCTCTGTGACGATGAGCTCGTGGGTGTATCCCTGCCGCTTCCTCTCGGCGGGTGTCAGCATGTCCAGGAGATGCAGGTCGGCACACCCTGCAGATCAAGTCAAGTCAAGCTATATTGTCATCACAGCCATGTATAATACGCCCTTGAAACGGAAAAAAATGTTCCTCCTGGACGCACGATGCAACACTCGTTACAGGATGGGGATAACAGCTCGGGTCAGGACCAGCTCCGAGTGCCTGGCCTCCATGCACACCCTGCCAGAAGTGACAACCATTTGGGCCCTGGCTTTGAAAACACAGAAGCAGTTTCAGTGTTTCCAGACAGGAAATGAAGGAGACCCTGGGATGTATCCATGGAATGGATCCCTAATATACATCTTCATATCAGAGACACAGAACATGGTCACACAGTCCCTGGTGCAACTGGAGTTAAGGGTCTTGCTCAAGGGCCCAATGGTGCATCACTCTGCCAGCCAGGAGATATAAAATCAGCAAAATTGCAGTCGAGTCCAAACCCTCAAAGCCACACATACGGAACTACTTCCTGTGAGGATCAGAATTAATCTTCCGTGTAGGCAACAATTTTTTGTCATTTTGTTTGTTTCCTTCCAGTGAAAAGATAATCAGACTTATTGTGACTTTTCTACTATTCTCTATGAAGCTAATGCATCTCTGACGCAATGTCTAAAAATAAACAAAAAAACCAGAAGACACCTGTGTACGACATTACAGATGAAACACCAGGAAATCAAAAGCGTTCTAAAAAATGCTTTTTATTTCTTATCGTGTCTACCTGGGCCTCATGATGTCACACTCTAAATGAACTGCCTTTTAAGACACTGTAACACCAACATGTGGGAGTCATTCTGCTTCTGTGAGCGAGCAGCCGCACTGTGAGCGAACAGAGGCCCCTTGGGTAAACAGCCTCACAGTGAATACATACAAAACGTCACTCGCCAACTCGACAAACCATCGCTCCTTGCACTTTGCCACAGATTTGTACTCTTCTGCAAAGCTTATTTTAAATCTAATTCTTGTACTTATATTTCATTCTTTAGAACCATTTTCGATTCGCTTCAGTGACAGAAACCAATGGAAAAGGACATTTCATTTTATTTTCCTTTTTCTGATTTCCCCATATGCATTATGACAAGAAAAGAAACCAGTTTTAGGATTGTGTGGATCATCTGGAGGCCCAGATGTCTCGGACCAGAACACATAAAAGTCCCAGGAGTCTTGCCAAGGGTTCTCCAATAATGGTGGAAAACCAGCTAAGCCCAGCATGTCGTAACGTGGAACCAGTCGTGAAAAACAGCAAACAAACCGTTCTGTACAAGTACTTCACATTACAATTTTAGAGTTACAGTAATTGATAATACTGTTAGGGAATAAAAGAGTAAATAGTATTTTGGCATGTATTGTTTGTTTGTAGTAAAACACTTAAAGACAGACCCGTTTATACGGCAGATACACCAGGAGATTTGCCGGAGGTTTCCGCACTGGAGTTCTGCGGTTACTTTGGGACTGAATGGAGAATGTCTCCACTTTGTGATTTACTGCATTCTTTGGACTTCCAACAAAAGGACAAAGGAAAATCGGAGCCACGCTGTAATTTAATTCTTTCTCTCTCAAAATGAGCTGCTGTTAAAACTAATTTTCGTATGAAATAAAAAATTAAAAACTATATACTGGAGATAGTAGCCAAAGAAATAATCCATTACAATCACTGATTTATAAAAAATAAACTAGATTGGTAGTGACATGGTATACAGAATAAAAATGTAGCATTTTAAGCATATTTTTAAAATGTAGTTGGACAAAACTTGAGAAAACATGTAAACTAGTTGAATTCATTAAAAAAAACCCAGTTCTTAATGCAATTATATATTTAGTGGAAAAACAAAGTGTTAAAATCCCCAATTAATCATATGGGGGAAGACAACCTTACTCTCACCTGAAAGAGTGTGTGTGTGTGTGTATGTGTATGTGTGTGCGCTTTTTTTTTGGTTTAACACACCATTTAGTCCAACACATTTCTGGAACAAAATAGGCAAAGGAAAAGCATGGCGACACAAGCTGTTAATATAACGTTTGGTCTAACAACAAAAAATAACACTGGACTCACAAAAGGGGGAGCAAAGGTGCTCTCATATGGGGGGTGGGGGGGGGGCTGCAGATTAATCGCAACACCCATCTCACCTCTCTCCCCATCTGACCATGGCCACTGAACTCCGACTCCCCACACTGGTGGGGTGTAGCAGCTTTGCCAAGAGGCCCTTCAGATGATGTGCACCATAAATGCTTTCAACACTGAGCTTGGGGATAGTGGGTCTTTCTGTGGAGCAGGACTGTGGGAGAGTGAGGGAGCTGCTAGAGGTCACTGGCCAGGTCAGGTGGCCTGACCTTGATTTTTCAGGACATAAATGATGGACGTTTAGAATGACCGAGGCTTCCAATGACAACGCACAAAAAAGAACAAACACCCATACAGTATTTCAATCACAGAAAGCCACAAAAGGACCCACTATCCAAGCTCTTCTTCATGACAGTCTATTAAAAAATCTTGCTTAAAAAAAAAAAAAAGAAAAAACAATGAATTACTGAATTTATTATAATTGCAGAAAAGAGTTGGAGGTTGCTTGTAGATTTTCCATGCATGTATGATTTAAAATCAAATAGTAACTGCTCTGCAGTGGGTTCTTCTGGCCCAAAGGCCAGCTGTCGATCATGCAGGAGTCACATGATCAAGGGCTGCATCTCCCATCATCCCGCGGGGCAGTGTATAGGGGATAGTGGGTCTCTTTGAGGACTTTCAAGGCTGAGTGGGAAATGGGCAACATATGATTCCTGGAAAGAGGAGGAGAACACAGCACATAAGCAAACTGAAGAGTTAAACACGCACGACAAAAAAATGCAAATACACAGGCTAAGAAAAGAAAAAAAATCAAATGAATCTGGCACAACACCGCATGAGGCAAACATGACAGAGGTCTTGCATGCCAGGCAAATGTTGGGAGGGGGCAGCATGACAGACAGACTAAGAACAATGGAGCAGTGCTGAAGGCTGGACTGGACACAGTGGGCTCACACCTACTGGGAAAAACTATAGGATGAAAGGTCCTCAAAGAGGCCTCCTGAAGAACGTGGGTCCAACCTGAGAGCAATCTGGGATTCTCTACCTCAGTACCACACCTATAACGTCTTTCATCTGCTTAGACAGCTATCCCTGTACCTGCCCATGCACACGCCCACACAGCCCTTCCTCTGCCCACCCTCATGTCCAGGGTCTGGTGGTGCTACTCACACTGTTGGCTGGGGTCCGTTTCAGTGGTCAGCTTGACGTAATTAGAGGGGAAGAGGCCCACGGCGCCGTTGAGCTCCCCCCTCCACCAGTCGGGGTCGTCCTTGCTGAGCACACTGATGATCTGGCCCTTGAAGAAGGGCAGCTCGTCGTCATTCTGTGCGGTGTAGTCGTACATGCCAATCACCTGGCACACTGAGAGCAGAGGGTGGGGGCGCCGGTCAGCACCATGCTGCAGTGCAGAGCAGCCTGACGTAGCGTCAGCAAGGAGAACCGCCGTGTCACGACACCACAACACCGCACCACTGTACCACAACACCACACTAAAGTACTGCAACACTGGAAGTAACACCACACCAAAGTTCCACAACACACCA
>JAODJX010000001.1:45434862-45454406 GCA_026776945.1 Isichthys henryi
TCCGCGCTCCCCCCGCGGCCCCCCCCCGCCCGGCCCCCGCCCCGGGGCGGCGCCCCCCCCCCCCCCCCCCCCCCCCGCGCGGGGCGCCCCCCCCCCCCCAGAGGGGACAGTCAGGTAAGACTGGCAAGGCTCTGTGCGAGTGACCCATTTTCACATAATTAATTGATGTCCAGCCCCCCACCCCACTACTTCCGTGTCCCTTAATCATGCATCATTAACACATCCAGACCCATGTGGAATACAGTCAAGTCTCACCTGGCTTCTTCCCCAGACTCCCTGTCTTCCCTGCAGAGCCCAGGACCTAAAGGGATACAGAGAGGGGGCTGAGCCAGGCACAGGGGGCATTGTGGGTAACAGTGTTGAAAATTGTTTGCAGTCGTTTTCCGTGCTTGATTCTCCAGAAGCATCTCTGCTTCCCTGACTGTGATCAGTCTGTCATCAGCCCCAGTGAAGGTGAGCCCTACCTCCGAGTCCCGGGGCCTCACATAGTTGGAGGGGAAGACCCCAGTCCTGCCCGCTGTCGTGCCGGTCCACCAATCTCCCTCCTTCTTAATTACCAAGATGATATCCCCCTGCTGGAAGGTAAGGTCGCCCTGCTCGCTGCTCTCATACGTGTACATCGCTATGTACTCTGGGAACACAGATACACACATTTATCAACAAGAATTACAAATAATTTATATGCTTATAATTATTATTACAGGCAACTAGAAAACAGGATTTTTTTTAATAAGTGAAAAAATCAAATCAAGAAAAATACTAATAGCAAACACGCAGTGGGTGTGACTAGTGGCCAAGCCCAGAGGGAGTGCATAGGGGTTAGGGCCGATCGTGATGGGCATGGGCCAAAGGGAGTGTCTAGGGGGTGGATCAGACTATGGTAGGCGGGGCCAAGAGGGAGCGCCAAGGGGTTGGATCTGACTGTGGTAGGTGGGGCCAAAGGGAGTGTGTAAGGGGTGGATCACACTATGGTGGGTGGGGCCAAGAAGGAGGGCGTCTGGCTGAGGTGGGCGGGGCCAAGGGAGTGCCAAAGAGGTGGATCTGGCTGAGGTGGGCGTGGTCAATGCTTTCTGAGGGATAATCACCTTCTCCAGACTCTGTTGGCTTGCTGGGGGAAGGTGTGGGCCTCTTGATACTCGGGGGGCTTTCAGACGAACCCGACTCGATGCTGCATGGAATGTAGGAAAAGGAAATAGTAAGGATAAAGTAAAAATGAGCTCAGTTAAAATTTCCCAAGGGCCACGTGATGCTGAGGCTGTGTTGGTAACTCTGGTTTGCATTGCTGCCTGGCAGCTGGGGTTGTAAATCACACCTCCAGTCTGTGGGTGATGTGGGTTTTCACCCAGTACTCTGGTTTCCTCCCATAGTTCAAAAACATGCAGTTAGACTAACTGATGTCTCTAAATTGCCCAGAGAGTAAGATTCTGGGTGTATGTGCCCTGCGATGGACCAACTTCCATCCAGGAAGGAGCTTAGCCTTGGGCTCTATGCGTCACGCGTCACAGACTAGGATAAGCGGCTGAAAGTTGGATGGATGATGGAAAAGTAGTAGGTGCGCAAACCCTTCAGATATCTTGAACTAGAAGATCAGGAATTAAAGCAAGCTGGTCCTTGGAGTGAGATGCCTCTGCCTCCCGCTCTGTCCCATGTAAACACACACACTGCGGGTACAAGGCACTTCCTAGTGAGTGAGGCTGTGCGGGTATCACACGCACCTCAGTGACTTGCGCACGGGACCTGAGACCAGCTTGACGTACGACTTGGGGAACCAGCCCCGCTGGCCCTGCACCTCTCCGAACCACCACATGTCCTGCTGCTCCAGCACGGTGATCACGTCGCTCTTGTTGAAGTTCAGGTGGTTGTCCTTTTTGGCTCGCCATGGATACAAAGCCTGCGCTTGGAGTCCCTCCACCTTCTCACCCTGAGAGAGGAAAGGAAGGTAGTGTGTCCACTAAGCGGTGCCACACTCATACTTTACTTAGGAGTATGCAGGGGGCGCTGTCCCCAATACAGGCAGCATGCCCACTGGGCATGTGCTCACCATACCTGGCCCAGCACGGGTGAGGGCGACGATCCTGTCAGGGTGGCAGGGGTAAAAGCAGACCGCTGCCGCAGCTGTCCACCGCTGGGCACCGACAGCGAAGGCTGGGGGGGCCACGTGTCCCAAACGTCCCCCTCGGCTTTTTCTACCGTGTTTGATGGCCACCTGGAGTCAGGGGATGAAGGTTCAGACAAAGCCTTCGTGCGTCCTGATGGATCCCAAGTGGACTTCATTCTTGACCTGCTGCACTGGGATCTGGCACTCGGGATTTTATCACTTCTGTTTCACTGTGACTCACGTGCTGCTGAAGTCTGCCCAGTTGTTGGAGGAAGAGGACGACGAAGAGGATGGAGGTGGTGGGGCGGCGGGGATCACTGGAGGTGGGGCGGTCCTAGCCTCAGGGGGAGGTGGCTGCATGGGGGTGGGCGTGGCTGAATCGCTGCTGGGTGTGGCACGACTGGCCAGCTTAGGGGCAGAGCCCATGGCAGCCCCAGATCGAAGAGCAGCAGGGACCTCTGTGTCTGGGATCTTTTCTGCATAGTTGGCAGGGAACCACCCAGTCCTCCCATTGAGCTCCCCCCCTAGCCAGCCAGGCTCACCAGTCTGCGATTCGTCGACCTGGGCGGGGTTAGGGGGGAGGAGTTATGAGTTAAGCCACACCCTAGCAGAACAGTCACACTCACCAGGAACAGCTGAACATCAAACACACGCAATAGCAGCCACTATGCTCACAGGTAGGTATTCCCCATGGTGACACGTTTAAGAAGCTACTCATGGAGATGAAGCGTGTCTAACACCTTTATACGGCATATAACCGGACAATCTGACAGCATCCTGAACATAGAGGCCATGCATGTTACACTAGGGTGGCCATCTAATCCATGTCAAGAGGGACACTGAGCTACTTCAGCTTTTATAAACTACTTTAAAACTGAAAGGCCGCTGTGGTCCGTCTTGTACTTTCAGTGGTTTGTTTCCTTGATTGAAAGACACATCCAGCTGTTTCACATTAACATTAACGACACGTATGTGATTAAAGGAGACTGACCAATCAGCATGCAGCATGAACTCTAAGTGCTTAAATGAAATCTGGGTCCTTTTAATACAAATGGTTGAACTGGTGGCTTACTGGTAGCCTGTCATAGCTCAAAGTGTCCGTCCTCACATGGATTAAGTGGTCGCCCTATGTCACAGGCCGATGAAGTGCTGGGATTCTGCTCCCAAAGCCTGTCTCCTTGCCAATCCGCATCCACAGGCGACAGCCATCGCTTTCATCGAATCGCAGCAGATACAGACGCAGGAACACAAGCCAGGGAGGTACACAGAGAGCCGACGGGGTGCGGTGGGGGTGGGCGACAGAGGATAGGGCGACCAGGCAGCACTTACCCACTCCCCTCTCACCTCCAGGTGCAGAGCACACAGGTGAGAAGCAGGGTTAGTACCTATAGAGACGCTCGCCACACCGTCCACAGCAGTACTACGTTACCCATAAGCCCATGCTACACAGAGGACTCATTCTGAGAAACACCTTCCTCATAGAACCTTCTGTCATATCCTGTTGTACACATCACATCTACCTTAATGGCTGTACCTTCCACACAAAACAGGGGTCACTCTCCATGTCCGTGTCTATGCTGACTCACCATGACTATGTCTCCAGGCTGGATGGTGATCTCGTCATGGCTACGAGCCTCAAAGGGGTACAGGGCTCTGTAGAACACTACCTTCACCTTGTCCTGGTTGAAGCCAGTTACAGGGATTCTGTCTGCTGGGGGGGGGAGAGGGCAAAATCAGGGAAAAGTTACACCACCAGTTTGCATCCTTTTTTAACAATGATGCCCAACTCAGCGGACAGACTTGAACTGACCTGTGGGCCAGGCGGATTGAGCTGGCAGCTTCCCGGCCTCCGGCTGTTGGCTGAAGAGCTGGTTCAGTTTGTCCTGCACGTCCCTCTTGTTTCTCCCATCATCCTCTGTCACGCGCTTCATCCACAGCTGTGGGGGAGGGACGACCTTGTCCCCCCCTTCATCCTGCCACACGTAAGGCACCTGTTCTCCCACAGCATCCAACCTAGGGGGTACAGACAGGCGGGGCTGACCCAAGCCGACCTTTCTGCGACTGACCTGTAACCACTGACACGTGTCAAGCTTCTTCACCTGCCCCCCAGGTGCTCTGTGGCGTCCTTCTCCGCCTCCCCATCTTTAAGCTTCTGCTCGACCTGCTCCTTCAGTTGGACCTCTGGATCCAGGTCCGCCTGCCTCTGCTGACTGCCGTGCATCTCCCTTAGCTCCTAGGCATGGTGGTGAGGAACGCAAAGGGTGAGGGGGGGGGGGGAGGGTGAAGGTTATTGTGTCGTCCTATAAACAATACCTAGTCTCGGCAGTCACTTCTGGGCCTGGAAAGCATCCATGTTGGAATTTGGAAATGACGTCACTCCCCACTGAGAGACAGAAATTCCCCATGGGGCCAGACGTGTCGCCACCCCACAGGAGTGTGGGCAGGACCACACTGAGGGTTTCTGGTCCTATCTGCACAGCACACCGGGGGGGGGGGGGGAGCGCTATTCAGGAAGGTGAGGATGGCAGCGAGGGCGTAAGGATCCACAGCTGCACTAAGCCCGCACATCCTTAACACTCAGTCTTTGTTACGGGGCGACATTAGAATTTCAGGATTACACAACACACTCAATGACGGGAAATGGCGTATTATGACAGTCCCGGGTACCCAGGGGTGACCCGTAGTCCTGTGATCGAGCAGACAGTGAGCAAGAACCAGGGACAGTGGTTGTTAGTTCACGTCACACAAACACTGAAACAGGCTCTGTCAGGCCAGACCACCCAGTTCAGAATAACATGCAAATCAAACCAAACACCATTTTCCTGGCACAATCACCCCCTCTCATGTTTCAGCCCATGCCCTGTCATCTCTAAATTGCCCTCTAGGTACCAGCCGCTTGGCATTTTCCCATCTCATTACATCCTTCTGGCTGCTTGTGCAATCCTCTGGGTGAATGCTGCCTTTTTTCTTCTCATTTCCGCCCTGAAGGACACGGAACATGTTCATATATCTAACACTCCAACCCCCCACTCACAGCCACCTTATCCAGCCAAATTCACTGACGTATTTGATGTAATCCCAGCAGCAATCAAAACATTTCTCTTCGCATAAGGTTCTCTAATGAGCATCCACAGCTTAAACACTGCCTGCCAGCAATTCAGCCCTTTTGCTGAAGCTTTTAAAGCCAACGGCTTTGGGTTCGATCAACGATGAACGTCTCCTGCATTCTGAGACAGGGCCAGATTAACTCACTGGCATCCACTGGTAGACCCATGTGATCCATGCATTTGGGCTCAAAACTGAGCTGAAAGCTTTGCTCCGCCCAGCACAAAACCAGATACATAAATCTAGGTCTTTATTCCAAATGAACATATCCCTCAGTGTATGGATAAGGACTGTGCTTTTGCTTTGTCTCCAAACATTATTTTAAGCTCATTCATGATTCATACAAGCTCCCCTCTGACTCTTAATATGGTTAATTTTTATTTATTTATTATTTTACAGATTTTCATTCCTAACTATACAGTCAAACCTCGGATTGCGAGTAACTTGGTTTGCGAGTGTTTTGCAAGACGAGCAAAATTTTTACTTGATAAACAAGCGAGGTCTTGCAATACGAGTATTATGATCACGATTCGTCTGCCGAGTGTCACGTAATCACAACTGAGCCGATGGTTCTTCTCTCTCTCTCGCTGCAGGATTGTGGGCAGTCTTTTCCCATGCTCGGTCTCAGTCGGCGTGCCTCAGTCGTATAGTCAACATTTAGTAGAAAAGCACCACCCGAATAAGGGTGTAGCAGTGCGAGCGATGAATCTGTTTAACAATAATGAAATGTCCACATTTCCGCGAAATCGAAAAGGAGGCAAAAGCAGCTGTCATTGGATAGGATCCTTGTTAAAGTCGCACAAAAAGAAAAAGATTCCAGTGAGCCAACAGATAGCAGTAATTCCGTTAATTATAGTGAGTCGTCCTACAAAATAACCCTCCTCTTCTCCTCTTCCACGATTCTTTTCATAGTTAAAGTGCGGGTTAATTTGTTTTAAGTATTTTTACTTTATATTTTGTATTAATCATTTTCATATGAATATTTTTGGGTTGTGGAACAAATCATCTGAGTTCCCATTATTTCTAATGGGAAAATTTGCTTCAATATACAAGTGCTTCGGACTACGAGTACGTTTCCATAAAGAATTATGCTCGCAATCCGAGGTTTTACTGTATCCTGCAGCATCTGTCCCACGTCTCAGAAAACACCACAGCTCTGTAGTTAGGGCAGACGGGGATCCTATGGCAGAGTGCAAGCCTGATATGTCACGACCAGCATTGCTTAACAGAGCGCCACTTGCTGGTTTGGAGGGAGCCTGCCTTTCACAGCTTCCCTGCAGGAACCCAAGCAGAGTGTCAGCATTTGCTCTGAAGGAGCCTTCAAAGACAGCCTTGTGCTTAGAGGGAGATACAATCAAAAAGAGTGGGAAACACCTGCAAAACGGAACCAAAATGCTGTAAACAGCCTAGGAGGGGTGACAGACAAGACAACAGGCCTTTATGCTACAAAAACACAGGGGGCGCTGTATCAAATCTCAACAGCCTGCAGCTATCGCCAGTCTTAAGTCAGACACACAAGACAGAAAAACGTTAGCAACACATGCCTTTCTGCCACTGCACTCAATGAACATCAGGCCCCCACAGTATCCTAAACAGGGTCCCTCCCTCTCCCACCTCACAGCAGCTGACACTTACAGAGAATCCTTTATCCATCCATAGCATGGCAGGCAATGCGAGTACAAACCCCAGTGTGTGAGTACAGCAACTCCAAACTCAGTCTGCCTTGTGGTAAGCTGAGAAATTAATCACTAGCAGCAAAGGTGCACTAGTCTCCAGCATCCAGCAGGGGCAGCAGTGAGCAGCACACCCAGTGGCCCAGGATGGGCCGTTGGCGACTACCTGACTCCCCCTATGGTCCTGCTGCAGCAGCTCCAGATGCAGGCCTTCAATGCGTGCCGTGTTTACTTCATAGAAAAAGCCGAGGGCCTAGAAGACGCCCAGGCCATAAACATTGGGGTGGGGTGGCAGCAAAAATACAGTGAAACATAAGAGAAAAGAGAGGTAGGACAGCGAGCCCCAACACACTCTTGTAAAGTGTAGCTGTAGGGTGTGTGTATAGTACAAACCCCAGACATGCCTGTAGCGCCCATTAATGTCCTACTCTGTACTCTGGTTCCCACCCTCATCCATCCAAAGTACCCCCCCCCCCAGGATGAGAACAGCACAGAGCTGACAGAGGGGCTTGGCTGGATATCCCCCATATGCGCATTTGAATGAGACCCCCCAACCCTGTGTACACATAGTGCGGCCACATGCCCCCACCTTGAGCTGAGTGTTGAAGGCATCCATCTCCTGCATCTTGACCTGCGTTTCCTTCTCCACCACGTCCAGCTGGCTCTTCAGCTGCTGCCGCATGGACTCCTTCGCGTCCAGGGATTTTCGCAGGCTCGCCAGAGTGTCCCCTGAAGATGGAACCGGAAGTGTGAACGCAAGCCGCTCAACTCGTGCAGTGGGGCAGTGACAGAGAGGGCCTGGGCACTGCGCCGCTTACTGTGGAGGCTGTTCTGCTGCACCTGCTTCAGCTGGTCATTCAGGCTTTGCTTCTCGGGGATCAGCTGGCTCAGCCACTGCTGAGACTCCTGTACCATGGGACGAAAGCATGAGGGGAGGGTCCGCATTAGCCCCACATCAGCCCAGGACGAGGCCGGGGAGCGGTAGCTGTACCTGGAGCTGGCGTTGAAGGTGTGTGATCTCGGCGATGCGCAGCTCGCGGGTCTTGTTCGTGCTCTCGATCTCGTGCCGCTGGGCAGACAGGCGGAAGCGGATGTCCTGCAGCTTCCCCTCCAGCTGCTGTTTCTTGTCATTCTGGCGGACAAACGGCAAGTGACAGTCATGCTTCCACAAAGATAAACGACGCATCCAACCACATGCTAGGCTGCAAAAACCATAACCAACAATGACATCCAAACGGTCGGCTCCCATCCATGGTGAAAACCTGAACTGGAATACACCAGCACGACGAGAGGCATACAGCCCCGTGAGAGACCTCAGATTCTCCGACTAGCTCCAACGGTGATTCTACATGCTCGATCGGCCAAAACAGGACTAACCGCGCCTCACACACCGCCGCAACGGGCAGTCTTCGACATTCACTGCCTCTCACAGATGGCCCCATGGCTTCCAGTGGTCAAAAATTGGCCGGGTGTGCTCCAGGCTTTAGGCCCTGGTAGTTTTACGGATGATCACACTCTCAGGTTTCTCTTCCCCCACTGACAGTCGTGCAGACCTACCAGAGCTTCTAGCTCGAACTCCAACGTCTTCTTCCTGGCTTTGAGAAGGACCATGTCTTCTTGCTGCCGGTTGCGGTGCGTCAGCAGCTCCTGCCTGCGAGCCCGCTCCCATTCCAGCTGCCGCTGGCGCTCCTGTTCCCGCTTGGCTGCCTGGGATGGGGGGGGGCATCGCGGTCGTCAGGGAAACCATGCACCCACACCCCTCCCATGCGCCGGGCACTCACTCACCTCCCTCCTCTCCATCTCTTTCCGCCTCTCCTCCTCCCGCTGCCTCTCCAGCTCCCTCTGCTTCTCCAGCTGCTTCTCCAGCTCTTGCTGCCGCCGCCGTTCCTGCTCGAGCCGCTCGCGCTCCTTTCGCTCCTGCTCCTGCCGCTCCAGAGTGGCCAGGCGCTCCTGCTCCTTGCGCTGCTGCTCCAGCAGGGCCTGCCGGCGCTTCTCCAGCTCCAGGCTCCCGCGCTCAAAGTTCTCCCGCTTCTTGTCCTCAAATGTCACTGGAGACGGACAGGATTAGTGAAGATGAAGGTTCATGTTCACGTGCAGCAACCATCGTTCAGAAATGCGACCATCAAACCGTCGCAGGTCTACATGAGCTGGAGGTGACAACCACACCCACATGACCTCTGACCCCTGACCTGGCAGCTTCTTCTCCGTACCCTGCTGCTCCTCCTCTTCTGGCTCCTCAGCCCCACGCTGGTCGGCACTGTGCACACTGGTTAATGAGATCCCGCTACCAGAGCGCCCTCTCCTGGAAGGGGTTAAAAACAGCACCTCTTTTAACTCCCGGTGATGGGCTGGAGAAACAGCCACAAAGGCCCTTGAAGCAGGCAGCCGCACTCACATACCGAAAGGTGGGTGGGATTAAGTCCGGTGGCAGCACTAGAGGAAGGGGCAGCCCTGACATGGCCATGTCAATCAAATGCATGGCCAGGATGAACTCCTCTGCCGTCAGTTTTCCATCCTGGTCAATGTCCGAAAGGTTCCTACAGAACCATGAATCAAAGTGAGGTCTTTAACTTCAGAGCACACCTTGTGCTTGCAGTTAGCAAACAGACAGGATGCTGGTAACTTTTAACCACGCTTAAAGGGCAGCATTCCTCCGTCTCACCATATCGAGGCCAGCTGCGTTTGGGGTAAACTGCTCTGCATCAGGATGGTTCGCGCTTGAGGTCCTAAAAAGGAAGTCACAGACAATGAGGGAGATTACAGAGTGGAGCGAATTGGCTTCAGCACAACGTAGAACCCCATGCCGTGGACCCGCCAGCTTCAAATGAAGATCACTTACAGTGAGCTTAACTGGCCACTGAGCTTCTAAAGCAGAGATCTCCAATTCTGGTCCTGGAGCGCTACTCTCCAGTAGGTTTTCTATCCTACCTGGCTTCTGAGAAGTCACACCTGTTACTGGTATTTACCTGAGAGCAGGTGTGGCTTCAGGACACCCCTGTTCTAAAGTATGTGAATTAACATGGTCCAGTTGCAGGATGATGTATTCCACACCATGGGTTATTATAGTAACCTAGTAGCATCTTGCACGGCATCAGTAGTGACCAAACTCCCACTGATAAAAGCCTTTTTAAAGAGGCCACAGGTTATGACCATAGCTGACAGCAGAACCAGATTGAGCTGGTGTACAAACAGTGTTATGATAACTTCACAAGCTGGCATGCACAGAGCATACTCTGCATGCAGAATCATTTTAAAATGTTGCAAAAGAAGAATCTATAAAACAACACATGGGGAGGGTGAAGCACACGCAAGCGGCGCCCACCTGTCAGATGCCCACTCATCATTTTGTCATGGCTGTTAAAAAGCTGGCGGTACTTCAGTCGCGAGGACTGTGGCACAGCCCAGTCTGTAGGGGTCGCTGTCGGGCCACTGGGATTGGAAGAAACACAAACGCCGTGAGGCTACCACAGGCAAAGAAACTGTACTGGTGCACAAAACCCAGCAGCAGATACACAGAATGAGAGATGTTGCTTTTTAGGGCCATGGGGAAACTCCTGGCTTTGTGCGATTACTACCTCTGCACCCCCACACAAGTCATTTCCACATTATATAAATATATATGCATATATAAGGCTAATGTTAGTGTAGGTTGCGGGTTGAACTGTCCCTCGATTTAAAATTGAAACAAAGAGTTTTTTCCCTCCAACTGAGATGTACAGGGGAAGTTGTGCAGAATAAAAAGACCTTTCAGGAGGTGCCAATTTCACGCAAATCCACGGCACCGGTCTCGGGTAACGGCCTTTTAAAGACTGGGGGCTCAAACTGATACTTCGTTCTTATTTTCTAATTTGCATTCTCCCATTTTCACTGGCACGCTTCCCACCCCAAAAAGCAAAGTTGGACGACCAGGGCAGGACGTACACAAAAATGAAAGATACGCAAAGAATGCGAGTCTACAAAAACTCAAAAAATTATACTAATAATAAGTTATATTCTGATTATATAACCACGATTATTGGATCGTTCTTTAGGCAATGTTTAACACCTACTAGTAAAAAGATCATTTCAGATATTTTATCTATCTATCTATATGATCCATTTGATGTCCTTTTAAGAATCCACAGGACTCCATAGACGTAGGACAGGACAGGTTACCCCAAAAACGGGTCTCCCCCTAACTTCAAACCTGGCACCACACTACCTCTTTCTCAATAAAGGGCAGAGTGGGACAGAAAGCTTACCCCCCCCCCCCCCCCCCCAGCTGTTTCAATGCATCATGGAAGGAAGCAACTAGATCTGTGTAAGTGGCCATGCCGGGTACCAACAGCAGAGCACGGGTGTCTCAACCCTAGTTCTCGGATTCAGGAGATAAGGAGCATGCTGGAGCACCCACCTGGCAGACTCCAGAGACAACCCTTTCTGGAGCTTGGCGCTGGGGCGGCTGACGGAGGAGCTTCTGTTTAGTGCAGTGGCTGGATGGCGAAAGCACAACTGAATTTAGTCATTTATGGAAAGACGCCATATGGAGATCTATGGGATGGGGGAGGCGTGGAGGTTAGGGGACAGGACAGAGCGCACCTGAGTGTGTGAAGCCAGGTAGGGGCTGGATCATAGCAGGGGTGCCATTGGCTATCGGCGCTACAGGCGCGGGAATGGATGACACGAGAGGGGGGGACATGCCCAATCCAGAGAGCGGGGCGTGGGGCACGGCCGGCACCCCTGGGATACCTGCCATTGTGGGCACACCTGGTATCCCTACAGAGGACAGAGTGAGTAGCAGCTGTTACACAAGGGTCTGGCTAAACCAGTTAGCTGGCCACATGTTGGGATCAGCTTACCATAAGGGGGCAGCTTCATGGCAGGGGGCAAAGATAGGGGCAAGTTGTGGCCCTGCAGTTTCAGCTTGATCAGCTTCATCGCTATGGAGAACTCGTGGATGTCCATCTTCCCGTCATTGTTCATGTCTGCCAGAGTCCTGGTCAAAGGCAAGCAGAGACATGAGAATGCAGTCTGTATTTCTCAGTGCCCTCTGACTCCTTGGTCCCAGCCATCTATCTGTAATTAATCACTAATTGTTCTCTGGGTGTGTCGCTACATATTCCAAACATGCTATTGTTCATCCTTCATTGAATAAAAATCCAGCCTTGATCCTTCACTCCATAAGAATTATAGGTCCATTGTAAATTCCCATTTCTCTCAAAAAAAAAATTAAAAAAGGTTCTTGCGCAGCATGTTGAGAAGCATAACGTCCTATATCCCTTCCAGTCAGGTTTTCCAAAGCATCATTCTACTGAAACAGCCCTTAAAAGTGGATCATGATTTATAGAGGGCTGCAGATGCTAGAGAACACTGTGTACTACTGTGGCTTGATCTTAGTTTGGCTGTTTATCATGAGGTTCTTTTAAGTAGATTAAATCACTCAGTAGGGATCTCTGGCTTGGGTCTGCTCTGTTTCTCTTCTTTTCTAGCTGATATATGAGTTTTTCTGTTTGTGTGGGTGAGCTATCATTGGCTAGTGCTTCTCCAACTTGTGGGGTGCCTCAGGGATTTGTTTTGGGGCCCATACATTTCTCGCTATACATACTTCTATCATTGCAAGTTTTTAGTTCTTTCAATGGTATTTCTTATCATTTCTATGCTGATGACACCCAGCTCTCCAGCTCTTTCAAGCCTCAACACCTTCATATGTTGTTTCCTCCAGTGGCCTGAAACTAACTGCTGTGAAAAGTGAGGTTTTAGTCCTTGCCCCCCCCCCTTGAAATGCTTGCGGCAATTAGCCAAAAGCTTTCTCCTCGTCCTCCCAAGCATCCCTATGTAACTTAGGTATTGTTTTTGATCAGTCTGTGAGTTTTGATGCTCGTGCCAGGTCTCTTAGTCACTACTGCTTGTTTTTCATTTGAGAAATCTATCTAAATTGAGATTGTTTGTCTCAAGAGCTGTGCTGGAAATGCTTATACATGCATGTATTTCATCACATTTAGACTACTGTAACTTTCTTTTTCCCTGCTTGTCTAAATCTGGTTCCTTGCCTCACCTTCAGACCATAAAAAAATGCTGCTGCCAGACTTTTAACGCGCTCTCATAAGTAGACCCACATTACTCCCATCTCAGCTTGTTTGCATTGGCTCCCGGTTGAATTAAAAATCCAATTTCAGATTCCTATATCGATCTAGAGAACCTTGCATGTCCCTGCCCAGTTTGGTCATCTTGCTATCCCATGCACCAGGACACATTGGGATCGCACCTTTCAAGCTCCCAGACTATGGAACAATCTCTCACTGGCATTAAGGTTGGTAGACTCAGTCGAATGTTTAAATGTAAGCTCAAGACCGGGGGCCTTCAACTTCAGTCCCAGAGAGCTACTATCCAGTAAATGTTCTATTCTACCTGGCTTCTAATCAGCCACTGCTGTTCCTGCTATTTACCTGAGAACAGGTGTGGCTCATCAGAAGCCAGGCAGGATTCAAAACCTACTGGACAGTGGCTCTCCAGGACCGGAATTGGAGACCCCTGCTAAAGACCGACCTCTTTAGGAAGGCCTTTGCTTGACTTTGCTTTATGTACTACATTGTCTAGGTTTTCTTTCTGTACAGCACTTTGTGACTCTTTGAGAAAGGCACTATATAAACAATTTTTACTTATTTACCGAGACCACGACATACCAAAATCTCCAGGAAGCACGATTTCGGTAACTAGGTGCCCATGTAGGACAAGTGGCAGATTACAGTTTACACAGGCAACACATAAAATCGAGACGGTCATCTGTTCAATGGGAGCAGCCCCAAACACAGGGGTACGTGACCATCCCATCTGTAAAAGGAGGTCTGTACTGGGCACGTATCTACCAGCCCAAACCAAATTGTGGAAGGGAATTCAAAGTATTCCCAGTGGGAATTTTGTCCTGAACATATGAAAATATATATAAACTGCAATGTTAACTTGGTAGTACTTAAACACAGAGTTCCCTTAGACTTAGTAAGTAAATAACATTCCTTAGGCTAAGTTTTGTTATAAGGAGTATCTATGTGTGGAACCCTTCCCATATCACCTACCAAATTTGTGCCAGGACTGCTGGGGGCAGGCCGGATTGCAGGAAGAAGTTCTTAGCCTGATCACCTGGAAGAACGGAGAAAAACGGCAACCTCAGTAAATCGCTTGTCCTGCTTATTCCACGTGGAATTCCCATTATGGAATTCCCCTTCCCAGACTGACCAGTGATGAAGCCCGCAGGACTGGGTGACAAGCTGTGGAACTGCTGGTCGTGTTTGGCCCGCTCCTCCACAGTGATGACCCAGGCATCCGCACCCCCTGAGTGAGAATATGAGTTGAAAGAGGAGACGGTTTGGAAGGCAAAAGGCACTATTCATGGCAGTGCACTGGTTTCATTTTACATCCACAAACACCGCCATGGCTCTACGAATTATGGGAAGGTGTCCCCCACGAAGATGCAAATAGCATTTATAACATCATAAAAACAGTCCACTGTCATGTGACATTCCCCAAATCCAATAAGCTGCCTCTCTACAGAAGGAGATGGGCCGTTGCCAAAAGACACACAACTGCACACAAAGACAAAGCAACGCACCATGTTTGGCAGACTTAATGTCTGCAGGGCCCTGACTATGTCCAGTGTTTCATGTTCCTTAGAAATTTATCATGACACCTTGAATTTTGAAATTAGGACACACCCATCAATCACGTGATCAGCTAAATCAAACCCGTTGGACTGTTTGTGGAAAATGTGGCAAAATTACGAGATTCATATTCATACCGCATCACTGGCTGTGCTTTGGGGGTTATGAGTCACTCACTGCATACCAAACATGTTCAAGCAGGGGCAAGATTCCCGCCATCTACTCACCTCCGAAAGCTGTTGGAAACTGAGCCATGTGTGTTGGTCACCTAGGGCCCAGAGGCAGACTCCTGAAATGAGAAGGAAGAAGGCTAAGCGGTGACATCCAGCAAGAGAAACTCCTTTCATTCATGCGCTTCTCCGGTTCCTAGGGCCTCCCTGCAAACAATGACCAGTAACAAGCCCCGAGTTTAAGGAGCGAGACTCAAACACCTCCAACATGAGCCAAAACCTGTTCACCTCAAGCCGAAAGCTGCCCTTCATTCCACTACAAGAGCAGAGCAAAAAAAAAAACAGAGTAAAAATGGTAGAAGGAGTATGGATTTGTTTTTAACCTAATTCCATTTACAAATCATCAAGCAATTAGGAAATCCAGTCTAGCATAACTTCCAGTATGCACACACCCACACACACACCCCAGATGTTTCAGCCATCATTCTCCTGCAACCCGGCACTATTCAGCCGTGGGTCACTGTCTATTTCTCAGGAAAAGCTGTTCAGCCCTATGGACTCAACACATCGCCGAGGTTTTTTCCCCCCACACCCTACAGCAAAGTGCTGCCCAAACATGCGTGGTAGAATTACAGCCACCTACTTTCCATGGGGGGCGCCAACTTCAGACAACCACCTAGTGAAAGGGATAGCTCACAGTAAAGTATGACACACACAACATGCCATGCAAGGACGTTTAACTGGAACAAAATCAAGTTTCCCCCATGCTGAAGCCGGAAATTCATGAGAAAGAGCCATGACGACAGCATCCGATTATCGGAACTCGGATGAAAACGTCATAAAACGTCGGTAATTCTATTTTATAAATATTAATAGTTATAAATGGAATTGCATGGGTTCGATTTAGAGAATACCATGTCATGACCGTAAACAGTACCCTAGCATGCAATATCAGATTTTTACCAGACTTATCAGTGTCTTTTGTTTGCTTGCCTCTCGCACAAAAGAATATCGCTATGAATCTACTAAAATATTTTATAAAGCTTTTAATGTGGTTTGACTAGTTCGTGTTTCTTGTTTGTTTGTTTTTTCTGAGAGACAATCTCACTCCAAATCGGGTAAAATATAAAGCAACAACACACAACAGCGTGTTCACAGAGGCAGCCATGTTTGTTCCGAGATGTGTGTAGCTCGAACGGGAGACGTCCGAGAGAATTTCTGACTTCCGGGAGATAATCAAACGCGGGATAAGGACTATGTGGGTGGGAATGCGTTCACACCTGTGCGAGGACCACCCACTATCCAAGCAGCAACCACCCACATGCCTCCAGACATTTATATGACTTCCAGCCCCCGGGCCCCACAATATGGCAGCACCATGGTGTATGAATGTTACAGCTACAGACTGCCTCTTCAAGCAAAGGCTATTCAGGACCAATTGCACACAGGAGAGATAAACCATCACCATGACATTACACAGAATCAATTACATACAGCACAGGTAGCCTAACCCGTCACGGTGTCAGCACACTGAGTCAATCACCCACTTAAAAGACAGCCCTTCCGCTCCCAAATACCAACTGTAACCTGCCTGAAGCAGCTACAACACTGGACTGTCAAGTGGAGGCTGAAACTTCACCATCTGCTCTCCATGATGTTTAGAATAGGAATTACTGCACTGCCAGACCAAACTGCAAGGCTATATCAATATGAATAAAGCAGTTCACATAAATATTCATGGACCAGGTTGGGAAAGATACATAACTCACCGTGAGAGGTTCAGGATGAAGACCCAGCTCTTCAAGCCTGAGGCTGCACTGGGCCAAAACTATGGTATCCAAAATTAGAGAAGCAACCTCCCAAACGAAAATTCTGGGTTCCTAGCTACAAAAGCATGAATGAACAAGTAAAGATAAAGGAAGTCCCTGAGCCCCCCCAAGGCCATTCGCCCTCCAGTACAAAGGAACTTCATGTGTAATGTGGCAGGAGAAGAACAGCTTCAGCACTCTCCAATTCTCCTAAGGTGGAATGAATTATTAGTATGTCGCCATGACAACCCACGATTGACACATTATCCAGGTTCCAGCCCCACACCCGCGATCAGAATAACAGCAAAGAAAAAAGCAATGAAGTCTAATTAAACCTGTATACTACAGGGCATTAAAGTGAAGCGTTCAGTTATGGTTTAAACCCATCAACACCAATTTACATACATGGAGAGATTATATACACAACACCAGAGAAGTGACTGAGAACCATAGCATCACCTGAAGGTCCCAAATCCGATCTTTCCAGTATCACATTTTCATCTCGACTTATCCTAAATGCAGCATTGGTTGATTGCAACCTTCAAGAATCTGTAGATCACAGCAAGTCTACAAGTTTAATGACTACAAAGGATGAGAAAAGCTTAACCGTAGTAATCGTTAAACTCGAGCCACCATATGCTACTTGCACAAACTCAACCTTCCACCATGAAGGCAGACAGCACATCTGCAGATTAGATCCTTCACAACACAGACCCACAATGCCTGGTTAGCATAGATAAACAGAGAAATAAGATCTCTCCTCAGATCCCACCAGAAATCAGTCTGGTCCCAGAATTTTTCAAAAAGGATCAGTCCTTTGCCATCACATTGGAGAGGCTGTGCTTGTCAACTGGGATCAGGACTTCAGTCCCGGCATGACTGAGGAAAACCTGAGAATTCGCAGATCAGACTTAGTTTCCCATAAGGGCTACAAAGTATTAAAGTCACAGCAGCGAAAATTCCAAAGTAAAACATGGCCCAAACCCAATGATTGACCCTTTCTGAAAATGTATACGCACAATAAAAACAGGCCACACTGGAGTGCAGACATGCTATCAGTGTGTAAAAACCATTAGATGAATGGAAGTGCTGACCTATTCAGCACCAGTATTCACGAGAGCCGTCTGTGTGCGTGTGAAACCCTAAACCTTCACCTACATCATGGGAATACTACACCTTTGCTGCTCACTCTCACTCAAGCACACACAGGCACGCTTTTGTACATTATGCATTAATTACACGATACAAGAGTCATTTAGCACTTGAGCATTCTCAGTTTCTACCCTCCTGTCACAGACCAGCTGCTTCGCTTACTACACGACTGCAACAACAGCACTGAAGGGCCAGTGTAAAGAAGTTGGTTGACCACTGGGACCACCACGCTTGTGAGGTCAGGGTGTTATCCACTCTCTGAGGATGAGGCCACTCAGACAAGCCAGTATTTCTCTGTTTCAGTGAAATATTTCACCTCTGGCAAGATAACTCCACAAATGCCAGAATGTGGTCAAAACTTTTCTTTGCCTTCAAATGTTGAGGTCATTGGGATCCTCTTCCCTCTTTCTAGTACTTGTAAATGTTAGGAAGAGAAAGTTCAGAGAAAAGGATGTCAGAGCCTCTGATCCAGCAGTCTTCCAAGATGGATGCTCTCATATCACACCGGCAGGGGGAGATAATGACTGTGGAGAGCTCAAAAGCACTATGACATGGGGAGAAACGGTTTTCTCGATGTCAGTTAATTGCAGAATGCCCAGAGAGGTGCTACAGGAAGGTGTCACAAGAAGATGCAAGCAAAACAAGAAAGACTTTCAATCCAGAAGTCACAATTTATACCAGCTTAAAAGACTACATCACTCCAAAAATCCATCAGTAGTACGGTACAACTGCCCATAGAGACCATCCAAACAAAACGCTCAGTCACTCAAACTGGCTTTTCACCGATGTCCATCAGTGAAACCAAATAATCCAATTCAAAAACGTTCAGTCGACATCAAGTTCATTTCTTTGTTGTCTATAAATAAACCTGCGATTATAACGATTTATTCAAACTATTAGCCATTCAGGTTTGAAACTCAAACATCTCACAGAAATCAGAACTCTGGGTAAGGGGACGTCAGTCTGTCTGACAAACACAAAGCTGCCCCTCTGGGTTTCTAACAAGGGGAGAATGGGGAAACTCGCGCAACAGAAGAGAAAGGCAGACAGAGTCCTGGTATGTGCACCACAATAACAGTCCATAGATTCCACAGCCTACTTGCCCCTCTCCCAGACTACCGTCTGAGGATTCAGAAAGAGCAATTACGTCCACAAGACACAGCCAACCTGAATACCTCATTGACTGCTGATATTTCACAGAAAGCAGTGCAATGCATATAAAACACATGCAAGTACACAGCCAGGCAGTTCTTACTGGAGTTTCCCTAACAAGGCTGCAGCCTGACTCTGATCTTTGTCCCTGAATAATCTACCCCAGTTTACACAATGTCATATAAATGTGTGACCACAGCACACCTAAATAAGCAAATGCTCTGTATTTCACCACAACAGGAAAAGAGCAAACCCTGTATTCACAGACGGCTGCCGGTTATAGATATCAGGGGATGTTGGTGCCAAATGAAGAGTTAGAAACAGATAAATAAGGATATAGCTGAACAGTACTTCAGATATTACCGAATCGAACAGTAAATCCTACCTGAACGAAAAGGCCACGCACTGAATCATTTGACTGTGTGTGGTACTGAAAACTTTTGAACAAGTAATGTGAATGTTTCAATATCGCGTCTGTTTCACATGTGCTACTACAGACGATCCTAAACGTTCAGCACCAAACTGCTTCAGAGAGACAGTAGGTTTATTGAGTTACGACCAGAATATGCTGTAAAATTTTATTTTATGGCTATTCTACAAACGTGAAAGGATCTATTCCAAGCAAAACATCTGGGGGGGGGGGGGGGGGACCAAAAAACGGGTGGGATGCAAAACCACTCCGTTGCAGCCGAAAAAGAATTGGTACATAAGTTATTTGGTGTTAAGACACCTTAAAACCCGATAACCCTGTT
>JAODJX010000001.1:45454506-45496534 GCA_026776945.1 Isichthys henryi
CACACCCATTTGACCCCACCGGCCCACCCCCCCCCCGCCGCCCCCCACCCCCCCCCCCGGCGCGGCCCCCCCCCCCCCCCCACCATAAATCAGGTGGGAGGCAAATCCTCTGCGATGCAGCCGTCAAAGCATAGGTACATAAGTTATGTGGTGTGAAGACAGCTGATCAGCCGATTACGCTGTTTCACACACATTCTTACTGAAGACGTAAGAGTACAGTAAATGGTCATTATGCCAGAAAGAAAGAGAAAACGATCTCTTTTCGCAATATACTGCAGAAATTGTTTATAAGACCACACGCCTAGATAACAAGAACACGATGACTCCACCCGCACCATACAGTTACCCCATCTCAGGGTAGTTACCCCACCCCCCATCGTACAGTTACCCTTCCCCACTATACATTTTCCACACCCACCACCTTACACATACCCTACCCACCATACATTTACCACACCCATCGGACATGCATCCCAATCACACCGGTACAGCTTCCCCACCCATGGTGAACGACAAACAGCACTGTCAGCTCCAAATCACACCCCACGGCACTGTGGATGTGCCAGACAAACAGCAATACAGATATTTCGGAAACATTGCAGCCAGTCCGACGCGGGAACGGGGCCGGCTTCGCCCCTAAGCTGCCACCCCCCCCCAACAATCGGCCTCATAACAGCACAGAAACACCGGCTATAGCCCGTCAGACAGCCGTGCAGCCCTCTCGCGTGTGTCAGCCAAGCGAAGACGGCCCGAAGAGGCTAAAGCACGTAGATGTGTCGGTAAGTCGGACGTCGACAGGGATCTCCAGCGGGGTCACCTCGCTTGTCACCCCGCATCTGCGGCTCCAGCGATCCCGCCGCGTAACGCGGAGAATAAAGCTCGCCAGCTCACCTCATCGCTAACGATCCATGGCAAACTGCTTCCTTGTTAAAGAAAAATCAGACGTGGAAGAGGCGGAATAATGTCTCCAACCGAGAAAGAATTTGAGATTTTCCTTTCTTTGGCACCCTCTCCTATGGAGCCGCCGTACTGCTACGCAACCAAAGGAAGACGCACCCTGCACGCACGTAGACACGCCCCCGAAACCTAGATTGACAAGTTCACCAGCCAATGAATCTCAATATACGGCTCTCGCACTCGCCGGTCTACAAATGGAGGTGATTGACGTTACTTTTAGCAAACAGCAGCAATGAATTCCCAGTAGTGCGTCTCAAAGCAGTTCTGCAATTGGTCAACAAACAGTTCCACCCTGTAAAGGCAAAGTGAAAAATAAAGGAAAATACTGTATTGAATGAAAATACGGAACTCAAAGGTCCACTAATCAAGTTCTGTATGTGTGACAGCCAGAGGGAGGAGGCGCGCTATCATTTTTATCCGTTTTACAAACAGAGCATTTTTGCATCGGGTAAGCTTGCTGCTAATTTTCTAATAATTGGAACTATTGTGTCCTGTCCTGCTTCTTCCCGACGGCTTTCTGGCTTAACCGTAGGCCGACAGCCAGCTACTATAGCGCAGACAGGTTTATAGAGATGACCGATGGCCTGTCATTTGAGAGCATTATGTACGGCGTTTTCCTCTCCGCAGCCCTGGGAGCTGTGCTTCCTCCCCCAGCATGAAAGGTATGTACGGCCAGCTGAGAGAGGGAAGCGGGGAGCTCAAGTTCCTCATCCAGGAGAAGGTACCTGACAGCTTTCCCTTTGAACAAGCTGACCCGTTTTGGACATCTATCCGGAATATTCATTACGGCACCTGCAAACCCTCGGTCATGTGTGCTTAATCGGTTAAAAAGTAACCCGTCTGTCTTCCTTTCCCTTGCAGAGCTTTCCCGGTTCTCCAGAAAATCATCAGGTGAAGGTTCAGGTGAAAGCCTGCGCTCTGAGCCCAGTGGACACGGGGGTGAGTTGCTTATGAGAGAAGATACCCCGCCAGTTTGAGCAGGAACTTATAATTTGCCATTTCAAATGAAATAAAAAGAAGCTTTTGTATTCCCTGTCGTAATCAGTCAAACTAAATGGAAGTTATGCCCGTTATGAACATAAGTATGCAGGCAGCACTGTCTCAGCATGTCTGTGTTCCAGGTGCCATTCTGCCCACCCTCTGCATCCAAACTCTTGCTTTCTTTTGCATGCTCTTGTTCTGGGCAGTTTTTGGATGACCTGAAGCTTCGGCGAGACTTGTTGCCAGTTGGCAGGGAGATTGCTGGAATTGTGCTCCAAGGTCAGTGAGTTACAATGTATTCTGTGAGTAAAAATATCATGCGTCATGCTCCCTACAGTCAGAAAAGTAGTTTAATGTATCTTACAAAGTGTTTTATTGGAAATGGGGTATTGTTACCTTTGAACAGAGCGGTTCTGACTCCATCTCAGGTTCTGTCTTGTGCAAAATGTGTGTGTAGTACGTCTTTCTGGGTCTCATGACACCCTGCTGTCAGCGTTTCCCTGGGTCAGTGTCCCTAAGTGTGACTAAAAAAAGAGAGAAGGCCGCTGTGAACCATAAGCAAACTGTAAACCACAGAAATACACAAAAGTGATGAAATCAGTCAGAATCTGTGTTTGATTTTTCTCCTCTGTGTTTTTCCACAGTTGGGCCGAAGGTCACATTTTTCCAGCCTGATGATGAAGTTGTGGGTAAGTATATCAAGCCGGGTTGCAGGTGTCTGCAGATGTACTCGTTGTAGTGAAGTAGGGGAATTACGTGAACTGTAACATCAGCATGGAAACTTTCAGTGAGACATTGGGAGTTTATATGACCTTACTGTGTTATTGCAAGGGACATAAAGTCCCAATTCTGCCTCTTCTATTGTTTACGTACCTAAAATGATGTTACAGTAACCAAACTTGCAAGTGTGTGGACCAAATGCTGCTGAGCAGTGACTGGACTTGTGTCCAAACAGGGATTCTGCCTCTGGATGCTGAGCTGTCTGGCCTGTGTGATGTGGTTCTGATGGACGAGCACCTCCTCGGTAGGCCAGGCACGGGACACCGAGCATGCAGACTGACATGCCTGGGTTTCTTAGTGTAACTCTTTGTGTGGTCGTTCACTCTTTGCAGTACAGAAGCCAGAGAAGGTGAGCTTTGTGGAGGCTGCCGGTGGGATACAGGATGGCCTGCGGGCCTACACAGCCCTGCACACGCTGGGCCGGGTGGCCGCGGGGCACAGCGTTTTAGTGATGGATGGCGCTAGTGTACGTACCCACCCTCTAACTGTATGAGATCTTCTCCCCGTTCTTCTGTTTGGAAAGATGGTGACCTTTGCCTGTCCTCCTTTCCCCTTTGCCTTGCATGTGGCTTCTTTTTGCAGCCGTTTGGAATGATGGCCATCCAGGTCGCTCACTACCATGGGGCAAAAGTGTTAGCTACTGCCCTGTCCTTGGAAGACCAGCGGCTCCTGGAGAAGCTCCGGCCTAGTATGGGTGAGGGGACCTGGGCAAGATGGCGATTCTGTGCATCGGCGCTCCTACTGTAATAGAAAGTAGCAAAGACGTCTTTGTGCCACATGCCAGAGGTTTACCAGGGTTGTGTATGTGAGTGACATAGGGTGCGTCTGAAATCGCATACTTGTTTGCTATGTAGTAGGTGAAAAATAGTATGTGAAGTGAGCAGTAAGTACAAATGCTCAGTATGGATGAGGCAGTAAATGCTCGGTACCTTGATGACATTACATTCTGCGAAATTCCAAAGCGTGCAGCCGATGGACACAGCGTAGCGTCCACTATCTCACAAGGCCACTGGAGCTGCAGCCAGAGACGAGGAACATCGCTCGCTCTGAAATTTTTGTCAAGATGGAAGTGTGGTCTGTGTAAAAAATTTAAATGGAAAACAATACCCAGTTGATTTAAAATATATATTTTTTTGTCATTTATAGTTTTTTAAAAGGTTTTGGACCTGGTCAGACCAGGTAATTGGCACTCATCCGTGTCAGGTAATATGCATGATGGTGACTACAATTTGTCTGAGTGCATGCATACTGTTCTCAAGCATACAGTATGCACTACATTAAAGGTTGATTAGTAGGCTTCTGTAGAAATTCACTATGTACTGTGTGAGTAAGTGATTTCAGACGCCCCCCCGTACGGATGCTTGAGTGATCCTTCCCTTGCTGTCAAGCCTCTGACTGTATGTTTTGCACAGTATTTTCTCTGTTCTTCTCACTGACTGCTCTCTGTGCTCTGCTGTCTGCCACATGCCCAGGAGTCCAAGAGTCTCTCCTAGGTGAGTGTGGCCAGTCCCAGGGTGCGGTGCTGCTTCCCTGATTGCCTGCCATCTGTTTGCTCATTCTCTCTCCAGAACCTGGTCTGGAGTTTAAATGCCCTCGTCTGCCATCTCAGGAAGGGCTTGGAGGGTTTCTGTTCGCTCAGCTTGTTTCTGCCTTTTTGGGCTATTTTCGGGTCTTTTGGTGTGTGTGTGTGTGTGTGTGTCTGTGGACCTTTGTCATGGAGGAGCAGGTGTGATCAGGCAGACATCCAAAGTGGTTTCACGTGGCTGATTGTTGTCAGCAAAGTGAAAGCAGCATGTAAGTCTGAAGGAAAGAAAATCCCAGAGTAGACTGTAATATCACATGACCATAAATTATAACCAGAGGTGGAAAGTTCAGGTCCAGAAATTATAAATCCAGATCAGCGCTTTTGACGAACCAATGGAATATGAAGAGTCACAATCACAGAGTACGCAACTGGTTGGTTGAAAGAGAACCTTGGGCTGGATTTGTACTTTCTGGACCTGAACTTTCCACTTCTGGTCGTCATTCATACTCATCTTGTATGAATAACGTGTTGCTGTCCTCAGCTCGGATCATCAGCACCTGGGACCCGAAAGTGGACCTTGTGGAGGCTTGTTTGGAGGAGACAGGAGGCCTGGGAGTCGACCTGGTCATTGACGCAGGAGGTGCGAGTGCTTGTACACGTTCATAACTCCCCCTACCCCACACCCCCCTTCATCTGACACATCTTGAACTGCCTACTGTGCCACTCTGACAGTGAGGCTGTACGAAGACGGCTCTGTTGGCCAAAGCCTACTCCCATGCAAGCATGATGTTATCTCGCTTCTTGGGGTCGGAGGTCACTGGGTCACCACAGAGCGTAATCTGCAGGTAGGGCGGAGTTCTAGTAGGAAAATACACCTCGAGGCTTCTCAAATTCAGTGTTCACTTGTGAAAGTTATGTGCATCTGAGTCGTCGCTGTGCCCCCCTCCCCCAGCTGGACCCCCCAGACAGCCGCAGCCTCTTCCTGAGGGGTGCCTCAGTGTCCTTCCTGAATGAGGAGGTCTGGGAGGCATCCAGGGCCTGTCAGGGGCGGTACCTCCGTATCCTGAGCCTGGTGACTGACGGCCTTGTGTGGGCAGGCGTCCAGGAACCATGAGCTGGACCTGCTTGTGTCCAAAGTGCCACTCAGGCCTTTTCTTTAGGGGTTTCAGACGCCTAAGCTGCCTAGTAGGTAGTGACCTTAACAGCCAATCAGACATCCTGAGAGACGTGGTGGAGAAGCTGTCGGCTGGGACTCTCAGGTGATGGGCTTTCTGTTTGGCTTTTGGTGGTGTGCGGCTCATACACGCCACTCTCTGGGTCTCCACATCCTGCCTGTTGCTCATTTCAGATGCTGCCCCAGAAAATCTCACACTCACTGCTGCCTCTTTAGCCTCTCTGTAAAGGTTACATATTCTGCATTTCGACTGGGAGTGTGAGGGGGATCACCTGACACTTTGTGTGTGTGTGTGTGTGTGTGTGTAGGCCACAGCTGGACGAGCCGGTGCCCTGGTATGAAGCTGCCGTTTCCATGGATATGGTGCAGACCAAGCAAGCCAGAAAGAAGGTGGTGATTCAGTTCTGATGATTTGCCTCTATGGCAGAACTCCACCCTGAGGCTGGACCATACCACTGACAAGCAGGGCTGCTGACGACAAGCTTACCTTATAGAAAGCCGGCACCATTTAAGTATGATTTTCATCATATGGATAAAACATTGTGACCGTTTGTGGTTATTGGTTTAAAATTCTTAATTTTCCAGTGTATGTGTTGGTGACTGACTTTTTAAATAAAATTCTTATTTTCTTACATTTTCCTTTATTGTACACTACGATAAGTGTGAAACACATTGTGTACTGGAACAAAGAGACAAACTAGGATTTCTCTTTTTTGCAGATAACATTATTTTGGCACAGATCTGACCAATACAGAAAACTATTTCTTGCAGAACGTTGTCATATTCCTATGTGGAGCACAACCGCTGCCAGCTTGGGTGTCCCTATTTCACATTTTGACTGAGGTATCTCCTGAAGTGTCACTTTTTCCATCAGCTGAGGAAAAATGGGTTGAACTACAATATGGAGAAAACAGTGTTACCTTCGATCATGTGTCCGTGCTGGTCTGTGACTGCAAACCAGTGTAAAGAGATGCTTCTGTTCATAGGATGAAATGAAGGGCATAGACTCTTCCCCCCACATCAAGATCAATTTAAAAGACAAATTTTGCATGGAGAATAATTGGTTTTGGTGGTGTGTCTGGCCATGTGTTTCATGCCCAGATGTGTCATGGCAGAAGCAGTGGAGGACGGACGGACTCGAGGTCTGCAGGGTTGCAGCCGTTTCCTCAGGAAGTCCTCTCACTCTCTTCCTGCAGAATCACAATTCCCTTGTGTGAGGTATATTCATTTTAGGACAGCAAAAGGTGTGACAATAGCTGCCTGTACAAGCTGCAGATTACTAAACTCCAATGATTTCCATGCACACAGTCTGTAGGGCTGAAGTTAGTCCAGCATGCAAAGCCACACAGTGCACAGCTCATTATCACAGGAGGTGATACTGTACTGCTGGGCTCTTCAAAGCTGGACCTTGATTCCAAATTCAGGCCTTTTCAGTTCTCCCAGGTAGTTAGTTTAGTAATTACTGATTCTGATTGGTCAGGGGCTTCACATCTGGCTCACAGGTAAAGGAAGGTTGGAAAACCAGCAGTGTTCGGACCTCGAGGACCGTGATTTGAATAACCCTGCTGTACTGCCAGGGATAGGTTCCAGGTGCCCCCACAACCATGACCAAGATAAGTGATTGTAGGATGGATGTTGAGGTGGGAGTAGCTACATCCAGACTAACTCTGAAGAACTTCGAATGAATATGCTAGAATCTTCTGCTCCTCACATCTGAGGCTTTCCACCACAGACAGCTGCTCCCTGAGTGCGAGATCTGCATCCAGCTTCATGCGGGAAAGCTGAAACACCGAGAATCACCTCAGATACCCTCACAACATGTGTTATTCCATTCAAAAGACACCTTAGAAAATACTTAAATATCAGTACTTCTGAGTACCACACTGGTATAATCGGAATTCAATTGCCTACTATTACTTTACTACCCCCCTGGAATGTGCAGGAACCCCACCCTCTCAAGAGCGTCTGTGTTCTCCTCCATGAGGTGCTGGCATAAGATCCTGGCCAGATGGACACTCCTTTCCTCACAATCTTGACTCACCACTGCCCCCAAGAGGACAGTCTTCCAGGATGCACTATAGGACAGCAAACAGACTAAGACAGAGGCCACATTACAGTACATCAACCCTGGCCTCATGCAGGGACATCAATACAACAACAGCTTCAGAAACTGTACATCGTTCATGCGGAACCTCGTACTATTGCTCTGGTCCCAGGGACAGCAGTCGAAGTGTTGTCATTAACTTCCAGGATGGACCTTCCACCCCAAAGGTCAGGTTTCTGCAGGACAGGGAAAGGAGAGAGATTTTTTTTTTAGAGAGTGTGCAGGACAGAGTCTGATCCAGGATCATTTCAAGCATTACGGATAACAAAAACACTCACTCCAGGAAGTGATGATCCTTCAGGTAAAGCAGTTTATGTGAAAACTGTTTGTCTGCCCCAATCATGAACTTCTGCAGGAGGTCTAAACACCAGGTCATATATCAGCCCACATTTAGGTCATTTTTAAATAATGCAAATTTTCAAATCATTAACATAATCTTAGATGCCTTGCACATGGTACACAGCACATCTGTTTCCTGCACTTTCAACGAAAGCAGGGCCACCCAGCTCCATTTGACACCTGCTCTCACCTGGGTCTACGTAGACCACACGGTGAGGGTTGTTTGGTGCCACGAACCCGTACTCCAGCAGGAGGCGCTGGCTGTCATGGGCACCATAGCAGATGAAGGCCTGAGTGAATCTCTTGCAGCCCAGTGTGCTGCGGATCTCATAACAGCTTGTCGCTCGATTGAACCCGGCCTCCACCTCGAGGCAAAAAGGATAGAGGGAGACCGATACCAGATGGAAACTAGTTCCAGTCAGCTGCATCCCTTTCCAGTTTGGTACATCCCCTTCAGTAAAATATGTAGCTGTTCGAATGTTTTAAAACTGCCACTTAAATCTTGCAGCTCAATATTATAGCACTGTGCTAACAACACAAAGGTTGTAGGTTCAGATCCCAAGGAGCACATATATATTGTAACTTTTCCCCTGCTTTGGATAAATGAGTTAAATGTAAATCCACTAAATGCTAAGGTTAAAAATGCATGTTGAATAGTGAATGCTCACATGAGTGTAGTGGGTCTATGTGTGCGATTCATCAGGATTTACCTGAACAACAGGACTATGATTGAGTAAGTCGAGGTACGGAGCCATTGCGTACACGTCGGGATCCCCGGAGAGGAAGGGACTCTGGCACTGCTGCACATACACAGTTCGAGAGTTGACCGTGCACCATGCCCAGCGCATGGCATCCAAGGTGAATATGTCCTCCACAGGCTGTGAAAAGTGGGGCTGGAGGGTGTGGAAAAAACCCAGTGAAGAGCAGTGCATCTCCAGAACTGCATCCCTCTGATCCAAGGCCTTCTTCCTGAGAACACCAGGCAGCAGGCCGATGGCGCTGTCTGAGAAGTAGGCAGGACACGTGTATGATTTGGGCAGGACGTCGATGTAGGGCTTCCACCGTGACTGCGAGCCCGAATGCCTCTCAGAGATGAGAAACACACAGATGGTCAGAAGTGGCGAGAGAGGTGGCTTCCACCTGTGTGAGGAAGTGAGGACAGACACACCTTGTGAATTCCAGGACAGAATGACGATGTTTGGTTGCATGCAGAATGTAAACATTTACCCTCAGTAACAGCTAATATAATTAAATAATTCAACATAAATACACCTTACATTTCACTAATGCAAGTTATAGTATGACTATATTTTGCGGGTGACAAATAAAACCTTTGAATCCTTGAAACATCCATATCAATAGACGACCAGTTTTTTAACTGCTCAACACTGCCATCTACTGAGGGAATCTCCTCCCCCCCCTGCAAGTTACCTTCTGATGTATTCACCAATAGGGCTCCTGAGAACAGTCGTGGTGGTTAAAAGACAGGACTCGGGCAAGGAGATAAGTACATCACCAGCCTGGAAATTCAGGGGACAAAACAACACTAACATTTGATAGTCCCTTTAAACTACCCAGTTCAAACAGAACTAAGAGATACGTCTATCACCTGAACAGGCAGCATAGTCTTCAGCCCTCTTCCAGTATCTGGGGGAGCAGTGAATGCAGAAAACATTGTAATTCAGAATGCGGCGCAGACGTCGTGTCTGCTGAGAAGGACGCCCACCTGAGAAGAGCGCAGGGTCCAGGGATCTGGAGGAGAATCCACGCTCCTTAAGCCATCTCCTCAGTTCCACGTACTGAGATTTATGACTCAAGCTCACTGGAGAGGTTAAAACAGTATGCAGCAATCGATACGGTTATACATGAAAGAGAAGACGGAAATCTGTTACCGGATTCACCTGCTCGGGTGCGATCCTGCCGGGACTTCAGCCTCCTACGCTTCCTCCTAGCGCGTCTCCCCGTCCGGGTCCCCATGGGGTGGACACCCGCGGAAAATAACGTGTCTGCACGTCTATCAAACAGCTGTTTTCATCTATTGATACCTAAATCCGTGAGTTTCACCCAAGGCGTAGGTTTGGTTTCAGCATTGCAAGGGACCAAGCCAGCTCGGAATCCCCCGCTCCCCTAAACACATACGGTACTGAAGACATGTCCCTACCGACGAAACCGAAATGTACGCCGTTTGTTCCACCAGCACGTGTACATGCAGTTGGCGATCAATCTTTCGCACTCGAACACTCACTCCGGGCTCCTCGTCGACCTGCCCCCCCCCCCCGCGGGCTGTGCGGCGCCGCTTCCGCTCATGCGCAGTTTAATCTTGAGCAAAGGGGGCGGAATAAAACGAAGAGCGTCAGTCACAAGCGGCTCCAAAACATATTGAGTGAGTCCTCCAACAGTAAGTAGTAATATACATAATGCTTGAAGTGGGGTGCATTTTGACATTGTTATAAACGCAAACGTAAATACTGAAAACATCTTGTCTTGCTTGTTTCCCAACAGGAATGTCTGTGCCCAAAGTTGCATTTGTCACCGGCTCCAACAAAGGTATAGGCCTTGCGGTGGTACGGGCAATGTGCCAGCAGTTCCCTGGAGACGTGTATTTGACCGCCCGGGATGTGTGTCGGGGCACGGCGGCGGTGGAGAGTCTGAAGGCGGAGGGACTACAGCCCCTGTTCCATCAGCTGGACATCACCGACCCAGCGAGCGTGCGTGTTGCACGGGATTTCCTAAAGGAAAAATACGGAGGCTTGGACGTGCTCATCAACAATGCAGGAATAGCTTTCAAAAGTAACCAAACAGGCGATTCCGAATTGCTTTCATACCTGCATGATCAACACAATAGACCTTTCAGCTTAGACATATATTTATGTATGTTGTGTTGCTAGGGAGCAGTAAAAGTTGTCGACCTTAGAGGGTTAGATGAACACCCCTGTGTAAGTGGATACATTTCCAGGACATTACACATCATTATTTGGTGCCAGGGATCTACTGTCAATTGAGTACAATAATAGAGGAACTTTGCCACCTTTCCATTAATTATGTTCTTATTTGAGGTAGAAATTATTGCAATGGGAAATACATTTGTCTACATTGTATGCAGCAGGTGTCTTTGTAACTGAAGTCAACTTACTTCTCTCCAAGTGGCTGACACAACACCCTTTGGCATCCAAGCTGAAGTGACCCTCAGGACCAACTTCTTTGCCACCAGAGATGCATGTAATGAGTTTCTCCCCATCATCAAACCAGGAGGTAAGACAGGCAGGCAGTGATCATGAGCTTGGTGTTTGTGAGATTCTGTGAGGTTTTGTTTTGTTGTGTCAAATAGTCATTTTGCGAATGAACAGAATATTCTGCGTTTTAAATGTGTGAATATTGTTTTCACTCTGCGACTCTGTTTAAGTTCTGTTTTTACTCTCCAGATAATAGTGGCTCATTGTCTATAAAACCAAATAATGACTTTAATCAACCAGTTAAGCTGTCTGACACTGAAGGTGCCGTTTGCCCACAGGCAGAGTGGTGAATGTGTCCAGTGTGATGAGCTCTGTCGCCCTGAACCGCTGCAGCCCTGAGCTTCAGGCCCGTTTCCGCAGTGATGACATCACAGAGGACGAGCTGGTGGCACTCATGCAGCGCTTCGTGCGGGAGGCCCAGGCGAACGTGCACACGAAGAACGGCTGGCCTTCGACGGCTTACGGCGTGTCCAAAATTGGCGTCACCGTGCTCTGCAGGATCCATGCTCGGCAGCTGCGCCGGGACAGGCCCAGAGACGGGATCCTGCTCAACGCCTGCTGCCCCGGCTGGGTGAGGACCGATATGGCAGGACCCAATGCCACCAAGTCTCCAGATGAGGGCGCTGTCACGCTCGTCTACCTGGCTCTGTTACCAGCAGGAGCTGAGGAGCCACAGGGCCAGTTTGTGTCTGAGAAGCAGGTGCAGGTGTGGTAAGAAGGGGGGCTGCCTCTGGGAAATGGTACCTTCCCAGTGATCGCTCCAGCTTGATAGTGCAATTTATACCTGATTTACACAGAGCTCACTTCTGTTTGTATCAACTACTGATTAACTAATTTGATTGATTATTAATTAATTTATGCTAATTTAAAAAATGATGACAGGGTGATTTAGAAATGTATTCTAAAAAATATTTATTAGGAAAGTTGGTTAACTGTGATAACTATTTGAATATATTCATGTTTCTTATTAACTGGCAACTTTGTCACAATTTAAACTTTGAGGAAATAAAACTGACTAGGAAATGCTTTTTTACATTTGTGTTTAAAGTCATATTGTTAGAGGTACTAAATGTCTGTATTCCCCTATAATGATTTGGGGGGTGTGTGTGACTTTGTTGACTAGGAGTGTACGCGTGTCGCTGGATTGATTTTTGTTCATGGAGTGTCTCTGTTAGATCCTTGAACAAAGTTCTTAACCCTAAAATCTGCTACAGAAGTGCTTTGCTCTCGCCTGTATTTGTGCATCTCATTGTAAAGCAACATGGGATATGTGTCAACTATAGAATTGCTATTTTCCTGTATTTGTAAAAATAAAAGTCTTCTCATATACAATAGTTTCAAATCATTTTTTTCTGGTCTGGGTCACGGGGCCATCGAAGGATACGGGAAGTTGAAGTCAGTATAATTTATAATAAAAAGTCAATACAGTGAAATACTTAAGGACGTAATAGGTGACACCACATTCTAAAGAACATGTGATTTAGATATTTTTATGAAATTGCTAATTTATGAAATTGATGATTGAATCGGATAATATAAAATTAAATTCTTAGTTGTATCGATTCATATTACAAGCACCATCCCGACAGCCTCCGCAGTTTCATGCAAAGAATTAGTGGCGCCTAAAGCGTAACCACTTTGTCATTGTGCAGGGGTGTTTGACAGCGCGGAGGTTGGCAAACAATGCAGATCCGGGAACTAACCAACGCATGGGGGGGTGTCTTCATATAACTATTTTTGTGCGCGCGTTTTTCTTGAAGACTGAGAATACCGATTTTTAATAATCATGTTTAACGTTTAGAGAATGGAGAACATCCAATCTCTTTTCATTTATGGCTCGTTGAGGGGGAGGGCGGAGGGGAAAACAAACCAGCTCTCACCCCTTGATCACAACGTGGGTGTCCCCAGGAAGCATCCCGTCCGCATACTGTCAGCTGAGCGCAGGATCGCGGTCCATCTTTCCCAGTTTTCCCCAAGTCCCATCCGCCGACCTCGCCTCCGACAATGCCTATTTTGGTGACAGTCCCGCTTCATTGTGCAGTTTAAATCGGTGGGAAGGTTTTCTCATTCGGTACTGGGATTTTTTTTCCAGCGTCGACACCCCTAACGGACAGCGGGGAACAACACCCCATGAAGTGTGGCTTTGTGCGGTAAGGGAGATTAAAGCGCTTTTCCATCCCTTAAAGGTATCTTTGCTGTTCCACCTTTTTGTGCTGGATGCACCGAACGCTAATTAATGACGTAGCTGTCCTTTTAAAATTGATAGTAAAATAGGAAGTTAATCGATAATCCAGAAAGAATCAGCACGGAGCCAGGCTTCTATACAGTATATGTTCATTTGGTGATGTTTTTGTGGACATTTTGGCCTGCATGTATGCGTAGTTGCATAAAAGGTCCGTGTTGTTTAAATGAGGCACACCAGCCTGCATTGCAGTAACAGCCGTCGGTTTGCAAAGGTCCTAGGAGGCTCTGAATGAGGCATCGCACGGAGCTGGATTATTGGAAACTGGGTGTCAAAGTGCAACGTTTCGTTTGCAGCTTGTAATTCCTCGTGGTGTACCTATCTAACCAATATATATTCACACATAAGCCCTATCCGTTGTTTTCATAATCTAGATCAGTACCAGACACTGAAACAAAGTTAACACCGGTAATTAAAAGAGAAAATGAAAAGGTGTTGTGGATAGATATGGATGTCTTGAGAGGTGTTTCTGGGGTCAGTTATTATGCTGTGTAAAAACTGGACCGAGATAGATAACCTGAGACTTCAGTCATATCGAATGACAGATGCCTCCAAGTGATATAGCTAAACAGAGAGAAGCGAGTGAACAAAATGCGAAATCTAAATAAACTCAGTTTCCGGAACTAGCTGTTTTAAACTGGCATCGCCTTATTTGTGTAGCTTCTTAGAATCTCGGCAGTTATCAAATCTCCAAATATATGTCTCCTGCTTTCTCGGGCCTTTCGGTGTCTGTGTTCATGAGGCAGGAAAGGAAAGGACAAAATATGAGGCATGGATGACAAGGGCTTCAGGGGTAATGGAGTTACTTGGGAAGCTAGCCAGCAGACAGATAATGTCATAACGAAATGAACACAAAATGGATTTGGGTCTTGATAAGTGCTCGTAGAGCTAAATTCTAAGAAACGGTTTAGCTTACTGTTAGTGTCTCCGTGCTGAGCAATATTGTTAAATAAAAACCTGGGGAATTCACTGTCTTTAATGAAACAATTTCTTACATGTGTTTATATTTTTGGCAATACAGCAAATAACCACATTACAGAAATATGTACACTACCTGTCAAAAGTTTCTGCACACCACAGGTTTTTACCACTTTTCCATTTATTTCATAAACTGCAGATTTTTTTATTTTTTTTTTGTTAAGCTTTGGGAGGTTAAGTGAACAACTATAAATGAAAATATAAGTCAGATAAAACAAATTTCTTTTATAACATGGAAAGAGTATGTACCAGTGCATGTCTGACATCCTGTTAACTGGCTGTGTGGTGATGGCAGAGTCAAATTCTAGACTGTCCTTTAACTTTAAATGCACTAATTAACCGTTTCACCCAATGAGACAGAGCAGTATTTAATGTCCCTTGTAGAAAAAATGTCTCAAATTTGCTCTGCTGTTATTACTGATAGGGGAAGGTTACGTTGATGAATCAAAGATATGACATTTTCTTTCTAATAGACGTACTCAAATGGTGGACATACTGTAAATTCGTTAGCAAAGAATATTGAGTATATTTTTAATAAACAATTAATGTTAGGTAAGTTCCTTCATTCTTTGTTCTTTCTCAGTTAAAGGTTTTAATCTTCCTTCTTCTAACTGGTGTCAGCCATCTTTCACAGACAGCAGTAAAACTCTCAGGTTTCGTTCAGCCTTGGTGAGCCCACACGTGTGTCATAGCCACCCACCCTCTAAGTACACAAGCACATTCTTCACAGCCTTACCCTATGCCTCCTATCGATCCTCTTAGCCGGTGTGGTGTGTGTAGCAGGAGTGGTCAAAGGCTTTTCACTGGGACTCACCACTACTTTTGCTAAACATATCAATGAGGGACATGTGACAGATCATCCTGCTCTGCAGTTTGCCTTCCTGCTTGGTCTGCTGTTGCACGGGTCATGTGACCTTCGGATAATGTTAGCCTGCAATCCCTGTGTTGATCAGCATGGCTGCCATACCTTTTTCTCTTCCACATGGGGATTGGGGTTCCTGAGCTAGTCAACAGTTCTTCTTTGCTCATTAACTCTTCCGAATGCTGTTATGTGGCCCTGAGGTGCAGTGCGAACTAACTGGCCTGCCGATTTGCCATGTAGATGTCACCCTGCAGCATACAGTGAAGTTAGTTACACGGGACTGGTTGATCTAGCATGCAGTGTGTCACTCATGAGTTTGGACATGGATTGTCCAACTCATTTAAGGTTCAGTGAGGGAAATCCCATGTTCACTGAGCAGACAGTAGCTTGCATATTGTAGAATGGACTGGCTGCTCGGAAATTTAGATAATACAAGTTTGACGGCCTGTAATGGGCTCTCACAAATGCAAAATTCAGTCAATATTCGGCTTTTCTATTGTTATTTATATGGAGTCCTTGACTTTTCATTACACTGATGCAGAGAGAAATGGAGTCAAATTGGATAGTAGTGTAAGTCAATGTTCAGCTGGTATAGAATAGTTTATAGTTATTTTCCTTGTCATCAGGACGGCATTTTAAAGTTTTATTTACAGTAGAAGGTTCCGACCTATAAATAGTTTCTCTCAGATGTGTTTCAGATCCTCAATTTGTTTCAGTTTTGTTTTGAGTCATTGAGGTTAAGAGCTGAAATGTGACTGCTGTGACTAAAAAGGGATGCTTTGTGATTTGTGATCCAATAAGCAAAGTGCAGCATATACTGAATTATCCAAGATGAATGAAGAATGAAGTCATTGTTTTCTGTGCATGATACCTGAAAGGTCAGAGGATGTAAGGTTCAGGTGTAAAAGCTGAAGCGTTTCACATGCAGTACTGATGCATGAAGGCAGATCAGGGGTGCCATTCTCACACATTCACCGCAATAATGCCCCCAAAGTGAAGTGTTGCATGGAGATGTCTAGAGTCTAACCTTCAGTCTCCTGCATCCCCAGCCTTTCACAGATGCTGAGTATGCCGGGTCTCCACTAAAGCGCCATGGACCCAGAAGAACAGGAGCTGCAGAATGACTACCGATACCGGAGTTACTCCGCTGTCATTGAGAAGGCCCTTCGCAATTTCGAGTCCTCCAGCGAATGGGCCGATCTCATCTCCTCCCTGGGCAAGCTCATTAAGGTAGGCTTCTTTATGACTTCACTCCATTTCCTTTCTTGATGAGCTCAGTTCTTCTGGTGCGTTTGATCATCTCTCGGAACTTAGAAATTCCGAGGTGAGTGACATCACGTCCGACAGTCTCCCGTTTCAGCTACCACATCTCGGAACAAACATGGCTGCCCCCATGAACACGCTGCTGTGTGCTGTTGCTTTATATTTTACCAGATTTGGAGTGAGATTCTTTTTTCCGAGAGACAAACAAACAAGAAACACGAACTAGTCAAGCCGCATTAGAAGCTTTAAAAAATATTTTAGTACATTCATAGCGATATTCTTTTTTCGAGAGACAAACAAACTACAAACAAACAAAATACACTGATAAGTCTAGTGAAAATCTGATATTCCATGCTAAGGTACTGTTTACTGTCACGATATAGTATTCTCTAAATCGAACACGTGCAATTACATTTATAACTATTAATACGTTTAACAAAATAAACATTTAAAAATATTTATAATATAAAATTACCGTAAGCCGCCATGTTGCCAAGTTGAAATGACGTCACTGGGGAAACTCGGACAACAAAATTCTGCCCGACATCAACGTCATGAAAGTGGCGTGTTTCCGACGGGAAGTGACGTTTTTCATGACGTTTCGTGACGTTGTCATCCGAGTTCCGACTCTGAGAGAAATAACCGAACGCAGGATTTATCCCATGAATCTGCTGATATATCTGTCTCCTCCCTGTTTCTGGCTCAGGCACTCCAGAGTAACCTAAAATACTCTTTGCTTCCGCGGCGATTGATAATTGGCAAGCGTCTGGCACAGTGCCTCCATCCCGCTCTGCCCAGTGGTGTGCACCTCAAAGCCCTGGAGACCTATGAGGTCATCTTCAAGATCATCGGCACGAAATGGCTTGCTAAGGACCTCTTCATATACAGGTATCATGGTCTGTTGTTTTGAGGTGTGTGTGATGGATGCCTGAATTGAGCCAGGCACTTCAGACTATTCAGACGGTTCTCTTGTGTGGTTCCCCGATGGTGGGATGAGCTGCCGAACTATACTACCAGTCAAAGTTCTTGCACATACTGAGATTTCCTGCATTTGCATGTTACTCACTTAAAATTTACTAGAAATACACTCAATATTCTTTTGCTAACAAATAAATGTACAGAATGTTCACCATTTGAGTACCTCTATTAGGAAGAAAATGCCATGTCTTTGATTCATCAAAGTAACCTCCTCAATCAGTTATAACAGCATTCTTTCTACAAGAGACATTAAATATTGCTCTGTTTCACAGGATGAAACAGGTAACTGGTGCATTTAAAGTTAAAGGACAGTGTAGAATTTGACTCTGCCATCACCACACAGCCAGTTCATATGACATCAGACATACACTGTTACACACTCCTTCCATGTTATAAAGGAAACTTGTTTTGTTTGACTTGTATTTTCATTTATGGTTGTTCATTCAACTTTCCAATGCTTAATAAGAAAAACCTGCAGTTTATGGAATAAATGGTGGTATAAAGTGTATAAAGTGGTAGAAAGTTGTGATGTGCAAAAACTTTAACTAGTAGTGTATGTCCGGTCATCAGAATCCCTACCCACCTTCAGGAAACACCTCAAGACCCATTTGTTTCATGAATTTATTTAGCCTGATGCCGCTTCACATTCCCGGAATGTTCTTATGTTACACTTCTGGTGCTTGAATAGTCTTATTAGGTTCTTGCTTTGTTAGAAGTTGTTGTGTGGCTCTAGCTTCTCCATTACTTCCACTTGTACCTGGGCTTTCATTGAATGCTCTCTGCCTAGTTGATTACTTGACAGCAATTATGTTTCCCATGTGCTTTTTTGCATGACTTGAACATCACTTTGGACAAAAGCGTCTGTTAAATGTGTTAAATGTAAATGTCGATGTAATTGAGTCCCAAACAGCAGGCTTGTAAGCTGCCTTGGTCATAACATGACATGCAGTGATTGCCAGTGTGTGGAGATGCCTGACCAGCCTCTGTCTCCTGCAGCTCTGGACTCTTCCCGTTACTGGGCCATGCAGCCATGTCTGTAAAGCCGGTTCTTCTAGCGCTGTATGAGCGCTACTACCTGCCCCTTCAGCATGCACTCTTACCCAGCCTGCAGGCCTTCGTAACCGGCCTGCTGCCCGGCCTAGAGGAGGGGCTGGAGGTGTATGACAGGTACGCCATGTCCGTCTGTTCGGGTATCACAGACACATACCCCTTGATGCTGTTACATATTAAAATCCCTGTTGGGGGTGGACTGGTTGGTGGGGGTGGGCCTGGGCCCACACTGAGGGTGGGTGGCTCTGAGCCCTCCCTCCAACTACAAATCTCACATGTATGCAGACATGTGTTGTTGTCATGCCTATTGAATGTACTCATGCTACTTTTATGTCTCTCATTTTTATGTATGCAGTCTCATTTTGGTGGAAATTATAACAAAAAGATATTTAATATGATACTTAAAACAATATTGAAATGAAATAGTTTGTAATGTTTTGTAGTCAAACTATGTTTTTGAGGCATGTATTTAATGAAAAAGCATGCTTGTGGAATTTGCTAACTACTGCAGTGCATGGGTATGATATTTGGGTACGATATCTGCAGCTGCCGCAACTGGTGTAGGCAGGGCCTAGATGTGAATTTGGAAAGGGGGGGAGGGGAATGGTCTATTTTTCCCAGTGTATAGTTGTTTACCACTGATCCCTGTACTGATGCGGTTGTCTTGAGCACAGGACGGATGCCCTGCTGCTGAAGCTGTCCGCCCTGGTGGGTCCGCAGCTGCTGTATGGAGCACTGTGGGGCAGCATGCTGGTGACCCCCCTGGTGCGTCTGCCTGCTTCCCATTTCATCGTCATGCACTTCGACAGGATGGCCCCGGGCCGGAAACAGACACACATGCTGGGCACTGACCATGGACTCGTGGTGAGTGTTTATGCGTGGATGTGTGCATGTCTGGGCAGGGGAGTCAAATTAATTTGTGAGACCTACTGTGTGAAATATTACATTAAATGGCCATACAAGTATGTAGGTTAATTAGAGGACTAGCCTAATTTAAGGCCAATTCATGCTTCACTTTTCTGCATGCACTTTTGGCTGCGGACAACTGCGGCCGTGCACATGTGGCCCAGCCCACGCGCAAGTCGACTGTGTACGCGCAAGATAATTCATTACATATTTCCAGTAGGTGGCAGCGTGGAGTTTCACAGCTCAGCAGTCAACGACAAAGGAGTAGAAGATGAATAGTTGTTATTGTTGTAGTATTTCATTTGCCTTGAAGGTCAGAAGTCGGAGCTGGGAATGATGTCACACCCGAGTTAACCACATTCCAGTACAGCAAGTCAGAAAGCCATTTAGCAATACCAGGCACCTGTTTCAAACATTTCTTGCTTAGCCGGATGACTTCGGATTTAAGGCAGATTTAACATACGCCAGATTAAATGGGCTTTATTTTCGGTCGCTTACATTTTACCCAGACATATTAAATCCCTACCAGAATGAGATGTTTGGCAAGCTGTTGTCCACATACACCGTAATGCCAAAAGTGTGTAGATGCTCCTGTTAATAGAGTACTTAGCCACACCCATTGTTGACACAGATATAGAGTTGAGTACATAGGGTACATAGGCATTCAATGTCCAGCAACAAACATGAGGCCGGAAACTGGGTAGTTGAACAGAAGAGGTTAGTGCAGTGTTTCCCAACCCAGTCCTCGGGGACCCCAAACAGTCCACTTTTTTGCTCCCTCCCAGCTCCCAACCAATCAGGTATATCGAATACCTGGTACATGTGCGCTAGGAGCTGAGAGGAAGCAAAAACATGAACTGTCCGGGGTCCCCGAGGACTGGGTTGGGAAACACTGGGTTAGTGACTTTCAACTTGGTGCCATCATAGGATGCCTTTCCACCACCGAGGCCAGGTGCTCAAACCAGTTACCATGTGATCACAGACACTGAGGCTTAAACCCAAATGAAACCCTTTTGGTGAGGCCGGGGATTGAAACCAGGAATTCACATTTGCAAAGTGCAGTCCTGTCCCTGAGCTACATCCCTCAGCCAGCAATGGCAACAGCATCAAGTCAATTCAGCAAATGACTTTCCTACAAGAGCTTTTCTTGTCAACCACAGATGAAGTGATTGTGAAGGTCAAACCTGATTATCCAACACCAATATCTGACTTGAATGGCAGCAGATCCCATTAGCAATGTTCCAACTTCTAATGGAAACCCTTCCCAGAAGAACAGAGGCTATTAAAGCCACCATGAGCCAGTCAACCTCATATTAAAACCCTTTGGTTTTTGGAATGAGGCATCGGACAAGTCCATGTTCATATACTTCTGACCCTGTAGTGAACTGCTTTGTAAATGTGATTAGATTGAAAGTACGTTGAATGTATCTTACAGGTTTTGTTTTTACTCATGTTGAATTGAACATTAATCGTAAGATAATGTTGATTCCTATGTCCTCTTTCTTTGACAGATGAAGTCCATCTGTCTGTCCCTGCAGGACTCCAACCTGCTGGTACAAAGGAATGTGTTGGAGATCCTCCTCTTCTTCTTCCCCTTCTGCACATGCCTGGTCTGTGTTTTTTGATTTGACGTTTTATATATTTTTGTGCTTGATCATTTGGGTTAAAAGGGATGTGTTAACGTTGAGTTTTGTAACTTTGTGAGGGTTTTTTTTTTTTTGTCACATGCAGGCTTCGGCCTACAGTTTGACCAACTCTGCCATAATAGACATAAATGTAGCCATAATGAATGAAAACAGAAAAAGCAACAATATACAAATATATAAAAATAAGGAATAGAAAGTTATACTGAAAAAGAAATAATAACCAGAGATGTACAAAATATCTCAAGTAAAGTACGTTCTTGAACTTTATTCAAGGTCCTGATCGGTGGTTCTGTTTCGTCTCTTGTTCCCCAGGACCCAACAGAAGCCAGCATTCCTTTGACTCACGATGAAGTCATTTCTCTCGTAAGCTCCGCCTTGATGGCCCTGCTCAAGAGGGACATGTCACTGAACAGACGTCTTTACGCCTGGCTGCAGGGTAATCTACAAGCCCGGCGAACGTAGGTGTGTTTGAGTCTCACTTTGTTTGTGTGCTCATGCATGTGACTGTGTTCTGCTGCCACAGGCACCGACTCCAAAGGAAGCATGGTGGCCACAGACCCCAACTTCTCTTCCACGCTAGAGGAGCACATGACCTTCTACTTTGAGCACTATTCCAGGGAGCTGCTGCTGGAGGTCAGTTTAACTGTCATCAGCCGGGTTCCTGATTAGTGTTTATTATCGTAATAATCACGTTGTGCTGATTTTGCGTCGGATGTGTTACTGTGTGCGTGCTAATTTGGTACTGGACTGGGTGGCTTTGGGAATGGTTTACCATGTTGTCCACACAGGCCTTGATTAACATCCTCAAACTGAAGAACGCCGAGGTGGATCCAGAAAACGTGATGGTGTTTCTCAGGCCTTTCCGCATCATCATCAGCTTGCTGGACAAGCCAGAGATAGGTGAGATTGGAGAGATATGTGGGTCATGAGATCCGAGTTTTATACTCACAACTTCTCACCATTAAATGTTCTGCAAGTGAATGTAGAACATTTACCTAGCTTTAAGTGCCTCTGTCGTCAGTTCAGAATCACAACCTTCAGCGGGTCAGTTCTGCCCAAAAAACAGAACTTACTTACCACCTTCTGGACACAGAGCAATATTCTGAACTCTGATCTGTCCTGGTACGTAGGGAGGATGATAGCGGGTCATACTCTTGGTAGGAACGTCCTGGGCAGTTGGCAGGGGGCAGCAAGGCTCTTGACCCCGAATTGTTCCAGAGACTAACTGGCCCTGCTTCTTCAACTGTACGTCGATTTGGATAAAAGCGTCTGCTAAAAATAAATGTACTTTTGCATGTATGCATGTATGTCACAGGTCCAAAGCTGACAGAGGCGCTGATGTTGGAGGTGGTTCGGGCACTGTACACCTACGTCAGGGACATGCTGGGGGAGGAAGACAACACATTAGAGTCCTGTCTGTCCAAGAACCAGCTGGGCAGGTGAGGGTGGAGGATTCTTCTCGTACCATTTTCATCTTGACCAAAAGGCAGAAGTGACTGCGGGTTGCAGCACGTCTCATGCAGTGTGTCACCTGACTCATGGACACCAGCGATTGGCTGGTGGTAGGGCATGTTAACCGGAGCCCAAGCTATGTCCATGCGCAGTGCATATAACAGATAACCAGTCATGGGGGTGCTGGGAAAAATAGCTGTGCGTGATGTTTGTAGTTACCCACTTAAGGAGAGTTACTGAGGAGTGTGATAATGTAATAAATGACTGGCTGCTACTAGCTTAATTTCAGGGATAAAATGTGAGGAAGTGCCTGCGTTTCTGGATCACGCTACAGAGGAATTAGACATGGAAGCATGACTTTAATCCCATGATGCCTTGCGCTCTATTCCACTGTACAGTAAGATCAAAGAAAACAAAAATGCACTGGAGATCATTAAGACTGCCAGCATGCTGATTTCTTCTCTGAACGGCGAGTTCCTGTGGAACTTCATGACCAGGCGCTTTCAGGCCAGCCTCAGGTACGTCATTTCATCTCCACCGATTCTCCACAGGTGGCTTATCATGACACTAGTGACATAGAAGTTAAAGAGCTGGCAGTGTGACCAAAATGCAGCAGATACTGATGTCTGTTCTGCCCTTGAGCTGGGTACTGAATTCCTTTGGTTAATGTTTAGCTGTGTTCATTGAAAGCTATGCAAGTCATTTAAGAACAGTTTATTTATTTACTACGTGAATAACAATGCAAATAGTAAATTAATCGTTATTAAGAGTCCTTCCCCTAGGTGGCTTCCATATGACCTGTTTTTATATTCATACCTGGCAGTCTGGAACCATCAGGACAAGAAAAGGGTGCCCCGCCCTCCGTGTCTGAGATGTCTGTCCTCATTATGTTCCTGCTGGAGGTTGTCCCACTGGTAGGCAGCCATGTCCTTCACGCACAAGTGATGAATGCATTTCCTTATGGGATGTTCTTGGTTTCTTTATGTGAGGTTTTTATCCCTGAGAGGCATATTACCTGATTGGCTTGTCTGTATCTCTACAATATTCCTGTAATTGATATTTTCGTATTGTATCTGAGGTCCACACTGGGCAGTGTTTGGTCCAGACCGAACTGCAAGTTAAGCCAGACCCAGCCAATAATGCACCGATAATAAACCAGTATGGTTAACGTGCAAAGGCTTGAAGTACAAAACTGAGAATTCCCGTTTGAAGTACAAAAATACAACGTCGAACCACCAAACTTCGCACATACATAACTTTCTATAATCCTGCCCCCCCCCCCTATTTTTTTATAGATTGATCTCTATATGGAAAGTTATTGTTAACTCATTAAAGTTCATGAAATGCTCTGACGTTGAACAACAATCTAATGCGGACGTTTGATCCAGAAGTTTGAGTACCCCTGACGCAGAGTATCTAAGTGACTCATTTTGTCTCCGCTTTACCCCAAGGAGCTGTACTCCGAGATTCAGACACAGTACTTGCCCCAGATGCTGTACAAAATCCTGCAAGCGCTGCAAGCCCATCTGGCTGCACTCACACTGCCTGAACTCAACCAGGCCATGCGGACCGCCTTCATGATCCTCAGCAAAATCCGGATGCCTGTGGCCTACATGGACATGGAGGCGAAGCCCCAGATGAAACCTCGCAAGGTTAGCTAATCAGCTAGTGAGCTGGGAGGAGCTTACTCACACTCTCGACCTTAAGAAAATTATTAAATAAATGCAGTTTTATAATCAGGTTATAAAAATTGGTTGAGATGAGGGGGTTGACTAACACAATATTGATAAAAACAATATACATCCGTGATCAGGTTATGACCCTCTCCTGGTTCTTGAGATAAGATTACTGTTGGGTTTCCTACTGCAGACTATGGAGAACAGGAAGCATCAGGCAGGTGAGGAGCACATTGTCGATGAAGGGGACATAGAGGAAGGGGAGGAGCTAGAGCCGGGAGCACTGAATGAGGGGGTGTGGCTGGAGGCGGAGCTTGGAGACACATCCCTGCCCACCGTGAGCTCTGAAGACAGCGGCTTGGGTCTCAGTGCCTCCACCTCCGAACAGCACTTGTCCCAGCAAAAGGTGGCACCAGAGGCGTGTCCAGCCCAGGACAAAGTATGGAGGAAGGGGGGCAGCATGGAGGATATGGCCCGGTGCATGCAGGACATCCTGGACTCCTTCATTAACAGGTAGGGACAGATCAGGCATGAGCTGCCCTACTGCTACAATGTTGTGCTTTGCTTAGATCTTTAACGTTGGGTATTTCTCAAAATGCGTACTTGACCGCGCTTGTGTTCTCACGTACCCGTTTTACGGCGTCTTCCGCTGCCCAAGACCAGTTCCAATACTAAGAACACAGGTATAGAGGATGGAAAAAATCCCAGGATGTCGTTCTTGCCCCAGATACATCAGTTGTATTCTTGCCAAACGAGACCAGTCGCATGATTTACTGCACCACAAGTGAGCAAGACTAGTCTTGCCAAGACCACAAGTACGATATTTCTTGTTATTGAGAAACACACTCTGTCTCCTTTCTCTTCCTTTAAGCTGGTACACACCTGGTATCGATGTGATTAGTGTCATCTCCACAGCTGAGTCTAATCCAGTAATTTTGGGGGGAAAAGTCTGGTCATAGAGTTCTCATGTGTAGATATTATTACGTTGTATTTTTATACCTAAAAGTAAGGAATTTTAATTGATGCTTTAGGTATATGCCACTTTACCTTACAGGCTAACCCATGGGAGGGAAACCTAAGTCTCTTTGGTTTTCAGTCTAATAATTCTCCCACCCCTGACCTGTTGTGCCAGAAACCTGCTACGTTCAGTGGGAGAAGAGAAGAAGCAGCGGGAAGGTAGCGAGGCTACCGGCACAGACCCCGCAGCCCCGAAGGCCCTGGCAGGACAGAGAAGCGGCCGTGAGCAGCTTCGGGAGAAGCTCACAGAGCTCTTCACGCCCAACATGCAGAAGCTGCAGCAGCTGGCTGACTCAGCCTTCCCGTCCTCCAGGAGGCGCCAGAGGAGTGGGAGTGAGGGTGGGGCCAGCCTGGAGTGGGGGGCTGGCTGTCTGTCTCGGGACAGGGCGGAGATTTCAGAGTCCTGTCGGCAGGCTTTCGGAACCACCTGTCACCTGCTGCTGGAGTGCAGTACGTTCCCCGTATACCTGCTGGAGGACGAGATCGAGGTCCTGTATGCAGCTACGTTCCAGAGCACCGGTGAGTCCGATGAAGTATGCAGCCAGGTTCCAGAATATTGATGAGTCGCACTAACAAAGTTTCCTTTCTTCCCATCAGGTAATGATAAATGTAGCCTTCCGTCGTGGCTGAGGTCCCTGATGACCCTGTGCTGCGTTTCAAAGGACAGTCAAATCCAGCATATGGCTATATCATCGCTGCTAGAGCTGGTCAGCCACTCTCAGTCCTTGGCACTGGTCATGAAAGATAAGTACCAGCGGTACAAGGGCTCAGAGAGCAACCCCTTTAGTGGACAGCTGCAGATGGTGACAGTGCCCCCTGTCAGTCCTGCCCTCCTCAAGGCCATGGAAGAGGACACAGATTTCTATCAGGTATCAGGAACCCGAATGCCGGCTGATTGACTGTTTACACTGAAGACTACATGTGTACAGTAGTTCCCTCCTGGAATTTAAATCAGAAATTTGAATTTGACCGTTGTTCTGGTGAAGTATTTCCCAATCCAGTCCTGGGGACCCGCAGTCGGTCCATGTTTGTGCTCCTGCCAAGCTCTCTGCCAGGCAGTCTACATTTTTGTCTCCCTCCCGGCTGTGGGACCCCGAGGACCGGATTGGGAAACACTGTTTTAGTGGTTTCTTGTTCATTTGCCTGTCGAAATGAGGAAGCCTTCTTCTCTCCGAAGCGCGTGGCGCAGGTGCTGTGGGCACAGCTGGACTCGGAGCAAGGTGAGCTGCACGTTTCCTGCGTGGAGCTCTTCTACCGGCTGCACTGCCTGGCTCCGTCCGCTTCCGCCTGCGAGGATATCGTCTGCTTGGCGCTGCAGCACAGGGAGAAGGTAAGAGTACCGTACCGCAAGCGGCATAAGTCAGCCTTCGTGGATGTACTCAGGAGGTTGAGATGGGAGGTTCTGTTGCAGGCCGTCCAGCTGGAAGCTCTGCGCAGGTTCTCCGTTCTGTGGCATCTGACCCGGGATGTCCAGACCAGCATGGCCACGTCACTGAACCGCTCCTTTGACAGGTTCTGCCTCCGTGTGGCCGTTTCTGATTGAGGTCCCAGTCAGCATCAGGTGGTAGAGCTGCTTCATTGCTACACTCTGGTGTTTCACAGATCGCTCCTCGTAGTTTTGGGCCGCCTGAACAGCTCGGATGGGTCAGTTAGTACCACAGCGCAGAGCTGGCTGGTCCATGCCCTCACCCTTGGCGATGTCACCCGGATCCTGGAGCCCGTTCTGCTGCTGCTGCTACACCCTGAGACACAACGCTGCTCCATTCAGTGCACCTGGGAGAACCTGACCACAGGTGAGTAACTGCCAAGGGCTGAACTCGCGGTCCCCATTTAGACTCTTAGCATGCCAACAGTGGAAATTCTCAAGGCTTCCGATACAAGTTTGCATGCTTGTTTTCTTCAGGAACCCTGAGAATTGTAAACCACAAGGGCAGTTCATTGCCTTATACTTCCGGGAGTTCTGCGGATGTCATGGCAATGGAGAGCCTAGCAGAGGACAGGCTGCTGACCTGGCTGATGGCGGTGGACCGCGAGACTCTGTGGGCGGAATTGGAGCATATCCCAGAGACTATGAAGGTCCCAGATTTTTCTGTGGAGGGGGACGGTGAGAATGAAGACAGGATGGACAATGAAGGGTGGAGCCAGGAGTTGGGGGAGGCGGAGGGGGAGAGCAGTGAGCACACGGACTCAGCGGACACTAGCGGCGCGCAGCTGTCCACAGAGACCTCCACCTCGGGCACAGCCCCGTACCTCCAGCGCATGGACTCCACCCACACCCAGGCTTCCGAGTCCCTGTCCAGTGAGGACGAGGAGGAGGAGCTAGCAGCCTTGGCCCACCAAAGGCTACTGAAGCAACAGCAGGAGCAGCGGGAGGCTGTCAGCGCGCTTTTCAGACACACTCTGCTCTACCTGCAGCCCTACGAGCATGCCCGCATCCTGCGGGCCTTCTCCGTACTGGAGATCCTTGTCCGAACCTGTGGCCGGCCCTTCGTGGAAGCTACATCTACCACTACCCTTGATTCTGGAGTCCCTGCTCACCTTGCTCTGGTCTGTAGTCTGTTGTTGCGTCACCAGGAGACGCTGGAGGGCCGCAGCTTCTATGGACGCTGGCCGGCCCAGTCCGCGGAGCCCCAACCTCAGGGCCCGCTGATCGAGCTGCTGGCCAGCCTCTGCCTGCGCTTCCTACGCTCATACTATCCTCGATACCTGCGTGTGGATGTGCCTCGTCTACAGGGGAACCTCCAGGTCCAGGTGAAGAGCACAGAGGTGCTGACCTGCTTGCTGGGCCAGCTGGTGGACTTGGCCCGGGCTCAGGACCAGCCCAGCCTAGAGCTGATCCGTCGGCTCCTGTCAGCCAGCGGAGTACAGCAGTATGTTCTTCTCTCGCTCTCCGCCTCAATGCACGTCAGTCAGCTGCACAGCAGTGACGAGGACACAGCCGGAGACCTGGAAGGGCCGTCCGAAGAATGCCTGATTGAGCGTGACCCCGATGTGGCTGGAGAGCATGCCTTGCAGGTGGAGCTGCTGAAACTGCTGCGGGTGCTGGTGGTTCTGGAGCACCTTGTGGGCCCTGAGGCAGCCACCGAGCAGCACAGGGCCACCAACGCTGCTTCCCCACTGGCGCGCGAATGGCAGACAGCCCAGCAGTACCAGCAATCCATCCGTGCCCCACAGTATGTGCCCGATCAGCCCATCACTGCACAGGGCATGTTCGTCTCGGCTGTCTCCCGTGCCCTGCTGCCGCGCCACGGCTACACCATGCACCCACACTGGGTAGCCTTGGTGTGCGTATCACTGCCCTATCTGGGCCGCTCCCTCGCCGTCACCGCCACCCCATTCGTCATCCAGATCTGCAAGAACTTGGACGAACTGGTGCACCAGTATGAGCACGAGGCCAACAGGTCTGCCCACAGGTTAGTGCTCCAGATGACATCGCCTCACAAAAATGTGCAAGGCTACCATTCAACCTAGGGAATCTATTTTAGGTGGCAGGTAAGGGGACCTGTGAGATCTCTCTGTTAACCAGATGGGAACCCTGAGGATCCGTTGTGTGTCAACAGGGGCAGCGTGAAGAGAAAGGCTGTGGCCCCAGATTACCTCCTGACCCTACTAGAAGGCCTGACCACTATCACTCATTATTGCCTCCTAGATAATAGGAAGGTAAGGAATGCCCAAAACCACCCAGTCCCTCCACTGCTTCCCATCCAGGTGTTCCTGCTCCCTCACTACTCTGATTATAATCATCATCAAGTTCCATTTCTCCTTATTCCAGGTGAATAAATTTCTGCCTCTCTGCATAACCTCTTGTAGCCCCTCACGACCTCCGACGTGGCGGACCTGCGTAATGCTCGCAACGCCATCCTGGAAGAGCTTCCACGTATAGTCAGCAGTATGGCTCTGCTGTGGGGAATCATCAGGAGAGAGGAGGGAGCCAGGAAGGGTTCTGACAGCAGCCACGGCCCTGGGCAGGCCTACCATTCTGCCTGTTTCAGGAACATCAGGGTAACAGATGGACTCTATGCACCTCCTTGGATTTTTGATACAGTCTGAAGGCTTTCGTGATCAGGTGGATATGACCTGCTTTCCATTTATGGTTCAGATCCTCAGGCAGAAGGTGCTGGAGTTTCTGGACCCCCTGGTGGGCTCGTTCGGGATGCAGATCATGGCATCTGTGGGTGCTGTGTGGAACAGCAGGAGAAGTAAGAAGAGGCACAGCCAAAACAAGGTTAGTCCATTTGGTCCAGTTTGACAGCCACGTTACCAATGACCTGCGTTACTCCGTGACTCGTCTTCCCAATTTGGCACCTTTTCAGAAAGGGCTTCTGTTTCCTGTAGATCTTGCCAGCCGTCAGTGAGCCTCACCTGACTATCGTGGAGCTCGTGAAGTCTCTGAGCGTGCTCCATGTCGACACCATTTTGCAGCTGGTCAAAGAGGTTGTGAAGAAGCCACATCAAATAAAGGGAGAGCAGGTGCCGTTTGCTTTGATGTGCTTGTTCACGTATGTGTACAGTGAGAGCCAGATGCAACAAAAGTCACACAGACACACGACCACCAAACCACACCTTACATCTCTCCCCTTTACAGAAGTCCACTCTTGTTGATGTTCCCCTTCTTCATTTTACCTACACCTACATCCAGAGGTATGTGAACAACGTGAAGACCCTTAAACCTCCTTTATGTACACTCGGGTGAAGCTAAACTCTTATCATATTGATTCCTATGATCCCTACTGTGCCGTCTTGCAGCATCCCTGCTCAGGTGCTCCAGGAAAATGTCACTCCTCTTCTCTGCCTCCTGAAGGAGTCAGTCCAGATGAATCTGGCTCCTCCTGGACACTTCCTCCTACTGAGGTGAGTTCCACTCCTTGCGCAGGTGTAGTACCATAAGATTCAGCCATAATCATGGTAAGTTAGGGCAGTGATCAAGAGAACATTTGAAGCAAACTGATAGAATCAGTTTCTTTCTCGGTGTCACCTTTCTTAATCATCCTTAGTCTGATAAAAATGTTTATATGTTAAAAAAAGAGGTTCCCCAATTCTGAGTTTGCACCACAGTTTGCAGATTACCCTGCTCAAACACATGTATTAAACTTGACAATTGGCCGGTGAGCTGAATACGGTGTGTTTGAGCAGGGAAGCCTGCAAACTGTGTTGCAGGCTGGCCCCCCAGGACCGGAATTTGAGAACCCTGTGCTAAAAGCACATTTGCAGATCTTCACTTCTGATTTCTCTCTGCCACAGGATTCTCAATGATTTAGTTAACAGACTCCCCAGTCTAGAAAACAAGAAAGACAACAGAGATGTGCAGGTATGGTGTGACCAAGAGGGAAAGTGTGGAATAGCAGACTACTGGTAAGCCACATGGCCCTGAGAATTCTGCTTCTCCTTGGTGATGGAGTGTAGGAGGTGACCCAGAGGATTCTGGACGCAGTGGCCAATGTGGTGGGCTCCTCCCTGGAACAGACCAGCTGGCTCAGTCGCAACCTAGAGGTGAAGGCCCAGCCACAGGTGCTCCAGGAGGAGGAAGAAGAAGCAGATGGCGCAGATCTCTATGGTAACTTTGAGGAACTTCGTGGGATCAGGCAAGACTAGGCTTAGGGGAAATGAAGATTTAATCACTGTGATATCAACAGCCTTGACACACTGTTATTTTTTGCTTTGAGACAGTAGCCTGATATAATTTAATTGTGCACTTAACAAAAATCTGTTGTGTGTACTAGAGAAATGTAAACTATATCTAGGCTTGAAACATCACTTATTCACTCCACTTATTAGTGCAGCAACTGTCTTAGTTTTTATGGCAAATTTTTACTTGAGCATTTGTAAAATACGAACAATAATCTACAGTATCACATGATTTTAAAAATGGCCTATTAATCATTTTGGAACCACAATTTGTGTAGCCCCTACTCAAGACCGCAACGGCTGTCACCTAGTGCAGAAAGTCCTATATATTACTGAAATGTTGCCCATATATTACTGAAATGTTACCTGTTGCCTTGTATGTATCACCTGCATGTATGATGTTTCCTCCCAGACGTCGCCGCCCAGCCCAGTGCTGTTGTGTCCTCATCAGCACCATCTGTCTACAGTGTCCAGGCTCTCAGCCTGCTGGCTGAGGTATACCGCCCCCCCCCTTACACACACACACACACACGTAAACATGTGATCACAAATAGCTCGTTTGCGGTGAGGCATGTTAGTGAATGGTTTGTGTCTCCCGTTAGGTGTTGGCTCCCCTCCTGGACATGGTGTACCGCAGCGAGGAGAAGGAAAGAGCCGTCCCTCTTATATCCCGCCTCCTGTACTTTGTCTTCCCGTACCTGAGGAATCACAGGTATCCATGGGTTCTGTCTCCTTCAGATTATATGTTTAGATATCTGAGCGTGAGCCAACCACGCCCCTGGCTTATGTTTGTGTTTCCTGGCAGTACACACAACGTGCCAAGCTTTTGTGCTGCAGCCCAGCTGCTGGGCAGCCTGAGCGGCTATGCCTACACCAAGCGAGCCTGGAAGAAGGAGGTCTTTGAGCTTTTCATGGATCCTATGTTCTTCCACATGGATGCCGCTTGCGTGACACAGTAAGGTCCCTAGGGAGCAGCAGTTTTGGTTTTCCATTTCTGTTCAGTTACATGGTGATATTTACTGTTACCTTACATATATTCTGCTGATGCACCACCAGTAAATATTTTAAATATTCTGTAATTTATAATGTGTATATAACATCTTCGGAGAATTGTATGTATTCAATTTCTTGTAGGGAAATGAAGTGAATTGTCACGGCATTCTTTGACTTTAATAGTCTGTCTGACATAACAATTTTGATTATTTCCATCTGCTTTCACCAGCTGGAAGTCCATCGTTGACCATCTGTTGACGCATGAGAAGACCATGTTCAAAGAGTTGATGAGTGAGTAATGTGGGGGTCCTTCATTTCCAGCTCGTACACTTCTGTGAGTACTTTCTAACCATGTGTTCATCTCTCCCCACCCCTCAGGTCTGCAAAGCAGCTCCTTGAAGGTTCTGTCAGGTCAGGAACAGAAGGCTCTCCTCCTGAAACGCCAGGCCTTCTCTTTGTTCAGCGGTGAACTGGACCAGTACCACCCCTACCTGCCTCTCATTCAAGGTATTGCGTGGGGCCCAGTTCTCACGGAGTATTTGGCTGAATCCAGGCAAAGGCCTCAGGGTTTCTCTTCATGGTCTAGCGTGGGAAACCCTCTCTTTTTGCAGAGCGCCTGACAGAGACGCTGCGGGTGGGCCAGACTCCCTCTACTGCGGCACAGATATTCCTCACATTCCGAGTTCTGCTCTTGCGAATCTCCCCTCAGCATCTCACATCATTGTGGCCCATTATGATCACAGAGCTGGTGAGCCAGGGCAGCTCTTCCTACATTGAATTATTTATAATATGTCAGATGCATGATAGGTGAACGAAACACCAGAACTGTTCAATTTAATTTTGCCTCCTTCCTGTCAGATACACGCGTTTGTTCGGCTGCAGAAGAATCTGCTGGGCAATAAAGTTTCAAAGTGAGTTTCCTTTTGTCTTAAAAACGATTCGCTTCACTTCAGCTTGGTTCTGACCTGTTTCCCTCCTTCCATCTCTATCTCCAGAGCTGTCGGTCGTGCTGGGGGAGGCCAGGGGGGCCCAGGAAGGAATGGAGCCCTGTTCCTCCAGAATGAGCTGGACATGTACCTCTCAGCCTGCAAGTTCCTGGATACGGCTCTGTCTTTCCCTCCCGACAGGATGCCCCTCTTCCAGATGTAAGTTGGGAGCATCCGAGGAACTCGTTTACATTGCATCAGGAACTTCACGTTCTCAGAATTGGTGTCAGTTTTCTCATGGGCAACCAGGCAGGGAATGATGGACCCCCATTCTGCACTTAAAGGCCAATATTTTCTTGCCCGATAATACATATAAAGGTAGTTTGGTTTTATTTATATGTGCTTTTGGTTGTATATGATGTGACACTGATTTTTCTGCATTGTGATGCATTGTGATCCTTGAAGTTCAGTGGAAAATGAGATGTGCCAGATCACATAGTGGGATGGGGGCTCATCCCTGCTGTTACTGTGCAGCTACACTGTAAGCCAGGATTCCTGCCCATTATCCATCAGACTGTCCGCTTTTTCACATGCAGGTATCGCTGGGCATTCATCCCTGAGGTGGATGTTGAGAACTTCAGTGGCCCAGACAATGGCTTGGTGGAAAGTGAGCCGGAAAGTCAGCCCCATGTGGTTCGGATCCTGGAGGGGCTACGCTGCAGATTTGGGGTGAGATATTGCACGTTTGCGTAAGGCTGTAGTCTTGTTGCAGTTTCTTAAGGCTGTGGCATTCTTACGGTGATGCTGTGTTCTGCTCCAGGAGCTGAATGGTATGGCGTCCAGTGACAGCGCTGAAGAACGTCTGGAGTTCCCCCTGCTGAGGTCACGCTCCATCTCCTGTATCTCTGAGCTGTTACCTTTTCTCCAGGTCCTCAGTTGCTCTTTCAGGGCTTCTAAGGAGCTGCACATTCATGGACCAAAGGTGCAGTACCCTGCCCCCAACAGTGAGGCAGTACTGAGCCGACTGGAAGAGGTCATAGAGGTGGAGTTCCTTGAGACTCTTTGAACTGAACTGTTTCATGTTTTTGCCCAGCTCTCCTCTCAGTGTTGTGGTGCCATATTTGCATACATTTGTGTCCTGTGAATGAGGTCAGACTGTCCTATGGCTGATTGGAAGAAGAGCTCGACATCTCACCTGGGTCTGCTCTTCCTGTGCGAGCAACTCACAGGCTGTGTCATGTGGGAACTTCAGCCTATAGCAGTCCGCACCCCGACTATGGTGCTGTCATGCTGGAAGAACTCATGTGGATCAGGAAAAACGAGGAAGAATGAAGAAGGGTCACAGATTCCAACAACGTGTTTGAGTGAGTGTTGGGCACATGGACTGAGTCTTTTTAAACGTACAGCATCACCGTGCCAATGTGCTCTGTCGAACTTCCAAAAGAACTTCGTAGCCCTTCGTACCTGTCTTTTCTCCAATGCCGTGAAGTTCCCCAACGGCGTATTACGACTTCAGATATACAGATGTGCACGCCTATAACACATAGTCCTACTGAATCGAAATCTGCATCGTGTCAGTGCCTAGGAGGGTTTTCAAGGAATGGACATGAATCCATTTTAAAGATCGAATAACAAAAACACTGTCGCTTTCTCGTCTGCTTCTGTCCCTAATGAATGTTATCCTTTGGTCAGTGAAAGCCTAAATTATGGCAATTTGAAAAATCATAAATTAGTATAATTAGTGCATATTATAATAATCATCTGTAAATAAGATTATCTGTACAAGTGAAATAATAAACTGGTTTACCTGTTGATCCTCGATACATAAAAAAAGTCCTGCAAAATCATAATGACTCTTCACCTACTACGTTTGCTTATCCAGTACAGGGTTCTAAAAAGCCCAGGCAGTAAAGCAGGGGACACACTGGGAGGGACGCCACTATGTAACAGGGCACACATGCTATGGATAACTTTGAGACACCGGTTTCTCCAGTTGGCTAAGTTTGCATCACATTCTAGTGCCTCAGGGACATTATATCACTGTAGGAGTCAGACAGCAATCTTGTGTCCCTTCAAGTCATACTGCACACCATACCATATGATTTTATATGGTCATTTGCAGCACTGACCATCTGCTTTTGAATTATATTTTAACCCATATGTCACTACAGACCTGCGGCAACACATTGTAAACAAGGGAATTAGTTTTTTTTTTTTTTTTTTTGGAAAAACCTGCCTTGTGACAGACTGAAGCACTAAGGCGGACTGCCAGTACATTTATGGTTTCATAGCATTTATAATGAGGACATAATGAGAGAATGTGTGAGGATTTCGTATATTCAAAAGGTTACAAAACTTTCAGGAAACAAATCCCAAAGCATTTTCACGTTTCTTATATTCACTGGAGTTGGTCAGCCACATTTCAGAACTTTGCAAACGGCATGTTAGGCTGGTGGCAAGGCTGTCCTCCTGGTACTGCAGGCAATCTTTGCTTCCGTTTGGGGGTCACTCCAAATGACTGGAAACGGGACTTGTAGTTCCCATCTGGAAGGGGAAGGGTGATCGCCTGGATTACGACAACTACATGAAGATAACGCTGCTCTCAGTGCCGGGTAAAGTCCTTGCTAGGGTCTTCAACAGGTTCCGTGATCACTTGCTAGCCTGTCAGTGACCAGAGCAGTCTAGTTATATACCTAAGAAATCTACCATCAGGTGTTTCATAGCTAGTCATAGGATCAGCCCTAAGAACTGTAGACCCAGATATGTCCAACGTCCTAGCTGAAGGATCAGCTTTTCTGCATTCTTTCACAATAAATTTAATAATCTCATTTTCAAAAACCATACTTACAGCTGCAGTCCCCATCCCGCTCACACAAATGGATACAGTACTGTCAAGTATGTTGTAAAGTTACGTGTGTGCAGTTTTATTAAATTTTTATTTTTAAGACATATGTCAATTACAATGTGTACTTATCCAACATTAGCAAAGTTGGTGTCCATGTTCTGGTGTTTGCTTATGTGACAGAGATAATGATTACAAATATCCGGCACTTAATTAAGTGGCAGCCTAACATTCTTCTAGTATTCGAAATGCATCAAACACTGCCTGCCCTTATCCCCTAGTGAAAAAAATGTTTTCTAATAATAAATGTATTGCATGAATTGCATTCAAGGCAGGGCAACTTTATTTACATAACACAATTCATAAAGAGGGTGAATTTATGGGAGTGAATTCACTTACAAAGCAGAGGGATATGGCATCACCTTGTATAATGTTTACAGCGCAGATCATTGGCATGAGGTCTGGCAATACGAGTTATTCAGTGCTAATAAGCCTAGTCCACACATGCCAAATGAAATTTTATTGGTGGGAAGTCTGAATCTGATCCAAATATTACCCTATCATTATCCTAATAAATATGTCACAGATAAACCTAGTAACCCCCGTGCCCTTAAGAATAAAAGAAGGATGAACTAATCTTATATAGGGCTCTTGTTACGCAATGGAGCCAAAAGGTTCGGCTCCCTTCAGAGCCGCTGTTCCCTCGGCCTATATCACTAAGCCGAGAGGTTCTTATATTCCGAAATCTCTTCAGTTTACAAACTCCTTCTTCCCGTGAGGTTTCGATCTGCTGTTTGGCTGATGACGCAAATGTGAGTTTCAAGTCACCCCGTATGTTTCCAGTTCACCCTTACAGCGGAAGCAAGCATTTACATGAAAAAAATGTTTCCGGATGTTTTTTTTTTTTAATGGTGTATTTTGTTAATTATTTCCGCAGTTTGAAGGATTCTGCTTTTTTCTTCCCAGTCTTTAATTTGTTCTTTTCATTTACTGAATATGATAACAATCAGTACTGGTTTTAACCACATCGATCACAAATGACTCTAATATAAATTGGTGAAAATATACACTGTATTGCCAAAAGTATTGAGACACCTCTAAATCACTGAGTTCATGTATTCCAATCACATCCATAGCCCCAGGTATAAAATCAAGCACCTAGGCATGCAGACCCCTTCTATAAACTTGCGGAAAAATAGGAAACTCTCAGGAGCACAGTGAATTCAAGCGTGGTACCGTGATAGGATGCCACCTGTGCAATAAGTGCATCCGTGAAATTTCCTCACTACTAAACATTCCACAGTGAACTATTAGTGGTATTATAACAAAGTGAAAGCAATTGGGAACAACAGCAATAAAGAATCACAGAGCACGGACAAGGCATGCAGAGGCGAATATTGCGGAGAAGTAGCTGCAATGGATGGGCCAAATCCATATTAAAGCCTATGTGTTAAGAATGGGATGTCATTAAAGTTTATGTGTGTGTAAAGGCAGGTGTCCCAATAATTCTGGCAATATGGTGTATTTTACCTATATATAACGTAATGAATGGTGACAAGTGGTGAACACACTGTTTCAGTTAGTTTTTCCCACATTGCAAGTTTTATTTTCAGTTTTTACTCCGTGTTAATGAGGCCTATTTTGTTTTAGTTTACAAAATACTTCATACTAAAATCAATAGTTTTCGTTAGTTTCATTTCGATACTTTCCGGTTTCGTTTCCGAAGATAATTGTGCTGTAAGTTTGTATGACGTCGGGGGTGACGATCGCGAAGGTGGGGTGTCTACTGTTATAAATATTAAATAAATACCGGTGAAGACTAGTGTCTGTGGACCGGGTACAAACCAAAGCCGAAAGATGAATGTGCTGAATACGGGAGGGATACCCCTGAGCGCGGTGAGGGACATCCACGCCGGCTAAAGAACCTCCATATGCGTAATTTACGACCATGGGATAAATAGAATAAATTATTTACATTGAGGCAGCTTCAGATATTTCGTGTAATCGATAACTTTTAAGTCGATTCTACATTTACATTTAACAAGCTATACGCTGCCGTTATTAACTGTGATTTTACGTAACTGATAGACAATCCAGCACATTTGCGAAAATGAACGCGAAATGGTTAGATTCCCTGTGATGTATAGGCTATGATATTTAATTGCACTCTCTCGTCCCTTTGCAGCTCAGCCCCAAGTATCTCCACACGAACTCCACCAGCCACACCTGGCCGTTCAGCGCCGTCGCGGAGCTGATCGGTATGAAGCTCATCGTCGCAACAAGACTTGAAAATCTCACGCCAGCCAGCTGACGAAAGTTAAAAACCCTTTAAATACTGTAAACAGCCCACATAAAGTAGAAAAAATGTACCTATGACTGCAGTGAAGTTTCACTTGCCAGAATCAATACAGTCATGCGTCGCTTAAAAACAGGGATACATTCTGACATACGAATCGTTAGGCGATTTCGCCGTTTTGAGTACACGTTACAGCGAACTTCCGCAAACGTAGATGTTATATACTAAATTACTATAAAAAGTATAGTAAAGTAAATTAAAAAACCCGTTAACATAGTTGTTTATTACCATTATGAAGTATTTCGTGTGATATAGCTTACTTTTACACGACTGGTAGCGCAATAGGTTTGTTTTACATCAGCATCACCACAAGCGTGTGTGTAATGCATATCGCTACATCACTAGGCTATAGGAATTTCTCAACGCTTATACTCTAATTGAACCACCGTCGTAGACTATATGCCGCGCATAACTGCTTGTATATCTGTAATTGGCTCTCTGGTAAACATGGGGGAAACGCTATTTTCATTTCTCTACTTTTTCGTAAAAGCGAAAATCGTCTTCGCATTTCTGTGGATTAGCGAAATCCGGTGCCACTCCGGATCATATTCGTGAAAGCGAAGTGGTGTAAAGCGGGGCACACCTGTACTACCCTACTATAATAAGAAAGTTACAGGAAATGTTTGTGGTATTAAGTTGTCTTTTGCTGGAGGTGCTGATGCTATGTAAATGTGTATTGTTTTGCACCCAGACAATGCATACGACCCAGATGTCATGGCCAAGCAGTTATGGATTGACTGGACTCGGATAAAGGGGTTTGACTGCCTTACATTTCAGGACAACGGGAAGGGTACGACAAAGGAAGGAATGCACAAAATGCTGAGGTAAACCTCAAACAGTCCACACTGTAGCATGAAGTGGTATTGCAGGCAGGGAAGGACGGTATTTATGATACATGTATTTAAAATACCTATTTCAAATACAAAATAGGGTTTTGTAATTTGTATTTGATAGGGATGATGAAAATGGCTTCATGTTTTGTATCAAAATACTTCAGTGTTTTGTATTCTTGTACTTCAAAAATACTTTAAATTAAAATGTTTTCTGTTAGACGTCTACATCTTTCACCCACACACAGAGAAGTTTGCCTGTTTTTGGTTTATGTAACTGTTTTGGAATACCTGATCTGTAGTATTCTCTATTCAGCCTTGTTGGAGTTTCAATAAATGTTTTCAGTAGACCGTGAATGTGTATGCATCTAAACCAGGGGTGTCCAGTCTTATCCGCAAAGGGCCAGTGTGTTTGTGGGTTTTTTGGATACCCTTTAGGTCAGCTGTTCACACCCAGGTGTGAGGACTCTTCAGCCAGTCAGTCCTCTAATTAGTAATGTAATTAGGGAGTGGCAGCGAAAACCTGCACACACACCGGCCCTTTGCGGATAAGACTGCCCACCCCTGATCTAAACCCACATCCTGGAGTTCTCAGTAGGTTCCATGCTTAGAGTTTGGTTTCACTTGTTACTTTCATTACTGATATACTTATCATTTCTGGGTGGTTTAATGTCAAAACATATTGATCATTTAAAAGTTGCTGAATAAGTGGTGAAGTGTTTGTTTTCAAATATGTGTCCATTGAAGCAGCTGGTTAGTAGGATCATGTATTTGCATATCATTGCATGAATATAATTTATTATTCCTGTAAGCAGGTAATTGTCCAAGAATTAAAGCAGTTCAATATATGTATTCAGTCAGGAAAAAGATGCTGGTGCAGAATATATTCCAGTCATTTTTCTGAGGAACTTGAAAGTAAAAAATTCTGGGTGACTGTGGTTTGGTCATTCAGGGCATCTTATGTAAACATATTCAGAGGTATTTTTATCGTCCTTGTCAAGTCAACGTTTTACATGCTTTGATTTAACAGATGTTTTTATCCAAAGTGCAATTGGGTAAACAGGGCCAGTTGTTTCCTGGAAATTAAGGTGTCGCTGAATGGCCCAATGATGAATCACTCTGTCAACCGCACGATTTGAACCAGCGCCCTTCCAGTCGCAGACACAGCATCCTCACCCACGGAGCCACACACCAGCCCCCTGATTTATATATAATTTCTGTTTTGTTGACTCATATAAAAAGAAATCTGTTTTCAAATAGTCTGACATCTATGACTAAAGGATACCCTTCTTGGATTATTGCTTAAACTGTTGCCTCTATAGCTGAAGGATTTTCATGAGTTACCAGTTTTAGAGGAGATTATGACTGGAAGTTACTGGCTTTATTTGGGTCAGATTCATATGGCTTTACGATAAGAGTGCCCTTATAAAGGGTTTATGAATGGTTTATAATCAGGTTAGTAATTAGGTTGCACCACTTTGTGAATCAGTAATATACAATTATAAATTTATAAAAAAAGTTAGTTTTTTATTAAGGAGCTATTTTCTTGGGGAGCATGGTGGTGCAGTGGTTGGCACTACTGCCTCACAACCAGAAGGTCCAAGGTTCAATCCAGTGTCCTTTCTGCGTGGATTTGAAGTGCTCTCCCTGTTTTTGCCAGGGGCTCTAGTTTCCTTCCAAAGTACAGGGCAGGTTGATTGGCAAGACTAAGTTGTCTGTGTGTGTTTTGTGGTATTGTGGTTCCCAGCTGCACCCCTAGTTCCTGGGATAGGCTCCGGTGATCCCGGTTATGATTAAGTGGTTACAGGGTTGGATGGATGGAGTTACTACTGTTTAGGTGCCAAAAGGTAGCCTTATTGTGAAGTCGTACCGTGCAGTCTGCTTGCACCTGAGGAAAGTAGGGAAGATCTAGAGCCTAACTTTTTGTAAACCTTGAATTCTGTAAAGACCAATCAGAACAGTCAGACTATCCACTGATTAGTTTCCCTGCTATGTTAGATATCATAGTCCTGAGATGACTTATACCAGGGATGGCCTATCTTACCCAGAAAGGGCCGCTGTGTGTGCAGGTTTTCACTGCAACTCCCTAATTAGATTACTAATTAGAGGTCTGATTGGCTGATGAGTCCTCACACCTGGGTGTGAGCAGCTAACTTAAAGGTTACCCCAAAAACCCGCATACACATTGGCCCTTTGCGGATAAGATTGCCCACCCCTGGTTTATAGCTTTGTGTGGCACCGGCTTTCTGACACACGTTTTCTGTTGAGTCTCAGTTCTGATCCTGTTTCTCTAGCAGCACTAAATCATCTGTTCAACAGTGAATAATATGATTGAGTAATAAGATGGAATCACATGAACATAGATATCATTGCTCTCGTAACCCAGCATTGAGTATTAAAGCTGTTTTCCTTCAGGTGTTTATGGCATTTCACGGTAAAATTCTCTTCTCCCCAGTTTCGGGTTCAGCGATAAGCAAGCTGTCAGAGGCCGTGCCCCAGTGGGCCTGTATGGAAACGGCTTCAAGTCCAGCTCTATGCGTCTGGGGAAGGACGCCATCGTATTTTCCAAGATAAGGGACACTATGTGTGTGGGGCTGCTGTCCCAGAGCTACCTGGAGAACATCCAGGCCAAGTATGTGGTGGTCCCCATCGTCACCATCGGACATGATGGGCAGAGCCCGTATCCTTTCTTATAGACAGAAATGCTAAACTGTTAGTATGAGACCAGGACTGGCATCTGGCTCAGGGTGACCCCTGCCTTGTATCTCCTGTGCCCTAGGACAGGCTGTAGGAACATTGTGATCCAGCAGTGGTTAAGTGGTTATGTAAGATGGATGGATGGGTGAGACTGTCAAGCATTTAATTCAAAGTGGCAAATTCTTATGCTCTACAAAAGTAATGGTCTGTGGTTATTCTTATTATGATTTATTTTATCAAGGTGCAGTAAAACACATTTTTCATTAATTTTTTCTCATTTTAACAAAACCAGCATAATTTTTTTTTATATATATATATATGTTAGTTTTGATGAAAATCACAATGTATTAACTGCACTTGAAGTAGCTGCATCAAGTATCTTTTATACATTGAAACAATAGGAGTTTTATTTGAGTTTTTTAAACAACTAATAAATTCCTTTGAGTATAATTACCTAGCAACATTCTGAAAAAAAACCCTTGGTCCTTAACCTTAGGCCTCACTCAGAGTTGAGGATGCAGCCAGTCTGCAAGACATTCTCAAACACTCCCCCTTCAACACAGCGGAGGAGCTCCTCACTGAGCTGAGGGCCATTA